>CM077002.1:33264404-33864404 GCA_039090855.1 Macrothele yani | reverse complement strand
TTATACACAGTGTGCCCATTAAGTTATGAGACAACATATATTATATCCAAGCAACGAACTATATTTTTAATTATCACTTATACAGATTAAAAATAATCTCCCTTCAACTCCACACAGCAGTGAGAGCTTTCGTACTTGTGTTCAAAGGCACGGTGGAAGTCCTGAACCAGAACCTCCTTCAGTCTGTTGCAGGGTACGCACGGGTGCTTGAAAACCTGGAAAGTCCGTGAAAATCATGAAAACGTTTTCAAGGCCAGGAATATCCTAGAAAAATGGTGTTTTTTTTAAGCTGTCTTGAAAAGCCTTGAACTTTGAAAGTAGTGCTTAATGGCGCAAATGTTTAATATGTTTTTCCCAATATCTCTGCTTCTACATGTGCGATTTAAAAAAAATTCTTTTGACATCAGATGCCATTTACCTTGTAGAACACTTTAGGCTAGTAGATGATGAATTTTGTAGTTCACAGTTCTGTCACTAGGTGGTGTTTTTGTACTGCAGTTTGCAGCTGTATTGCTGCTTCTAAAAACTGTATTAAGAAATTTCTTCGTAAGTATACCATTCGCTACAATAGAGATGTGGAGCATTATCCTCTTTAAATAAAGCAAAGATTTCCTGCTAAGGGCGTAAAGGTCAAATCTTATTTTTTTTTTTTTTTTTTTTTTTTTTTTGCTATCTCTGCTTCTGGGAGACGTATGTGAAAAATTCATTTTCCTTAGCATAGCTTTTTCTATGAAGAATATACAGGGTGATTCATAAAGAAGTATACAGTTTCCAGATGCTGTAAAACAATTACAGTTGAAGACACGGACCACAACTGCGAACCGTTAAGTAGATGTACTCATAAAGTTTGTGTCCTGCTACTGAGGGAAGTGACGTAGGTGATAGTGCGCATGTCACGGGACTAGTCAGTCAAAATGGCAGCATTTGCAGTGAAGGCATTTTGTGTTCTTGAATTGAGCAAAATTGAATCTGTAACTGTTGTGCAACGGCATTTTCGATCACGATTCGGAAAAGAACCTCCAACCAAAAAATCTGTCTACGGTTGGCATAAAAAATTTTAAACTATGGGCTGTTTGTGCAAACTTAAAAGTCCTGGACGACCGCATGCATCGGAAGAAGTCGTCGATAGTGTTTGCACCACCATTCAACGAAGCCCGGGAAAATCAACGCAGAGGGCGAGTCATGAAGTGCAGTTTCACAGCGCACTGTCTGGAGAATTTTGAGGAAGAAGCTGAAAATGATTCCATACAAAGTGCAGATGTTGCAAAATCTCACTGACCTTGACAAGACAAAGCGCTTTGAATTTCGTGCCGAAATGCAGCACTGTTTTGAAAATGATGTTTTTGCCCATCACTTAGTTTTCACCGATGAAGCTACATTTCACGTGAGTGGTCAGGTAAACTAGCACAATGTTTGCTTTTGGGGAATGGAGAATCCCAGATTTACAGTGCAACACGTGCGAGATTCCCTTAAGGTAAATGTGTTCTGTGCTGTGTCTAAAAAGAAAGTGTACGGCCCCTTCTATTTTCACAAGAAAACAGACACAGGAGGCTCTTTTCTGGATATGTTAAGTCTTTGGTTGATGCCACAGTTGCAGGACGACAGTGACAACTTTATTCTCCAATTGGGTGGTGCACCACCGCACTGGTTAGGCGACGTGCAAGATTATTTCGACGAACATCTTCCTCACCGATGGATTGGATGAGTGGTGGACTACAACATGCCACTGACTCAATGGCCACCCAGAAGTCCTGACTTAACACCTTGTGACTTTTTCTTGTGGGGGTACGTAAAAGACAAGGTATTCGCCCCTCTCTTTCCTGTTGATCTAGCGTGAGCTGAAACAACGTATCGCAGCCACTATCACTGCACTTGATTCAGATATCTTACCTCGCGTTTGGGCGGAAATAGATTAAAGGCTCGATGTGTGTCGTGTGACTAAGGGTACACACATATCTGTGATTGTCTCTAAAAAAAAAACTTGAAACATTCCCCTACAATTCTGTTACAGGTAACATAAAATATCTTACATTGTTCTTGTTTTATAATGCATTGAAACTGTATACTTCTTTATGAATCACCCTGTATTTCACCTATTTTCAACTTTCCATTATTCTCAATTCTTTCGCTAACAGGTGTAGACTTATATCATGTTTCCTTCTTACATTTCTTCTATTAACTGATTAGATGTGTGCCCTCCCTGTTCTTAAATTCTGGATCTGCCTTTGCTTTATTTTGTAATTTCACATGTTGTCAATAATAGACTGATTACATGGGAAGATAGTGCAGAATAGTGATGCAGCTAAAATGACTGATTGAATTAACCATTTTCAGATTGAGGGAAAGGATTTTCTGAGATGGTCCTTGTGGTAGTTGCACCACCATGTTTCAGTTTTGCATTACTGGGTAATACTCCAATTAAAACCAGTAAGAAGAAATGCAGTGAGGAAAAAAACATACTCATCCATTTACATCTTTCATTATTTTTATTACTTAAAACCGAAATTACTTAAAAAAAATAATTTGGCCATGATATTGTAAAGCATAATAATCATCCTGGAATTTTTTTGCATATGTCTTGGAAAAGTCCTGGAAAGTCCTTGATTCCCCCCCCCGAAGTGTACGAACCCTGCTGTTGGTTACACATTGTTGGATGTCCTCTATGACACTGAAGCACTCCCCTTTCAAGAGGCACGCTTCACCTTTGAGATGAGTAAAAGGTCTTCAGAAGTTCAATCTGGTACGTAGGGTGGATGTTTGAGCACACAGATCGACTTTGAAGCCAGAAACTGCTTCACAAGCAGTCAGTGTGCTTACATTGTCATGCAACAGAAACCAACTGTTTTTGTGGAACAGTTCTTTCTTGACACTTCGCATGTAGGTGTACAGACAATGCATTACTCCCAAATAATACTGACTGTACACTGTGGTGCTCTCAGGAACAAATTCACAGTAGATAATTCCAGCAGAATAAAAAGAAATGACCAATGTCTTGACACGAGATTTTTGCAGCCAGACTTTCTTTTGCCGGGGAGAAGATGTTCCACACCATTCCATGCTCTGACATTTTGTTCCATTGAAAACACAACTTCCATCACTGGTGACAATTCTTTGCAACAAATTATGTTTTTGATCAACTGCGTGGAAGAAATTTGGACAATGTGCAAGTATGTGGCACAAGACATTTGAACAATGTCTCTGTTCGTGTGCCAACGTATGTGGCACAAACCTCAAATAAATCATTCTCTTGTGCAGATCTTTTTCTGAGGTTACTCTGGCTGTTTCCTTACCAACACCAAGATGTTTAGTGAGTAGCCTAGTGGTTATTCATGTCATGGGCAACAATTTCACTAGCTTTCACCATATTTCATTTGTCCGTGCAGGGACTGGACATCCTGTGCGTGGTTCATCCTTGATCAGATCAGATCATATGTAGAGGATTTTAGGAAGGGAGTGTTGGACTCCAGGTCTTAAACAACCCTTAGAAATAGGAAGCTAGGAGATTTGGGCTAGAGTGCTTGATAGGAAAGTCACACAGAAGCAAGGTAAAAAGGAGGAGGAAGACGCCCTTATTTATTACTGGGGGGCCAGTACCCAGTGTCCGATGGCTTAATGTGCCCATCCGACACACGGCGGGTATTTAGTAGTTCGAGCGTTCGTACCTGTCCAGGATCGAACCTGAGGTTACCTCCATGGCAGTCATGAACGCTGACCACTAGGCCACCCGTGGCCCTTCATCCTTGAGCAACTCCCTCCCTTCTTTAAATATTGAAAACCAGCGGAACACCTGTGCACGCCTCAGACAGTCATCGCCATAAACTTTTTTAGGTCTTGGTACATTTGTATGGTAGTTTTTCCTAATTTACAGTACAGTTTTATCACAGCCCTTTGCTCCGTCCATTATGCACCTTCTGACATGCTCCACTCACACAGCCCTACTTTAACAGTGGCCACACAAAAACTGCTACGTCACCTGACTCGAAAGTTGCTCCTGCGATTACGGCACACTCTAGTGGTCAAAACCATAAATATGTTTGTTACTTTTATTCAAAGGGCTATCCTGTAAAAAATTAGTCTGATTACTTAATGGGCACACTGTGTAAAACATTGAATGCAAAATTGAAATACCTTGTGGGAAATTAATGATGATAGATATTTCGTGGCTGTGATTTTGTCACATATAATTTAAATAATATATTTCATCCAGAAAAATGTTTTGGCGGCACTCACTGATTACAAATGGTGAATCATATTTACAACTCTTTTTTCCAGTACAGAATTCCACATAATTTGAATGTTGAAACTCAATAACAAGAGTTTGTGATTAGTAGAATTTCAATGTCTTTTCTTAGCACAAGGTAACTTTGTTGGGAAATGGTGCAGCAATCCGTTTGGTGTTGTTACAGTTCAGTGTGACAGAACTGTCTTCTATTGTGAGCAGAGTAACAGCTGCAGGCAGGAGGCCTTTCTTGGCATCTCTTTCATTCTTAAGAATTCTGCAGTGTATTGATCAAAAATGCGTTGCCAGTTTAATATTTTACTCCCAGGAGTGCAGCACACTCAGGGCAATTGAAGGGATCCATTGAATCTGTCTTAAGTTATTGATTGGATAGTGGTTGGAGGGGGTCTAATGGCTAATTTGTACCCATAATATTCAAAGGATTTTGACAAGTTTGTAAGCAAATGCCATATGGTAGGAAGTGGAAACAGTGAATTTAAAAAAATTGTAGAGTGGGAGAAGTGATGTAACTAACACTTTGTTTAGCATCAGACTTACTGATGAATTTGGTGAGTGTGTTAAAAGGAATTGAGGAAATGGGGAGTGGCAGTTTTTTGGATGTTGATATATTCTTCTTTTAAGGGAGATAATTGCAAATTACATTGGTAGAAATTGATGAATTATTTTAAATCTTTCCTCCATTTGAAACAGTCACCAAGCTCATCAATAAATTCGTTTATCCACAGTAAGAACCTCAAGATCAAGTTTATTTTCCTGACCACTCTTCACACCATTATTTCATTTGGTCTTTCTATGATTGCTTGATATCTAACATATTGCACAGTGTGACAATGTCATTTGTTGAGATCCAGTTATTTATACTTTATGTGGTATTTTAGGCTTTCCTAAAAAAGCTCACATAATCCCTAACTTAGCTGAGCTGCAGAAATTTCAAAGTTTGATTAAAAATTTCTTTATTCTTATTTTCTAATGATAACATGGGAACAAATTTTCTTCCAGCAGCAGTTGACTTTTTTTTTTCTTCTCCTGTCATAGAATGGGAATAGGAAAAAGAATTACTTAGAATGTAAATACTACCGTATTTTTGTGCGCATATTCCGCCCCGCAGATAATCCGCAAGGAAAAAAGTATATTGAAAACTACAAAATTTCCCAGATAGTCTGCACTTCCAAACTTTAAACAAAATAAGTAACTTAAATTTGTGACTTACCCGTTTTTCTCTTCCATTTCACCAACCTTTAATCCATAAATGCTGGTAAAAATGCTGCGTACTGGCAAAGAATTTGGCAAGACATATGGTACTGTATCTGTCTTTAGAATTTAGCCAATAAAAACAGCATACAGTTCCAAATTACAAATTTATTATGTACAATACATGTACAAAACGATAGATAGATAATTTTTCAATTAATGAATTGACAGTGAAAAAGAAAAAGAGAGAGAGATTCTCTTAATCGTCAATTTCCGAATCGCTGTCACAGTAAAAAAGATTGGAATACTCAGCCAAAGGTTCCCTGCCATCAATTTCTTCATCAGACTACTCTTCAGCTTGGGATGAATTTTCATTGTCGTTTTGAATGGCACTTTCAAAGGCCCCTAGGAATCCATTCTGTAGGGACAGAAATTCCAGGCATCCACAACCCAGTTGCACACATCGGAATATGTTGCCCTTCGCCTTGACCACTTGGTTTGGTATGTAGGAATGAAGTCTGTCACACATCCATTCTTCCCATTTTATTCTAACGGCCGCCTTAAAACTACGGTTTACACTGATGTCCAATGGCTGTAAAAGTCTTGTGGCAAATTGGCTGGAAATCTTGCATTTCAACAGAAGACTTAGAAGATCACACTCAACATGAATGTCAGGGACATAGGGGGTAAAACTCCTAATCTTAATTCCCTGAAGCAGATTGTCAAACATGTACCGGTATGTGAGGAGGGAAAGGTTAGTGTGTGTGGGGGGGGGGAGGCATACTAAGCTGTTACATGGCAAATGGCAGTCCTTTGAGGAGGACAGGCAGCTCAGGGCACTTTTTTTTTTCGCTAATGATACAGTATTTAAAAAGAAACAGATAGTCCACACCTGCCTGTTATGTTGGGAAAATTCACAGTTAGTCCGCGGACTATACGCACGAAAATATAGTATGTGTGTTCTATTTACTACTTCATAATAATTAGTTGATTAAAAACTGAGATGTGATGTTCTGTATTTAAATTTATTCAGTGATAATATATATCCATGACATTATCATTTTACATGTACTTACTAAAATATTATTGCAACCACATTAATAACCAATTGATCTGCAAAAATTTTTGTTTATGAAAGTCTTTAGTAAAGTTTTGGTAGTTTGCATTTACTTGTTGAATTCTATGATTGATTTAATTTTAGTGTGGCTTGGTATGGTTAACTAACAATGGAAAAGTGTGTTTATTATACTCACATGCCACATACTGCTCTATTAATTAGGAATTTGATATAAAAATCTTATTTTTGTGGAACAGAATGCATACTTTTATCTGTGAAAGTGTTGTACATTTCAAATAAATCAATAATAATTTGCTAATTGCATATAAACTGATGTAATTTTTTTATTTAAGCTTTTAAGTTACCATGAGGCAGGAATTCAGAAACTGGCCTTTGACTGTATCATGACATACAACTACAAATATCTGGTGCCATACAAGTTAGTATCTTTCTTTCTGATATTTTGTTTCATTAAATATTGAGACTTGTTTCTGTTATTCATCAAACTTTTTTAACAAACTGTATCAATGACAGTTTCCTGAAAGAAAGAAAGAGTTTGTTCTTCCTTTAGATTGTTTTTTCACATAGAATATCCATATTTAAATGCATTCACATATGTAATCAGCACGTCACACTGCTGATTACGTATATGGATGCATTTATATATGTCTGTCTTCACAGGTAAATATTTGAGTCTTATTGCCGACTATTGTTTGTAATGTTACAAGACTTAATTTGTGGATGTCAGTTTTTACAAGACATTTTTGTGGATGTCAGTTTTCATACAAAAATTAATTTGTCTTTTGAAAGCATCCTTATCTACATCCATTACTTCCATAGTTCTTGAGGGATTTGAATTGATGTTCATTTATGATTTAAAGATTAAATACAACCCAATGAACCTCACACATGATTTGCTGAAGTATGGTTGTTTGCACTCTGTTGAAGTAAACTCTTGTATGAACACATTGTTAATGGCACAAAAACATCTTATTTCACTGTTCTTTATGTAGCCTACCTGCCAAGTTTCGCAGTTTACCCATAAAGTTTATGGAAATTCTACATATGGCTATTTTACGAATGACATAATGTTATATTTTACAGATTTCCATTGGTTTTTCGAGGTTGGTACAATTTTGAGGAGAGAATAAGTGGCCCCATAGACCACTCTGCCTGTATATTCAGGTTTACCTAGTAACAATTTTGCCCACATGTGCATTGCCAACCATTTCTGCTTGCAGACAAGCAGAAAAGACTTGGTAAAAATGCTGTAAGATTAGGATTGGTGGTAACTGCTAAAAGAGAGAGAGAGAGAAATGAAAATATCAGCCTCAGCATAAGACTTAACAAAATTTAGGGTCAAGAACATCACTCAAAGTAAAAACAAGCACTGCAATCGTAATGATTTCGCAGTTAGGAATGAAATTTTTATCTGTGTTTGCATCCTAATGATAGTGTACTAATGAGGTAATTACATATCACTTGCATTTTATTGCTGTAAGCATGAAATAATGCCAGATATCTTAATTATAGCCTGTGGAATCTGTTAAAATTGAAAAATCATTTGCATAATAAATTGTTTTTAATTAATGTGTTAGATATGTTTAATCAATATGTTTGATACATCAGTCAATTAAACATATTGATGAAACATTCACTGAAACTTTTTAACAGATTTCAATTCTTGAAAGTTGGCAGGTGTGATGTAGCCATTTCCACAAGAAACTTGGAAATTGATTGTCGCTGTGTGGCTTAACAGTAACATACTAGATTGGAAATTGGAATGTGCAAGTTTAAATTCCACTACAGCGAGAACAGTAAAATAAGGTGCTTGTTTCTGTGCCAGAAAAAAATGCTTGTTTATGTAGTTATCATATCCCATAATTTTTGGTGTATAATCCACAGTTTATAGCAAGTTATTGATTTTGTTCCACTGTCCCAGTGGCGCAGTGGTCTAAGCGAGGGCTTCTGACCATTCGTCCGAGATGGTTCCGGGTTCAAATCCCGGTAAGGCATGGATGTTGTGTTTGTTTTACAGCGCTGGTTCACTCCCTTCCCTGGAACCAGTGGCCCTAAACTAGGGACGGGTAACTGCTTATATATATAGCCCATTGAGTTGCTCATGGTGATCGTTAAAACTCCAATCAAAAAAAAAAAAAGAAAAAGTTGTTCTTGTGAATAATTTTTGCTTTAAGTGTTTTTTCTGGCACTTTAATTTTTAAAAAAATCAATGTGGTGTAATTGAGCTGTAGAGTTATATAATTGGAAAATTACCAGAAATGTGTAATTTTCCATTTATTAAGAGTTGGAAAGAGGTTTTTTTTTTTTTTTTTTATACTTATGAGTATTTTGACAGAAAATAAGATACAGGGAAGGTGCTACTATTTCTGGTTGCAGAAGCGTACATGTTGTGGGAAGGAACCCACAAATGTAGGTGCCACTGGGCTAAGCACGTCACATTATCATGAATTGCTCAAATCTCGTTTTTCAATTTTCACTGTGCTGATTACACTAGTTAAGAGTTTTGTTCACTCTTCAGTTGAAACGTTTTCTGAGTACTTCAGATTGTTTGTAGTTTCAGAACTATGGTGATGCTAAAGGAATTATGAATTTTCGCCCTTTATTTGCATTTCAAAAAAAAAAAACGTGGATTTTTTCTTCAGTATTTCTACTTGATAGGAAGTTTTTTTTTTTTTTTTTTCTCACATTTTTAAACTTCTGGGTGGGTCATCCTGAGAATAAAAATTTTTCTGTCAGAAATTACAATTTAGGATCAACATCACAGGTGTGGATTATATGGCAATTTCTATTTCTGAATTTCATATCTGTAGATTGTATGAAAGAAAATAAAAAAAATTGAATTTCAAAGTCTATGGATTATGTGAAGAAAAGCAATGGTACGATTCATTCTTCATTCATTTCTCCTGAAGAATGCTTGAGTGGAGTTGGAAAATATCAACTTTTATTGATCTGTATGGAAAAGATACTGATCTGGATTCCCTTATTATGGGTAAAATCATGTTGCTGTTAAAAGTTTAGAAACTCTCACTTAGGTAAAAGAAACAGTGCCATGAAATGCATCATTCCATTTCACTATCTGATGAAAACTATCCAGATGCTTGCCTATCCACAAACTCAATGTAATAAGAAAGGAATTCATATTGACTTGGTCCATTCTTTGCTGCTATCATAGCCTGCAATTGTCCTGGCTCACAGGAAATGGAATTTGTCCTGGCTCACAGTCGGTGCTCCAATTCATCCCAAAGATGTTCCATAGGCTTGAGATCTGGGCTCTGTGCAACCATGTCAACTTCTCCCACACCTGTCTCATCAAAAAATTATTGCATGGACCTTGCTTTCATGAACAGAGGCATTGTTCTGTTTGCAAAGGAAAGGGTCTTTACCAAACTGAAGGATTGCACCAGTTTGAGCACCACAGCTTTGAAAAAAATCTAACATTTAAAATCATATGGGCTACAGCTCTTAGCTCGAAAATTACAGTGAATTAGAGTTTACTTAAGAGTCAAAAATTGACTGGGAATCATAAGTACACACAACATCATCTGCCAAAATTTCTATGAATCTGATTTTTCCTGCCACATTGTCAGTCACATTTGGTGCTTTGGCAAATGCTTATCATAAGCCCTGCATTTCAAAGTCTACTTACTGAAACCTGTGATATTACCTTGTTACCATCCTAAGTAAATGGTACAGTAATATAATTTGTAAATAGTACAATAATACAGTAATTTGCAAAAGTTTAAGACCACCTGTGAATTTATAATATATAGAGATTCAGTACCTCTTTTAGAATTGCTATTACACACGTTAAAATATGTGATTATGGTGGTGCAGTTCATTATGACATTTATTATTTAAAAAAAAAAAAAAAAAAAAAAAGACTGAAAGAAAGCAAGAGCATTATTCACATATATTCATCCAGAGGTCGTTTACGTTCGCATACCACCGCCGTAGTTCTGCAAGTTGTTTGGTCTCAGGTGTTCAGCAGCTATGCATTGCAAAAGTCTGATGGTGACTATAATATAGTCACATTGCTAAAACACTATATTATAGTCACCATCGGACTTTTTGTAATGCATAGCCGCTGAACACCTGAGACCAAACAACTTGCGGAACTACAGTGGTATGCGAACGAAAACGACCTCTGGATGAATATATGTGAGTAATGCTCTTGCTTTCTTTTAATCTTTTTTTTTTTAAATAATAAACGTCATAATTAACTGCACCATCATAATCACATGTCCGTATTTTAACGTGTGTAATAGCAATTCTAAAAGAGGTACTGAATCTCTATATATTATGTATTTTAACCATGTATAACTTGTGACTTCCTTATACGGAAGATATACATGAAGTATCCACCTGTGAATGTATTGAAAATTAAGATTTTCAAAGAAACAACTAATTACTAGTCGGAGATATTTGAAAAACATGACACCACAGATGGGTACTTACATTCTTTAGAACACAAAAAGACCGAAATCAGTACTTTGTGTGGCCACCTTTGTTTCTTATAATGGACTGAATATGGTGTGGCATACTCTCAATAAGGGATTTGCAGTAGTCGCTTGAAATGTCTTCGCACCACACGTACTTTATCGTATCAATCAAAGCTTGGTATTTGATGGCTGTTTTTCTGCTACCTTGTCTTTCAAAATGATCCAATTTTCGAAGGGGTTCAGGTCGGGACTATTACTGGTCCAGTCAAGCACAGTTATGTTTTTCCTCTGCTGGCAGTCCTTTACCGTCTTTGATCTGTGGAATGGAGCACCATCATGTGTAAAGATTGTACATCTGTGCACTTGCATATGAGTTAACAGCTTCTCACATAACATTTCCACATAAAAAGGACCAGTCATGGTAGTGCCTGTCAGCAAAAAGGATAATGAAGCAGTACCAGATTTTGACATAGCACCCCATATCATCTGACCAGTCAGATGTCTCACGATGCTAACTGTTTATTTTTCATCAAACCTTTTCCCTTTTGGTCTTCAAACGTGTGCTTCATGTGAGTCAAATTGACGCACAGTTGATTCATCAAAACAAAAAGAACTTGGCTCCAATTTTCAGCGGTCCATGATTGATGATGCTTCACAAACTGGAGTCTTTTTTTTTCATGACTGAAGTTAGTCTAAGTTTATGTGCAGGTTTATAAGACTTTAATCCAAAATCTTTGCTAAGACATCAGGAAACAGTGCTGATATTAACATCAGACACTTTTGAATATAGAAAGACATCAATTTTCTTGCACGAACACTCGGAGAATGCATAACTATTTGCCTTATGGTATTGTCATCACGCGGGGTTGTTTTTCTTAGATGTCCACTTCTCTTCTGGTCGCTAAATTCACCTGCACTTCGATATTTCATGATCGTGCGCACTTTCACCTTTCTGCTTATGTCACATTTGGAGTATCCTTCATGATATAAAGTCACTATTTGTGCACTCTGAGTAACACTTAATGACCCCTTTTTGCCCATTTTTCGCTATATAGAAAATATGTACAAAACCTCTCAGCATGAAAACCAGGAGCAAACTGACATTTGAATGCCTTGCCTAACTCTGTCAACAGCTGCCGCTGTAGGACGATGTAACACCGACAGGAAGTTGAGTAATACAGACAGTAGCTGATGAAATCGGCAGAAACTTCTAATGCCAACAGGTGGTCTTAAACTTTTGCAAATGACTATAATAAGTAAATAATACAATAATATAATTTTTACATTCCTAAAGTAAACAGTACAGTAATAAATATTCAAATTGTATCTGACTTCAAAACACATGAAAATTTGTATCATGAAGGTTGACATTTGACTTGAAGCACAGATTATAGGCTTTAGCTTCATGGTCTAAATGGATAAAGTTAAGCTTAGAATGTAGACTGATCTATTCTACTGATTCTTATGTGTATCCCTTTGAATAATTCTGTTGACTGTTTTTGGAATCCTGTTGTGGGTTGTAAAAAGGTATGCATAATTGGGGGAGGGGGAAGCCTGCAAATATTTCTATTTGTAGTTTACCGATACAGTATTTTTGTTGCTTTCGAATGTTTCCTGAACAGTCTGTATGATTTTGAGTTTATAGAATGTTCCATTTTTAAGACATACATAAAAAGGCACACACAAATTTCTTCCTTAGTGGAGTCTGTTGTGTAATATTTACTTTCATTGATTTTGTAAATACTTGTTGTTTCTGTTAAATTACCCAGTCTTTCAAAGTTTTTAGGTGTACTAAACTTTCTTGGAAGTGTATCATGATATGTTGAAATGTTGATCAAACATGCCATTTTTCTTTTCAGGGAAAATTTCTACAATATACTTGATGATCCGAGCTTCAAGACAGAGGTAGTACTATTTAGCTTAGATGAAGCTAACGGCATCATTCAAGAGGAACACAGAATGAAACTTATGCCTGTGCTGATGAGGTAAATTATACAATCTTTTCTAGTGTTATACTCTTCTTTCTTCACTTACTGATAAAGATTTGAGTGCTGGTGGCATAGGCTGTAACTCACAATACTGTGACAGTTTTTTTCTCCATAAATAAAAAACAAGACCAGTTATTTATACATGTCATGTGGTTTTTCAAGCAAAAAAATACCAATAATTGTAATAATTAGTTAAGACACATTGTGTGTAGTTCTTGAGTTTTTATACAAGATAGATGAGCTTTTCATACTTGCCAGATTTTACAGTTTGTTTGGAAATTGTACTATTGTACAGATATTTTATGAAAAGAAATATTGTGTATGGATTGCTTTTTACCAAATAGGTTAATGTCATGTATAATGTATGTATTACCTAAAAAATTTCAAAGGGAGAAAATATGTATATGTATACACATGTGCAGGGATAGACAACCACAAAATTTTCAGGCACTAGCTCTTTTTTTTTTTTTTCAGTACCCAGCACATTTTCTTAAGAGATACAAGAAGAAAACCACAATCAATCTAAACAAGAACTGCACACACAGAATTGTGACCTTCAAGAGTCAAAGTTAATGTATTATTTTTTGGATATTGTTCAATAATTCAGCGCAATATCCACAACTAAAACTGAGGAACCTTGTATAAACAATTGCATTTCAAAATAAATTTTCATTTCAGAAAGTTCTGCTTTATCTTCTAGTGTATAACATTCAGTAAAACCATTAATAAATAAATGCATTTTTAAGCACCTCGCACGAAATCAATGGCATAGGTACAATCATCTTCTGATGCTTACTCTGTGCGCATGTATGTATCTTTCGTGGTTTGCGTATAGCATTAAGAATCAATGCTGGGTATAGTGTGTAGAATCGATGTTAGAATTTTCATTATTCTGGTTTTACCATTAGTAGTATTTACAACAAGAAAGATGACATTAGACTTTTGGGTGAAATGAGCACGTCTTTGGAATCCGGTTTGACATGAATTAAATTTATTGAAGTCGATGGAACCGGTATGGAAAACAGTAGCATCTGACTGAAGAAAGAAGTTTTTCAGTAAAGTTTTTAATCCACAGATATTGCTGTAAATGGAATTGTGAACTTACACCCTCTGGTTGCAGACTTGTGTGTTAAGAAAAATTCAAAAATATGTGAGAAACATTTTGCAGTAGAAACGCTCTGCAACAAAGAAAGAATTTTTCAAATCGGGCTGTTAGAAGCAGAGTTATGGGCAAATATAAGATATGCATTTACCCCCCACCCCCACCCCCGGCAGGAAAACCATGCGTTATTTTACGAAGAAAGTATTCTCCTAAAGCTTTTCAATGTGAGTGGTATCGGTCCACGAAAGAATTTTTTCAATCAAGTTTTCAGGACCTCAGATTTTACTGCAAATACATTAGAAGCAGGAATTAACACTTACACCCTCTGGTAGCTAAACCATTCTTTACCAATAAAAAATATATGCAAAAGATTTCCAATCAGGAGCTGCATCCACTGCAGAAAGAATTTTTCAAATCGTAGTGTTAGAAGCAAAGATATTGGGGAAAACGCAATTTATTTTTACGCTCCCTAGTGAAAAATGTGTGCATAACTTGAAAAAGTGACTATACCTAAAATACTCTTTGACATAAATGGAATTGAAAGGTATAATATTTTTTTCATTCTGATATTTAGAAGCAAATATATTTAATAAAATGTATTTTGAATTCAATATCATCTGCATTTACACCCTCTAGCAGCAAAATTGCACATCGTAAAAAAAAAGCGAAATGAAGTCATCATTCGCATATTTCAAGCTACGACATGTAAGAAGAAGTTTTCAAATCGGACTAATAGTTGCAGAGATATGGTGGCCATGGATGGACGGACAAACTGATAACATAAGATTGATCTTTTTTTACAAAAGATGTGCTTAAAAAAATGCAAACAGAAAAAAAAATTGTGTATTGTACTTGTTGCTTTATTAAAGAGATGAAAGCTTCGTAATAGAAATACAAATTTTGAAAAATAAAATTTTCAGAGGAGAAGTTGAAAACTCAAGCACCAGGTCAAAAGTTTTAGATGCCTTGGATTTGTCTACCCCTGCATCTTATATATATATAAATGTTAAGTTGGTTTGTGTACGCTTCAAAAACTCAAAAAGTTCTGCACCGATTGAGCTCAAATTTTGACACGATATACAACCCGCTTCAAAGATTGCTTTTATCTATTTTTCGCGTCAGTAACATACCCGCGATCGCGAGAAAACAGCTTTTTTCTTCGGCCATATATACTAATAGACTGCGCACTGGCAATAGCTGCATCAGAGCGTAATAAATGTATTCACGAATGAAAAGTCGTAATGGAATTCTAAAAAAGAAACTCCTAAAATTCATGATGAGCACAGCACGAGTTAACCATCTTTTTGCCCGAAGTCACGTGATTTCGTGGCTTGCGATGTTGGAGCCAGAAATTTTGATGCCATGCGCAGTCTTATCAGTATATATGGTCGAAGGTTTTTTCAACGGTCAGCTGTGTACCAGCAAACGCGCCATCTGCCAGAAGCGAGGGGAACACTCTCCATACTAGGTGATTGTGTTGTTTTTATCTATTTTTCGCGTCAGTAATATACCCGCGACCGCGAGAAAACAGCTTTTTCAACAGTCAGCTGTGTACCAGCAAACGCGCCATCTGCCGGTAGCGAGGGGAACACTCTCCATACTAGGTGATCGTGTTGTTTTTATCTATTTTTCGCGTCAGTTACATACCCGCGACCGCGAGAAAACAGCTTTTTCAACTGTCAGCTGTGTACCAGCAAACGCGCTATCTGCTGGAAGCGAGGGGAACACTCTCCATACTAGGTGATCGTGTCGTGATTGAGCTGCGCCGTTCGCCAAATCGTAAGTATAGGTTATGTTTTGTCTCTTATCTCTCATGGTTTTCAACCTAGAGCTGTGAGAGCCATAAGAGGTTATAATCTTATCCCTTCCTTCTGTTCCAGTGAAAACCGAAATAATGCCTTGCAAAAAAACGAATTTGGGTCGTCGCACTCGCCACACAGAAGGATCGAGAAGACGGCTTTCGAATATGACTGAGGAAGAGGGGGCATATGTACGAGAGAGGAACAGACTAAGCACCATCCAGATGCGTAACACGGAACCAGCAGAAAGACGAGCAGCCAGGCTTGAGGATGCACGATTGCGAGCACGGCAGTCGCGTTCTGCAGCAACAGATTTGGTTCGTTCTCAACGGAATGAACGCGAGGCGTCGAGAATAGCTGAAACACGTACCCAAAGAACAGCAGATCTGATTCTGCAATACAATCGTCTTGCATTCCGGTACAATCCAGCTGTTGATTATAGTTCAAGTCCGCATGTTGTCATTGGCCAGATGAGTCATGTCTGTACCTACTGCCAGGCTCTAAAGTTCAATAATGAAACGAATGGGATGTGTTGCGCTGGCGGAAAAATTAAATTGCCTCAACTTGAAGCACCACCAGAGCCGTTGAAAACTCTACTTGCTGGATCTACCGCTGAATCGAAGCATTTCCTATCGAACATCAGGAAATATAACTCTTGCTTCCAAATGATGTCATTTGGTGCGGAAATTGTGACTGCTCAATTCATGCCAACTTTTGAAATCAAAGGACAAATATATCACAAAGCTGGCTCCCGTTCCGAGATAGTGACCATAAATTCCTTCAAATGTACTTCATCGGTGATGATAGAGATGAAGTCGATGCACCTTGTGGAATACATACCTCGCTAAGAAGATCCATCATTTTGCAACTACAGGAGCTCCTTCACGAAAAGAACAATTTGGTGCGTTTGTTCAAAACGGCAATGGATATGATGTCATCAGATACCCACAAGATTGCCATTCACGCCGACAAAACGCCCGCTGGAGAACATGTCCGAAATATAATGCTCCAACTATAGACGAAGTAGCAATTGTCATAGTCGGAGATCAGTTCCAACCTAGAGATATTGTTCTCCATCGAAGAAACGATCAATTGATAAACGTCGCAGAAACTCACCGTTGTTACGATGCTTTGCAATATCCAGTTATCTTCTGGGATGGTGCCGATGGATATCATTTCAATGTGAAGAATGTGAAGATGATAAACCCAGTGAATAGTGCAGAAATTAATAAAAAGTGCAGCGCAATGAACTTTTACGCCTACCGCTTAATGATTCGGAGGAACAAGGACAATTATATTTTGAAATGCCGTCAGTTGTTTCACCAGTACATTGTGGATATGTATGCAAAAATTGAAACGGAACGTTTGCTATTTCTTCGTTTGAATCAGACCAAACTCCGCTCCGAAGAATACATTCATTTGCGAGATGCAGTTGTGAATGACGGTAATACAACCAACGTTGGAAAGCTTACTATTTTGCCATCTTCGTACATAGGCAGTCCACGTCACATGCAGGATGCAGGAATATGCTCAAGATTCAATGGCATATGTTCGTCATTACGGGCGTCCAGACTTATTTATCACCTTCACGTGCAATCCAGCTTGGGACGAGATACAGCAGCTGTTACTTCCTGGGCAATCACCCGTGGATAGGCATGACATCACAGCACGTGTTTTCAGACAAAAGCTTAAGTTGCTGATGGATTTCATTGTGAAACATGAAGTGTTTGGATCTGTGCGCTGCTGGATGTATTCAGTAGAATGGCAAAAGAGAGGATTGCCACATGCGCATATACTAATCTGGCTATACGATAAAATAACTTCAGACGAAATCGACGATGTGATATGCGCTGAGATTCCACGGGCCAACGTCGATAAGGATTTGCATGCAGTTATCAAAAACATGATACATGGACCATGCGGTACACTAAATCCGAATTCACCATGCATGGTAGACGGGAAATGTTCTAAGCAATATCCTCGAGCATTCGCAGCCAACACAGTAACAGGAGATGATGGATATCCTCAGTATAGGAGACGATCAACTGAAGATGGCGGGAATTCGGCAACTATACACATGCGAAATGGTGATGTTGATGTAGACAACCGTTGGGTGGTCCCATATTCGCCTCTATTGTCAAAAACATACAAAGCGCACATAAACGTAGAATATTGTAATTCGGTCAAATCGATTAAATACATCTGTAAGTATGTGAATAAAGGCAGCGATATGGCAGTTTTTGGTGTGCAACCAGAAAATAGTGACAGAAATGCAGTACGAGTTATCGATGAAATTGCACAATACCAGGCTGGAAGATACATAAGCAGCAATGAGGCTGCATGGCGAATTTTTCATTTCCCATGCATGAACGCAATCCAGCTGTGGTTCACTTAGCAGTACATTTAGAGAATGGACAGCGTGTTTATTTCACAGATGCAAATGTGCAACAAAGAGCCCTTAATCCACCTGGTACAACTCTGACTGCTTTCTTCACCTTATGTCAGGAAGACGCTTTCGCCAGAACACTGATGTACACAGAAGTGCCCTCTTATTACACGTGGAATGTAACTAAAAAAGCATTCGTACGACGCAGATGAGGGGAGCCAGTCGACGGTCAACCTGGCATTTTCAGAGAAAATACAATTGGTAGACTTTATACAGTGCATCCTAATCAAGATGAATGTTTTTTCCTTTGCATGCTGTTGGTAAATGTGCCTGGTCCTAGATCTTTCCAGCAATTGAAAATTGTTGACGGCGTCACATATGCCACTTTCCGCAGTGCGTGTCAAGTTCTTAATTTATTAGAAAACGACCAACAGTGGGATATATGTATTAGTGATGCGTGCAACACTGCACATCCAAACCAAATTCGAGCACTATTCGCAATTATATTGACCGCTTGCTTTCCTTCATCTCCCACAGAGTTATGGGAAAGATATCGATCGCATATGGCTGAGGATATTTTGCCTAGAGTATGCCTAGAAAATGCCAATATGACCATGGAATTTACAGAAGGCATTTACAACGAAACATTGATAAATATTGAAGACAAGTGCTTAGCTATTGCAAATAAAGTTCTTAGTCAATTGGGAATGCCAGCACCCAACCGAACTACGACTGCTTCATTTGATGTGGATTTGCGCCGTGAACAGAGTTACAACACTGGTGATCTCCAGTCATATGTCCAATCAAACATTCCCAAATTAACGTGTGAACAGAAGGGCATTTATGATCAAATAATGCAAATGATAAATGATGGAGTTGGGGGGAGGGGGAGGGGGGCTTCTTCTTGGATGTGCCAGGAGGAACTGGGAAAACATTCCTTATCAGATTGATTCTGGCAACGGTTCGATCAAAAAATGACATAGCCTTAGCTCTCGCTTCGTCTGGAATAGCTGCGACATTGTTACCAGGTGGAAGGACTGCTCATTCAGCTCTGAAGTTGCCATTAAACATGCGAATCATAGAGACTCCCATGTGCAATATTTCCAAAGCATCCGGTATGGGAAAAGTATTACAAAAATGTAAATTCATTGTTTGGGATGAATACACGATGGCACATAAAAAATCGCTTGAAGCTCTTGATCGATCGTTGCGAGATTTGCGTGGAAACGTTCAACCATTCGGGAATGCATTGATATTGTTCGCAGGAGATTTTAGGCAAACATTGCCTGTAATTTCTCGATCGACACCAGCGGACGAAATAAATGCTTGCCTGAAATATTCAACATTGTGGCGACACGTACGTACATTGCAGTTGACTACGAATATGAGTGTCCAGCTGCAGAACGATCAATCAGCTGAGGTATTCTCACGACAGTTACTGGACATTGGGAACGGACAACTGCCAGTCGATGAGACGTCAAGACGAATATCATTTCCTGATAATTTTTGTAATTTAGTAACATCGAAAGAAGAACTGATCGAAAAAGTATTTCCTAATATTCAAATTAATTATAAGAATCACGATTGGCTCAGTGAACGAGCTATCCTTGCCGCGAAGAATAAAGATGTCTATTAAATTAATAATGTTATTCAATCCAGCATTCAAAGTGAGGAAATTACATACAAGTCGATAGATACAGTTGTGGAAGCAGATGAAGTAGTTAATTATCCAACGGAATTTTTGAACTCACTTGATCTGCCAGGGATGCCACCACACATATTAAAATTGAAAATAGGTGTGCCAATTATCATGTTGCGGAATATTAATCAGCCAAAACTCTGCAACGGCACGCGACTCGCAGTTAAAAAACTGATGAAAAATGTAGTGGAAGCAACGATTTTAACGGGGCCTTTCGAAGGTGAAGATGTCCTCATCCCTCGAATTCCCATGATCCCGACTGAGACACCATTTCAATTTAAAAGATTGCAATTCCCAATTCGATTGGCGTTCGCAATCACAATCAATAAAGCTCAAGGTCAATCTTTAGAATTGTGTGGTTTAGATTTAGATGCGGATTGCTTCTCACATGGACAACTGTATGTTGGGTGTTCCCGTGTCAGCAAACCAGATAGCCTTTATATCTACGCAGAGAATAGAAAAACAAAAAATATTGTATACCCACAGGTACTGCAAAATTAAACTTCTATGAAACGTATGCTTTGTTTTGTTCCTCATTTCTCATCCATGCAACCACAATGTGCCACAGCTACGCGTGATCGGGTATAGCTAGTATAAGCATTTATTATATTTGCACTTTTAAGGTATTAACCTCTTGCAAAGTGCGCATAGTTTACGTGCAATTCATAAATGAAAAAACCATGAGGAATAACCACTCACCATAAAGATCATGGTAACCTTCAATGGACCATACACTTCCAACACGTCCCAATAAACCAGCAACCACCTGTGTCATATATAGGCAGCACCAAGAATAAATTAAAGTATAGATTGAACCAGCATATTAATAATTGGAATAAAAAATAAAAAAGAGGCTAAGACAGCATTGACCCAATCATCATTGTCAACCATTATCAATCCACTGCTGGACGAAGGTCTCCCCAAGTTTCCTCCACAACGGTCTGTCTTGTGCCAGTCTCCTCCATGTCACTCCTGCATATTTACGAATTTCATCCACCCATCTCCCATGTGGTCTTTTTCTGGGTCTTTTCCTGTCCCTTGGAATCCAATCTAAAATTTCGGCTGTCCATCTATGGTCTGTCCTTCTGGCAGTATGTCCAGCCCATTGCCATTTCAGGGATTTAACTCTGATCATGATGTCTTCCACTCGTCATTTTTCGGATCCACGAGTTCCTCTTCTTATCTCTCCTGGTTATACCAAGCATGCACCTCTCCATGCTTGTTTGAGTTGTCTGCAGCTTTTGTATGTCTCTTTTAGTTAAAGTCCACGTCTCTGCACCATACGTAAGCACTGGAAGGATGCATTGATCAAACACTTTTCTTTTAAGACATAATGGCATATTGCTCTTGAAAATTATGCTGTTTCTTCCAAAAGCTCTCCAGGCAAGTTTTGTACGCCGATTAATTTCTTCATCAATGTGACCCTCACTTGATATCTGCTGTCCAAGATAAACATACGTATCTGTTATCTCCAGTTTTTCTCCATCAATCGATAAATCTTCATTTCTTGTAAAAGCATTGAACATCACTTTTGTCTTCTGAAAGTTCATTTTTAATCCCACTTCTTTACTCTTGTCAGCAAGTTCCTGGATCATACTCTGCAGCTCTGATGGGGTAGTTGCAAAAATGACTACGTCATCAGCAAAACGAAGGTGGGTTAGATAATCTCCATTAATCTTTATCCCTTTGTTTTCCCAGTTCAGTGATTGAAAGACATTTTCCAATGTGGCATTAAAGAGCTTCGGAGATATGGTGTCACCTTGTCTCACTCCCTTTCCAATTTTTATGTGTGTTGTATTTTCAAACAGCCGAATCTTTGCACTTGCATTTTCATAGATGTTATTAATAATATTAATGTATGCATCTTCAATACCGCAGGATTTCAGAGCCGTGGTAACTGCTGATGGTTTCACCGAATCAAAGGCTTTTTCATAATCGATAAAAGCCATGCACAATGGAAGTTCATATTCCTCGCTCTTTCAATCAGTTCTCTCAGTACGTGGATATGATCTATTGTGCTGTAGCCACTCCTGAATCCAGCTTGTTCTCTCGGTTGAGCCATGTCCAGTGTTACCTTCAAGCGGTGTGAAAGAACTTTAGTGAAGATTTTATAAACCACTGATAGGAGGCTGATAGGTCTGTAGTTCCTAAGATCCTCAATGTCACCTTTTTTATGTAGCAGGATCATTGTAGCATTGTTCCAATCCTCAGGAATCTTCCCTTCATTAAGGCATCGAGTGAAAATTTGGGCGAGTACTGTTTCAATTTCTCCACTTGCTTCTTGTATGATGTCTATAGTAATTCCATCTTCTCCTGGAGCTTTCCCTCGCTTCATGTTCTTGATTGCATGAGCAACTTCTGCTGGGAGGACTGGAAGAACTCTGGTACCTTTCATGATATCTGGAGTACATGTATCATCCCTTTCATATAATTTGGAGTAGAAATCTTTCACTCTTGTCAAAATTTCGCCTCTATTTCTTGTTATAGAACCATCTTCTTTTCTCAGAGCCATAATCTGTTTTCTTCCCTTACTGAGATGTCCCTTTGCTATCTTAAGGCTTTGGTTGTTTTCAATTGCTTTCCTCACTAGCTCACAGTTGAATTTCCTTACGTCTTCAGTGATACTTTTTCGTGTTGTCTTGCATAGCTCTATATATTCCACTTTGGAAGTCACATCTACTTTAGTTGTCCTCATCTCTCTTCTTTTTTGCATCAACATTTTGGTTTTTCCTGATAATTTGTTCACATGCAACTTGTTCTTAGACCCAGCTAATTTTGTTGCTGTTTCCATTAGAGCTTTGGTTACTTTTCTGTTAACTTCCGAAATATCCACTTCTTCCGATGTTAGGCCTTCTAAAGCAGAGAATCTGTTCTTCAGTTCCAACTTGAAAGTATTATGGTGTTTTTTAAGGTTGGTTATGTCAATACATTTTGTTTGTCTTATGAGCTTGCCACGTTCCAGTTTAGTGTTGAGGTGCATCTTACATCTCACCAATCTATGGTCACTACCTGTGTTGAACTTGTTTAGCACACTGCAGTCTTCGATGACGAATTTTTTGTTACACATAATAAAATCAATTTCACTTGTCGTCCCAATTGGATGTCTCCATGTCCATTTCCTGTGTGGCTTTTTCTTGAAAAAGGAGTTCAAGATGAAAATCCTTCTGCCTCTGCAAACTCAACGAGAGTATTTCCACGCTGGTTTCTGTTGCCGTGACCGAATTTACCTACTGAAGTTTCATTCTGTTGCCGTTGCCCTATTTTTGCATTGAAATCTCCCATAATTATCTTCAAGTGCTGCTTACCTTTATTATTTAGATGACGAATTTCCTCATAAAATTCTTCAATTTCTTCTTCAGGATGACTTGTGGTGGGTGCATAAGTTTGAATAATCTGAGCCTGGTATGTTCTCGATAGTTGGATAACGAGTCGTGCAGCTCTGTCAGAGGAACTTTCAACTTCTACCATTTTATCCTTCAGTTTCTTGTTTATTATAAATCCAACACCACTAGTTCTGCCAGTATCTGTCCCACGATAATAGAAGAGATGTCCACTTTTCAGTTCAATGAGATCTTCTCCTTTTCTCCTTACCTCACTTAGCCCGACGATGTCCCACTTGATCCTTTGTAGTTCCTCTTCCAATTCAAGAAGCCTTGAATCAGAAGATAGGGAGCGTCCGTTATAGGTAGCCAAGGTCAGCATCAAATGGCAGCCTAGTCCGGTCCTCCGGGATTCTTAGCACCCTCTGCCTTCATGTCGCATTGGCCGCTGCCTTGGCCAGGTACATTCCAGCTGCCGGAGACTGAGGGCCAAGATTTAAGTTGTAGAGTCATTTTGGAGGTGTTTGGCCATAACTCACCACGCTGGCCAAGCGGGTTGGTGAGTGTGGGATAGAATTTCCTCTAATCCCGATGGTATAGTTATACCGCTATTGGCGGTCGTCAGAGCCCCTTTAGTGGGAACAGGATGCACCACGAGAAGGCGGGGTTGACATTTGTCAAGGAGAGGCTGTGATGTTACGCATCACCTGACCTTACATCACCTGACCATTGACCCAATACTGTATGGAAAATCAAAAATGTCCAAGGTTTGAAGATATTAAAATTATTAAGAGCTGTAAAAATGAAAAGCAGTTAAGAATTGCAGAATCAGTGTTAATTGAAAAAAACAGATCAAGATTATGCAACATTAATGAGCCAAATAACCTAAACGAACAATGGAAAGCCCTAATAAAAATTGAACAGCAGCGTAAAAAGAAAGAGGGAAAAAAGAGCAGCAGGGACAATAGATGGCGCCAGAGACACAACGATTCAGAGATAGCGACTGGAGCCCATGCCTCGATGGCTCTGCTCACTTGAGCTGTGGTGGGCGGATGAGACACACCTGCCTCCTGAAGATGACAGGGACCTGTCGAAAGTACTAGAGGATTGGATGTGCGGGGCTGAATGGGTGTGACAATTGCAGGGGGAGTAGCAGAGGTTGTGAAACAGAAAAAGGAGTTCCATAATTAGAGTTGACTAAGGTTTAATCACCTGTGAATGTAAGGTTTATGTACATAGTTTTTACTTGAATTGTATGAATGAGTGTATGTGTGATTTTATCGAATTGACAAGCATTATAGTAACATATTATAAGGCAAAGGAAAAGAAAAAAAGAAAAAAAAACGATGTTTCACACCAGAAAATAAGAAGCGTAAGCAAGAAGTCTGTAAACCTGTGGAAGCCCAGTTACATCACGAGGAATGACGTGTTGGAAGTGTATGGTCCATTGAAGGTTACCATGATCTTTATGGTGAGTGGTTATTCCTCATAGTTTTTTCATAGTATAAGCATATAATTAGCCCAAAGGTCTACAATGACTATTTGTTCTGATTCACCTGATCACAATTTAATCTACTGCTGCTCACAGTCTATCAAGAAAGATTGGGAAATAAATGTTATACAGGGTGTGCTAAAAGTTCCCGTACTCTGACTTTTAAAGTTTATTGTTAGGTTATTGTTTTAATTTGTTAAATATTACCATGTGTTTACAGTAGCAGTATATGTCAGGACTCATCCCTTGGTGGCACTTCGAAGGTAGAGCTGTGGGGAAACAAAGTTCAGTCCATTTTGTTCATTATTGCAGAATGGGTTTAGTGCGGGCTCAGAGAATCGCTCTTATTGAAGCTTATTTTGAATGTAAATCATACAAAAGGTGTGTACTAATCTGGTGACAGAAATATCCTGATGATCCGATACCAAGTAAAGATACACTGTTCCAACTCATACGACGATTTCGTGATACAGGTTCCATGGATGATAGATCCAGGAGTGGACGACCGAATGTTGTGACAACGGACTTGGAGAACGACGTCGAATATTGCAGTCTCCTCAAAAATCCATGAGGAGTTTGTCGCAGCAACTGGGCACATCATGCGGATCGAAGCACAAGGCTTTAACTTTGCAGTTACGTGCTTACCGCGTGAAGGTCGTACAAGAGTTAAAGCCACCAGACAATGAGAAGCGCCGTCATTACTCTCAGTGGTTACGGAAATTCATTCATAACAACGTTGCCGTTTTGGACAAAACTTTCTTCTCCGATGAAGCATGGTTTAATCTCAGTGGTTTTGTAAACACACAAAACACCCATATTTGGGCTACAACAAATCCCCATTCATTACACGAAAAACTGCTGCAATCTCAGAAAATCGATGTGTGGTATGCCGTGTTGTGTAGAAGAATCGTGTGTCCTCTTTTTTTTTTTTTTTTAATCAACTGTTGACGGCACTGTATACAGAGAACTCATCCAGCAATTTGTTGTGTTGTTAGAATTGGATGAACGGGATTCTTGGTTCCAGCAGGGCAGTGAAACGTGCCATACCAGTAATGAAACCATAGACATGCTTAGAGAATTTTTCGGTAGCGCAGTGGTCTAAGCGATGGCCTCTGATCATTCATCCGAAAGGGGTCCGGGTTCGAATCCTGGTGAGGCATGGATGTTGTGTTTGTCTTATGGCACTGGCTCTCTCCCTTCCCTGGAACCAGTGACCCTAAATTAGGGACGGGCGACTGCTTATAGCCCATTGAGTTGCTCACGGTGGTCGTTAAACCTCCAACCAAAAAAAAAAAAAAAAAAGAATTTTTCGGTGATTGCCTCATCACGGAAAAATCGTTGGCCCCTCATTCCCGAGATCTAAGCATCCCTGACTTTTTTCTGTGGGGGTATTTGAAGAAAAAGTGGCCACCCCGGTGGCACAGTGGTCAAAGTGATGGCTTATGACCATTTGTCTGAGAATGTTCCAGGTTCGAATCCCGGTGAGGCATAGATGTTGTGTTTGTCTTATAGCACTGGCTCTCTCCCTTCCCTGGAACCAGTGACCCTAAATTAGGGATGGGCGACTGCTTATAGCCCATTGAGTTGCTCACGGTGGTCGTTAAATCTTCACTTAAAAAAAAAAAAAAAAAGAAAGAAAAAGAAAAAAAAAGTGTATGCAGGCCCCGCACAATAAATGAGCTGAAAACTGCAATTACACAAATGATACAAGAAGTCACTCCTGTAATCTTGAAATGTGTATCTCAAAATATGCACAAATGTGTTCAGCTATGCCTCCAGGAAAATGGCAGACATTTCGAACATTTATTATAAATTCCTCTACAAATTCCTTTTTAATGGTTAGTATATAAGTTTATTTCATAAATTCAATATATATTACCGCTTTAAACTTTGATGTATTTGTACAATAAATTCAGGAAGTGTCAGTACGGGAACTTTTAGGACACCCTGTGAAATAGGATTTGCAATAACTGCCAAAAAGAGAGGGAGAGAGAGAGGGGGAGAGAGAGAGCGAGAGAGAAAGAGAGAGCGAGAGAGAAAGAGAGAGCGAGAGAGAAAGAGAGAGAGAGAGAGAGCATGAGGGTGGGGAGGGAGGGAGGGAGAGAAGAAAAATGCCAATCTCACATAAGACTTAAAATTCCTTTTTTTAAAGTATTCTGACAAGCTGGCACAAAAATTTAAGTTAAAAACTTCTGTTAAGTTAAAGTAAAAAGGCACTGCAGTATTACTAGAATTGTTCAGTTACAAATGAAACATTTTTTGTATATGTAGGCTAATGATAGCAACTGATGAGTTAATTACCTATTGATAGCATTTTAATCTTTGTAACGGTGAAATGCTGCTAAACATCTTAGTTGGAGCATATGAAATCAATATATCATTCATATAATAAATAGGCTCTTAATCAGCATGCTCAATACAACAGTCACTCTAATACGTTGATCAAATATTCACAGATTTTTTTTTTTTTATGGATTTCAATTCTTGCAAGTTGACATGGTCTGGCTTTTAAATTCTATGTTACACATCTTGAAGTTTGTGAATTCTGTTATAATAGGTGTCAAGCTTGAACCTTTAACCTTTCAACCTCAATTTTTTTTTACCTTTCTACTGCATAGATATGCATGCATGTTTCAATGAATGCACATCTTCACTTATGTTTACTAGGCTTGTCAGATTCTCTTGCTCTGACTTATATAGTTGCTGCTATTCATTTGAATAATCCTGTGATTATTTTTTTATATGTAGAAGCACACGTGCATATCATTGTTATATGCTTTTTGCATTCCATGGGGGATGATGTTGAATTCCAAACTGGAATTGTTTCTGATATAGTTGTGGAACATGGTAACTATATTCAGAGTATTCTGGTATAGTAATGTGTAATAACTAGTTTCTGTGCTCTGCAAGGTGTTATACAGTAGGAATACAATGTACATCTGGTAATGTAATATGTGTGCAAGACTATTTAAAATAAAATACATGTGTGCGTGTGTGTGTAATATGGAACACTAAAAATATTCATGTATTCATGATAACATGATAAATTTTGACATAAGTATGTAACCAAATATAACAATTATTAAAACTTTAGGTACATTTTTACTTAAGCATATTTTAAAGTTTTAGTACTTGTTACTTATCCACATATTCTCTCAGTTAGCTGAATATTAACAAAAACAGTTTTTCCCTGTTTTAAATCAGAATATCTTATCCAAAGAAACTGAGAAAAGAATGTGTGAATGATATATTTCCAAACAAGCAAGCGGAAAAATTAAACCTTAAAAAGCAGTGTTATCAAAGTCTTTTTGTGTAGTTTCATCACAGAACTATGACATAAAATATCCATCTTATCACTGCGGCAACCTAGAGAGCTGGGTTTCTACCTGTTAAAAATAAAAGTTCAATTTTTGAGATGTTTTGTAGTTAAACAAATTACAAGGAATTTTTTTTTTATTTAATGCTTTGAGTTTTTAGTTAACTTTTGCTCTTATTCGCAAAGGGTATCATTTTAAATTTGTAATGGCCAAGATACCCACTTTACAACCCTGTAAAACAAGAATGAAAATTTACACCATACAAAATTCAAGTAAAAATTAAAACTTCAAAACTGAAACTGTCCTCTGCTGTATCAAAATTGAATATATATAATTTGTAGAAAAAAATTCCTTTCAGAGAAATACAGTTTAAAACTTTGTACTCTTGATGTAAGACAACATTACTGTACCTCTCACCAAAAAGAAAGGAAAAGGAAACCACCCCAAAAAAGTAAGGAAAAGAAAAAAGGAAAATGAGAAAACAGAAATTTAAAAAAGGACAGATGAGACAAATCCCTACTTCAGAATGTTTATAAAACATGGATCCCTGCACTTAAATTCAAACCAATTTAGGATCTTATACCTACATAATTATCCAGTGGTTATCACCTGTGGTTTGCATAAACAGAACAGCAAACTCTTGAAATGCATTAACTTTCTGCAGTTGTGCAACCTTTAAATAGTTT
This sequence comes from Macrothele yani, assembly GCA_039090855.1. NCBI lineage: Eukaryota > Metazoa > Arthropoda > Arachnida > Araneae > Macrothelidae > Macrothele > Macrothele yani. The sequence goes on along the minus strand of CM077002.1, from coordinate 33,835,667 downwards.
CTGCATCTGATTTTGCTTGCTGTAGGACTAAAACATGGGTAAATAGCATAAGAAAAAATGTAATTTTGGAATAATATTTTACTTTCTTGTACATATATGCATACCTGCCAAGTGTTCTGATTTTCCCATATTTGTTTCGATTTTTTAGTCTTGTTCCAGAAATCCGATTTTTGGCCAAAATAGTCCGATTTTTCATCTCCATAAGGCTTGCATTTTTTTTTTTTAATGCAAATCTGCATTTTTTTTTTCCTTCCGGAGTTCCTCTCCATTTCTCTTTCATTCATATCCAGCATCTTTAACTTCCCAATATAGCTGTACTTAATGCTGTTGATCAATTTCCATAGGCACTCGCTCTTTCATGATGATGTCATCAACTGCCCGTGCGCAGCCAACGACAAAGTTGGCTGCGCTGTGTGGCTGCATGACCCCACTTCTTCTTTCTTCTTCTTTGAGGAGGAAGACCCCGTTTCTTCTTTGCGACTTCTCTTTGGATCTTATTTGTAACTGTGGGAAAGAATTCCTTCACTGTTCCATTTGCTATCTGATGGCGTGGTGCTGTTTACAGTATATCATTGTATTGTGTTGTTTGAGATCACCCTTTTGTTCCTTTCTCATCATTCAAAAATATGTTAAAGGTATGTAGAACGCAGAGTTATTTAAATAGGTACTCAAAGAAGTTTAATTTTGTTAGAAAATCACATAAAGTAACTTCTTATGCATTTTGCTGTGTTTGCAACTGTGATATAAACATAGCACATGGCGGTAAAAGTGATATCGTTGCTCATGCTAAAACAGCGAAACACGTTTCATCGTATAATGATAGCTTGAAAAAAATGCCGAAAATGACAGATTTTGTGTTTACTGCTTCAGATATGCAAGTTCTTTGGGCAGAAATGTTGTTTACTGGTTTTTTGCTTGAACGTAACATTCCGTTATCTGCTGCCGATCACATGATGAAGTTATTACCTGCTATGTTCCCGAATTCACTGGAAGTAAAAGAGTACTCATCTGGAAGAACTAAAACAGGCCACCTGGTTCAAGAAATTGCTAATCACTCTTCGCAATGGATTACTAACCTTTTAAAACATATCCCATTTTCAATTGCTACTGATGGGAGCAGTGACATGGACTACCAAATGTATCCCTTAGTAGTTACATTTTTTGATAAAGAAGCAGGCCAATTAAAATGTACTCTATTTTCTTTGCCAATTATAACAGCTGATGGCACTGGGGAAAATATTGGCGATTTAATATGTGCCGAATTTTTCAACCCACGATATCCCGTGGAAAAATTGCTTATTATTATCGTGTAACAATGCAAACATTATGATTGGAAAAAACAAGGGAGTGGGTGCATATCTAAAAGAACAACATTCCAATTTGTTTGTTTTCAGATGCCTGTGTCATCTAATAAACATAGCAGCTGAAAAAGGAGCTGCAACTTTGCCTATTTCTTTTGATGATCTGTTAATAGATATCTATTATTATTTTCATAGAAGTGTGAAACGTAAGCTCGCTTTTAAAAAATTCCAAAGGTGCATAAACAGCAGGTAACTGAAGACGTACTATCAGATGCTGATAACAGAAAAAATAAACGTAAATCAGAGGCATGTTTATCCTCAAAGTGTTCAAAAAAATTAAAACAAGATCTACAGTTGGATAATGTTAAAATCAATAAACAAAATATGAAAAAAACAATAGTTGTTAAAAGTGCTACTTCCAAAAAGTGTGTATTAAAAAGAAAAGAAAGAATTTTTCTCTCTTTAAGTTCCAATTTGTTTCACTCTTTAGCATTTTTTGTAAAAAATATCATTAATGTTTTTGAAAAGTAAATTACTACAATGTGAAGAACCCAGAGTTGACAAACTCAAGCAGAACTTACAATTTTTTTTTACTAGGTTGTTAAGCAGATTTGTAAAAATATCTGTTTTGAATAGCTCACAGTCTGCTTTTGTTTGAGATCTATAAAAATCAGAAAAAAGATGAGGACTTAGTTGTTTGTTCTAAAACTGCTGAGTCCCTTAAAAAACTGTCACAAGATGAGTTGAAAGAGTTTTATGCCCATGTGAGAAAATACTATTGTGTGTCCTGTAATTATATAATTGCAAATTTTCCATATCATTCAGAATTGTTAGAGCATGCTAAAATTGCTGACATTTCTAAGAGAGCAAACAAGAAATTTTCATCTCTGAAGTACTTTGCATTTTTTTTATGTAAAAATATCCATCTTTACTTCTTAAAAAATGTTGAGAAACAGATTTCAATGCAACTGATGAACTGAAAGCTGAAGTCTTGAATTTTCAACTTAAAAAACCTGCCAGAGCATTTGTTAATAATGGAGCGAGCAGATTAGCAGTGGGCATTTCTTTCTAAAGAAAAAGTACCTCTCGAAAAGCTCAAATATGAAAGACTTTCTAAAGTGATGCTTGGAATTTTAACTTTTTACCATAGCAATGCTGCCTGTGAAAGGATATTTAGTTTACTACGTCGCAATAAGATAGACTTTAGAAGTTCCTTAAAACCATCTATATTGCAGGCAATCTTATTGCAAAATCAAGAATGACTGAACCATGTTACAATCAGTGCTATGATGATAACTTTCTAAAAGAAGCCAAATCAGCTACAACTGTAGCACTTAGTAAAAATAATTAAATACATTATTCTATTTCATTGTTGAGAATGTTAATAAGCTCAGTATATATGAGTATCAGTTTATAAAAATAATTAAATAAATTATTCTACTTCATTGTTGAGAATGTTAATAAGTTCAGTATGTATGAGTATCAGTTTATTTACCATTTAAGGCTTAAATAATTGCATTATGTATCGCATTAGTGCGGCCATAAATTGTGATTTTTTTACCCTTGCACAATGTGTTCCTATTTTTTTCCTGGTAGGTTGGCAGCTATGTATATGTAAAAAGACAATTGATTGGAAAACAAAAACAGGGATCGCATTCCTCCTAAAATTCCTAAAATTCCTAATATTTTGTGACCCTCCTTAAATTCCTAAAATTATACCTAAAATTTTCTATTCATCCTAAAATTTTCGTAAGCTTATTTATTAAAAACACAACCGTTATTAACGCCAATAAATTTACCATTACGCAGGGTGCGCACGCGTGCTTGAAAACCTGGAAAGTCCTGGAAAATCATGATTACGTTTTCAAGGCCTGGAATATCCTGGAAAAACGGTGTTTTTTTAATGCCGTCTTGAAAAGCCTTGAAATTTGAAATTAGTGCTTAAAAAATGCCCTTTTAGGAAATCGTGTTACTGTTACCCCTTCATTTTTTAAAGTTCCTTTTCTCTGTTCTCAAAGAAACCACCGGCAGCGGTTTCCGATGTGCACCAAATCCTAATTTGGCTGGGGGAAAAAAAGAAAAAAAAAAGGCACTACTTCCAGTGCAATAAAATTGGATGATTACTAGTAGGTAGAAGGGGAGCTTGATGTCCGTCCGACAATTGAGAACAGAAGGGGAAAGAAGAGGCATTTAGCATTTGCAGGGGTCGCGTATGTACCAAGTCAGCTGGCATCCACCAGTGAGGAGTATGCCTGAACAACACATTCATCTGCTTCTTGTTTATGTGCATGCCACCCTCCCTCCCCTCAAGAGACTTCCACTACTTATGATAAAAAATAAGAAAAAACTATCTTTGCGAATTTTTCACGAAAGTGGCTGAAATTTTTACATTCACTGTAATTGGATTACAGAAGCTCACTTCCAAAATTCCAGTTGAATCGGTTTAAAACTTTAAAAGTTAGCATTGGTAATTTTTATTATGGACAAGTATGTGTGCCTCTTTGGACAGAGTGAGCCTCCAGCAGAAAGGGTGTTACCATAGCAACGGTTGATTGACAGCTGGGAGCGCTGATCTGAAGCCCTTGGTTGGAAAGAAAGCAAACACCTGTTTATCACTTCCACAGCACAAAAGGACTAGGAGAATATTTTCAGAAATCCATTTTTCTGAATTTTGAAAATAACACAGTAAAATTTTTACAGTAGTTAAGATACATCACAATAAAGTTCTAGTGCAAATTTTGCCAAATTCCGTTAGGAACTTTAGCAGATGCAAAAAAAAACAAAAAAAAACAACGTTGCATAATCGGATTGAAAAAAAGAGACTAATTATAAATTACGGGAAAAGCAAGTGAATTATTTTTTTTAGATGCCATGGTTTATTTAAACAGTGATCCTTAAATTTTTTTTCTGTGATGATATGGTCTCTATTTGAATTACAAACACGTTTTTATTCAGACGTCTGAGTTACTGTTTTAATAAAAAAATCATCTATAATTTAAAAGTTTTCAATGGATTTAAGCAATATTCAGCAGATAAACAAACGTATTTTAGTAAATTGCAACATCATGACGTAAATTTGGTAATTTAATGTTGTCGAAAATTGGGGAGCATTTTTTTTTACAGTTTCTATTATAGTTAAAGTGAAGGAGGAAATGTGCAACTTGACAGTTCAGTGAGCTGCAGGTGGTGATTTATGGCGATGTGCCAAATGAAAAGAAGCCATTCCATCAGGTAATTCCAAAGGTTGTGTTGTGTGGACGCGTCCTCCTGCTGTTTGATCTTAATTGGAATGTTTTTGTGCATGGGGGTGGGGGGGGGTTCGAGAGAAATATCCGTTTCAGCTTTACAGCTTTCACGGCTCTTTTTTTTTTTTTCTTGGTAATAAATAAAAATCATAGTTGCTGCATTCACCATTGATCCATGTTTGCATTTCTTGAATATAAACAGCAGACAATCCAGAAACATAGTGTTGGGCGGGTCTTGATGATCTTCATTTTGCATATGCTGAATTCAGTTCTGTGGGAATAAGGAATGACTTATACTGTGAATATATACAAAACTACATATTTTTGAGCTGAAAAAATAGGTCTACTTGTACACAGTAGCTAAAGTGTGAACTCAGATGAAGACAATCAGACATACAGACGTCTGATTCCATAAAAAAAAATCAACATAGTTTTTTTATTTACACTACAGGTAAAAAAGCAAAAACATGTTTTTAAACGTTATAAAGGAAAACGGATTTTTGAAACGCATGACTTGATGATCTTAATTTCTGAAAGTTTCTTTTTTCCACATCCTTTTTTTTTCAATTACAATACACTGTAACAGGATGCTGTGTGTTATATCACTTAGAGATATGGCAGATTTTCGGTTGCTGATATCCGCGATCGTAAGCGGTAGTTGCATTGCGATTGTTGATGATGACAAGATAAATACTGGAGTGATGTAAAATGTTGCATAAACTAAAAAAAATAAAACCCTCCCCCCACCCCGAACTTTTATGCGGTCATCGTAGCTGATCAACCATTTCATTCCATGAACATCAGCACATTTCAATCATTTGAACATTGGGGGTATCTGAAGGAATTCAGCCGTGCTTAAGCGCCCTAGCGCAACGAAAACATGCTAATTTTGGACAGTTCTATTCCCTTCCCCTCTACCATCCCTAATAATTGAGAGTGTTTCAAATATTCTATTTATGAGCTAGTTTTCGCGCTGTTTGTTATGCTTTTATTTTCGAAGAAAGAGAGGGAAAATAAGGAAAAGCAGCTAGAGAAAAAAGAAAAGCTGAGTTTGATGACAAAATAAAAGAAAATGATGCAGAAATAAATAGGCTTAAAAAAGATAAAGAAGCCTCCCTAGCAGTAATTCAAGAGGGAACAGAAAGAATGAGAAAAGCTGTAGAAAAACAAAATACTGTTGAAATAGCAGTTGCCTCTAACTTGATCATACAAGGTTCAGCTGAAATAAAGAAAACTGAAAGTAAATTAGTTGTGGTGGAAGCAGAAAAAGATAGGCTAATCAGGAAAAGGTTAAAACAATAATATGAAAAAAGTAATTCAGTGAACAATTGTACATAGTTCTTGGTTTTCGATTACCTTTTTAGGATATTATAGTTTAATGTGAAACCTGAAAACTTTACTGGAAAATCGTGAATTGCTTCTGGTTCAACAGCATATTAATGTTCAAAGTGAAACTTGAATGTGGTAAATATACTTGAATATGATAATAACACGTGAAAAGATAAGAACTGAACATTAGAAGTAAATCATACTTAAACTTTAGACATTAGACGTTATGCAAAAAATTTGGGTGTGAACTTCGATCATATATACTAATGGACTGCGCATTGGCAATAGCTGCATCAAAGCCGCCATGGCTCAAACATTGGGCACGTCATCATCAGACTCCAAATTTCGTGTACAAATGCTGTTATGATTACTAATTTACGCTGCAGAACTTCAGTGTTTTCGGTGTATTATGTGAATGCACCTCATATATAATGAAAACTCTTCAGGTAAGTTTACTTATGAGCTATATACATGCATGATCGTGTTGTTTACATTTTGTGATTTATAATGTGATGAACATTTGCGAAGAATTTGGAACATGCATTCCATTTTTTTTTTCTTAAGTTACTATATTTTTATATCAATAGCTGCAAGTTTCTGGTTAAGTAATTGAACTTTATTGACTTAGGTATTTAATTCGTTTCTTACCCATGAAAAATCATAGAACTTTCTTTACTATATCGGTCAGAGTAACCATAAGCACAGCAGGTGTAACCCATCTTTTTGACTGTTGTCATGTGATTTTATGTTGGAGCCAGAAATTCTGATGTCATGCGCAGTCTATCAGTATATATGGTTGAAGGGTGTGAAGCAAACTCTTTACAATGTATACAAAGTTGTTTTACTAGATGTATACAAATATACATCTAGTTTTTATTGAAATACACTCCTAAAATTTTCCTAAAATTTTTCTAAAAATTCCTAAAATTCCTACCTAAAATTTTCCAGAAGTATGCTATGATCCCTGCAAAAAGTTCTTTTTTTATTTGTATGGAGAAAAGGAGGGGTAATCCTGAAAGTATTTTCACTGTTAAAAAATACTAAACCAATCAACACAAAAGCTCATGCCTCAAAATTTAATTAAGCTGAAATGTATTGATCACATTTTATTAATATATGTAATTGGCCAACTTGTTTCTAATAAAAATAAATTTAATTGATTTTGATTGTTATCCCAAGATTCTTTATTTGGAAAGATAGTGAGAAACATTGAGAGTGCTGAAAGAACACTGATTTCAGCATTTTCGTATTGATGTTAATGTTGCTTTTTTTTTTTTTTTTTTGAGAGACATTTATTGACACACTGATTTAGCTTAGTGGGTAAATATTAAAAAAAAAAGGATCAAATTAATATATACATAGATAGAGAGGAAATTGTTCAATGTTTTCTATTAGTTACAATTGAAATTACTTTCAAAAATATGACCCTGAGACTGGATAAAATCATCCTTGATTTTTGACATGTCATTAGGAAAAGCACTATTTTTTCTTCTTCTCAAAAGTTTAGTATGTGACTCCTGACACAGTACGGTTGTGTGTGTGTGTGTGGCAAAATTTTGCCTACAAATTTCTAAGTTTCGGAATTAGTCATAGATTAAATTCAATGTTAGCATAAACATTGTTTACAGTGTTGTTTTATTTATTTTTCACAAAGGATTCTTTATGGCAAGATGCTTCGTAAGACAGGAAATAACACTGCTGGAAGATCTCAAGCACACACCAGGAGGTCTATTGTCTTGCGCTTTCTGGCAGGCTGTCGGGCAGAAGAACTGAAGCTGTTTTTGGATTTGGCATTTGCACCTTTCAAAGAACTGGTAGAAAGTATGTTAATTCTTTCCTTTATAGTTTCATTATCTTACTTGTATGTTCACATGTACGCAATACACTGTGTAGACAAAAGTATTTGAAACCCATACATGTGCCATAAAGGCCAACGAGTACATGTTGTTTGCAATATTATGATTTTTTGGTTGGAAGCATGGACATGATGATGAAATTACAGAAAATTGCCATTGTCACCTTTTGATTTTTCTGCTTCGGAAACAGGCAGGAGATTGTTCTGTGGAATTGTGTTTCTTCATCATCGTTTGGGTTATTCTTGGGGTCAGTGCTATACTGAATGGAGTTGGGAGGCCAGTTCAGTTCCTGTCGAGGGGACAGAATTTTGTTTTTCAGAACTCTCGTAACCAGAAGTTAGACAGAGTGGAGATTTCTCCCGTAGTCATATTTTTTTTTACTCACAATGCTCCTTCTGCCCTCTATTTTGTGAAATATCAGTTCATTCCATAAATGTTTGCATCTCACCTTGAAAATGGAGAAAAAATTTCCGAAAACGGAAGTTTGATCGAGAGCAAATTTCTCCCGTAATTGTTGTTGTTGTTGTTATTATTATTATTATTATTATTATTATTATTATTATTATTATTATTATTATTATTGAATCTTTATCTTTTCACTTAGAATCACATTACGTCAGCATGTTCTCACATTATCCAACATTCCAGATTGCACACTCAAGGTTCCATTCACTTCTATCCCAATTTCCTAGTCCTTTAAAAGAGTTCTTTAAAGTATTGCTAAAAAACACAAAGCAATGATGTGATAATACTAATAATGAAAAAACCAAAGTTATGGTTTTTGAGCAAGGAACTGTTAGTACTAAATTCAAGATAAGTCTAAATGACACAATGATTGACTTGGTGACTGAGTTTGTGTGTTTAGGAAGTATGTTTGACAGAGAGAACAAATTAGATGGTGAAATTAATAGGTGAGTGAATTTTTCATTGAAAGTCATTGCTGCTTTTGGAGAATTTCACAGGAATGATGGGTTCTCAAGAGAGATCCAAATGGCTGTGTATGAAAGTGTACTTGTTTTTATTCTGATGCATGGCAGTGAGACCTGGGTACTGCAGAAGAGTCATAGGAGTCATTTGTGTACTAGAGAGATGCATTACTTATGGGGAGTTTGTGGCAAGACACTTTCTGATTGTGTGAGGAATGAAGACATGCTACAGTTGTGTAATGTGAGGCAAAATGTTGTCAGTAAGGTGGGGACTAATATTCTTAGGTGGCTTGGCAATGTTGAAAGAATGAGTGATGAGATGCTTACTAAGAAAAAAATTTCAGCCCAAGTGGCAGGAACAAAAGGTAGAGGAGGGCCAAGGAAATCATGGCAGGACCAGATTTAGGAGTGTCCGCATAAGAAAAAGATTATGAGTATGAAGTACCAAAGGTCTTGGGTACATTGTTTGATGGATGTCAGTGAAGCCTGAGCTGTGTGCTAAGATCACTGTAAATGGAGATCTTTGATATGGCAACAGTAAGTAAATAATTTGTTAAAAAATTATCTGAGGGATTGTATTTCTTGTATAACAGACGGACAAACGATAGATGGATGGACGGACAAACGTCTCAAGCCTAGAAAGTCTGGATTTGGAAGTTTTAAGTGATATCACAGGTCTGCAGAGTGACTGCCTTGTGGACTGTATGTATGGCAAACACAATTCCTTTTTGAGAGTCTTTAGATAATGATGAGGTATCACTGCAGTTGTGTGTGGTGAAATGACAACTGGTATGATCTGTGTAATGCTCTGTTTCCAGATCCTGTGGATTTCCATTTGTAGGTTCTTGTATTTCAAGATTTTGTCAGACTCTGTTCTTTGGATGTTTTCTGTAAGTAAAACCACTATATCTGTTAGTTGTGCCTTCTTCAGTTTTTTGTCTACAATCTTATTATAACTGTTATTATTGTCATTTTCAGTCTGGTTTAGTGTCGTTACTTGCACCTGTGTGTACAGAGTATATGAGATTTGTAATGTATATTTATGTACTTTTATATACATTTTTTGTCATGCTTTGACAATTTTGCAGTTTTATTCTCATGAATGAATGTAAATTTATACCACCATACATGGTTGTTTGTATATCATTTTATGCATGCACTTGTCCAGAGAATTTTTGTTTTTGTTTTTTATTTCTTTGCCTGTGTATGTGTATATACAGATTTGATTTTTTATCAAATTAAAACTGAAACATCTTTTCTTTCATCATAGGTGGTAGCATACTTTCCATTGTAAAAGATATTAGAACAAATATTGATCTTTCTTCTGTTGTCCCAATTCGCAAGCAGCATAGGTAAGTTATCAGTTTTTAAATAAAATCCTTCTAAATTATGATTCACCAACAATAGTTTTTACTACATCATCTAACACAAAATTATAGTATTAGTGCCAAAATTTTAAAAATATTGTGTCTTTTTTAATGTATTCACCGCCAGCTACGCTGTAGGTGATTTAAATGGTGGTCATAAGTTTACAGGGTTTGTAAATGTTCCGGTAAAAAAAAGAAAACACATCATTAATGTGCCATCTATGTTTTGGTCTTTCAAGACACTGATCTCATAAGATCGAAGTCAGATATGGTATTTTGCTTGTGAGATTCTCTGTCCTACATGGGTTGGACAATGGAGAAAATTTGCTTATTAATTCTTAAGCAACAGAAATTTCTGTTAAGAGTTGGTAAGCCATTTAAAATTCAAAATAATGCAACATGTACAAGGCAAAAATGTTGAAACTTACTGTATTTTTTGGATTATGAATTATTAAATCCTTGTGGTTTGCAAAATTAGCAATGTGCAATATCACCAATGAAAACAAAGTAGAGTAACACTACGTAATCCATCACCCAATGGCATATGTGCATTGCAGGATTTGCCTGCGAGGTCACACTTTTGTACAGCCAATGGCCTTCATTATTGGTTCAGATAGACATCCTCACTGCATGGGTAATATGTCAAAGTAAGATGGTCTTGGTCAAAGTCTATTGGCATTCTATGACATACAAACAATTCAGAAAATGAGAATTGATTATTTTAATCTTAAGCTTTGCCGAGAACCATTCGAAATAAAAAATCAGCAGTTATAATGTCCTTGAAATTCTGCAGTAATCGAAGATGCATATTGTCATATTATTAATAACATAGATGAAAATGCAGGTGCAAAGGTTCCAAGTGTTCAAGGACACAGTGCATGTAAAAATTGAAAAGGGGAAGACAAGGTGACACTATATCTCCCAAGTTCTTCAATAAACTGAACTCGATAAAGGGATAAATATTAATGGAAATATTTCACCCACCTTCATTTTACTGATGATTTTTGCAAGTACTTCCTCAGAGCTGCAGTGTATGATCTAACAACTTGTTGACAAGAACAAAAAAGTGGAATTAAAAATGAACTTAAGAAAACAAAACTGATATGCAATGCACATCAGCAAAAACTGAAAATTTTAGAGTTGTGGCACCAATTTAGAAGTAACTAATGCCTACAACATATATCAGGCAAGGTCAATGTTAAAGAAGAAATTAATAAGTGTATAAAACTTAGCTGGTGTGCATTTGGAAGGGGCAAAACGATTTTCAAGAGAAATTCACCATTCTGTCTTAAAACAAAAGTGTTTAATTACTGCATTCTTCCTGTTCTTACTTAATAATGAGTGACATTGACCGTAAGTAAGAAAGACATACAGAAGCTGTGGTATTCAAAGAAACAGAGAGAGAGATGCATGGTTAGGGTGATCATGGTTGTGTGAAAGATAGGAAGAGGAACTTGTGGATCCAGAAAATGGTAGGAGGAGTTGAGGACATCATGATCAAAGTAAAACCCCTGAAATGGCAATGAACTGGACATATTGCAGAAACAACTGACCACCGTTGGACAACTGAAATACTACACTGAATTCCAAAGTACAGGAAAATACCCAGAAGAAGACCATGTGGGAGATGTATGAATGAAATTTGGAAACACGTCAGAATGATATGCAGGAAACTTGCTCAAGACAGAAAGTTATGGTAAGGCCTTGGGGAGACCTTCATCTAGTAGTAGATTGAGGATGGCTGATAATGATGATATTGTAGACAATTCATGGGACAGAAAATGGAACGTGAGTCGTATCACATGTTATGCATCATGACACATTGTACTTGGGTGTTCCTCAATAAACTAAAGCTTCATGCTATTTCATTGACAGGCTTTGAAATGTGCTTAAAATATTACCTAGGTGAATGATCTGACAAGGTTTATAGGTAATGTAGCACTTTTTAAGGTGTAGCCATAATGTGAAGATAACTAATTTTTGAAGTTCTATCAGTGTCCTTTTTTCTTTTCTTTCTATTTTCTAATTTGCAAACCATGTAATGTTAATTGTGTACAAATTTGTGTTGTAAAATAACTCATCATGTATTTATTTATTTACTTATTTATTTATTTACTAGTGCTCTTAATACTCTGGGAACAGTTTTGAAGCATTTGGGTAGTTTGGTTCCAGAACTTTTGCCCTGGCTGCTGAAAGTTTTAGTGATTATAACTGCCACTAGCTCAGCTCTGCTAGAAAGAAGAGATGAAATTCTGTCTCATTGTGTTGCTCGCTTAAAATCTGTCCGCACCCTTGCTGTGGACAAGCTGATTCAAGTAAGAAATCATGCTCTTCTATTTTGTAACATTTTAACATTATTTTTTGTTTCTCAGAAATTTACTAACTTTAAGATAAAGAGTTGTTAAATTTCATGTTGCACTTTGTATGAATGTTTTGTCTTGCAGAAATTCTGACTTTCATGATATAGTCATTCTGAGTTTTAAACTTTGGCAAAATAAAAGATGGTCACAGTGGGTTTTTGTGTAAATAAAATGCCATAATTTTAAAGTGGAAACAGAATTCCAACTTTCTAAGGAATTTGTTTGATCCTGCATCTCATCTGGCTTTGAGTGATTTTGTCACCACTGTGTTGAAGTTTTGGCAGGAAGCTAAGAAATCTAGAAAACCCTGTCTATTTCTTGTGTGTGAAATCTGTGGAGCTGGGGTTGTTTTTCTATGTGTCATCATTAGTGTGTGTGTGCGCATGCGCATTGCAGTTTCCATTTACACTGAGGGTTCTTTATGCAACTAAAGTTTGCCATTGCGACTTGGGGGACGTCTGGTGTCTTTGTCCCTGAGCAAGAAGAATATTTTTATGCAGGCAGATGTATACATACTGGTGAAAAGAAATGGAGAAAACAAGTTTGCTATATTTGCTATTTAATTCATAAGCAGATTCATGATTTTTATTAAATTGAGTGTGTAAGACCAAACATATAAGGTGTCAAACCAGCTCAGTATCTGATGTGCAGTCAAGTGGCCTTGCATATTTTAAAAAAAAAAAAAAAAACCAGCCTGTTTGTGTTTATTGGGCTTTGGGGGATATTATTTGGGTTTTTCAGTTGTATTTTTTAAGTTTTACATAGTTCTTCAATAATTTGACATCGACAGAAAAATTACATGTTTTACTTACATGAAGTGCTGAAATAACCATGAATATATGTTAATGAATTGTGTTTTGGACAACATAGGATAGGCACTGAAGTATGAGGGGCTGGGTGTCAAGATAAAATTATGCCTTACTTAACACCGCTGTAAAAGCTATTTGCCAGTGGTGAAAATTGAAATCACATCCTTCCACTCCGTAGCCGAATGCTTTCCCAGTTAAGCTACTCTGACAGATTTTGTCATGGCAGCTTTGCTGTCTTGACATGTACTTCACCTATGTTATGAAATCGCAGGTTTCGGCTCCGCCACAAGTCATGCTTGAAGTAACTAACTGTCTGTAGAGAAGGAATTCTCACCAATTCCAGACAATGTGTGGGATGAACTGGCACATTTTTCAAAGAACCTAACAGCCCAAAGATTCATTTTCACATTCAATCGCCAATGTGACACAGATTTGTCTGGTTTTGGAACTTGAACCTGCATCCTTCTGCTCTGGAGTCGAGACTGCTTTCCCAATTAAGTTACGCAGATGGATTTTATTGCTGCAACTTTGCTGTCTTGACATGAACTTAGCAAAATCAATTAAAAGGTGAATGTAAATTTGCTGGAATATCTTAATATGATTTTTTTTTACAAGCTAAATTTTGAAAGTTCTCAACACCATATACTCACTGAAATTTCTGCCTTATTGGCAATCAAATAATAATAATAATAATAATAAATCTACCTGTTGTTTTGAAAAATTCATCTACATGTTTTGACTGTTGAATTCTGTTAAATGTTGTTTACATTTTACACCCAAGTTTTTCATAAACTGGTTTCAAGTATTAAGGGCTTTATAATGGCTCATATGTTTAAAATTACTTGGAGAAGAAAGCATACCATACAAAAGAACTCAAATTCCTTAACTAAAAAAGAAACTGTGTATTGCTTTGAAAATTAGCGGGGTGGGGTGGGGGTGCATCAATAAAACCACTTTGGGGTGGGTTTTTATTATATTTTTTTTTAACCACTAAAATTTTGGGGAGAGGTTGGTTGGGTTTTTCAGAAACCCTGCCTCCTTGTCATATAAAGCAGTTAGTACAACTTTATGCATTTAAACATGCAAGTTAATGTCAAAAGCTTACCTTTATAAACTGTGTTGTATCTTGTAATAAACATTATAAAGCACATATGAAAGGTGGACCACAATGTAGGATGTAATCCTGAACTATTATTTAATTTACTTTTTTCTTTTTTTCATTTTACTAGATATTTAAAGTCAGTTAAAACTCAGAGTTAAAGCTCCATTTTTTTTAATGTTGAAATTTATATACAAAACTCAGGAGATGTATCCCTTATTTGCTTTATGAAAAACATTCTTCATTCAAGTGGACCATGTGGTCAAGATTTTCATTAAAAAAAAAGAGATAAAACTGTGTAATAATAGTGATCTACTCAGTTTGCCAATACCATTGAGTGAACTTATAAAAGTTGAACAAAAATACATAAAAATAAAAAATAAAAATCAATCTGTTGCACAGTAGATGGTACCACTACAGCATTTTTTAGTTCTGTCATGGTGAATGTGAAGGACTCTTCATTTTTTTGTCAGCTACAATGAATTTCAGAGCCTTGTTGAGGATGTCGAAATTAGTTTGACAAAAGATCTCCAAGTAGAATTACAGATGAAACAGCCATAAGAGAGAGAGAGATCATAATCTTCGTTTCTATATTAATTATTTTAATTGCTCTTAAAGATTTTTATAATATATTTTAAGTGTTAATTGCTAGCTAATTATGCAGTGAGTAGGAACCTTATGAATTTCCTGACCACATCATCTGTTTGAATGAAAAATGTTTTCATAATGTAAATAAGGGTTATTTATGTGAGTTGTAAATTTTAACACAGAAAATAATGAAATAAGAGCTTGACTTTTTAAAGTTTGAACTTGTTTTAAATGTCTTGTAAAAAAAAAAAGTAGATAATAGTTCAGGGTTACATTCTGGTTTGTAGTCCATCTTTTATACATGCTTTAAAATGTTGATTGCAAGATACAAAAGAGTTCATGAAGGTAAGCTTTTGTCAGTATTTCATATGTTTAAAGACATATTTGCAAATTACATTTTAGGTGGTACATGTGACCTAAATAGCATTATTAACATTATACATATCCAAATAATCTCATCCACATGACCATGCAACCTTAATCCCCTGACACTATAACTCCATAGATAATAACACGCGCGCGCACACACACACACACACACACACACACACCACACACCACACACACACACACACCTCTACCTGTTCTCTGAGATTCAGAGGTTAGCTCCACAAAGAAAGTATTATCCTTGTACCAAATGTCTCCACTTACAGCAGTCTTCACATACAGCTTGAGCTTCACTGACATCCATCACATGACGTACTAAACATCTTCTATACTTCATACTCATAATCTTCTTTTTTCATGCAGACACTCTTAATCTGGTCCTCCCATGATTTCCTTGGCCTTCGTCTACCTTTCTTTCCTGCCACTTAGACTGAATCAGTTCTCTTGGTAAGCATCTCATCGGTCATTCTTTCAGCATGGCCAAACCACCTAAAAATATTACTCTCCACTTTGCTAACATTTTGCTTCACATCACACAACTGCAACACATCTTCATTCCTCACATGATCAGAGAGTGTCTTGCCACAAATTCCCCGTAAGTACCACATCTCTCCCACACACAAATGGTTCTTATGTCTCTTCTGCAGTACCCAGGTTTCACTGCCATACATCAGAGTAGGAACAATTACACTTTCATACACAACCATTCAGGACTTCCTTGAGAACCCATCATCTCTGTGAAATCCTCCTAAAGCAGCTGTGACTTTCAATGAAGAATTCACTCAACTACTAATTTCACCATCTGATTTGTTCTTTCTGTCAAATGTGCTTCGTAAATGCACAAACTTGTTCACCTAGTCAATGACTGTGCAATTAAGACTTATCTTTCATCCAGTATTAACAGGTCCTTGTTCAAAAACCAAAGTTAAATAATATCATGTGATGAGAGGTGTGGATGTTGGCTTTGATCCTTACTTGTTAGTGTCATGAGTGAAATTGAATGTGGGCTGGAGAAAGAGGGATAGGAGGGGGACTGTGATGAAAAGAATAAAGGTTGAAAGGTTCCATGAAGAACATCAACATTACTCTAATTTACTCAGAGAACGACTAAATGAGTTTAAGTCTTGTGAGAGGGATGTAGGAAAGAACTGTACATGCTTTGAGAACTGTGTTGTCATTGCCAATGAAGAGGTCTGTGGTACTGCAACGGTGGGTAATAGAGGTGATGCTTGGTGGAACAGTGAGATGAAAGAAGCAGTTAAGGAAAAGGAGGAAGCATATTTGGGGATGTTGCAGTGTAGCATTTCTGAGGATGAATATCACTATAAAAAGCATGAGGCAGCCAAGCTAGTTTGCCAGAGTGAAGGAAAATGTGGAAAGACAGAAAATCTTTCTGGAAGTACATGAGATATAGAAAAATAGATGAAATAAAATTCTAAGGTATGTGAAGAATAGGATCGGAGAAATGATATGAGAACCCAATGAGTTAAATGAAAGATGGGATGATTAGTTCTGTGAGTTATTAAAGCAGGAAAGCAAAGGTGATTCTGAGGCAGATGCAGATATTAAAGTACAATTGCTATCATGAGCAGTAATAAACTGTTCTTCATGTATGTTCATATATAATACTGTTCTTTATGTATGCAGGATGAAGCAGTTAGGTCCAAATAATAAAATAAAATATATATAGAATGAATGTTAATGGTAAAAAACTCACCCTAAACAGCAATTTAGGCCTATTACATATGCAGATATATTCTTCCACAGTGGTAAAGTACTTGCACAATAGAACAGATGACAACATATTTAAACTAAATCCAAATTAGTCTATCTTCCTGAACAGAAGATTCACAGATTGAATAAAATAATACTTCAAGTTAAAATTCTATACTTATGTACAGATATTCACTAGGAATGACGATTAAAACATGAAAATTAAAACCCAAATGAATAAAAAGGATAAAAGAAGGACCAAAACACAATTCACCACCCCAACACACTTCCAAACATGTTTCGGCAAGAACTTTGCCTTCTTCAGTGGAAACATCGAGGTGTACGGGGGCACCAAGTCCTTGTTGGTGATCTTCAAAAGACTGATATACAATCTTGTGTCGTACTGCCTTCAACCTTCATCGTCACAGACAATGGATAATTGCGCGCCATTGCGCAAGCCGTTAGAGGCAACATCTATGGTATTATGTTCTTCTTATCAACTTCCGCAGCTCTGAGTTCACGACCTTTGAACCTGCCTTTATTGGTTTTTTGAAATTGACTGTTTTCATATTTGATCCAATATCGCCAAGCATGAGGTAATTCAAGTGGCAAATTAGTGTTGCAGCATTTATTTTTTAATTTCTCAATAACTAGAGCCTCCGATGTTATAATTTGCCTACGAGTCCTGTGAGATGTCAATAGTTTAAAATTTTCCCAATTGGGTTGTGATTGATTTTCTATACAGTGTTGTATTAAAGCTATTCTGGTTTGTTTTTTTTCTTTTGCCAATCATGAATATGCTTTTTCAATCTCGTAATCAGACGTCTTTCTGTACTTCCTATATAAATTGAATCCTGTTGATTAATTATCATGTCTTGGTTGGAATGGCATATACTCCTGATCGATCCAGAATGGATTTTTTGTTATTACCTGATGTTAGTAGCAGATGATGTCACAGTGAAAGATGGAAGTTTAGGAGGGTTTTCAAGAGAAGAAGTGTGTAAAATTCTAAAATCTCTTCAGAATGGTAAGGCTCTGGGAGTGGATGGCATAACTGCTGAGATGCTAAAACAGTGTGGTGACTCTGTAATTCACTGGTTAACTGAATTTTGCCAATTATTATATATTTGCACTTTTAAGGTATTAAAACCCCTACAAAGTGCGCATAGTTTACGTGCAATTCACAAATGGAAAACTATTAGAAAGCACCAATCACTCACCCTAAAGACCATGGCAATCTCTATCGACAACACACTTCCAACACGTCAATTATCGTAATGTTTCTGGCCTTAAAAGGTTTACAGACATCTTGCTTACGTTTCCTACTTCCGGGTATGAAACATCATATTTTTTTTAAGCCTTATAAGATGTAACTATAAGCTTGTCAATTCCATAAAAAACCACGTACGCATACTACTCATTCATACAATTCAATTAAAAACTATGTACATATTTTCATAACCTTACATTCCTAGGTGGTTAAACCTTTGTCAACTGTAAATACCAAACTGCTCCTTCTGTTTCAAAACCCCTGTCACTCTCACTGCAAGTGTCACACTCATTCAGCCACTCACACACAATCCTCTAGCGCTTTCAACAGACTTCTGTCGTCATCAGGAGGCAGGTGTGTCTCACCCGCCCACCACAGCTCAAGTGAGCAGAGCCATCGAGGCACGGGCCCCAGTCGCAATCTCTGAATCATTGTGTCTCTGGCGTCATCTATTGTCATTGCTGCTCTTTTTTCCCTTTTTCTTTCTGAGCTGCTGTTCAATTTTTATTAGGGCTTTCCATTGTTCGTTTAAGTTACTAGGCTCATTAATGTTGCATAATCTTGATCTGTTTTTTTCAATTAACACTGACTCTGCAATTCTTAACTGCCTTTCGTTTTTACAGCTCTTAATAATTTTAATATCCTCAAACCTTGGACATTGTTGATTTTCCATACAGTATTGGGTTAATGCTGTCTTAGCTTCTTTTTATTCCAATTATTTATATGCTGGTTCAATCTATACTTTAATTTATTCTTGGTGCTGCCTATATATGACACAGGTGGTTGCTGGTTTATAGGGATTTCATAAATTCCTGCTCTATCTAATTGGCTGATTTTTTCATTTTTAATCACTAAATTTTTTACTGTAAGTACCTGATTTCCTACCTGTATGTCATACTTGCAACAAACTTTATTAATTTCTGCTGAAACATTTTCTACATATGGCATTGCCCCTACATATTTTACAAGTTTTTTATTAATCTTGGCCTTATTGTAAGCTTGAGTTACTTCATAAATCCATTTTTTTATTACCTGTTTAGGGTAACCAAAATCATATGCAATGATGACCAAACATTAAATTTTGAGATGACCCAACAATTAAATTTTGTGAAGCTGACAAAACAGGGCGAATTGTAATATTAAATAACACTGAATATAATCTAAAAATGAATAGAGCTATAGAGGAACTGAATTGCAGCGTTCTGGCAAAAGACTCAACCGAATCTCAAGTAAGGTACTTAGCTAGAATAAGAAATCACAGCACCTTGCCTGATGAAATAAAGAAAGCGTACCCACCAATGGGTACTGGAATACCAAAAATGTTTGCAAAAATAAAAACTCATAAGCCTGATACAGCTATGAGAGTGATTGTATCAAAAAGGAATTCCCCACTAATAAAGCTGGAAAAAAATATCTACAAATTTTTGGCACCTTTGTTCATGAAGACAAGGTTCACTGTGAAGAATACATACGAATTCATTGAGAAAATTAAAGTAATTAAACAAGATTTAAGTGAATATCATATGGCTAGTATGGATGTGAGAGCCCTTTTTCCTAGCACACCAGTACCTCAGGCAATAGAAATAATTATTGAAAAATTATATGTGTTACAGACAATGAATGCAATACAAATTGAGGAGTTAAGAGAAATTTTATTGTACCTATATGAAAATAACATTTTTAAGTTTAACAACAAGATGTACAAACAAAATCATGGTGGACCTATGGGGTCACCATTGTCAACTTTATTTGCTGAAATTATAATGAGTGACATTGAGGAAAAAATAATAAGTAAACTCGAAGATCCACCACTGATATACTGCAGATATGTTGATGACATTTTTATGTTGTCCAGGCTAAAAAATGATGAACTTTAGGACTTGACAAAAAAGTATAGTGAAATTTATCCATCTATTGAACTGACAGTAGAACAAGAACATGACAATATGGCATTTTTGGATATTTTGATTATTAGAACAAATGATAATATGCAATTCAGAGTGCATAGAAAATCTTCATATATCCCAGTACTTATACCATTTCAGTCATTGCATCCATTAACACATAAAAGAAATAGTGTTAAAACACTAATTAAAAGAAGTTTAACACACTCATCAATGGAACAGTATAAAATAGAGGAAATTGAATATATTGAAAAAATTGCATATGATTTTGGTTACCCTAAACAGGTAATAAAAAAATTGATTTATGAAGTAACTCAAGCTTACAATAAGGCCAAGATTAATAAAAAACTTGTAAAATATGTAGGGGCAATGCCATATGTAGAAAATGTTTCAGCAGAAATTAATAAAGTTTGTGGCAAGTATGACATACAGGTAGGAAATCAGGTACTTACAGTAAAAAATTTAGTGATTAAAAATGAAAAAATCAGCCAATTACATACAGCAGGAATTTATGAAATCCCTATAAACCAGCAACCACCTGTGTCATATATAGGCAGCACCAAGAATAAATTAAAGTATAGATTGAACCAGCATATAAATAATTGGAATAAAAAAGAAGCTAAGACAGCATTAACCCAATACTGTATGGAAAATCAACAATGTCCAAGGTTTGAGGATATTAAAATTATTTAGAGCTGTAAAAACGAAAGGCAGTTAAGAATTGCAGAGTCAGTGTTAATTGAAAAAAACAGATCAAGATTATAACAACATTAATGAGCCTAGTAACTTAAACGAACAATGGAAAGCCCTAATAAAAATTGAACAGCAGCTTAGAAAGAAAAGGGGAAAAAAGAGCAGCAATGACAATAGATGGCGCCAGAGACACAATGATTCAGAGATTGCGACTGGGGCCCGTGCCTCGATGGCTCTGCTCACTTGAGCTGTGGTGGGCGGGTGAGACACACCTGCCTCCTGATGACGACAGAAGTCTGTTGAAAGCGCTAGAGGATTGTGTGTGAGTGGCTGAATGAGTGTGACACTTGCAGTGAGAGTGACAGGGGTTTTGAAACAGAAGGAGCAGTTTGGTATTTACAGTTGACAAAGGTTTAACCACCTAGGAATGTAAGGTTATGTAAATATGTACATAGTTTTTAATTGAATTGTATGAATGAGTAGTATGCGTACGTGGTTTTTTATGGAATTGACAAGCTTATAGTTACATCTTATAAGGCTTAAAAATATGATGTTTCATACCGGGAAGTAGGAAACGTAAGCAAGATGTCTGTAAACCTTTTAAGGCCAGAAACATTACGATAATTGACGTGTTGGAAGTGTGTTGTCGATAGAGATTGCCATGATCTTTAGGGTGAGTGATTGGTGCTTTCTAATAGTTTTCCATGAATTTGGGCATTGTCCCTCAGGACTCGGGATTGGTGGGATGCTATCATTGTTCCTTTGTATAAGAGAAAGGCTGATTAGACTCAATGCAAGAACTTTCATGGAATCAGTTTCTTGAGTGTGCCAGGGAAAGTATTTGGAAAGGTTGTTATTAATAAGTATGAGGCCGTTCATCAGAGAAAGTGTGGGAATGTAAAGAGTGGTTTATGCCTGGTAAGGGTTGCACTAATCAAATTTTTGCTTTATGTTTGATGATTGAAAAGTATCTTCTGTTGGTAAGAAAGTTTTGCTGCCTTCATAAATTTAGAGGAAGCTTATGATCGAGTAAATAGGACTCTTCTGTGGAAGATACTAAATAAATGTAGTATCACTGGGGATCTACTCAGTAGTTTTAAAGCCATGTATGTTGGCAGTAAAGCATGTGTACGAGTAACTGGGGTTGTATCGAAATTGTTTTCTATTGGAGCAGGAGTGAGACAGGGTTGTATAATGTCATCATGGCTGTTTAATATTTTTATGGATGCATGCATGCATAATGCCAAAATGGACAATACTGGTTCATGTCTTGGTAATGTCCATGTGTGTTGATTGCTATATTCTGATGACACAGTCTTGTTCATCAGAGAGCAAAAGTGAGTTGCAGAGTATGCTGGCCTGGATATACAAAGTTTGTATGAATTTCAAACCGAGTATATACTGTATAAGGAAAAACCAAAGTTATGGTTTTTTCAGCTAGGAATTGTTAATACTGAATGCAGGATAAGTCTAAATGGCCCAGTTATTGACCAGGTAAATGAGTTTATATATTTGGGAACCTTTTTTGACAGAGAGAACAAATTAGATGGCAAAATTAGTAGGTGAGTGAACTCTTCATTGAAAGTCATAGCTGCTTTTGGAGGATTTCACAGGAATGATGGGTTATCAAGAAAGTGCTGAATGGCTGTGTATGAAAGTGTAATTGTTCCTACTCTGGTGTATGGCAGTGAAACCTGGGTACTGCAGAAGAGACATAGCAGCTATTTGTGCATGGGAGAGAAGTGGTACTTATGGAGAGTTTGTGGCAAGACACTCTCTGATCATGTGAGGAATGAAGATGTATTGCAGTTGTGTAATGTGAAGCAAAATGTTGTTAGCAAGATGGAGAGTAATATTCTTAGCTGGTTTGGCCATGTTGAAAGAATGACTGATGAGGTGCTTACTAAGAGAATTGATTCAGTCCAAGTGGCAGGAAAGAAAGGTAGAGGAAGGCCACGGAAATCATGGAAGGACCAGATTCAGGAATGTCTGTATGAGAAAAAGGTAATGAGTATGAAGTAGAAAAGGTAAACAAGTAGTTAAACTAGTAAAAATGAATAAATTGGAACACAACTGTTACTGTGATTTGTATGATAGAACCAAATGTATGTGAAGTGTCAAAACATGTAATGTCTCAGCATATACTGTTTACTTTGAATTACCTGTATGTTAGTTGTGGAGATTTATATGCCACCAGTGGTGTAGTAGTCAGTGTACATTGAGTTGGATCCAGAACAATGGATTTTGTTATGGTTTATACAGGATTGCCTGAGCTCATGTTTATAATTAATAATTTTTTATGCAGTGCCTTACTACATGATCAAATATTTTTAAATGTTTAATGTGATATGCATTCCTTTCAAATTGATTGGTACATTTCTCCTGTTTTGTGTTTTATTCATTTATTTTTGTCATGAGGAGCATTCTGGACAGCAGACAATATGGAGAAACACTGTGTCTGTACCTTTTTTGCAGATATAGCTGTGTTTTCAGGAATTGTTATATTAATATCATTTATTATATAATCTTTTGAGACTCGGCAAAAAAAAATGCCCTGTTTTAATATGTGATATGAATATTACACTGTCTGTATTTTCACTCATATTTGTTTTTATTGTAACATTGACATTATAGATGTATTATTACATCTTGTTTCATAATTTATTCCACTTTGTTCCATGTGATAACTTATTTTATAAAAAAATTACTTTCAGTTTTTTACATCATTTAATCGATACCCTTTTTCTGAAGAAGAAATTGATGCTATTTTTGAAGCCATTGTATGGCCAATGGTAAGAATACAATTTTTTCTTTTTACAGTTTTGACTGTTAATTGTGTGGTCACATTAAAACATTTTTGCTTTTTTTGAATGTCTATGTAAAATGCAGAACACGCTCCTTTTTTTCACATTAATTTCTAACATGGATATGTAAGAGGATTTTGTTGCAAAAAATATAATTACAGTAGAATCATGATGTAATGTTTTTGGAGGGATATCAGCATTAAATCTGAAAAATCATTAAATATAGAAATAGATGTATGTAGGAAATGCACATATACACTGGTGCCAAAAGTCATGGAATACGTACCTAGTACTGTGTAGGACCTCCTCTAACCTGGCGAAGTGCAGCAACTTGATGTGGCATCAATTCTACAAGTGGCCAGAAGATTTTTAGAGAGATGTTGAGCCATGCCATCTGAACAGCCACTTACATTTCCCCATTATTTGTAGGTGCAGGATCTTGGATGCGAATGGTCCTTTCCACAATGTCCCATAAGTGCTCTATTAGGTTCATGTCGAGCAAACGTGGTGGCCACATCATCTGTCGGAACTGTCCAGAACGCTCCTCAAACCAATTTTGGACAACTTGGGCTCGATGACATAGTGCATTTTCTGCCTGGAAAATCCCATCATTGTTGGGTTACACGAAGTCCATGAAGGGCTGCAAATGGTCACCCAGCAGAGCAACAAAATGATTACGGATTAATGATGTGTTTACGAGGACAAGAGTACCCAAACCACGCTACGTAAAGACACCCGACACATGTATGGAACCACCACCAGCTTACACAGTGCCTTGTTGACAGCTTGGGTCCATGGCCTCGAGCTGATGGTAGGATTCCGATGTCTGCGCCACATCGGAATCCTACCATCAGCTTCACCAACATGGTGGCATAACTCATCAGACCACAGCACATGTTGCCAGTCTTCCAAGGTCCAATTACCGTGCTCACAAGCCCAGTTGAGGTGCTGTGTTCGATGTTGTGGTGTTAACAAAGGCACTCTGGTGGGTCTTCAGCTCCCATACCCCATGGGCACTAAATTACGCTGCACTGACCTGATAGATATGTCTCTGGTACCTCCTGCATTGAATGTGGATGTTATTTGAGCCACTGTCACTTGTCTGTTAGCATGGACAATCCTAGTCAGATGCCACTGGTCACAGTCATTCAGCACCCAGGGTCAGCCACTGCGTTGTCCACGGTGGGTGATAAAGCCTTTTATGAAGTATTCTCGGTACACACGTGACACAGTGGATGGAGGAATGTTGAATGTTAGCACAACTTCAGAAATTGCATGTCCCAACCATCTGGCTCCCACTACCATGCCTCATTCAACCTGACTCATGCGATTACACATCGCAACTGATAAAAATCGTGGCATGCATTGAAGTCTTTATACGACGACAGCGCCAGTTAAAAATTTGCATATTGCTATCCCATGACTTTTGGCTCTTCAGTGTATATACAGTATATGTGGGATTTAATGATTTTAGAATGTAGCATTAATGGTGGAAAATTGGTAGATCTGATAAATGTTTTATTGCAATTTGACTGTAATTACTTTTTCGTGAATGGTGAGATTCTGAGATTCTATGTAAAGTAAATATTTTACATGGCTCACATGACCCCTGGGATCCCAGAAAAGTCCTGGATTTTGGTATCCCTCTTTTCCAGGCCTAGAAAATTCTTGATTTTTAAATATTTTTGTGAAAGGTCCTGGAATAGCACTGAAAGTTTTTTTTGCAGTTAAAAAAAAAAATGGTCGTCCCTAAAACAAGTTGCCCTAATTAAGGTTAGGTAACTGCTTAATGGATGGTCACAGTAGTAACTAAACAGAAACAAAAATAATAATGATAATAAAATAGAAAATAAAAATTCTGGTTATTAACTAATGCTATCAGTATTATGATGTTATTGTACAATTGTGACATAAGCATTTATTCAAATTATCTATACTAGGGATGCATATTTTTTCAAAACCTGTAGAATGTTTTTTCTTTAAAAGAAATAAACTCATTCAAACAGACCTGTTGTGAAACAGAATGTCACAGCAACTGTATGTAGAGTTATGTTGCAACACATATGCATGCCATTGTGTATACGCTGTGAAAGAATAAACTTGTGAAATCCAAACTGTATACACTCATTGTCATAAAAATCCACGCACCAAAAAAGAGGCATCGGATTGAAATGAGATTTTAGTAGTGAGATGGTACATACGAAGGACAGAAGTGATTACAATATCACAGCAGCAGGACGATTTCCCACTGACATGCGGAACATTCCGGTCAGAGTTAGGACCGTGTCAGACCGCCTCATGCTCGGATACATGCGGTGTTAAGGTCCGGCATGGAGTCAAAGAGACGCCGTATGCTATCCTGGGACAGATTGGCCCACACTTCTTGCAACAACTGATGCTCTAAATTACGAACACAGGGACACGGAGAAAGCTGGTGTCCCATTTGGTCCCACACGTGCTCGATGGGCGAGAGATCTGGCAAGCCATGGAAGCATCGAAGCATGGCGTAGACAGTCCTGGTAAACCTGAGCTGTGTGCGGACGGGCGTTATCTTGTTGAAAAATGGCTCTGGGCTGCCCCACCAGGAAAGGCAGCACAAGGGGCAGCAGGATCTCCTTCCTGTACGTAGTGCTGGGCTGGTCAACGTCCCTCAGATCACTGCGACGGAAGTCCAGCTGTTATACACGATGGCTCTCCAGGCCATCACGCCTGCACTTCGGGACGTGTGCCGCTGTACAGTGAGATTGGAATTCTAGTGCTCATCTGCGGTGTGCCACACTCTGTCACTGTGGTCGTTCTTTCCCATACAGAATCAGGATTTGTCGCTGAACACTATATGTCGTCAGTCCATAGCATTTCGCGTTGATCGCTGCTGACACCACTGCAATTGACACCGACGATGGTCAGGTGTTAATGGCAGAAAGCGTAAGAGCTGTCGAGAGTGCAGATTCACCTCTTACAGGCATCTGGAAATCGTTCTGGCAGACACAGGAGTCCCTTGTAGAGCCACCACATGTCCCTGGATATTGGACAAGGGCGTCGTTGTATCTGTGCTCGCTGCTCTCACGATCCCACGGTTCTCGCTGATGGTGGTGTGTCTGGGTCATCCGGAGCCATTCCGCCATGTCCGGGTGCCTTCCCGTGTCCATTGCTCCCAACACGATCGCACAGTACTCTCCAACCAGCCCAATTTTTGGCGGCCGATTCAGCACACAGGCCTCCCTCATTCCGATGATACGGCCTCGTTCGAACTCCGTCAGTTTCCCGTACGCACATCTGTGGCAGGTCCTCGGCATGTCTATCACTCAGGGATCTCACCTGAGTCTTACAGTGCACCTCGGCTTGAATGTGGAGCCCCCTGTGTGGCGCCTTATAAGCCCCAAAGATTGTGATAGCAGCGCTGGTTGTGGATGAACGGGCATGCAGAATTGTACGAAACTTTAATGATTTGCATGTCTGCCCTTCCCATAGCTATTCGCTGAGTTTCACATTAATTGCATGGCTTTTTCTTGGTGCGCAGGTTTTTATGACAATGAGTGTATATAACCAATAGTGGCACTGGTGGCCTTTACAAAATACACAGTTGAGTCACATTATTGGGACCACCTCCTACTTTTGACATCAACAGCGCGTAGCCAATGAAAGAAGCCATGTTGTGAGCTGGCTTAGAGAGTATATAAGGTGTGCTGTAGACATTCTGAAAACATATCACTCGTTGCTGTCATCGATAAAAGGAGCGATTTATCAGATTTGCAAAAACGGATGATGGTCAGCTTTCGAGCCAAGGGCTGCAGTATTTCTGAAATAGTGCAGTTTGTGAACTGTTCGCGTGCTGCTGTGGTTAAAGTGTCTTGTGATTGGAGAAATGGCACCATTGTGAATAAGCGATGTGGAAACTGCGGAGCACCACGTGCCATTGATGTGAGAGGTCAATGTCGGCTTCAAAGGTGTGTGAGGGCCGATCGACACGCTACAGTGGAGCAACTCACTAGCTGAATGAACCAGGGGGCTACCGTAAGTGTGTCTAAAACAGCAGTTCTGCAAACCCTGCTGCATATGGAGCTCCGACGCAGGCGGACGATCACTGCACCTATGCTAACGAAGGTGCATCGTCAGAAAAAGCTTACATTTGCACAGCAGTATCGGAAGTGGGCCTCCTCTGATTGGCAAAGGATTTCTTTCTCCGATAGGTCACGCTTTCTGCTTCATGGAACGAATGGAAGTTGGCGTATAAGGTGAGAAACATCGGAGAACAAACACTCTTCAACCATTGCTGGAAGAACACTAACTGGTGGGGGCAGTATTATAGTCTGGGGAAAGTTTTCGTGGCATTCTCTGGGTCCACTCTTACCTGTGGAAGGCACTAAGGACCAAATCCGTTATGAATCCATCCTGGCAGACCACGTACACCCATACATGCTGATTGTCTTCCCTGGGGCGGATGGGATCTTCCAGCATGACAATGTGACATGTCACACAGCTAGAAATGTCCGAGAGTGGTTGGAAGAGCTCAATGAAGATTTCAAAGTACTTCCCTGGCCCCCTAATTCCCCAGACTTAAACCCTATTGAGCATCTGTGGGACCACCTTGATCGTGTTGTTCACTCTATGGATCCTCCACCATGCATCATCCAGCAGAAGTCAGATACACTGCAGTCAGCATGGCTCCACATACCTGTGAACACCTTCCATCATCTTATTGAGTCACTCCCAGCCCGTCTGGCTACTGTCCATGCCGCACACGGCGGTTACTCTGGATATTAGCTGGTGGTCACAATAATTCGACTCGACCGTGTATTATAGTAATTTACTGTTTAATTGCTCATTATTGGCACAGGATTGTTATCTGTTGTTGTTTGAAAATTATTTTTCATTCTGCTGGGATGTTACTGATCACTGCATGAATATTACTAGGAATATGCTCAGTTTCTGTCACGTAATAGCTGAGCCTGCATTTCAGTCACTTGGTTGGTACAATACATTTGCCTCAGTATTAGTTGTCAGTGAAAGCATTAAGCATCTATCGAAAAAGAAAAAAAAATTATACTTAGAATTGTTAAGTTAATATTATTATTGCAAACATACTTTAAACTATAACTTAACACAAGTTCTTAAGTTGATCATAAGCCTTCTTTCCTCCTTAATTTTGAGTTTATGGAACACTGAATGCTTTATTCCCTAGAGTCTGTCAGTCACAATAGGGGCTACCAGCATCAGTCGTTAAAGGTTTTTTTGGATTTGTAACAGTCCATTGTAAGAAAGGCAAACTTGAAACTTCCTGCTTTGTATTGTCCAGTCATGCCTTGGGATTTCTAAATTTTCACAGCCCAGGCAATGCAATGAAGTAGTTGCATCCTGACCAAGGTGGTGTATCCTTCACTCCAAGTCCATTAATAGCTGTGCTATGTACTGCTCCTCTGATGACAGTGGAGACAGCGTGCATATCAAACTTGGTGAAAACTGCATAGGGTTGATGGGGAGGCTTCGTTCCTGGCTCGTAAACTGTGTATTTTCTAAATCCTAGGGCTCCATTTACGAGACCTCTTGCAGTGCCAATATTTGTATGAAGAACGACTCCGGCTCTGACTTTGAAGTACATTGTGTTGTTGATTCTTGCGATTTCTGATGAAGGTGCCTCCTGCCCCACTGCTTTTGTATCAGAACTTAACAGCTGGTTATCTAGCTGCTATGAGGCCGCTGATGTTGTACTGGTATTTCTTTTTGGTGGTGGGCTGTGGCCTGTCAGAAGTTAAAAAAGCAGCTCTTTCCTTAAGCGTCAGTCTACTATCTGCTCTTCTGTTGAAAATGTTGCAGTCTGCTTGGGTTTTTTCACCACCAGTAAGCCTGTCGAGTGCCACTCTGAATAATGTCTACAACTCATCTCTTTGCCTTTAGTTCACTATCAGCAAAAAGCACTTCCTAAACACTCTCCACTTTGTTTGCCCCAAATCACATCCATTTGGGAGCCTCCTACTCCTACCCAGATGGAAATGAAATGTTTTTAAACTCTATTTGTTAAGACCTGTAAAACTATGTATGGCACAACCCTGTCACTAAGGAAGTATTTTTGAATACCCCCCCCCCCCCATTATGAGATAAAGGTGCAACCAGCAGGTTTAAGTGAATCAGAACTGTGACTGAAGTTCAACCCCAATTCCCATAAATTTTACTTCAATAAGATTAAAAAAAGAAAAGAAAGAAGCTCCTTTACAGAGCCTCTCCCCATAGGGTGCAAACGTCGAAAGTATTATATTTTTAAACTTTATTCATTAAGAGTTGAAGAATTTTTAAAAATGTAATCACATTAAGACCTTTAAAATGATGTATGACGCAACCTTCTAATTAAGAAACATTTTTGACTTCCTGTCTGTAGTGCCTCCCGCACTTCCTGCAGTTGTCAAGTAAGGCTCCAAACAAGAGCACTGGCAAAAAGTAATCGAGGAAGTTGCCTTCGATGCACGATCTTGATTAGAAGAATCACACACAATACAAATTCAAATTCATCGGCTGAATTTAAAAATTTTATTGTGTATAGTTTGAGGTATAAGAACTTTCAGGTTTCCCTAGAACCCATATTCAGATGCATAGAAGAAGAAAGATAATATGTTTAAATAGAATATGTTACGTGACATGATATAGGCACAAGTGACATATATACTATTGGGTTGTCGGAAAAGTCATGACATATTTTAGCCATGTTTTGCAAAGGTCATTTATTGATAGAAAGAACAAAGATCAACCAATGATATAATGCCCGTTTTGTTCGATTTGCCATCTTTCAGTGAGCTGCAGAATGCCTCGTTCATAGAAGGACCTGTCTTTCGTGGCAAAAAACTGTACAAGGTGCTGATTTACAGCCTCATCTGAATTGAACGTTATACCATGCAAGGACTGTTGAAGAGAGCGAAACAAGTAGAAGTCTGACTGCGCAAGGTCAGGCGAGTATGCTGAGTGTGGCAACACATCCCACCCAAGCTCCAATAATTTTTGGCGGGTGATCAAACTTGTGTGTGGTCTCGCGTTGTCTTGATGGAACACAACACCTTTATTATGAACGAGCTCTGGACGTTTCTGGATGATGTATTCATTTAAAATGTCCAATTGCCGACAGTACACATTCAAAGTGATTGTTTGGCTCTGTGATAGGAGCTCGAAAAACACAACACCTTTAAAATCCCACCACACGGAGACCAGAACCTTCCGCTGATGATGTCTGTTTTGGATGTCGTTTGAGGCGAAGCAGCACGTCGGGACCAAGCCCGTTTGCACAGCACATTGTTGCACACAATCCACTTTTCGTCACGAGTTATCAGTTGCTTCAAGAAAGGATTGTTTTCCTCACGTTTAATGAGCATATCACAGATGTTTATACGCACCATCAATTGAGCTCCTTTGAGTTCATGAGGAACCCACACATCGAGCTTGCTTACGTATCCCAGCTTCTGCAGGTGGTCGTGAACGCTTGAATGATGGATGTGCAATGTGTCTGCAATCTCTCATGTCGTGTAATGCTCAGGAGCAGAAAGTACTTAAAAGTGCGACGTACATCGCAGAACGAAGTCCCCCCTCCCCGCAGAACTTTTTCTTTTTAATCTTAGATTTCAATGCCTTGCAGAATATATTTTTTTTATCTTAGATTTCAGTTTTCTTGTAGGATGTTTTTATTTGAAGAACATATTTTGTTAAATCTTAAATTTCAATCCCTTGCAGAAAATTTTTTATACTAAATTTGCGCGTGCAGCACTCGCTCGCGTGTCCGATCTGCCGGTAACTCCTGTTGTCTACACTCCTCGGAGCACTGAACAGTCCCTCCCCCCATACATCCATCCACCCACCCCTACCATTTCGGATGGTAGCTGATTGTTTCTCCCTGCACTTTTACAAGGACCCTTATCCTCCCCCCTCCCTCCCTTGCTACTATTGTGAAAGTGGGAAGCACCAAGCCATGTTAAACCACATATTGCTGGGGAGAGTGTTAGGTGTCCATCTTGGAAAAAATCACCTCAA
The DNA here is from genome assembly GCA_039090855.1 of Macrothele yani. Classification (NCBI taxonomy): domain Eukaryota; kingdom Metazoa; phylum Arthropoda; class Arachnida; order Araneae; family Macrothelidae; genus Macrothele; species Macrothele yani. The sequence goes on along the minus strand of CM077002.1, from coordinate 33,804,009 downwards.
GTCAGCAACAGCACAACACTCGGGATTCCCGCCCAAAGTGTTAAACTCCCGCCGAAGTAAAGTTGCTAGGAAGAAGTCTTCCTCTTTAGAAAATTTTAAGGGAAAATATATATATATCATCATCATTGTCAACCATTATCAATCCACTGCTGGACGAAGGTCTCCCCAAGTTTTCTCCACAACGGTCTGTCTTGTGCCAATCTCCTCCATGTCACTCCCGCATACTTACAAATTGCATCCACCCATCTCCCATGAGGTCTTCTTCTGGGTCTTTTCCTGTCCCTTGGAATCCAATCTAAAATTTCGGCTGTCCATTGATGGTCTGTCCTTCTGGCAGTATGCCCAGCCCATTGCCATTTCAGGGATTTAACTCTGATCATGATATCTTCCACTCCTGTCATTTTTCGGATCCACAAGTTCCTCTTTTTATCTCTCCTGGTTACACCAAGCATGCACCTCTCCATGCTACTTTGAGTTGTCTGCAGCCTTTGTATGTCTCTTTTAGTTAAGGTCCATGTCTCTGCACCATACGTAAGCACTGGAAGGATGCACTGATCAAACACTTTTCTTTTAAGACATAATGGCATACTGCTCTTGAAAATTATGCTGTTTCTTCCAAAAGCTCTCCAGGCAAGTTTTGTACGCCGATTAATTTCTTCATCAATGTGACCCTCACTTGATATCTGCTGTCCAAGATAAACGTACGTGTCTGTTATCTCCAGCTTTTCTCCATCAATCGATAAATCTTCATTTCTTGTAAAAGCATTGAACATCACTTTTCTTCTGAAAGTTCATTTTTAATCCAACTTCTTTACTCTTGTCAGCAAGTTTCTGGATCATACTCTGCAGCTCTGATGGGGTAGTTGCAAAAATGACTACATCATCAGCAAAACGAAGGTGAGTTAGATAATCTCCATTAATCTTTATCCCTTTGTTTTCCCAGTTCAGTGATTGAAAGACATTTTCCAATGTGACATTAAAGAGCTTGGGAAATACAGTGTCACCTTGTCTCACTCCCTTTCCAATTTTTATGTGTGTTGTATTTTCAAACAGCCGAATCTTTGCACTTGCATTTTCATAGATGTTATTAATAATATTAATGTATTCATCTTCAATACCGCAGGATTTCAGAGCCATTGTATCTGCTGATGGTTTCACCGAATCAAAGGCTTTTTCATAATCGATAAAAGCCATGCACAATGGAAGTTAATATTCCCTCGCTCTTTCAATTAGTTCTCTCAGTACGTGGATATGATCTATTGTGCTGTAGCCACTCCTGAATCCAACTTGTTCTCTCGGTTGAGCCATGTTCAGTGCAGTGGCGGCTCGTGGTGTAAAATGCTGGTGAGGCGAACGGTCTTGATGTAAATGTAAAACAGTAACACATATGTTATTGAAAAATATATAAATTCGTATAACGTTATAGGAACATATATATATATCAGTGGCGTAGCCGGGGGTCGTGGTTTGCACCCCCTAAGTAGGCGAGACAGTTAGCTTTTTCTAAGCACGTTTTATAGATAATTTCCGTATTTAAATTCATTGATTTTTACATAACTTACAATGTAATACAAATAAATTACATTGATACATAATATCAATGCAATTTCTTGATAATAGAACAGAAAGTAAAGCAAAGCAGCCAAAGAAGTTGCTTTATTAACTTTTTATTAAAACAACTATAATTTATTGCATTTTCTTCATTTTATTAAATTAGCTTCGTTTTGTATTAATGTCCAAGATGTGCGTACGTACAATAGAGAAATATTTGTCGAAGCGCCCCCCCCCCCCAAATTGTTACATGTACTTATACACAGTTATACAGCATAAATGCAGAACCCCCGCCCCACCCTCAAAAAGTTTCATGTCAAAGGCAGTATCACCCATCGGATATCTTTGAAGTCCTGGGTTCGAGTCGGCTGAATCATTAAAATCTACTGAGATTCGGAAGTCTCGTTAAGCCATTGGTCTCGGTTAGGCGCCTTGTTATAAACAGCTGTAAACCCCATCACTTAGGGCTTCAGCCCATGCCATTTAGCCCTTATATACAAATATTATTCAACAGTAATGGAATAAAATTATAGAAATATATGAAACACGGCGTGGGGAGTCTTTCTTCACGAAAAAATCCAAAACTTTTAGAGGAAAAATGTGCATATACCACTATATATATATATATGTGTGTGTGTGTGTAATATACGCTACTTTTGCAACAATATTTTTATGAAAACAATTATTCAATAATTTTACAACAAAGAAAGAAATATTTCACCTGTATTCTTTTATGTAATACACTTGAGCGAAAATACGCAATTTGTGCGGTTTCTTTAGCTAGTCAATGCGTCACTCACATCCCAACGCCAGTCGGAGATCCACTTCTTAAAAAATTCAAAGTAAATCATTTGAATAGAAATTGTTTTCTTACGAAATGTTTCTTGAGCTTGAATAAAAGTCACAGTTCGATTGGCATATTAGTGAAGGTGCATTTAGCACGGGTCATAGACTGAAGTCCAGGCTCGTGATAATTATTAGCTTCGTTTTGTATTAATGTCCAGGAGAAGTCAAGGAAGCACATTTCTATATAAAAAAGTATTAGGTAATTTAAACCTGGAATTAAAAACAGAGGAATGCGATATTAATTTGCTTTGGTCTCGAACAGAATGCTTTCAGTTTATGTTTTATAAATAAGTTCAATTCTGCGATCCTTTTTGGCTGCAAATTTGTCTATGATCAGATCATAAAATGGTTGAGTGGACATTAGATGGTTCAGCAATTCTTTCTCGATTGAAATTTTAGCGAGTGAAGACAAACGATCTTGTGCCGTTGTATTACGGAGGTAAGTCTTAATTCTCTTCAAACAAGAAAAACTCCTTTCAGCAGAAGAACTTGTTGATGCCAGTGTCAATACAAGAGAAAATAATTTGTAGGCTTCTGGTAACACATCTTTCAGCTCGTTTTCTTTCATTGTTTTCAAGGTTTTCTGAACACCGAGTTCCCTGAAGTTGTGATCATTATATAAAAAATCTAATTCGTTTTTTAGTCGTTGTGTGTCTGTAAAAATGTTTGGATACATTTTTTTGATAGTGTTAAGGGCACTGGATGGAAATGACTCTGAATAACTATGGTATTTTGAGCTGTCAACTAGCTGCAGAAACTCGAGCTTTCCCATATCTTCAAATCTGGTATTTATTTGGACTATTATGCTGTCAACGATTTCGTAAAACAAAATTTTGTAATAGTTTTCCACTTCTTCTTCAGTCAAATGTTTCTTTTGGCGACATTTAGGACCTCCACTCAAACTAATTGATTCACTGAAATGTTTCAAGTAAGTGGTTACATTCCTTTTCTTATTTATTCGTTCGCAACATTGTTTAATTTGTTTTTGGCAATAACTGATATCTAAAGTCTTTTTTTGTAAAACATCAAATAATACATCCGTAATTCCAAAAATGTCATCAAAAATCAGTGATAAAAAAGCAAATTCAAAATTAGTGAAATTTTTCAAATATCCTATGGCTCCGTTGATTGATTCTGCCGTTGATTCCGGGTCATTCATTATGTTTTCAAACACATTCTTTAGTTTGCCCCATTCGCTTACAATTAAACGCAAAATGTGTGAAAGTGATGCCCAACGTGTTTCCGCTATTTGAGGAATCCGTTTCCCAACAACTGAATCTGCTACGTGGGTTCTCTTGGCAGATTTATGAAAAAATGAGGGCATGCTGGATACAGTTGCGAAATATATGCGACAATTTACAATACTTTTGCACCCCTGTTGTAGGACAAGGTTAAGGCGGTGGGCGAAACAGTGGGTAAACAAAGCTTGCGGGGCTTCTACCTTGACTCTTTTCTGCAGACCGCTCAACTCTCCAGCCATAACGCTTGCACCATCATAACACTGGCCTACTAACTTTGATTTAAAATCAAACTCCTCCAAAACCGATGCTAGCAGATCATACAGTGCCACAGCAGTCCTGTCAGTGCTGATATCATAAAAACCAAGGAAGCGCTCAACTACTTCACAATTTGAGTCCAATATGTATCTGACAATTATTGAACACTGTGATTTTTGAGTAATATCAGTTGTATCATCAACTTGCACTGAAAAAAATTTTGACTCATTAATTTCGCTTTTAACACATTCGTTTATATATTCATGAATACACTCCATTAAATCATTCTGTATCGTTTTAGATTGTCCAGAAAATAAGCTTCGTATTTCTTCAAAATGTGCTTTTAATTCTGGGGTGCTCCTACGAAGTAACAAATGGAACATCTCCTTGAAATTACCTTTATTTAATGAGGAAATAGATTCATCATGTCCTCGAAAAGGCAGTTCTTGCTTGCTTAGAACGACAACTAAATCGATTATATGTTCCATAAAAAGCCTATTTAGTCTGACCTTTTCATTAAACTTAGCTTTATGAAGAGCAGCATTTTCTTTGAGCATATCAGAAATAGTGTTTATATTTTTTTCCATCCGTTTCAGACCTACGTGATTAGTTATATGCTCTTTAGAGCTTTCGTGCAATTTTGCACTACGAGAAAAGTTTTTCAGATCAAAATAACCCGTTGTATTCCACACATTTTTCTTATTGCTCAAAAGTAAACATGGCCAGCAAAAGAGAGTTTGCTTGTAATAGCTACCAGAAAGCCAGGGGAAAATCTCGTACCATGATTTATTGAAAGACCTAAGAAACGATTTGCCGCACTTCTTATCTTTAGATATTGAACTTATTACAGGTGTCGGTCTTCCAGATATGAGAACATCCCTTTTATTATAATCTTTCCAATGTTTAAAAGGAATTTCTTCCAGAACACAAATCACGTCGTTTATTGGGCCATTCATATTTTCCAACCCAAATCAAAATATGCTGTTTAGTAACAATAACAAAATAAAAAAGAAGAAAAACTCAACATTACTATGAACTAGCCAACACCCGCAAAAGAGAGGATTGAAAACACACTACAAAAAGTTAGACTCAAATATACTCTGACGAATAGTTAAAGCTACGTAGAAATCATCCTACTTCAAAGCATAGAGAGGCGAACGGCGTCATCGCCTGTAAAACCACTTTTTACCAAGGTCATCTGCTCATTTTCCCGCGCCCATTGGATACACAATCCTTGGGTTCTCCAATAACAGCAGAGATGCGATTCCAGTTTAAGCGAAATGGAGGGTCGCCTCAGAAATTTCCTTTCTCTTACTGGAAGTCCGGCACCTCCTTAGGTAGACCTCGGACCGTGGGGGTGGGGGGTTCACTCTGTAGGGCTCTTCTCTGATCCCCAGTTCCCAAAACCGGCTTCTCATCGAGACGATTCAGCCGGTCGCCTCTAAGCGCTTAAAACATGCAGCTGCTTTGCAAAAATAATGATTCATTCCTCTTCTTGAAAGCCTTTTTTTAACCTAATTCATGAATCACAATGTAAATTTCAGTGTTTCATTTATCCTGCAAAGTTCTTATATCTTCGTTACTGACCGAAGTTTTTTTTTTTTTCACTTCTCATTCTGCGGAATTTCAGGTGAGGCGGCGCCTCACTTGCCTCATCTGACGGGCCGCCACTGGTTCAGTGTTACCTTCAAACGGTGTGAAAGAACTTTAGTGAAGATTTTATAAACCACTGATAGGAGGCTGATAGGTCTGTAGTTCCTGAGATCCTCAATGTCACCTTTTTTATGTAGCAGGATCATTGTAGCGTTGTTCCAATCCTCAGGAATCTTCCCTTCATTAAGGCATCGAGTGAAAATTTAGGCAAGTACTGTTTCGATTTTTCCACTTGCTTCTTGTATGATGTCTACAGTAATTCCATCTTCTCCTGGAACTTTTCCTCGCTTCATGTTCTTGATTGCATGTGCAACTTCTGCTGGGAGGACTGGAAGAACTCTGGTACTGGTACCTTTCATGATGTCTGGAGTACATGTATCATTCCTTTCATATAATTTGGAGTAGAAATCTTTCACTCTTGTCAAAATTTCGCCTCTATTTCTTGTTACAGAACCATCTTCTTTTCTCAGTGCCATAATCTGTTTTCTTCCCTTACTGAGATGCCCCTTTGCTATCTTTAGGCTTTGGTTGTTTTCAATTGCTTTCCTCACTAGTTCACAGTTGAATTTCCTTACGTCTTCAGTGATACTTTTTCGTACTGTCTTGCATAGCTCTATATATTCCACTTTAGAAGTCACATCTTCTTTAGTTGTCCTCATCTCTCTTCTTTTTTGCATCAACATTTTGGTTTTTCCTGAAAATTTGTTCACATGCAACTTGTTCTTAGACCCAGCTAATTTTGTTGCTGTTTCCATAAGAGCTTTGGTTACTTTTCTGTGAACTTCAGAAATATCCACTTCTCCCGATGTTAGGCCTTCTAAAGCAGAGAATCTGTTCTTCAGTTCCAACTTGAAGGTTTTATGGTGTTTTTTAAGGTTGGTTATGTCAATACATTTTGTTATATACATTTTGTTATTATATATATACATATATAAATAAATCTGGGTCTGTATTCTGACCACTCACAAAATTCGAGCTTTAAAAACGTATCCTTCATAAAATTACGTGCATTAAAAATGAATCCTTCTCTGAGTTACGAATATTATGGTCGGATACATCGGGAATAATTAATTTTATGGACACGTTAATCGGCTTCCATACGTAGTGGCCTGGACAACATTTTGCATATCACCAACTGTTACAAATCAGGCACAAGATTCTTTCACAGAATTCCACGCTTTTCATTATTTGGGATCGATACAAAACTAAAGAGAATTTGGGGGAGGGGTTTAATGTGCGTGTGCGTGCGGGGGTCATTTACCGTCTGGGAACAATATTTAGTTCTTCAAAACTTAAAATTTTTTCCCATAATCGTTATTTCTTCTTCTTGCGAAGTTGCCTCTGCCCAGTATTGTTGCTAAGTATCTGTTAATTGCATAAATGTTTGTATTTCAACTTGAAACTGTAGGCAACATTTTCCCGAAAACATAAATTCGAAGGTGAAAATTTCCCTGTAATCTTTAGGCATGAGTTTCTTCTGTGGATTTAGGAAATTTTTGCCTTTGTTGTCATCATTTGCGCCATTCTAGAGAGTGAAGAAAATTGAGAATTGCAAGGTGGGGTGAGGGATAACGTTTTCCGGCTGTAAACGGAATTCCGTCTTTCAAAACATTCGAAAACGGAAGCTAGACGGAGTGACGATTTCTCCCATAATCATAATTTTTTTTCTTGCGATTTTCTCTGTTCAGTATTAATATAAAATATGATTTTGTTCAATAAATGATTGTGTTTCAGCTTTAAAATGGAGGAAAAATTTCCAAAAATGGAAATCGGATTGAGCGAAGAGTCTGAAAAAACTGCGCTCCACTCAGAATAACTCTGACATAGCTCCCTTATGTTGTGATATTCCGAAGATAACAGGCTACATAGCTGATCTATTAGAATAATACAGTGTATATTTTAAAAATGAGGAAATTGTTGACATAATTATAAGAAGAGCAGGTATTTTATTGACTTTTGAATAATTTAATACAAATTGTATTTGAATATTTCCAAGAACTTGTGTCAGTTCTAAGCAGAAGAAAGAATTGGAAGATCTTTCCAATTTCATTGAATTTTTAAAGGTTTTTCCATATGTTCCACACTTTAAAGAAAAAAATGTATTCTTTGGGTATACTCTTTTTGTCACTTGGACCTATAGAAATATGTAAGAAAGTAGGACAAGTGGAACATTTTTTTCCAGATTAAAGCTCTTTTAAAACAAGCTCTAAACGAAATGAAAGCAGAGATTCCAAAATTTATTAAGCTTCATGAGTGAAATACGGGATTACACCATATAATACAAATTTTGAAGATGACAATCCAATTTTTGGTGTAAATGTGACAAGGGTGGCAAGTCTGATAACATCCGAAAACTTGAAAATTCTTCGTCCTGGAGTGGGACTCGAACCCACGTCTCCCAGTTAGCGCCCGGGTATGCTGATCACTACACCACCCAGAATGACCAAGTCTCAAGTTTCCGATTAATTTGAATATAAGCATCACAGGATTCATTAGTCGAGGAAACCGGCATTCATGTTTAGCGAATCTGGAGGTTAAGAACCCTATCCCGTGATTGCCCGGAGGAGCAGATAAATCATGAATGATATATATATTCAAATTAATCGGAAACTTGAGACTTAGTCGCAAATAAAAGAGTGAAGAAAAGAAGTACTGAAGCTAATTAATAAAATGTATTTAAAATGAGAGAAATTGAATTGTTCTGCCATTATGTTTGATATGTAAACAAATATTTTGCTATATTTTTCATGTTTCCAATCAAAAGGTTTTTCTTTTGATGTAACAAAGAATCTTCCAAATAAAGATTATTTGGTGCATCAGAGGAAGAATAAATAAAAAAAATTGGAAACATGAGAAATATGGCAAAAGATTAGTTTATAATATGGCAGATGATCTTTCTTTGAGGAGCTAACCTCTGAATCTCAGAAAACAGCTTAGTGATATGCAGGCAGTTTGACTGAACTATTTGTAAAAAATTAAATGTTTCGATGGGAAGTATGAAAGCAAATAATTTTTTCAGCTTATTACTGGAGTATCCCTCCCCCCTCCCATGTCAGATCAGTTGTTAGCATACACTGAAGTGCCAGAACAACTGGTACAGATGAGCTTATGCAAAATACATAGCAACGTCACCTATGCGCATACTCGGTTGCGTCCGCCAGTGCGTGTATAAAGCAATAAACATCCTTGCCAGCTGTCAGAGCTGTTTTCGGCGTGAGAATGACAAGTAATAACGATTTAAGTGATTTTCAATGCGGTGTCATAGTTGGCGCTCGTGAGATGAGCCATAGTATTTCGGAGGTAGAAACGAAGTTCGGATTTTCATGGACGACCATTGCAAGGGTGTACCGTGACTACAAGAATTCCGGCAAAACCTCCAACCTACAATACCAGCGTGGCCGTAAAAAGACATTGGGTGAACGTGACCATCGTTGGCTGTCAAGAATCGTTTCACGCGATAGGTGGGCAACACTCTCGCAGGTATAATCGGAATTCAATGCTGTAGCCTCAACAAGCATCAGCGTGCAGACTGTGCAACGTACCCTGCACGATTTGGGCTTTGGGAGCCGACGCCCAACTCGAGTCCCCTTGATGAATGCACGGCACAGAGCTATGTGCCTCGCTTGGGCACGGCAACACCGCCACTGGACACTTGATGACTGGAAACAAGTAGCCTGGTCTGACGAGTCGCGTTTCCAACTGTATCGGGCAGATGGAAGGATTCGTGTGTGTCATAAACCCCATTAAGCCATGGATCCCGCCTGCCAACAGGGAACTGTACTGGCTGGCGGGTGGTCCGTAATGGTATAGGGTGTGTTTAGCTGGACTTCACTGGGACCCCTGGTACATCTACAAACGTCCGTGACCGTCCAACGCTATGTGCGCATCCTTTCTGACGAGGTACACCCATTCATGTCCTGCATTCATGCTGATGGGTTGGGCCTGTTCCAACAGGACAATGCACCTCCACACAAGTGTCAGGATGCCCCATTATGGTTAGAGGAGCATTCATCTGAGTTTGGGTTGTTGCCATTCCCACCCAAGTCCCCAAATCTGAACGTGATAGAACACATTTCCGATGCCATGCAACGCGCTGTCGAAAACTACACAGGAATCCGAGACCTCAGAATACACCCGAATTGTGGAACGCTCTGCAGAAAGTATGGTGTACATTGCCTACAGCATATTTCCAGAAGCTAGTGGAGTCCATGCCCGGTCGTATTTCTGCAGTCCTGCGCTCCCTGGGGGACTTACCAAGAATTAGACTGGTGTACCAGTTTTTCTGGCACTTCAGTGTATGTGCTACACCAGAAACTCACACAGGGGAGACTTCTGAGTTCATAACCAGTGATCCCCCTGCAAGACAATGTGCAGTATGCTGGGAAGAAAAGGACAAAAGGTGCTTGGGATTTCTTCAGAGAAGTGACACAGGCTCAAAATACATTTTAACACTGAAATCCCATGGTGATGCCTGCATTCAAAGCTGTTGGGGAAACCAATATGGGGCTAAGTGCCTTGTGATGGGGTTAACTCTGTTGTAGTGTCCTATGAAACTTTCATTGCAAATTTGTATTTTTACAAGTTCAGCCTGATACAGCTCAGCAGCAAGGAGAAGTCCATGAGATATGGCTCCCTCTTCTGCCAAGGCTCCAATCCCATCCGAGATTTAAATGTGTTTGTTATTTTCTGTGTGCATGTTATATTACACTGCCAGACATTTGCTAAAGACGGATGACAATAGCAACGATAGCAACCATAAAATGGAAGGCAGAAAAATGTGGAAATTAGCATAAGTGCGGAATACAGTAAGACGTGTTGTGCGTATGCAAATTTTGGATTGCCGAACTTGTTCGTGACGTCATAGTGCTGATATGAGATATAAAGGAGTTGACGCGTATTGGCCGTTGTTGTTCAAACACAAAGTTGAAAGGGAAAGAATCAGTTGACGAACTTGCAATTTTCAGTATGTCTTCCCGACATCACCTGCATGATTTTACGCATGGCTGTATTATTGGCAAGATTGAAGAAGGGCGAAAAATAACAGATGTTGCCAGGGAGTTCGACGTCAGCCACAGTTTTGTTTCAAGGCTTTGGAAATCATTTCAAACAAATGGAGAGTGTAGCAAACGTCACGGGGGAGGTCGTGTTCGCAGTACGACACCTGCAGAAGATCGGTACATAGTGCTATCAACAAAAAGACACCGGCGCAGCACAGCTAGTGAGGTAGCAAATCAGTTTATGGCTGCTACTGGCAAGCGGATCTCCCGAAAAACTGTCGCCAGACGTTTGCATGAAGGAAGACTATACGCCTGTTGTGTGCATCCCATTGTCCAGACGTCACCGTACCGCCCATTTGCAATGGTGCCATCAACATCGCAATTGGACTGATAACGACTGGTCTGCTGTTCTCTTCTCAGATGAGAGTAGATACAGTCTATCGTCTGATTGTCGACGACAACTGATCTGGCGTGATAGTGGTACTGCATATTGTCCAGCAAACATACAAGAAAGGGACCGATATCCGACATGTAGTGTCATGGTATGGGCTGGCATCATGATCAATAGCCGTACGTCCCTCTATGTGCTTCCAACTGGGACTATGACTGGCCAACGATACATTAATGATGTTCTGCTACCTCATGTTCGCATGTTCTGTGGTGCTGTCGGTGATAGATTCATTTTCATGGACGACAACGCAACATGTCATCAAACAGTCGCTGTCCAGGAGTGTCTTGAGAGCAAGGATATTCAACGCCTCATATGGCCAGCACATTCTCCAGATCTGAATCCCATTGAAAATGTGTGGGATGCTTTGGGGAGGAGTCTTGCTGGTCGCCAATGCCCTCCAATAAACAAGGACACCCTCATCCGTGCACTGACAGAGGAATGGGATAAATTACCCCAACAGCTGCTTGATAATGTTGTGCAAAGCATGACACGGCATGTGGAATCTTGCATCGCCCTCCATGGTGGCCATATCCCGTATTGACAACTTACGTCGGAACGCCTGCGGACGGTAATTGCATTTTTTTCACGTTTACGTATTCTGCACAAAATGGCCTGTTTGTCCCTTGAACACATTCCAAAGCCTTCTGGATTTCAGAGCACAATAAATTGTCTTTCTTGTAATGTCCTGGCATTCTGACATTATTTTATTTCACTTGGCATCCAACCACACTTACTTTTTTATGCGCTATATAGCCGTTTATGATCCGTCCTTAGCAATTGTCCAGCAGTGTATTTGCCACTATGAGATTACCTATGTGTGTAAATTTATAGATTAAATCCAGAATGTTTTACAGAGTATTCATTAAAATAAGCTTTAATCCCATATCAAATGGACCCTTTAGTATCTAGAGCCAGAGCCCGACTTAACCATGAGAAGCTCCAGGGCTACCTGCAAAATGGGGCCTCTTATATTTTTACAGAACCACATAGTGCAGTGGGCTTTTGTTTGACACAATATGCTTTGAAGATATTTTGGAGCTCCCTAAAAATGGGGACCCAGGGCTTTGAGGACTTATTATTATGCCAATAAGGGGGTGAATAAATCAGGCGGTGTCTTAGAGCTAAACTGAAACTTAAGAAAATATTCAGTTGATGGCAAAATGTGTAATTCTTTAGAAACTGCAATTAATTTCTGTTGGTAAATGTCACCTGTTCTGTCAAAATTATCTTCCATCACCATCATTCATGTTTCAGCTAATGTGACTTGGTTGTTATACTTTTGGCATATCACCCCTGGTGATATGGATATATGGACATAACAAGTTAAAGCATGTAAGTGATGGTGAAAAACATTTTGTATGTACCAAGAATTTGCAGGTCTTTGTGATTTGCAACTTTTAATAGTAGCTGTACTTGTCATGAAATAAAATATATATATATATATACACATTTTTTTTTTTTTTTTTTTTAACCAGCTTCCCCGACTTGAGTTTGAAGCTCTTCATCAAGCACCACCTTTACTGCGCTTATTTGTAGCATGGAGTGAAAATTCTCGGTAAGTTCATGTTATCTATTATTCTTTATTTGGTTAAAAAAAGAATCCTTAATGGAATTGTTTTTTTACTACATCTTTTCATCTTACAGAATACTTTTTAACAGTTATTCTTCTGAAATTATTATTACTGTTACTTAATCAGTATTTTGTGAGCACTGTTCCTACTGATACGTCCAAAAATTAAAAATGCCCTTTAGCAAAGATTCATTGCCCATTGAAAACTTCCTGTGTGCCATGTAAAGAAAATTGTTTCTTGAAAAAAACCTCTTGTTGCACGTAGCTGTAATAATCACATACAGCACATTATCAGGGTTCTCACAATCCTTATAAATCCTTAGAAGTCCTTATTTTTTTTCAAGAAATTGCAAAAAGTACTTATTTTTCTTTACTGGCTGCACAAAATTCAATTGAGAAGTTATAATTTGGTGCCTATAACTTGTATTGTAATTGATTGACTATGTTGATGATGTCATGTGATATCTCCTGAAAACCCATGTGGAGAGCACAGGGCAGCATGAAATAAATAATTTGCCAAAAAAAAAGTGAAGTATCATGGGCTAAATTAAACACATCCAGCAGATTCTACCCAACATACCCCATCACTATCTGTTGCTCCTAATATTTTGCTTCTGTATTTCTCCTCTTTGTATATGCAAATAACAATTATTGAGTTATACCATGAAAAAATTAAGTGCAAAACTGAAATCTTTAACATATGTTTTTGACTTCAGTTTTGCAATTTTAAACCATGAGATGATTACATGTAGAATTCAAATCTTGAACTAATAACTTTTTGTGATTTACATACTCTTTATTGCATGTGTGATTATTCTCTTAGATTAAAAAAACTGATTTGACCAGCAGAACTGTCTTTTAAATTGCATAAATTCTAATTTATTACATCCACAAACTTAAATTATATGGGAAAATATTGCAAACTTCAACAGCGTACTTCAATTAGCATAGTTGAGTCATGTGTAAAACCATATTTGTGCACATTTCATTGTTGCATGTGCAGCTGGTTATGTCCTTAAAAAAAATTGGGGGAGGGATTGCTTAAAAGTCCTCAAAAAGTACTTATTTTTTTGTGGGAGAAAAGAGTGGAAACCCTGATTATGGTTTCCTTGTTAAATATCTTTTTCATTACTTTTAGCTAAAACACATTGTTATCTTGACCAGAACTTTTTTTTTTAGTTCATCAAATGTTTAGCTGAAGTTTCTTCTTCAAAAAGTAGCCATTATTATGTGAGGAACTGGAATAACCTAATTATTCATGTATTCACGTAGAATAATACTTTGTACTCACACAGTTGACACAATTCATGCCTTTTTCTTTAATACATTCTAGAAATCACTTATAAAACTGCTTGAAGAGATGAAGAGGTGTATTTGCAAATTTTAATTTAAAATTTTTTCTTCTGTTTTAAGTTGTACTAGATATTTTGAAAAACATGTTTTTGATAAATTGACTTGATGCCATCTTGTTTCAACATTTATAAGTTTTATACATATACAATGAGTACTTAAGATTCTCTGTTTTTGTTGACTTCACGTTCTTTATTTTTCCTTCCAGGTACTTTGTTCTTTTTGCAAAACATCATGAAACCTCAAAGTCTCTTTCTCCTTTGCCACATTTAATGTCACTCTACACTGCGCCAAAAGCACAACCCAAGGTTGTTGGACAGATTTCAAAAATGCTTGAACATCTGCTAACTCTGTGTGATTTTACTTTAGTTGATGAAGGAAAGAATATCCCAGAAATAAAGATAAATTTCTGTCTCCCGGTCATGCCCAGCACCTGTCCTGGAGAAGGTAAAATTGAACTCATATTCTTTTTAATTATGTATATATGTGCATGTGTACATAGTATGTATGTTGGGTACAATAAAGTCATGGCTATAAACAATTCCAGGCATATTTGTTGTCCAGGTGTAGCCCAGAATTCTGGGTTTTTGCAATATTCTAGACCTGGAAATCTGGGTTTTTAAGCTTTGTGTAGGAATTTGGGAATCTTCAATCATGTCATTTCTGAAAATGCTGTGAAATGGTAATTAATCAATCAAAAGTGCCTTTCCGGATTCAAAACTGTTGCACATGCTGAAAGGAAGGCTGCTTTTATCATTTTGGCAGCCATATCTATACCAAGTAATTTCATTACATAAAATTCAATGAAAAAGGAAGGCCGCTTTCATCATTTTGGCAGCCATATCTATACCAAGTAATTTCATTACATAAAATTCAATGAATTCAATGGACTAATTGTGGAACTGACAAAAATCACTGTAGGATGTTATGGCAGCAGAACTTAAGCATCCAGAGCTGAACTGATCTCCATAGTTTGCCTAAATGTTCTGAAGTGCAAAATTTGTTTTCAAAAATGCAAATTTTGAAGTCGAATTTCACAATTTTTGAGAGATCTCTAACATCACATATGAATTTTGAAAATGTGAATCTGTTTTGTGGTGTAAATATGACAAGAATGGTAAGTCGGATAATATCCGAAAACTTGAAAATTTTGTCGTCCTGGAGCGGTAATCGAACCTGCATTTCATGGATAGCACCCGAGCATGCTAACCACTACACCACCCAGAATGACCAAGTCTCAAGTTTCCAATTAATTTGAATATAACAATCGCAGGATTCGCTAGTCGAAGCAACCAGCATTCATGTTTAGCAAATCTGGAGGTTAAGAATTCTGTCCCGTGATTGCCAGGAGGAGCAGATAAATCATGAATGAAATATGGGATTACACCATATAATACAAATTTTAAAGATGTGAATCCGTTTTATGGCAATGTAATCCCGTATTCCATTCATGATTTATCTCTCCTCCACGCAGTCACGGGATAGAATTCTTAACCTCCAGATTCGCTAAACATGAATGCTGGTTGCTTTGACTAGCAAATCCTGTGGTGGTTATATTCAAATTAATTGGAAACTTGAGACTTGTCATTCTGGGTGGTGTAGTGGTTAGCATGCATGCTCAGGCGCTATCCGGGAGAGGCGGGTTTGATTCCCACTCCAGGACGACAAAATTTTCAAGTTTTCGAATATTATCTGACTTACCATCCTTGTCATATTTACTCCATAAAATGGATTCACATCTTCAAAATTTGTATTATATGATGTAATCCTGTATTCCATTCATGATCACATATGAAATTCAAAAATGCAATTTTCGAAGGATTTCTAACATGGAGGGGGGGGATGGTATGAAAAAGGTACGAAATTAAATTGTACCAACACTAGTTGTTAATTGTTGTGTAACTAGTTAATGTAGTATGTGTGTAATATATAAATAATGTGTACCTGTATTGTACGTTATATGTGTGTGTGTTGTGTGCATTAGAATAATTCTTGTTGTTGACATATCACACATAAGTTAGGTAAAAAATTACAAGTGGTGGAACATTTTGGTAGTGACTTCTACCTTCATCAGCCATGGAATGAAACACGTGGTATAAGCATCAGTTGTTGCCAGATTGCAAAAAAGCGTTCCAAATGATAATTATGTTAAAAGGTGAATCTGTATTGCAAGTGTTATAAGTAAGGAAGATTTCAATGCTTTCACGGTACCTGAGGGCTTTCCGATTGCTGAACGGAGCGATACGTTTAACATTTTGCCAATCGGGAATCGCGGACGTATCGCTGATGGTTAAAATTAAAATTGAAAGGGAGGTGGAAGGGTTGCGTTTCTTAACATCAGCGATATGTTCCGTCAATTGCGGGTTGATGCTTCAGTAAGTACTGACAATATAGTTGGTTAACGCCTGTGGAATGTTGACAGGGATTGTAACTAGGAGTTTATCGGGATCTTGTCTTTAAGGATAAGGTTAAGAAGTTGTGGAGGTGGTTTAACAGCAATCCTGTAGCCAAAAGACTTGAAAAGGGGAGGAAACTTTATGAGTGAAGGCCAGGCTAAAGGGCAAAGGGCCAACAAACTGATGAGTGTGGTGGAAAGTTCAGGCAGTAAACTAGTAGATCTGTTTTGTGATTCAAATTTCTTAATTAGCCTAGTACAAAGAGGGGTGGAAAGCCATGCAATTGGTCAATATTGATGATCTGATATTGTTTTGAAGAGCATAGGGGCTATTGCAAATAAGGTTAGCTCTGTGGATGTACTCCTAACCTTATTTGCAACAGCCGTTCTGCTCTTCAAAATGAATATCAGACATCATCAACATTTGCAAATTGCATGGCTCTCCACCCTCTTAGTACATAGGCTAATTAAGAAATTTGAATCACAGAATAGATCTACTAGTTTACTGCCTGAGCTTTCCATCAGTTTGTTGGCACTTTGCCCTTTAGTCTGGCCTTCACTCACAAAGTTTGCTCCATTTTCAAGTCTTTTGGCTACAGGATTGCTGTTAAACCACCTCCACATCTTCTTAACCTTATCCTTAAAGACAGAGATCCCAATAAACCCCTAGAGTTACAGGGTGTCTACTTTATCCCTGTCAACACTTCCACATGTGTTACCCACTATATTGGTAGTACTTACCGAAGCATCAACTGGCGATTGCCGAAACATATCGCTGATCTTAAGAAAGGCAACCCTTCCACCCTCCTTTAAATTTTAACCATCAGTGATATGTCCACAATTCCTGGTTGGCAAAATGTTAAGTGTACCGCTCCACTCAGCAATCAGAAAGCCCTCAGGTACCGCAAAAGCATTGAAATCTTCCTTACTCCTAGTACCTGCAATACAGACACACCTTTTAACATACCTATCATTTGGAAAGCTATTTTGCAATCTGGTAACAACTGATGCTTATACCAGGTATTTCATTCCATGGCTGATGAAGGTAGAAGTCACTACCGAAATGTTCCACCACTTGTAACTTTTTACCTAACTTATGCGTGATATGTCCACATCAAGAATTATTCTAATGTTTTGTGTGTTACATGTTACACTGCCAATTATTCTCACTATGATATATATATACAATATAATATATATGTAATGCACAAAAAGCATGAAATTAAACTGCACAAGCACTAGTCGTTAATTGTTGTGTAGCTTAATATGTAATGTGTAGCAAGTGCTACGTATATAATAATATGTATTATTTATATTATATATGTAGCACTGAGGTCTGGGTTCAGTGTTTTTTGTTTGATCTCATGATCACCCCTGAAATTGCTGACTTTAACTTCAGGCCTTTTCCCATTTAATGACTTCATGAAACTCTTTCAGATGTTTACAAACATTGACTTTGATCTCAGTTCCATGACATTTGAAATGTGGCATTGGTCACACAAATGAATGTATTAAAGATACAATTCCTACAAAATATTAGTGATGAACTCAAATTTCTGTCATAGAAATCTTAACTGAATTTTTCAAAGTAGTGACACTTAAGTAATACTTTTTTATGTAGGCCATTGAAGAGGAAATTTAGGAAACAGTTCACGATTTTTAAACTATGTATGCACAAAAAAGGGAAAATCAACAATATACCAGTAAATTACATCTTGTTTTGTTCCACAACTATTAAAATGTTTTATTTTGCATATGTTTTTGTCTTGTGTACCTGTTCACACTTTTGTATGTTAAATTTACTCTGTGTGAGTAATTTGTCACTGTAAAAAAATTCTGGATGCCACTGCATATATATATGTTTGTGTTCATATGTTCTTCTAACTTACCAGATAATGGCTTATTGAGCAAAAATGCTTATATTGCTTTGTGCCTGAATTTCAATTTTATTCACGTTTATTTTTCTATATGTATTTATTTGTTATTTTCATTTTTGGCACAATCTAAAGTATCATGGAATTGTCATCTGTGGAATTTAACTAAAGGATATGTTGCTCTTAATTATGCTAATAAAACTGTGAGAAAATGTGGTATGCTTGTGTAGTAGCAAGTATCATGAAAGCACATAAAATTATGAAAAAGAAATCTTAAAAAGGAATTATTTTGTACGTTGCAAAATTCTGTAGTAGAGGCTAACATTTTCATGGAATGATTTTAAGGTGAAATGAAACTTCCAAAACAATACAAAAGGTTTGTTAAATGTATGAAATACTGAAAAAGCAAAGTAAAAAAAAAAAAAAAAAAAAAAAAAAAAGAATATATGAGTGAATCCAGCATCATTTGCCTACATTTTTCCTTTGTTTGAGTCATTCTATTGTCATGAACATTTCAAAGTATACAAAGTAAAGAGGAATCTAACATATTTGTAATAATGTGTTTTTTTTTTGTCTGATTGCCTATTTTTGCCCTTCAGTGGACAAAGCAGGGTAAAAAAACAACCTTATGCCTTATATATATATATAGGGGGGATAATCTCATGAACATCTTATAACTTCTCTCTCTCTCTCTCTCTCTCTCTCTCTCTCTCTCTCTCTCTCTCTCTCTCTCTCTCTCTCTCTCTCTCTCTCTCTCTCTCTCTCTCTCTCTCTCTCTCTCTCTCTCTCTCTCTCTCTCTCTCTCTCTCTCTCTCTCTCTCTCTCTCTCTCTCTCTCTCTCTCTCTCTCTCTCTCTCTCTCTCTCTCTCTCTCTCTCTCTCTCTCTCTCTCTCTCTCTCTCACACACACACACACACACACGAAGCTGTGTTGTAGATGGAACTATCTTGCTAAACAGCTTTCACGGATTATGCACTCAGTACATATTTTCAGCAGCTTATCTTGGTGAAAGGCTGTCACTGGCTATACCGTGCTGAGTTCCAGCCTTCATCTGTGTTTATAGTTGCAGAGTTGTTTTAGGTTGTGAATGATCTTGTCTTGGCACTCTGGAGGATGTTGCTGTATTGATGAGAGAAGAGACTATACCAAACTTCCACTGGACTGAATTGCTACTTAATTATGACTATTAATTAAGTAGCAATATAGTCCAGTTCTCATCTTGGACAACCATGTCGAATTACTGCTGACATTACACCGAAGCAAGGTAACCCCTGTTTTGAGCATGTTCTTGTAGCAAAAAGGAATTTGCAGAAGTGGAAACTTGCTTGGCACTATCCTGATAATCAAATATTTGTAACACTAGTATTTGGACTGTTGTGTAAGTTTGCACTTCCATTTCTTTAATTTTCTCAACCACAACTACCGTCCCTTTGATACGTCATAGCTAGTTGGGATGGTGCGGTGTGTATAATGGAAAACCTCAGGCTTGGGTGACAGTTACAACCAGTGCTGAAAGGAGAAACACAACATCCATGTCTTTTTCCAGAGTTTAAACCCAGACCCAGCAGTATGAGAAGTCAGAAACTCAGCTCCTGTACAGGTTGACCACTGAATGACATTAAAATCTTGTGCTGCAAAAAGCATGTATGTACTATACATATTATTGTCTGTATCCTGTCAGAAAGGATTAGCACAACTGCATTTCATGTAAAACAAGCAATAATTTTTTACTTGTATTTAGTTGAATGTAACAGTCGTTGTTTTTTTGTTTTGTTTTTTAATTTCTGCTTTTAGATTCGCCCTCATATGGAATGTTGTTGTTGATCCCACATACCAGTATGATTCTGAAGCGATTGCGTGCCACTGTGATGAAAGCTGCTAAAAATCCTAAGATGTCGCTGAATTCATGTGATCTTAGTATCCTCCTCAAGTGAGTAACGTTTCATTTCATTAATACGTTTAAAATTTGAGAAAGTAGTAATACAGTGCAAGTTGCATATAATTAACCTGTTTTTAGTGAGATCTAGGATTTAATGCACAAAACAGGAACTTTTGTTTTTTATAACGTTAATTCAAAGCTAATTTGATCATTTTTAATCAACAAAATTTAACAAAGTCCCCAGATTTATGGAGGAATAGAAATGGTGGTATACAGGACAAAATTGGAATAGTGCAGGGGAATCGTTATGTGCTAGTAGAAGAATGTTGGTAGAAAAGTTGTGGGAAGGAAGTACATTAAGTGCTCAACAAGCGAGTTGTGCAAGAGACTTTTCGCCACCCACTCCAAGGGTGGCTATATTTTGGATCAGGTGGCATTCTAGGCAAACCTAGAATGGATGTGGCTCATACACATGTTAATGGATTTCTGTTGATAACTGCAAAGAAGGATTGGTGATTAATGGAATGGGGATGTCACCTAAAGGGAAACAGGAGATAGCAATTCCTGAAATTGTGTCCAATGCCACTTTCACAATCGAAGTGAGCGTTGCATTGAAAGGATCAGTGCTGCATTTGCTTCATGTGTGTTGTGTGGTTAAACTGCGGCTAGTTTTCACATGGCCATCAAATTGAATATACTTGAAAATTTTAATTAATTAACTATGATACTAATGTAGCTAATTGATTAAATCTATCAAATATGTCCAATTGTTATGGATATATAATATAAACATATAGGCATGTTATCATGTAAGTGCTCTTTTACATGGGGGGAATTTTCACTCAAAAATAGATTTAATGAGGGTTTCTGTTGCTCCCCATCCCCTTGCAGAAGCCTTACCTAGACATCCTGAGCAATTTAGCACTTCCAACATTGTTGCATTACTACAGAGATGAGTCCTGCTGGTATCAGAAAGACAATAAACCCTGCCATACAGCGTACATTGTTGCTGACTGGTATATGAAAAATCGTGTTTCATGTTTGGACTATTTTCACAAAACCCTCTGATTTGAACCCCACTGAACATGTGTGGAATGAATTGGAGTGCTGTATCTGGACTTTGTAAAATCGTTCTGCTTCACTTGAAGAGGTGGCAAAGGCATTTATAATAGGAATAGAAATTCATTCCTGCATATACTTTTCATCATTTAGTGAAAAGCATACCTTGCAGGCTTAACACATATATTTATGCCAAAGGTGCACCAATCGAATGCCAATTTCTTCCAATAAATGACCTTTTTCATTGGTAGATCTGATGTCTGGTGACTTTTGCATATAGTGCATGTGGATAGATAGATAGATAGATAGATAGATAGATAGATAGATAGATAGATAGATAGATAGATAGATAGATAGATAGATAGATAGATAGATAGATAGAGATTTGGAAGGTGTATTTATTACCAAGTGGAAAATTATGTATGTACATATTTGTTATATATAATATTGGTGGCAAAACACATTGTATAAGGAGACAAATGGAGAAGGATGAACAGATTCAAGGTAGAAACTGTAGTGTACCTTTAGCACTAGGAAAAAGCTTTAGTTGATGGTCCACACCTCTCTCTGCATGCAAACAGGTGTGTAGAGTATGATTAGATTAATGAGATGCTTGAATTCAAGGAACAAATGTATTAGAAACTCCTGTGCAACACTTTGCTGAATATAGAGATAAATGTTATGTGAATCTCCAGAAGAATTAATTCTTCACAAATACATGAAAGACGTATATGTATGATTTATTAGCATATGGATGCTATACATTTTACTGTTTCCTATGAAGCCATTCGTCAAAAAACTTGAAAATTACATCAACCTGGAACAGGAATCGAGCCTACATCTCATGATTAACATTCCAGCTTGCTACCATTACACCACCTAAGACAACAAAGTTTCAAGCAACTGAAGCTAAGCAGATGTTGCTTAAGAATCCAAACAACTTTCTGAATGTGCGCTAGTCGAAGCAACTGTTGCTGCATCATAGTGTTGACAACCATTTTTCATTCATGTATGGGTAAAGGTCAGTATATCTCTGAAGGATGGCTACATGGGAAACTAAAAAATATGGCATCTATATGCCAACATGCGTACATGGATGAGAAATGGTAACTGAACCTTTTCACACCAATTTTGCTCTGATTATGCTAGTCACTACACTATTCAGTAGAAGGCACTTCTGAGTAACTGAAGAATATATTTTAAGCACATTCATCAGCCAGGAAGCACTTTTGAAATTATTCACCTCTTTGTAGCAGCAACCATACATCTTTGGGCCTGTTATACAGGGTGGATCAAAATTAACTACTGATTTAATAAAAATTATACCAAAGGAATAAAAGCAGCAATTCACATAAGACGAATGGTATTTCGTGAATGCAGTTTTGATTTTTTGGGGGTTTTTTTTACAAGTCACAATTTTGCAAATATTTTTTGTGGCTGCCATGTGCTACATGACTAACATCCCACCTATAACAAATTTTATCCCATATTCCAGAAAACATATCATCATCTACAACAGCAGCTGCTGCTGCAGTCCTTTCTTTGAGTTATTTAATGGTAGTTGGCAGAGGAATAGATTGGTACATTTGATCCTTAAACTAGTCACATAAAATAAATAAATAAATAAATAAATAAATAAATAAATAAATAATGAGGTGGCATGAAATATGAGGACCTTGGAAGTCAAACCACTGGTCCTTTTCGATCCATCCAAGCAGTTGGGAACTGCAGGTCCAGATAATTCATGAGGTGGTGCAATCCATGTAGCTGAAAAATTATATCTGGGGCATAAAAACTGGCATTTCTTCCAGCTGAGGCACTAGGAACTTCTGCGGCATGTGTCCAGGTAAATTGTACCAAGGACTATTTTTTCCCCCCACAATGGTTAATAAATCTTCTTACTCATGACACTAAACCCATTCACTTTAGAACTGTTGCATGGCGCAATGTGAGTTTTTCATTTTGCACATGTGTACATTATGCTTGTTTACCTTTGCCACTGGTGTGAAGTGTAGCCTTGTTGCTAAGGACAACTTGCATGAGAACGTCCTCTTCTGACTCAATCCATTTGCACATGTTGCTACAGAAGAATTCATGACATGCTTCTGATCACTGTCTGACAGTGTGTGAAGTAGCTGTAGTTTGTATGGCTTTTAAAGGTTAATCATTTATGCAAGATATGCTACACAGTTGTTTCGGCACATGCCCATGCTGTCTTGCCTAGTCGATTTACGCGGTCTTCTGTGTATGCATCCTCCACACATTCCACTACAGGGCCAAAAGTCTTCTGTAATTTTAATTTTTCTTTAGCGTAACTAGTGTGACTAATCTACCTTCTGGCTGCCCCGGTGGCGCAGTGGTCTAAGGCGTTGGCCTCTGGTCATTCGTCCGAAAGGGGTCCGGGTTCGAATCCCGGTGAGGCATGGATGTTGTGTTTGTCTTACGGCACTGGCTCTCTCCCTTCCCTGGAACCAGTGATCCCAAATTAGGGACGGGCGACTGCTTATAGCCCATTGAGTTGCTCACGGTGGTCGTTAAACCTCCAATCAAAAAAAAAAAAAAAAATCTACCTTCTGCTATAGCTTCCGAAGGTGCTGACCAACCTTCACCTGACTCACAGTGCACTATGCTATCCTGTTAATAGAAACATGAATTCCATTTGGTGGTGGAAGAACATGCAGGATTTTTTCGGTATTTTTGTTTAAAAAGTTACTGTACAGCAATAGTAGAATGACTTTCATTATGCACAAAACACATACTGCAACCTCGTTCCCAGCAAGGTCTGCAATTTTGGCTCTCTGACTGCACTAGCACCATCTGTTTCAGATTTTGACAATCAAACCAAGTTTGTTTTTTTTAATGAGTTTCTACCAATACAGTATCATTTGTTTTATGTTAATTAATGCATTCATTTCTAAGTTATTATTTTTTTATTTGCAGCTATTTTTGATCAACCTGTATCTAATTTTCTACACCTATGGTAATAAAAAAAAAAAAAAAAAAGCATTGTTTTAAACATAAAAATATCATTAATGTCGAAAATATAAAAAATGCAATTCACATGTAATGAATAAATGTAGGTTGTGAGTTGGCACACAGTAGTTATATAAAGAAATAATAATGTGCTAATTTACAACCCATATTTATTCATTATTAATGTCATTCATGTGCAAGACTAAAAATTTAATAAATTGCTCTGCTGAGGAAGTTGAGACTGAACCCATATTTCCTTCCATCAATACACTAGCCATTATACCACCCAGGGTCAGGCATGCCTAAACAAAACAAGGAAGAAATTACTATTTCTGTATACATGAATGAAAACTACTTTCCTTTTTATTTTTTGCATTGTTAATTTTTTTTTCAAAGAAGTTGTGCTGTCTTTTTATACGTTTTATTATTCTTATCCGCAAACATTTTTTTTTTAAAAATATTTTTAGGATTAGTGAGTATGTTGAGGATCCTGAGCAAAGTTCTGAACTGATTGAAATCCTGATTCCATTCTTTATGAAGCCTAAAAGATTAAGTGAGGTAAGATCTTTGATGTTCCACTTGTTCTTGATCACCTAAAATTGCCATGTTCATTTCATTCAGCAACATTTTCATTCAAAATCATGGTACTACCAAGATAAATAATCAGTATCCCCTATTAATTGGTGTGGTGACTCAACTCGACTCCTCTGTGCACGTAAGTTTGTTGTCTAAAACCAAGCACAAGTCAAGTGATCTAAATAATGAACATATGTTTAGATGTAATGCAAATTTTATCAGCCACTCCAATGACACAGTGATCTAAGCGCTGGCTTCTGACCATTTGTCTGAGATGGGTACAGGTTCAAATCCTAGTGAAACGTAGATGTTGTGTTTGTCTTATCGCACTGGCTCTCTCGCTTCCCTGGAAGTCATCATCATCATCATTGTCAACCATTATCAATCCACTGCTGGACGAAGGTCTCCCCAAGTTTC
This sequence comes from Macrothele yani, assembly GCA_039090855.1. Lineage (NCBI taxonomy): Eukaryota > Metazoa > Arthropoda > Arachnida > Araneae > Macrothelidae > Macrothele > Macrothele yani. The sequence continues at coordinate 33,778,922 of CM077002.1, read as the reverse complement.
CTCCACAACGGTCTGTCTTGTGCCAGTCTCCTCCATGTCACTCCCGCATACTTTCGAATTTCATCCACCCATCTTCCATGTGGTCTTCTTCTGGGTCTTTTCCTGTCCCTTGGAATCCAGTCTAAAATTTCGGCTGTCCATCGATGGTCTGTCCTTCTGGCAAAATGTCCAGCCCTTTGCCATTTCAGGGATTTAACTCTGATCAAGATGTCTTCCACTCTTGTCATTTTTCGGATCCACGTGTTCCTCTTCTTATCTCTCCTGGTTACACCAAGCATGCACCTCTCCATGCTGCTTTGAGTTGTCTGCAGCCTTTGTATGTCTCTTTTAGCTAAGGTCCACGTCTCTGCACCATACGTAAGCACTGGAAGGATGCATTGATCAAACACTTTTCTTTTAAGACATAATGGCATATTGCTCTTGAAAATTATGCTGTTTCTTCCAAAAGCTCTCCAGGCAAGTTTTGTACGCCGATTAATTTCTTCACCAATGTGACCCTCACTTGATATCTGCTGTCCAAGATAAACGTACGTGTCTGTTATCTCCAGCTTTTCTCCATCAATCGATAAATCTTCATTTCTTGTAAAAGCATTGTACATCACTTTTGTCTTCTGAAAGTTCATTTTTAATCCCACTTCTTTACTCTTGTCAGCAAGTTCCTGGATCATACTCTGTAGCTCTGATGGGGTAGTTGCAAAAATGACTGTCATCAGCAAAACGAAGGTGAGTTAGATAATCTCCATTAATCTTTATCCCTTTGTTTTCCCAGTTCAGTGATTGAAAGACATTTTCCAATGTGGCATTAAAGAGCTTCGGAGATATGGTGTCACCTTGTCTCACTCCTTTTCCAATTTTTATGTGTGTTGTATTTTCAAACAGCCGAATCTTTGCACTTGCATTTTCATAGATGTTATTAATAATATTAATGTATGCATCTTCAATACCGCAGGATTTCAGAGCCATTGCAACTGCTGATGGTTTCACCGAATCAAAGGCTTTTTCATAATCGATAAAAGCCATGCACAATGGAAGTTCATATTCCCTCGCTCTTTCAATTAGTTCTCTCAGTACGTGGATATGATCTATTGTGCTGTAGCCACTCCTGAATCCAGCTTGTTCTCTCGGTTGAGCCATGTCCAGTGTCACCTTCAAGCGGTGTGAAAGAACTTTAGTGAAGATTTTATAAACCACTGATAGGAGGCTGATAGGTCTGTAGTTCCTGAGATCCTCAATGTCACCTTTTTTATGTAGCAAGATCATTGTAGCGTTGTTCCAATCCTCAGGAATTTTCCCTTCATTAAGGCATCGAGTGAAAATTTGGGCGAGTACTGTTTCGATTTCTTCACTTGCTTCTTGTATGATGTCTACAGTAATTCCATCTTCTCCTGGAGCTTTTCCCCGCTTCATGTTCTTGATTGCATGTGTAACTTCTGCTGGAAGGACTGGAAGAACTCTGGTACTGGTACCTTTCATGATGTCTGGAGTACATGTATCATCCCTCTCATATAATTTGGAGTAGAAATCTTTCACTCTTGTCAAAATTTCGCCTCTATTTCTTGTTACAGAACCATCTTCATTTCTCAGTGCCATAATCTGTTTTTCCCCCTTACTGAGATGTCCCTTTGCTATCTTTAGGCTTTGGTTGTTTTCAATTGCTTTCCTTACTAGTTCACAGTTGAATTTCCTTACGTCTTCAGTGATACTTTTTCGTACTGTTTTGCATAGCTCTATATATTCCACTTTGGAAGTCACATCTTCTTTAGTTGTCCTCATCACTCTTCTTTTTGCATCAACATTTTGGTTTTTCCTGATAATTTGTTCACATGCAATTTGTTCTTAGACCCAGCTAATTTTGTTGCTGTTTCCATAAGAGCTTTGGTTACTTTTCTGTTAACTTCAGAAATATCCACTTCTTCCGATGTTAGGCCTTCTAAAGCAGAGAATCTGTTCTTCAGTTCCAATTTGAAGGTATTATGGTGTTTTTTAAGGTTGGTTATGTCAATACATTTTGTTTGTCTTATGAGCTTGCTACGTTCGAGTTTAGTGTTGAGGTGCATCTTACATCTCACCAATCTATGGTCACTGCCTGTGTTGAACTTGTTTAGCACACTGCAGTCTTCTATGACGAATTTTTTGTTACACATAATAAAATCAATTTCACTTGTCGTCCCATTTGGATGTCTCCATGTCCATTTCCTGTGTGGCTTTTTCTTGAAAAAGGAGTTCAAGATGAAAAACCCTTCTGCCTCTGCAAACTCTACGAGAGTATTTCCACGCTGGTTTCTGTTGCCGTGACCGAATTTGCCTACTGAAGTTTCATTCTGTTGCCGTTGCCCTATTTTTGCATTGAAATCTCATATTAATTATCTTCAAGTGCTGCTTACCTTTATTATTTAGATCACGAATTTCCTCATAAAATTCTTCAATTTCTTCTTCAGCATGACTTGTGGTGGGTGCATAAGTTTGAATAATCTGAGCCGGGTATCTTCTCGAGAGTTGGATAACGAGTCGTGCAGCTCTGTCAGAGGAACTTTCAACTTCTACAACTTTATCCTTCAGTTTCTTGTTTATTATAAATCCAACACCACTAGTTCTGCCAGTATCTGTCCCACGATAGTCGAAGAGATGTCCACTTTTCAGTTCAATGAGATCTTCTCCTTTTCTCCTTACCTCACTTAGCCCGACGATGTCCCACTTGATCCTTTGTAGTTCCTCTTCCAATTCAAGAAGCCTTGAATCAGAAGATAGGGAGCGTCCGTTATACGTAGCCAAGGTCAGCATCAGATGGCAGCCTAGTCCGGTCCTCCGGGGATTCTTAGCACCCTCTGCCTTCATGTCGCACTGGCCGCTGCCTTGGCCAGGTACATTCCGGCTGCCGGAGACTGAGGGCCAAGATTTAAGTTGTGGAGTCATTTTGGAGGTGTTTGGCCATAACTCACCACGCTGGCCAAGTGGGTTGGTGAGTGTGGGATAGCATTTCCTCTAATCCCGATGGTATAGTTATACCGCTATTGGCGGTCGTCAGAGCCCCTTTAGTGGGAACAGGATGTACCACGAGAAGGCGGGGTTGACATTTGTCAAGGAGAGGCTGTGATGTTACGCATCACCTGACCTTACATCCCTCCCTGGAAGTAGTGACCCTAAATTGGGGGCAGACCACTGCTTATGTAGCCCGTAGAGTTGTTCACAGTGGTCATTAAATGCTCGATAAAAAAAGAAAGAAAAAAGCTATTTTTAGTTCCACAACAACATCTGCATGCTGGTGTCTTACAAAGTAAAGCAATATTTGTAAGATGCACAAATTTTACTAATTGGAACTATGATGCAGTACAGGTTAAGGAATGTCTTGAAAGATAAAAGGCAGTGTTCTTAAATGGGCATTTTCCTCCTTATTCCCCCCCTCCCCCCAGAAAGTCCTTAAATTTAATTTTTGCTGTTAGAAATTATTGTACTTCAAACTTTTTTTTCGATTTCATCAGTTGCTCACTTAGCAGTTAGGGGTGGACTTTTCTGCCTTTCGCCTACTGGGGAAGGTATTTTTAGTTCACCTTTTCCAATTGACCTGCACTTCTTCTGACAGGGTGGGAAGCTGGCATGATTGGATAAGCTTTGTCACATGCCAAGCAATGTTTTGGGGAAGACACGGTCACTCCAAACGCTACAAACACTTCATAGCCTCTATGGAAATTATTAGTCCACTACTGAGTTTAGAAAACCGAATATGCAGGGTGTATATAAAAGAATGTCACAAACGGGAAAATTTGTATTAAATAAAAAAGTAGGTATTTTCATGTGGTTTTTTGCAAGTAATGAAACAAGAATTGGAGTTTTTACTATTAGTAGTAACAGATGGCATTGTATGTATCAGATAAATTGTAGATGAAGAAGACATTAAAGAACATTCTATTAGTAAGGGCATTATCCATGCAGCAGAAGGCTATGTACTAGGGAGAATCAAAAAGTAAAGGCAACATACCCTTTAATACCGGTAACTGTGAGCAAATGAACATAATGGTTATCTCACTTCTCGGCAAAGTCCCCCTGCAGGTCAATGCACTTCTTGTATCGTTCCACTAGCTTCTTCATTCCTTGAGAGAAGAAGCTTTTGGACTGCTCCCGAATCCAGGTCTGCACCGCTTCCTTAACCTCATCATCAGATGTGAACCTGCGACTGCATAGAACCTCTTTAAATAGACCGAAGAAGTGATAATTGAATTGTGCCAGATTAGGGCTGTAAGGGAAATGTGGAAGACATTCAAACCACAGATGTTGCATTGCCTCCGTCATTGCGATCACTGCATGGGTATGTGCATTGTCATGGTGTAGCAGAACTGTTTTTGACAGCATTTCTTTTCTTTTGCTGCAAATTTCAGTTTCCCTCTAAGCATAGCACAGTACGTTGCGCTGGTCACTTTTTGTCTGTGTTCTTGAAAACACGCCAGAATAGGACCTTTTGTGTTCCAAAAAAAGATCAGCATGATTTTCTTGGCAGATGGCTGTCATTTGAATTTCTTCTTTACTGGAAAAGATGAATATTTCCACTGCATGCTTTGTCTCTTGAATGCCAGACCACAGTGATTAACCCATGTCTTGTCCCCAGTGGCAGTTCTCGCCAAAACACTCAGATTTTCTTCATAACGTTTCAGAAATTGGGTTGCAACCTCCGCACACTGTTGCTTGTGCAGATCAGTAAGCTGTTTGGGTACCCATCTTGTGCAAACTTTATGGTACCCCAAGTCATCATTCATTATGGCTGCTGATCCATAGCTGATATCCAAATGTGCAACAGCAGTGGACAATGTAATCCATCGGTCTTCTCTAATCAAGCCATTCACCCTGTTGATTTGGGCTTGTGTGTTTGTGATGTTGATGGCCAGCCAGATTGAGCTTCCTCTGTTAAAATTGTTCTTCCCACTTTGGTGATTCTTCCAGAACTTTCTACCAATTCATAATTTTTGTTTGTTTGTTTGTTTGTTAAGGCATGATATTTTCACTTTCATTCTGAGCCAATATCCTTCAGTGAATTTCAGCAGGTTTCACTCCCTCTGCCCGAAGAAATCTCACTATGGTGCATTGTTCAACAATGGTGCAATCTCGCGGTGGAATGTCCATGTTTATTTGACTTTGGCTTTAACTAGACTGAACGTTGCGCTGTACATGTTTGAACTACCCGTAAGCCACTGTGAACATGTTGTATTGTGTCAGCTCCTATCCATTGCAGTTACTGCGTAGGTTTCAAATTGCCTTTACACTATGTAGTACATGAAGTGGTACACTGTTCCCAAATCAATAACACACATACAGTGGAATTGTATTCGAACTTATGCAACACATATAAAACATAATGAAATTAAACCCAACATAACAAAATTAAACAAAAGCTGCCAGTTTTATGAAATTAAAAATGCATTTGGGGCATGGTTTCGTAACTTCTCTGGCAATAAATTTGACCTAACAAAGGAATGCGATATAATAGGAAGTTAAAAAGTGCTTCTCCAACAATGATTTATTTTGCTGGTCCTTTAGTCAGTAAGTTTTCTACACTTTCCAATCGTAGGTTGAGGAAGTGTATTATGTTCCAGATTTGTCCGTCCGTCCGATAATTTGCATGATGTCTTGGCTGGATTCAACGAAATTAGCATGTTGGGGTTTATACTAATTCATCGCATTCTTATTGAAAATGGTCAAAGGTCAGGACATAGGAGTGGGACTTATTCTTCCACCCTTTTGCGTGGTGACTTGTGTAAAATCAAAGCATAATTGCAATGAAATTTCGGTAAGCTGTTCAGCACCCAGAGTAGATCAATCCTATTGAAAATGGTTTGATCCACTAATTACGGATGGAAATTCTTAATTATAAAATGACGCATGTGTAGTAGCTCTTTTTTTTTTTCTTTTTTTTTCTTTTTTTATTATAGAAATTAACAGGCACAGAAAAAATGTTCTGTAATAAAGTAAGAACACACAAAATATACTGCCTATCAATTAATTCATACTAAGGGATTTATAAAGAAAATAAGTAAAGTATCATAGGGAACATTGTTGCTTTTGTAAACCCACGCTTTTTGTAGGTATGAAATTTTGGGCTTTTAGAAAACAACTCTGAATTTTAAAATATCCAGATTTTGACTGCACAGGTTTAATCTAGGGAAGGAGGAAGTAGGCTTTTATTTTATTTTTTACTTCATATGTTTGAAAAAAAAAATAGCCAGTGACTGCCGGTATCAGAATAAAAATGCAAATGGAGAATGTTTTTTATGTGAAACATACTGCCTCACAAAAGCACATGTTGCAAGAAATACTGTATTGATCTGTACATGTGCTTAAATTTGGGATTTTTCATACTTTAATGAATAATGATTCACATGAAATGTATGGACCATATTTAATATTGAAGTAAAACTATATTATTCTAACTAATGCACAAAAAATAAATGTGCCACAGATTTGTCCTTATTTTTGTTGCTCTTAGAGTCACTATTCTCACTAGTTTTTCAAGTGTTTCTAGGCCTGTACTTGTATTTTAAACCAAAGTAGGCTTTCATATTGTCAGATTTTAAGTCGTCAAGATTTACATAGTTTCAATCTTTTAAATTTTTACTTATTAACAATTGCTGTACTGCATAATTCAAAAATAATTTCCTGTGGATTGTTTGGGAGATCAGTAATGTATTTGCTCCAACAAAAAAATCTTCTGAATTCTTAGTATAAGCAGTTGGTACAGCTTCAGGCATTTGTTTTTACTGCATAGGCTTCATGTTTCATACAGTGATTATGTGTGTTTTCTTTAGCTACCTTTTCAGAATGCCTAGATGTTTGTATTGTGATTGTGATGAAAATTTTGTTTAATGATTTTGTTGAACAAGTATCATCCGATCAATTATTATTATTGTTTCTATTTGTTCACTAGGACGCTGAAACTGGGATATTGTCTACAATAAATAATTTAATGAAAAATGTTGATCAACCAAAAAAATTCATTGGGTGAGTTTTTCAGTTTCTACATTTACCATGCAGTATAACATACATACATAACTATTCTTATTTTCTTACAGTGTAACATACATACCATATATGCTCTCGTATAAGCCAAACCCCCCTACTTCAACAGCTAAAAATTTTTAAAAAACCTTGATGTACACATAAATTGACCTTAAATTTCAAGATTTTGGAAAACATTTTATTGAAATGAATTATACAAATTTATGAGATCATGTTCTGTAAAAAGCTTCAAAGTATGATTCACTATCAGAGTTTCCAAATAATACATGTAACGTCCATGGCATTACTTATTCAACATTTTTTTAAAGCCCTTATAACCAATTCTGGTGAAACTGCATCCCACAGTTCTTTCACGCAAGAAGTAACAAGGCCAATGTCAGTCTTTTTCAAGTTACCACATCATAAAGCGCCCTGTCTGTGCTCTTATATAGTGCTAACTGTACTATAATGGCTTCCACTGGCTGTGTCAGCATGAGCACTGAAGACCATGCATGCTCACTCTTGTGTGATAACTCAGGAGAGGGGAGGTGCCTGATTGGTTGTGTGTGCATCCCCAACAGCTAAGTTATTTATCTGTTGTCTGACTCACTGTATGTTTAGTTTGAAAGAGGCGTCCGATGGTTGCACAGGGGAAATAATAAGGTATTCCTTCATGTTTTGAAGCAAGAAATCCATGGTCTTAATTTGAAATGGTATTAGGTTTTTCACTTGTCATATATATTCCTGCAGGAATCCTACTCTGGGTGAAAAAATATTTTGTAGATTTTTATTTTTATTTTTGGGACAACTTCTGAGAAAAAGTGTTGCGGGAATCATCCAGCTGCGGTTGTCGGCAATTTGTTTACTTCAAGACCGTAAGACCGTGATTCTATATACATTTATATATATTTCATTGAACGCAAGTAAAATACATAAGTAGGAATGTGAAAAATCTCTAATTGTAATTTTCTTCTCTTCATCAGTGTGAAATCAATGTCTCCTTTTGCATCGCATGTATGCCATTGGCTGGCAGATGGAAGGAGTGCTGTTTCTCCATGATTTCTTGATAGCAAAATATCCATACCCACTGATTATCCTCCCCCCCCCCCCAGAAAGTGGTTGACATGGCAGAAGGTCAGAAAACTATTGCAGTGTGCTGCGGTTTAAAACGTAAACAACCCCCCTGCAAATCTCGTGAGTGAATTCTCACAATATTTCAGAAGCCCAGCATTATTTACCAACCCTCCACTTTAAAAGCAGGATTTCTTCCAAAAACTTTCAGCATATGCATGAGTAATATGGTACTGACATACATATCACCAGCGGCATATATTCAAGACTAGCTAGGCTAGCTCCAAAGTTCAGAGAATGCACAAATAAAAGTGAATTAAATATAAACAAATAAAAATCAATTATCGATGGTATTGAGATACGTCGATGGTTTCGCTGAGAGAAAAAATGCATGCGGATTCGCTTCTTTGACTCAGTCTGGCGAGAGAAGACCAATGGCATAACGCAACCAGCTCTTTCAGAGTCTTCATTGTTCTGATTCGAAGACCTTCCATACGATTGCCTGCTAGCGTTTCCATGACAACATGAATGAGCGGGTGGAGGGGAATGGGCCATTGCTTTGGACAACAGTTCGCTCTGAAAAGAGAAGTCTTAGACTACCTCAGTCACTCGCATGCTCCCGCCTATAAGAGTGTTTCGCGAGAGTTGTTTCAGTTTGTGTGAAGTGTCAATGAATTAAAATCAGTGATATTATATCTTAAATTCGTGGCTTTGTTGGATTCGAACTGTTTTGATAAATTATGTGAAAGCTTTCCTGAACATCTACTGTCAGAACTTAAAGAACTCTATGCTTCAAATTTTGATACAGCTCGACTAAAAAATGAACTGAAGGTGTTTTATTCCCTTGATGAATACAAAAACCAATCATTAAGAAACATTACTTGTTATATAAAGTTGAATAAATCGGACATAGTGTTTAGTGAGGTGTACAGCTTAGCAGACTTAATAATAAAGCTTCCATCAACAACAGCAACTGCCGAAAGGAGTTTTTCCGCATTAAAAAGAATCAAGATATATCTTAGAGCCAGACAAGGACATGTACATTCAAGCAACTTGGTTGTTTTGTCAATAGAGAAAAACAATCTTTTTAAATATGAAAAAGTACTCGGAAGAGACATTTTTGTGAAAACGCAACACTCAAGTTCACACAAAAGAAAGAAAGAAGAATGGAGTTTGTGTACAAATAAGTGTTCAAATCCTAATCCTCATAATTATTTGGTATCATATTAGCAGTAGCATGTACTTGAAATTTAGAAAAAAGTTATTTCTATTAACAATTAAAAATTAAATTTTGCAGTATTGGGGGAGGGGGGTTGAGATAACCCAGGTCTTGGACCCGAGATACACCACTGCATATCACTTAGACGGTCTACGAGTTTCGAAGGTTAACTCTTCAATAGAAGATCATCTGCCAGAATCAAGTGATTGATGGTATTGATTTTGCCTACTGTTGAAGAATCAGATGTATCCATTTACAGCAATTCTGGCCACAACTCAAGCTTCCCTGACATCGATCACATGTATCTCACAAGACCTTTTGTACTTCATTCTCATCTTTGCGTGCGTGTGCGCTCGCAAAAATTCCTTATTCCACTCCCATGATTTCATCTGTCCTTCACTTTTCTTTCATGCCACTTTGGCTAAACAAATTTTCTTAGAATCTCTTTACTCATTTTTTCAAAATGGCCAAACCACCTCAAAACATTTGTCTGCACCTTACTAACAATGTTATATTTTGTATTACACATCTGCAACACATCTTTGTTTTTCACGTGGTGAAAATGAATCTTGTCATAAACCACACATAAGTAACATATCTGTCCAGCACATAAACACTTCCTATGTTTTTTCTGCAGTACTTGGTTTCATTACTGTACATCAGAGAAGTAACACATTGCAGTAAGTGTTTGCAAAAGTAACTTTCACAAAGTACTTTCCACAAGTGAAAATATCAAAACGTGTGAAGTAGTAATATTTCCTGTTAAATTTGACATCATATATTGTTATTGTTATACCTAGGTCTATTGTAACTGAAAATCAGTGTTTTATAAGCCACATAAAGAGTATTCTAACCTCATTTCCTGGTCAACAGCCATATTTTCAAACTAAAATTTATTCTGCTTCTGAAGGAAAGTTGAAAGACCTCTGTAAAAATAGTGGAAACACTTGGCATTAAAACATTAGCTTACTGCATGTAATTAAGCAGCTATATTGTTCTCATAGTGGATAAGTCGATTCACTAGATTTATGTGGAAAATTGCATGTTCATGATCTAGGTTTTAAGTTTGCTCTTGGTATTGTATGGCCAAATGCAACCCTTAAAACATTGAAAAAAAAAAAAAAAACAAGAAAAAAACGGTTAACCTACCAACCACATTGATTAAAAAATTGTAGTATCTATCTATATCTTGACATTTATTCCAGATTACAGTAATTTTGTAAATCTTGTTTACATAGCTGAAATTACCTTGAAGTGTTGTGACCTACTGCATTGATCCTGTTTTTCAAAAGTGTTGTATTGTGCAGTATTGATAGTGCACATTGATCTGTTTCTACAGTAAATTGTTAACAAAATGGTTAAAAAGTGCTATAAAATGAAATCAGGTTCCTGGTTCAGAGTAAATTTGCTCCAAAGCAATTTACCTGCATGTGGCAGCAGTAGTTACACTTGTAAAAATGGAACAGTGGCCTTCTGTATGATGTAAAATTGTTGTTGATAAAAAGCTAAAAACTGGACTTCTGTAGCAAAGTGAAACATATGTTTGGTTGTTGAACTTTCTGCTCTTCATGTTGTTTGGTTTGCTTTCAAATTTGCCATTAGTGGACTTGGAAAATATTTTGACAGACAAACAGAAAAATATAGAACTTGGAATATGGTTGTTCAACCAAATCAAAAATGGCATTTAAGAAAAAGTTCTAAGGAAAGAGAGGATAAGGTGTTAAATAATTGTCAAGTATTTAATGGGATATTCAAAAACTGAAAAGCATTTTAGTAAATATTTTTGGATTGCATAGATTCTGAATTTCCTCTACCTTTTCTTTTCTTGAAACACTGAAAGTGGTCCTTTGTAAGAGCTTTTTTTTTTTTTTTTTTTTTTTTTCCAATTTCAGGCAGAAATTATTTTATTTAATGAAAATTGCCATTTGTTTACCATAATTGTAAACATCTTCTTTCTCTCTGTGCCTACTTCTGTATAAATGCCTAATAACACTGACGGAAAAAAGATCCCAACACCAAGAAGGGGTTGTGTTAGATAAACGACAGTTGGTATGCGGTGAGAGTACATTTGTCAGATGACGTCTATGCAAATTTCGCGCTCGGCCCATACGTGTGGCGCTATTAGCGCCCCTCGGAACATGCAAAGCAGGTTTGCTGTAAATACACGCTGTAACGTTTATGAGCGTTAGATTACAGGGGCGCTTATTTTCCGGAATTTCCGGAAATTTTCGGCGTTTTATTTTTTTCCCACCGGAAATTTACGGCTTTTTTTTTTTTTTTTTTTTTTTTTTACGAAATTTTCGGCGGTTTTTTTTTTTTTTTTTTTATAGCCAGTGGCAAGGCCTGTCACTGTCCGTTCCCTGTTTTCCCTTGGTTGGGGCCAAAGCAAAACTCAATTCCACTGGGAGTTGGGAAATCTGACTGCCAATCTACCCCCACAGAGAAGAGAAACAGGTCCACTCTGTGTCTACCCAATTCAGCTGGGAGAGATCCCCTCCCACTCCCCACCCCCCACCTAATGTTATATTTGTCTTCTAAAAGTGTGTTAACTGTTTGCTTTCCTTTTTTCCTTTGTGGTTTGGTGCTGGGTTTGCCCAGAGCTACTCCAAACAGAAATTTCTCACCCCTTTCTTTTCCTGGCAGTGCCCCTTTGCTCCTGCCCCACCCCAGGGCTTAGTGGCCCAACCACTCTGTCTGCTGCTTTTGACCTTCAAGACATCTCATCTCATCATCACAGAAATCTAGGGAGGATCTCCCTGCTGACTTTTTGTTCATCCCTCCCCCTTCCCCTTGGGATGCCTGCTGGTTGCTGCTCAGGAAATCTTTGTCATTGGTTTCAATGCAATGACAAAGATTTCCTGAGAAGCTTTTTTATTTTATTTTTCTCAGTATTTTACTTTTTATGGCCAAACACTGGAAATTTGCAATTAGTAAAATTTTATAAAGGCCACTGTTCTTTAAAAAAATATCAGAACTTGGGAAATAAATTACGAATGTAACACATATATTCTGATGATTTTTTTTTTTTTTTTATAAGTATTGATATTGATTTACGTTAATTTCAGGAAATTTGATTTCACAGAATAAGCACCCCTGGTTAGGTATCGTTGAGATTCGACGTAGTGTGTTGATGTTAGTCAAGAATGCCTTTAAGAAGACGAAGAAGTCATTATCAACAGCTCACGGAGTTTGAACGAGGTCGTGTAATAGGGCTACGAGAAGTTGGATTTTCGTTCTGCAATATTGCAGAACGACTTGGCAGGAATGTAGCCACTGTGCATGATTGTTGGCAGCGGTGGTCAAGGGAAGGTACTGCCTCAAGAAGACCGGGTTCCGGCCGGCCACGTGGCACTACTGAGAGGGAAGACCGCCGTGTACAGCGTATGGCCGTGGCGCATCGTACCACGTCTGCGACAGCAATTCGAGCTGCAGTTGCCACCACAGTGACACAGCGAACTGTTACAAATCAGTTACTTGAAGGACAGCTCTGAGCCAGACGCCCTGTAGCGTGCATTCCACTTACTCCAAACCACTGCCGTTTGCGACGTCAGTGGTGTCAAGCTAGAGCTCATTGGAGGACGGAGTGGAGATCTGTTGTGTTTTCTGATGAAAGCCGGTTCTGCCTGGGTGCCAGTGATGGCTGTGTGTTGGTTAGAACGAGGCCAGGTGAGCGCCTGCAACCAACCTGTCTGCGGCCGAGACACACTGGACCTACACCTGGAGTTATGGTCTGGGGAGCAATTTCCTATGACAGCAGGAGCACTCTCGTGGTTATCCCACGCACCCTGATGGCACAGTTGTACGTCGGTCTGGTGATTCAACCTGTTGTGCTGCCATTCATGAACAGCATTCCAGGGGGTGTTTTCCAACATTATAACGCTCGCCCGCATACCGCTGTTGTAACCCAACATGCTCTACAGAGTGTCGACATGTTGCCGTGGCCTGCTAGATCACCAGATCTTTCACCAATCGAGCACGTATGGGACATCATTGGACGACAACTCCAGCGTCACCCCAACCAGCATTAACAGTCTGTATTGACCGACCAAGTGCAACAGGCATGGAACTCCATCCCACAAACTGGCATCCAGCACCTGTACGACACAATGCATGAACGTTTGTGTGCTTGCATTCAACATTCTGGCGGTTACACCGGTTATTAATGTACCAGCAATTCACATTTAAAATGGCTCTCTTTGCGCTTACATTAAGCTGTGATCTTGAAACCTTAATCGATTAAATATGTTACCTATACAAATGTATTGCCGCCATTTCATTCTTCTACAACTATTTTTTCATGGTGTTGGGATTTTTTTTTCCGTCAGTTATGTGGTATATTGTTGTTTGCTTTCCTGTGAAACAACAATATACATACAATACACTGTAAAATATGATACACTAAAAAAAGTATTTCAATACTTCAGATGTCAAAATGAAAATAAAAAGTATTAACACAAATATGTTGGACATTTATCCACTCACAAAATGGTGCTTATGGTCCACTATATAATCATGCAACAGAACAAGACAACACTAATCAGTGGTTTCTCTGGCTTTTTTAGAGCTTTCACCAAGATCAATATGCTAAAACAAGTCTAAAAGGGAGCCAACTTAAAAAATACTGTGGAACCCTCCCATATAATACAAGGATTACTAGCACTATAAAAAAAAATCTGTAAAACAAGGGATGTATTTTTTGAATATTATAATGAATACCAAACATGAAATATCATACAAGAAAAACTAACAATCAATATTCCAAAGAGCAGGTGTGTATCAAATGCTTCTGAAATCAAAGAGTGATAAAGATTTCAAATATTATATAAGAAGTACTAAAAGGAATCTTAAAACAAAACTTCAGGAACAATAAAAGGATTGGAGTGACAAAAAGCCAAGAACCTCAGTGGTTCAATATGGTCTTGAAAGGGATTTCGAACCAATTTGGGAAAAAACAAATCTCATTTCGGAGCACAAGAAAAAGTATGAAATCCTCATTGCTGAATGAGTCTGTATTGAAAAAAAAAACTGTGACAAAAGCTGCAACAATCATGCTCCCAGTAACCTCTCACAAACTTGGCACGACCTAATAAAAGAAGAAAAAGAAAAGCATAAAGACCAGAAAAAAGAAAAGCATTCAACAGTTAGTCCAAGTTTAACCACAACCTAATCAAAGAAAAAAAAAAGCTGAACCTAATGACAAATGACGATGCTAATGAAATGACGTAATACCCATGTGTGCATAACATATAGCTCAATGAAACAACCAGCAGAAATATAACACAAGATGAACTACATCATATGAATCTCTGTAATCAATACTCACCACGAAAAAGTGATTTCACATCACTTTATGAAGAAATCCTGCAGATGATGGCTGATCTGATCCAGCAGAAATGCATGCGCGTAATTTCTCAAGTTTAATGATTTTAGAATAGAGCCTACAATAGGAAGGAAGAAATATTCTGATTCCGATAGAGGCGTCCAAATGTGGTTTGTTCCCGACCTTACATTGGAGAAAAGAAAGCTAAAGAACAGAAAGCCATTGAACAGCCGACCCTGAGGATGAAGCAATGGTGAGATTGTATTCTAAATTATTGTACAGGATGTTATTAAACATGATGGCAAAAGCGCTAATCTAACTCCTCAAACTTAGTACCAACACAGTACATGAAGAACAGAAATGTCATTATGAAAACACCTAAGTATTTTCAAGATATGTGTGCTATTGTACCACATAACTAATAATACAATCTTTGATTATTATTTTCAAGATTCATGTAAAACATAATATATGAGCTGCCAATTTTTAAAGTTGTTATCAAAGTTTGTAATTACTGTTTAATATGGTATATCATCATTGCATGTGTTTTATAATTCATGAAACTGTACAGTACTGTTGTGTTTGTGCATTTTTCTAGGGAAAGTTTAAAAATTGACTATTACATTTTTCTGTAAATAAAAATATTTTTATTTCAGGTTACTTTGTCCATTATTTTCATCATTATATTACCAGCGATCTCGGGTGTCATTGGTTGAGGTCTTTAAAACTATGGCTATTATAGAAAAGAGTCTTCAGTGCATTTCAGAAATTGTTACAAAGGTATGTGTATATTTCATTACCTAAGCAAACTGCATTTTCTATATTTTATAACTGTAGTAGAATTATCTGTTGGTAATTAAAATTATTTTGCTGTTGGTGAAATGCCAAAATTCATATAAGAAAATTTTTCATTATGTAAATTTTAGAAAGAAAATTATTATTATACTTTTACGTAAGCAGTAAGTTTCAATTATATTGAGAATTGAGACTGAAATAACTCTGAAATTCATGTGATGGAACTTTTTTTTCTGCCTGATTTCCAAATGACTTGTGATGGAACTTTTCTTTTGTTGCCTGATTTCCAAATGACGGGGTTGTAAAATTCTTCTGTATTACCAAAAATGGAGTTGGAAAAAGATTTCATTCCTTTCTGGTTCATGAACTTTTACTTTCTCTCTAATCATTAAACTTGTGTGTGTTTGGGCACACACACACACACACACACACACACACACACACACACACACACACACACACACACACACACACACAGAGTAGCATAAAAATTATGTATTACAGTCAACTTTGATTTACCACCATCCTTGAATCTGAACAAATGTGCTCTACACAAAGCATCCCAGCTCAGTTTATACAAGGTTCGTATGGTCCTTAAAAGTCCTTAAGAACTCCTTATTTTTGATTTCCATTTCTAAGGCATTTATAAGGTCCTTATTTATTTTTTAAAACAAGTACTTAATTTTTTTCACCGGTCTTGTTTTTGCACTGCAGTAATGGGCATCGCAACCCTGCCCCGTTTTTGTTTGTGTCTCTGTAAATATGCTAACCCCTTCACCAAGGGAGCTTTATTCTAGCTTATTGAAGGGAGGTAATCTCCTGGAATGTTCTTCAAAATGATCTCTCTTTAACCCCCCCCCCCACACACACACACACACACACACTTTTCCCATTGTAGCCTGCATGACTTACCTTGTGTGACCTTATCAGTGGGATCAACATCTGTGTTGTGTATCTTTTCAGGGGTCAAAGGTGGAGTGGGGGGTCTGTTTGATTTCTTCACAATTTATGGTGTCAGTTGTCTCCTGTGGTCTGATCTATCTAGTGTCTACTACTCTACTCAACTCACCTTGCTTCATTGTTACTGTGTCTCCTGCTTGTCCTGTTTTTTTGGCATATATTCAATTTTGTTCTTTGCAGGCAAAGTAGTTTATATTTGGGGCAGAATGCCTGGTAAATGGTCACTAGTGCTGTTTAATCCCCTACATATGTACAGGGTGATTCATTAAGAAGTTTACAGTTTCAATCCACTATAAAACAAGAACAATGTAAGATATTTTATGTTAACTGTAACAGAATTGTAGGGAAGTGTTTCAATTTATTTTAGAGATGGTCACAGATGTTCTATGTGTGCACCAGTCACACGACACACATCGAGCCGGTAATCCATTTCCGCCCAAACGTGAGGTACGACTTTTAAGTTTGCACAAACAGCCCGTAGTTTGAATGTTTTTATGCCAATCCTAGATAGATTTTCTGGTTGGAGGTTATTTTCCGAATCGTGATCGAAAATACTGTTGCACAACAGTTACAGATTCTGTTTTGCTCAATTCAAGTACAAAAAACGCTTCTCCACTGCAGACGCTGCCATATTTTGACTGACTAGTCACGTGACACATGCGCTGTTGCCTACGTCACTTCCCTCAGTAGCGGGACATAAACTTTATGAGTACATCTACCTAACGGTTCACAGTTGTGGTCTGTGTCTTCAATTGTTCTTGTTTTATAGTGTGTTGAAATTGTGTACGTCTTTATGAATCCCCCTGTATACATACATACACACCTGGTGATATTCCAATGACACAAAATATCAATTGGAGTGTAGGTCCTTAGAAAGTCCTTATTTTTTTCCCACAGAAAAGGGTATGAACCTTGATTATATATTCCACCACACCCTTGGTAACTACCAGTATACATGTATATTGCTGTGCCAACCTACCTTTCCCAACACAAAACATATTTGATGTACCACCACTTGCAAACTCTCTAAGAATTTTCTTCTCATCTTTTTGGAGCATGATTCATTTGTGGTGAACTTTAATGCTAAAGACACTAATTCAGTCAAAGATGTGAATCAGTGTCTTTTAACGTTAAGATTCTTTGAAGCAAACTTGCAGGATGTTGATGTTTCAAACACACTTGTCAAATGAGATTGTGCTTTGGAAATAATTGGATTGAAATCCAAATCACAAACCAAAATAAACAAGTGTCTTAAAAAGAAACTAAGGTATGTAAAATTATTTTGCAATACTATTAATTTCATCATCATCATCATCATTGTCAACCATTATTAATCCACTGCTGGACGAAGGTCTCCCCAAGTTTCCTCCACAACAGTCTGTCTTGTGCCAGTCTCCTCCATGTCACTCCTGCATACTTTCAAAATTCATCCACCCATCTCCCATGTGGTCTTCTTCTGGGTCTTTTCCTGTCCTTTGGAATCCAATCTAAAATTTCGGCTGTCCATCGATGGTCTGTCGTTCTGGCAGTATGTTCAGCCCATTGCCATTTCAGGGATTTAACTCTGATCATGATGTCTTCCACTCTTGTCATTTTTCTGATCCACGAGTTCCTCTTCTTATCTCTCCTGGTTACACCAAGCATGCACCTCTCCATGCTGCTTTGAGTTGTCTGCAGCCTTTGTATGTCTCTTTTAGTTAAGGTCCACGTCTCTGCACCATACGTAAGCACTGGAAGAATGCATTGATCAAACACTTTTCTTTTAAGACATAATGGCATATTGCTCTTGAAAATTATGCTGTTTCTTCCAAAAGCTCTCCAGGCAAGTTTTGTACGCCGAGTAATTTTTTCATCAATGTGACCCTCACTTGATATCTGCTGTCCAAGATAAACGTACGTGTCTGTTATCTCCTATCTCCAGCTTTTCTCCATCAATCGATAAATCTTCATTTCTTGTAAAAGCATTGAACATCACTTTTGTTTTCTGAAAGTTCATTTTTAATCCCACTTCTTTACTCTTGTCAGCAAGTTCCTGGATCATACTCTGCAGCTCTGATGGGGTAGTTGCAAAAATGACTACGTCATCAGCAAAACGAAGGTGAGTTAGATAATCTCCATTAATCTTTACCCCATTGTTTTCCCAGCTTAGCGACTGAAAGACACCCTTCAATGTAACATTAAAGAGCTTCGGAGATATGGTGTCACCTTGTCTCACTCCCTTTCCAACTTTTATGTATGCTGTATTCTCAAACAGCCGAATCTTTGCACTTGCATTTTCATAGATGTTATTAATAATATTAATGTATGCATCTTCAATACCGCAGGATTTCAGTGCCATTGTAACTGCTGATGGTTTCACCGAATCAAAGGCTTTTTCATAATCGATAAAAGCCATGCACAATGGAAGTTCATATTCCCTCGCTCTTTCAATTTGTTCTCTCAGTACGTGGATATGATCTATTGTGCTGTAGCCACTCCTGAATCCAGCTTGTTCTCTCGGTTGAGCCATGTCCAGTGTTACCTTCAAGTGGTGTGAAAGAACTTTAGTGAAGATTTTATAAACCACTGATAGGAGGCTGATAGGTCTGTAGTTCCTGAGATCCTCAATGTCACCTTTTTTATGTAGCAAGATCATTGTAGCGCTGTTCCAATCCTCGGGAATCTTCCCTTCATTAAGGCGTCAAGTGAAAATTTGGGCGAGTACTGTTTCGATTTCTCCACTTGCTTCTTGTATGATGTCTACAGTAATTCCATCTTCTCCTGGAGCTTTTCCCCGCTTTATGTTCTTGATTGCATGTGCAACTTCTGCTGGGAGGACTGGAAGAACTCTGGTACTGGTACCTTTCATGATGTCTGGAGTGCATGTATCATCCCTTTCATATAATTTGAAGTAGAAATCTTTCACTCTTGTCAAAATTTCGCCTCTATTTCTTGTTACAGAACCATCTTCTTTTCTCAGTGCCATAATCTGTTTTCTTCCCTTACTGAGATGTCCCCTTGCTATCTTTAGGCTTTGGTTGTTTTCAATTGTTTTCCTCACTAGTTCACAGTTGAATTTTCTTACGTCTTCAGTGATACTTTTTCGTACTTACTGTCTTACATAGCTCTATATATTCCATTTTGGAAGTCACATCTTCTTTAGTTGTCCTCATCTCTCTTCTTTTTTGCATCAACATTTTGGGGTTTCCTGATAATTTGTTCATATGCAACTTGTTCTTAGACCCAGCTAATTTTGTTGCTGTTTCCATAAGAGCTTTGGTTACTTTTCTGTTAACTTCAGAAATATCCACTTCATCCGATGTTAGGCCTTCTAAAGCAGAGAATCTGTTCTTCAGTTCCAACTTGAAGGTATTATGGTGTTTTTTAAGGTTGGTTATGTCAATACATTTTGTTTGTCTTATGAGCTTGCCACATTCAAGTTTAGTGTAGAGATGCATCTTACATCTCACCAATCTATGGTCACTACCTGTGTTGAACTTGTTTAGCACACTGCAGTCTTCTATGACGAATTTTTTGTTACACATAATAAAATCAATTTCCCTTGTCATTCTATTTGGATGTCTCCATGTCCATTTCCTGTGTGGCTTTTTCTTGAAAAAGGAGTTCAAGATGAAAAACCCTTCTGCCTCTGCAAACTCAACGAGAATATTTCCACGCTGGTTTCTGTTGCCGTGACCGAATTTACCTACTGAAGTTTCATTCTGTTGCTGTTGCCCTATTTTTGCATTGAAATCTCCCATAATTATCTTCAAATGTTGCTTACCTTTATTATTTAGATGACAGATTTCCTCATAAAATTCTTCAATTTCTTCTTCAGGGTGACTTGTGGTGGGTGCATAAGTTTGAATTATCTGAGCCTGGTATCTTCTCGAGAGTTGGATAACGAGTCGTGCAACTCTGTCAGAAGAACTTTCAACTTCTACAACTTTATCCTTTAGTTTCTTGTTTATTATAAATCCAACACCACTAGTTCTGCCAATATCTGTCCCAAGATAGTAGAAGAGATGTCCACTTTTCAGTTCAATGAGATCTTCTCCTTTTCTCTTTACCTCACTTAGCCCGACGATGTTCCACTTGATCCTTTGTAGTTCCTCTTCCAATTCAAGAAGCCTTGATTCAGAAGGTAGGGAACGTCCATTATACGTAGCCAAGGTCAGCATCAGATGGCAGCCTAGTCCGGTTCTCCGGGGATTTTTAGCACCCTCTGCCTTCACGTCGCACTGGCCGCTGCCTTGGCCAGGTACATTCCAGCTGCCGGAGACTGAGGGCCAAGATTTAAGTTGTGGAGTCATTTTGGAGGTGTTTGGCTATAACTCACCACGCTGGCCAAGCGGGTTGGTGAGTGTGGGATAGCATTTCCTCTAATCCCGATGGTATAGTTATACCGCTATTGGCAGTCGTCAGAGCCCCTTTAGTGGGAACAGGATACACCACGAGAAGGCGGGGTTGACATTTGTCAAGGAGAGGCTGTGATGTTGCGCATCACCTGACTTTACATCCCTTGAATTTATATTTGATAAAGTGTTGTTAGCAGTGTAACCTAATTTGTTTTCTTATAATTAAAATGTTGACTATCTTCCACGCCGTCAGGGACCATATTAATCCCAAACTTGCGAGTGAGTTCAATATTTCCCTGTGGAGTCTGCTATTAGACGGTACAGGTTTTGTCATCAGCTAGTATTACTATGCAAATTAAACTTCTGCATTTAATGCATACCAAGAGCTTCCAAGATGAAAATGGACACTTCAAACTACAGCGTAAAGTGTCTGTTTACAAGTACACAATGTATAGGGTATCCACCGTAAGACTCCAACAGTTTATGCACATACAGGTTGAATGAAAATATGTACACAATTACTAAATGAAAATGATAGTGGTACTCACAAAATTTTCAGTTCAGTTCAATGCACCTTCATATGGGCACCTTTCGTGGCACTAAGAATGTCTAGTCTGTACTAGATTTCATGCCATGTGTTCTGAAACGTGTTTTTAGTGACAGAGCATATGGCATCTGTTATGCACTGTTGTTTCAAATCCTTTCATGTAGTATACTTTGCCTTTGACATACTGCCAAAAGAAATCTAATGGGGTGATGCCAGGGGAACATGGAGGCCAGGAATTGGACCATCATGGCCTATCCAACGGTTGGAGAATGAAATCTTGGACATCACAGCTCCAGTGGGGTTGGCACCATCCTGCTGGAAAATTATGGTTGGCTGCTATCTGTGGTGAGGTAATGATCTAAAGTATACCTAGTTATACCATGCCAGTGGTTGTGTTTCCAGCCAAGAAAAACTCCCACTGTCTGATTGGGCTTCTAGAAGACCACACACCACATATTAACTGTCAGACTATCAGCATGTGTTCTTCAACTACGTGCGGATTTTCCAAGCCCCCAAATTCGCACATTGTGCTGATTCACTTTCCCTGAAATGTGAAAGGTTGCCTTGTCTGAAAACATTATAAATCAATGAAGGAAGAAATTTTCCTCATAATACATGGGAAATTGACAGAATATTCAAAGCAAGCAGAATATAAATTCTGAATTTGCTTGTAACACTTACTGGTCATCCGCAGATAAATCAATGAAGGAAGAAATATTCCTCATAATACATGAGAAATTGACAAAATATTCAAAGCAAACAGAATATAAATTCTGAATTTGCTTGTAACACTTACTGGTCATCCACAGATAAATCAATGAAGGAAGAAATATTCCTCATAATATATGGGAAATCGATAGAATATCCAAAGCAAACAGAATATAAATTCTGAATTTGCTTGTAACACTTACTGGTCATCTGCAGATAAATCAATGAAGAAAGAAATATTCCTCATAATACATGGGAAATTGACAGAATATTCAAAGCAAACAGCATATAAATTCTGAATTTGCTTGTAACACTTCTCAGAAAACTTGAAAATTTCATCACCAGGGCAATGAAACTTTCAAGTTTTCTGCTCCAGGGTGATGAAATTTTCGAGTTTTTTCAGATGTGTTACATGGATGACCAAGTAAGTGTTGCAAGCATATTCAGAATTTATATTGTTTGCTTTCAATATTCTATTGAAAATATTATGTTCGATAAAAAGTTTTCTTCATCAGCAATGCAATCCAGCATAGTGATTGCAAATGATTCTCACTTTGGCTGGTTGTCAGGTTTGATTTCTTGCAAAATCTGTACCTTTATAGGTGTGCAAGTGTAATCAATGGTGAAGAACTCGATGAACTGTTGACCATTTCATTCCAAGTTCTCTTGCTCCTTGTCTGACTGGCTTCCAGTGTTTCTTTCAAATGATTTCCACACATTTTCTCTACAGCCTCTTCCGAGATGCAGGAATTTCTGCCACCATGTTCTTTTAACACACTACCAGTAGTCAAAAACTGATCACATAAATTCTTGGTAGTCTTAAATATCTTTGGGTCCTTATTGAAGACATGGCAGAAGTTTTGTTGCACTTGATTGATCGAATTTGTTTCCATGTATCACCACACAACCTGTGTGCACTTGCTCTGAGTCGCCGTTTTGGGAAATGATTGACCGCAGCTCTACTGTGCACTACAACTTTTCTACATGAATTTTGTGTCTCTGCTTCTGTTCCATACAGAATCACAGCCCTAAACCCTGAAATGAAAAAATAATATACTTTCAAAATGTTGGAGTCAGATGGTGGACACCTGTATAACTGTGTTTTTTTCTTTTTTTTTTTTTTTGTAGTTAACATGTTTCTAACTCTAAACTAATTATGATTTTTGATGAACTATAATTGTCATAATTTGGATTACTTAAAAATAATTGGAAATTTGATGTAACACTGCAATGTAACAAATGGTGGTGGAACATCAAGGGTTGGCTATATGCAGAGATTCCAACTACTACGGAAGTAGTCGGTCTGCTACTGATCACGGAAAGCATTGGATGCTACGGAAACCGAAAATCTCAGTGAAATGACCTTTTTAACAATGTTCGTAAAGTTTGTTTTCATGCTTTCTAGATTCTAACATTGATTAAACATTTTGGAGAGTGTTTCTTGAATATTTTCAATGCCGTTGCGTTTTTCTTTCGTGAGTTTTCAATATGTTTTGAATGTCTGAGTGTCTGGCCACATGCAGAGTTATCACGGCCCATGGAAACCTTGAAACATCCAAAATGATAAGAAGAGGAACTCGTGGATCCGAAAAATGACAAGAGTGGAAGACATTGTGATCAGAGTTAAATCCCTGAAATGGCAATGGGCTGCACATACTGCCAGAAGGAGAGACCATCGATGGACAGCCGAAGTTTTAGATTGGATTCCAAGGGACAGAAAAAGACCACATGGGAGATGGGTGGATGAAATTCGAAGGTATGCATGAGTGACATGGAGGAGACTGGCACAAGACAGACCGTTGTGGAGGAAATCATCATTGTCAAACATTATCAATCCACTGCTGGACGAAGGTCTCCCCAAGTTTCCTCCACAACGGTCTGCCTTGTGCCAGTCTCCTCCATGTCACTCCTGCATACCTTCGAATTTCATCCACCCATCTCCCATGTGGTGTTCTTCTGGGTCTTTTCCTGTCCCTTGGAATCCAATCTAAAACTTTGGCTGTCCATCGATGGTCTCTCCTTCTGGCAGTATGTGCAGCCCATTGCCATTTCAGGGATTTAACTCTGATCATGATGTCTTCCACTCTTGTCATTTTTCGGATCCACGAGTTCCTCTTCTTATCTCTCCTGGTTACACCAAGCATGCACCTCTCCATGCTACTTTGAGTTGTCTGCAGCCTTTGTATGTCTCTTTTAGTTAAGGTCCATGTCTCTGCACCATACGTAAGCACTGGAAGGATGCACTGATCAAACACTTTTCTTTTAAGACATAATGTCATACTGCTCTTGAAAATTATGCTGTTTCTTCCAAAAGCTCTCCAGGCAAGTTTTGTACGCCGATTAATTTCTTCATCAATGTAACCCTCACTTGATATCTGGTGTCCAAGATAAACGTACGTGTCTGTTATCTCCAGCTTTTCTCCATCAATCAATAAATCTTCATTTCTTGTAAAAGCATTGAACATCACTTTTGTCTTCTGAAAGTTCATTTTTAATCCCACTTCTTTACTCTTGTCAGCAAGTTCCTGGATCATACTCTGCAGCTCTGATGGGGTAGTTGCAAAAATGACTATGTCATCAGCAAAAGGAAGGTGAGTTAAATATTCTCCATTAATCTTTATCCCTTTGTTTTCCCAGTTAATTGATTGAAAGAGATTTTTTTATCCCTTTGTTTTCCCAGTTAATTGATTGAAAGAGATTTTCTAATGTGGCATTAAAGAGCTTCGGAGATATGGTGTCACCTTGTCTCACTCCCTTTCCAATTTTTATGTGTGTTCTATTTTCAAACAGCCGAATCTTTGCACTTGCTAAAGCAAAACAGGTTTTCGTGCTGATGAATGACCATTCATCTGATGATGGGAGTCGCAGGCGACCCCGAAAGATCTTATTATCATGTATCACCCATGTGCTGTTTTAATTCTCATTAAAGTTTTAAACATCATAGGGTTTTAGATTTCACTATCACACATCGTGCTACGACGGCTGTTTTCACTATTGATGACTTTGCACTTGCATTTTCATAGATGTTATTAATAATATTAATGTATGCACCTTCAATACCGCAGGATTTCAGAGCCATTGTAACCGCTGATGGTTTCACCAAATCAAAGGCTTTATATATATATACAATATTTTTGATATACTGAAAATCTTACTGAAGGTTGAAGCAGTTTTACTGAAAACTTCGGATTTCTTTACTGTTGATCCCTTTCTCAGGTTGACATCTGTGCCAATGTATGCATGAGCAGGTCTTTGCTCAACTCAAAAGCTGGACTTTCAGTGTACGAGTTACTGCTTTTCTCCATTAAGCATGTGTTCTATGTTGACTAGTTTTGTTGGGTGCCATGTGCACTTAGCACATGTTAGCCAATTATGATGAGTGATGTCATTAATAAACTTGGAAAAAAAACAACATTTTTATACTAAGTGTTTTAATGTAAGTAATTATTGATAATGCTGACAGCTAACAGGATTCAGTAACTCAAATAAACTGCACTTCTGGCTACTGCTCCTTTTTTTTTTTTTTTTTTTACCACCACTGAAACAGGCTCTTGGAATAAGATGGTAACCTAAAATACTGTTTCTGTAATCTAATTGCAAACCAATATCTTCCACTAAGAAACGAAAAAGTATGCATTAAAAACATTTACCTTACTTGATATCACAAAAACTTTGATACTGTATTTTTTTTTTTTTTTTTTTGAATGAAAAAATTTGTGTAGTTGCCACCTTGATTTTGGACCAGGTTATGCGAATAAATATCAAGACTTGTCAGGTTTATGGCAAGTCAAAATGATAGGAGCAACTTCCAAAAAAAATTGCAAAGTAACAATTAGAAGCAGGAAAATGCAACATGCATAATTGAAAATAGGAATAATTAAAATAGGAGTAATTGAAATTAAGGTCAGAGATGTGTGCGTGCGTGCGTGCGTGTGTGTGTGTGTGTGTGTGTGTGTGTGTGTGTGTGTGTGTGTGTGTGGCTGTTTTTCTTGTGTTCTGTTGCTGATATTTTAGAAGGTCAGAAGTTTATCATGTCAAAAATTTAAAATAATAGTATTAAGTTCTAAAAAGTATCATGATATCTTTTCAGCAGTTACTTTTCTTAAACTTATCATTTTGTATAATTTGTTGTTGATATATCTTTGTTTGATTTTTTTACTGTTATATTGAAGCATAATTCAGGTGTTTTCTTGACAAATATTGTTAAAAATATCAATATATTTTAGATAAATGCATGGGATCCATCACGCATGGAAGAACCTGATTATCAGACAAGACTTGATGGCCAATCCCTTGCAGCAGAAATGATAGGGAAAATGATGGAAAACACTGATGAAGATGGCCAGGCCCCTGCAGCAGAAATAATGAGCAGAATATCTGTTGATGAAAATTTTATTCAAATTATTATCTTCAACTCCTCTTACATGATCAGATTGGTAAGTAATCAGACCTATTGGGTCTGATATCACTGTAGTAGAAATTGAATAATTTATGAAGATATATAGTGAATCTGACCAAAAGTATATATGTTAAGTCATTTTATTACAAGTAGCTGTCAAATATTGTATTATACAGGATGAACACATGTCACACAACCTAGCTGCAATTTTTTGATGAGTCATGATGCTGTGTTGAAATTAAAGGGCTTGTTGAAGTTTGATTTTTGAAATTTAGAAATAAGTCTCAAAAATTGGCTCTGATCACTGATACATATCTTGGATAGGAGTTAAAGAACTGTTGGGAGAAATTAATCAGCTTTCAGTGTCCTTAATCCCTTGTTACTTTTCTTCTCCAGTTTGGGCCTTAAAAAACAGCCCAAATAAGAGTGAAATGTTGCTTTGTATCATTTTCTGTGTTTGTGGGGTGTGGGAAGGTGTGTGGAGCTTGTGTTGTTGAGTGAAACCCATGAATCTACTTTCTAGGTTTCTTTCGAGTTTTCACCACCCGAGATCAGGAGACTATTCTTGTGGAGAGAGAAAGAATGGAAATGCCGGAAGGAAGTGTGGATGAAAAACATCCAGTCTATTACTTGGAGGTGCCACGGTAGTGCTACTACTGTCTTTTACTCCCATGTCACAGTTCCCTCTCTTTCCACCAATTACCTGTTCATTGTCAAATGTAGACTTACTAGTAACTGCTGCTTAATTTCAGGGATTCAAACTTATAAAAAAAATGTAAACATAAAATGCTTCAGTTATTCACTTCCAGCTTTCACAACAGAAATGACAGCAACTGAATGTTGTAATTTATTTAATAAAAATGAATGTTATCTACTCACCAGGAGAATGTTCCTGTTACCACATAAGCATATTTGTTTAAATCATAATAAGAAACAAGAGTACAAAAACATCAGGCTTTCTAACAAAATGCATTCTGGCTCCAGTCTTCCCTGGCTTAGTTTTCAAGTGATTTTGGATTTAGTCAGGTTGTACAACAGCAAATAGTTTTCTGACCAGGCTGAACCCTAAGCTGGCTGTTGGATTAGGTCAAAATTTTCAGGCCCATGCAGGCCTCTAGCTGATTTCCTTGTGTCTGGCTCTCTTTGGCCAAACATGGCCCTTGTGCCATAAAATCAATCAACCAGCCAACCAACCTCTATCTGAAATTACAATTTTGGCATCGGTATCACTTGTGAATCATAATGACATAGTTGTCTACATTATTGTAACATGTCCAGCACCAACCATGTTTTGCTCTGCAGCAGAAGCAAGATATTGACTCCCTAGATGTGGTAGGCAGCTAGGCACTATTGAAAGTTTGGCCAGGTCTCAAAAATGAATGGTGGGTCACGTCTACAGATGACTACCATACACTGGCCATCTCTTTCTTTGAGTGTAAGGCTGGTTTTGGCGTGTTCCTGGTTACTTCATCAGCATCCAACCATTGAGCAGAACATCTACAAATATTGTGTTGAATCTGTTTCTTATTGGTTGTCACGATGTGCTGTAGAAATCATATCCCTATGTTCCTGTTAAGCAGAGAAGAGCACACTTTGAGGCAATGTGCCTTGTGTTCCTCGGTTAGCGTGTGCTGCACCCACTGATCAAGTTTTTTTTACTTTACATATGACTGCTAGGTGCTCGGATACTGTTGAATAGTGGACACTTAACTTCTGTGCGACCTCCTGTACCATTTGGTGTCAGTCTGATTCAATGATTTCCTTCAATTCAACAGAATTAATGGTTACTGGGTTGTGTCCATGGGTTCAATTTGGAGTCTTGTATCACTGAACTTGAATTTTGCTAATCAATGATGCATGTTCTGATAACTAGCTGTTTCCTCACCAGGTGCTGTATTCACGTTCCTTGCAGCCTTAGATGTGAAATGTCCCAGTTTAAATTCATAAAGAAAAATAGCATGAATTTTACTTGGATCCACAGGTGCACTTAGACTTCACTATGCTCATTACCGCTAGTAACCATATAACAACTAATGGTCCTGTTGCATACCCTACAGTCCAAGGTGTTCTGTGACATGTCAAATGTGCATTTGCTGTACAGTGCCAATTCTGCAGAACTGCACTGAGTGGCAATACCCTGGAATCAACCATTTCAACTACAACAGCCATTTCAATTGCAGCAACCCAATGTTTATATAAAGGATAAAATCCTGAGGCAGAATTTTATTCCTTTCAAGATGATGATGCAATGACTCCAGGAAGCAAAGTAACTGAGGCAGAAAAATGGTCAGATCTGGCTGTTAGTACATACATACACTGAAGTGCCCAGCAAAACTGGTACAGACGAGCTTATGCAAAATACATAGCAACCTCACCTATGCGCGCACTCAGTTGCGTCCGCCAGTGCATATATAAAGCAATAGACATCCTTGCCAGCTGTCAGAGCTGTTTTCGGCATGAGAATGACCAGTAATAATGATTTAAGCGATTTTCAACGCGGTGTCATAGTTGTTGGCACTCGTGAGATGGGCCATAGTATTTCGGAGGTAGAAGCGAAGTTCGGATTTTCACAGACTACCATTGCAAGGGTGTACCATGACTACAAGAATTCCGGCAAAACCTCCAACCTACGATTCCAGTGTGGCCGTAAAAAGACATTGGGTGAACGTGACCATCGTCGGCTATCAAGAATCGTTTCGCGCGATAGGTGTGAAGCCCAACTCGAGTCCCCGTGATGGGTGCACGACACAGAGCTATGCGCCTCGCTTGGGCACTGCAACACCGCCACTGGACACTTGATGACTGGAAACAAGTAGCCTGGTCTGACGAGTCGCGTTTCCAACTGAATTGGGCGGATGGAAGAATTCGTGTGTGGCGCAAACCCCATGAAGCCATGCATCCCGCCTGTCAACAGGTAACTGTACCAGCTAATGGGGGGGGGGTCTGTAATGGTATGGGGTGTGCTTAGCTTTACTTCACTGGGACCTCTAGTACATCTACAAACGTCTGTGATTGGCCAACGCTATGTGCGCATCCTTTCTGACGAGGTACACCTGTTCATGTTCTGCATTCATGCTGATGGGTTGGGCCTGTTCCAACAGGACAATGCACCTCCACACAAGTGTTGTGATGCCACATTATGGTTAGAGAAGCATTCATCTGAGTTTGGGGTGTTGCCATTCCCACCCAAGTCCCCAGATCTGAACAGGATGGAACACATTTGGGATGCCATGCAACGCTCTATCGAACACAGGAATTCACGACCTCGGAATACACCCGGATTGTGGAACGCTCTGCAGGAAGTATGGTGTACATTGCCTACAGCATATTTCCAGAACCTAGTGGAGTCCATGTCCCATTGTATTTCTGCAGTCCTGTGCTCCCGTGGGGGACCTACCAAGTATTAGACTGGTGTACCAGTTTTTCTGGCACTTCAGTGTACATACATACATATCACTAAGCTGTTGTCTGATATTCAGAGGTTAGTTCCACAAAGAAATGCAAACTACCAGATAATTTTTACTTACTGTTGCCGTATCAAACTTCTCCATTTACAGTGATCTTGACTTACACCTCTGGCTTCATTCACATCCATCACATGCCATACACAAGATCTTCTATACTTCATACTCATAATCTTTTTCTCATGCAGACACTAAACATTACTTATGTTCAAAATTTTTGTTTAATTCAAATAAAACTATATTATTATTATTATTAAATTTACTCCCATCTAAAACTCTGGCAGTGAGATATGATGATTCTAGAGATGACAGGATAAAAAGGTGCACAACTGATTCTATTGCACTTTACAAATGCTGATGAATTAGAAAAGATTACAGGAAAATATCAAAATCAAATTGTGAGTGACTAAAGGTTTTTTTTTAGATTGTTTAAAGAAACTTAACAAAAAGGAAAAAAAGAGAACTGAAAGATTGTTTGTAGATCAGTGCTCATGATCTACAAACAATCTTTCAGTTCTCTTTCAGTTCTCTCCCCTGTTGAATGCATAAATTATTTGCAATCTCTGAACTTGGATACAATTGTAACTTTAAGGGATGACTCTCACAAATATTTTATGTAATAAGCTGTAGGATATCTCTGTCTGAGAACCAGTTGGAGAAATTCAAGTTTAATGTGTTGAAGGTAGTAAAATTTATTTTAACTGCCTTTCATAAAACTTTGCATGCTGCTGTCAAAAAATGTAATATCAAAAGATGCAAAATGGGATTTTTACTCTTGATGCAATGGCTTCAGTAGATGAAGCAACTGAGCCACAAAAAGTACTGATTTGGCTGGTAGTGTGGACACTGAAGAATATGTTGTTTATGGAGCTTGTTATGTTTACAGAGTTTACAACTAACTCAGTTTAGAAAGTCTATGAAGTTATCACCTCCCCAGTGGTGTAGTGGTCTTAAGTGCTGTCTTCTGATCATTCATCCAAGATGGGTCTAGGTTCAAATTCCAGTGAGTCATGGATGTTGTGTTTGTCTTATGGCATTGACTGTCTCCCTTCTCTAGAGCTAGTAGCCCCAAATTAGGGACAGGTGACTGCTTATAGCCAATCGAGTTGCTCACAGTGGTCATTTAAACCTCCAAACAAACAAACAGACAAACAATCTATGAGATTATCAGAATGTGAGAAAACTTGCAGTAACAGTGACAATGAAAAAGATGAATCTCAAACAGTTTGACTGAGCTTTACTTTCAATTCTTACCATATTTAAGGCAGAAAAGTCACCTTTAATTAGCTGTCATATCAGTGATAAAACGAAAGGGAAGCTTTATGTGTGGTGAAAGTATTTCTGTACTCACAGATGAGAAAATCTAAACAAGTAGATATAACAGAATATTTTTTTGAAAAATGAATGGAGATGAACAACCTAATTGTGTTACACACATGTCTAAAATAGATGTTACTCTGATAGTGAATTTTATTGGCATTCTAGCTCACAGTTTTCTCTCTGCTAATTTCTTTTTCACCTGACAAAATTTGAATCTTCTCTCATTTGAAATTTGTCCCATTTTGGAGCTTTGCACGCTAACCATGATGAAATCTATGATTTTATCTGGTTTGATTCCATTGAAAAAATGCTTAGAAGTGAATGTTCCCATGAAAAGTTCAGTTTGTGTGTTTTTATTATTGGAATGCCAAGGGATTTTTTTTTTACATCATTTGTTTTGTTATTGCTGTGTATGTATTTCTCTCTTTTTCTTTCTTTTGGGAATTAAAATTTGGTGGTACAGTGTTTTTTGAGGATTTCTGCTTCTTTTTACTCATTCTGCCTAATCCACTTTTTTTTTAATTTTCTAGTTTTGAATTGTCATTGGTGTTTTTATTTTAATTTTGTACCAGTTTATATATGTATATTATACTATTTTTCTAGTGAATGAAAGTGATTATTTTTAACTTAATGACACACACCGTCAATGCACAATGATTTACTATTAAAAAACGACAAATATTTACAAGTTAAAAACCCCATGAGTACTTTTGGGGTGACAATCACTTACCCACACAGCACAGAATGTTTCGTATATGTTACAGGTACGTAACATTCAGACTTTTCAGATATGTTGTGCAATGTAACAGTAATATTTCAGAAACCTTACGGTTGCGTCAAAATGTCCGCAAACGTTACATGACTTTGAAACATAACTGATATGTTACAGTGAAAGGTCTTTGTAACTTCAAGATGCCAACTTGATGTTACTGTTATGTGTTTGAAAGATATTTGTGACATCATCTTGTTACTGTTACGTGATAATAGGGGGTTTCTGTAAAAAGCAACCTGTCCACGTGCTGCCTCAAGGACACATGAGGTCGATTCCTGGTCAATCATGACGTCAGTCGCAGCCATTGTTTTTCTACGTGATCTTCCCAACCATCTTTTGTCCGCCATTTTCTCTTTGTGTTCAACCATAACATTTTGTGTGCCACGTGGTCCTACTGAACATGTTTTGCTTGTCAATTATTTTTTACCTCCCTACATGGTCTCAGCGATATCTTTCGTACACCTTTTTGTTTTTCCCCATTCGGAAATTTTACGGTGTGAAGCCCACGGCCCTAGGGAAATTTTCTTTCCAAGGAAATACAAGTCCTCGAAGTCACGCCAGGTTCGAACCCCTGTCCAGCAGGTTTCTAGGCGGATGCATTATACCTCGCGATTACAGCGTTCAGATGTAATTCCTCGCGATTACAGCGTTCTGTAGGAACTAACGAGAAGGCCAGATCATTTTTTTTTTCATAGATCATTTTATTTTTCTGTTGGATGACTTAAATAAATTTCTTCATGATTAATCAACGAAATATACCTTTTAATGTATATCTTAATCTATTGTTTCTAAATGCTTTGTGAATACGTTATTTAGTAGAAATATTTTTTTTTTCCATCGATCATTTTATTTTTCTATAGGATGACTTAACTTTCTTCGTGATTAATTAACAAAATGTAGCTTTTAAAGCATATCTTACTCTGTTTTTTTTTTTTTTTTTGTTGTTTTTTTAAAACTTGCGTAGTCATTAAACTTCTCAATATATCAACATTATTTTTTTTTTCTACCTTTACAAACTAACAACTACTTTTATTGAGACTTTTTTTTCCTGATTCAAAACCAACAAACATACTAAGATATTATACATTGGCATGCAAAACTTAAGGACGGACACTTAGTGTACACTAACTAGCTAACTCCGGGTACGGAGAAGTGGCCACCGGAGAACTGGACACATTGGAATTTCAGTGTCATTAAATTGTTCTGCATAAACACATTTCGTGTGCTATATTCCCCACTACTTGAACAACTATTGTTCATTAAAAAAAAAAAAAATTCAGCACATGCCCTCAGAAAGTTGGTTGCGATGCAGGCTGTAAATGCTGAAAATCTCCCGATCGGACCAGAAATTCTTTATATTTTATACTTTTCGTGCCCATCCCCCCACCCCCAACCACATGTTTCCTGAGGCAGCACATGCACGCAGATAATGTGTTGAGTTATAGCTTGTAAATAAATGCTGAAATTCTCCTGAACGGAACAGAAATTATTGTATTTCATACTTTTGGTGTTACCCCCCCCCCGACAGGTTTCCTGAGGCAGCACATGCCCTCAGATAATTTATTGACTTTGTAGGTTCTAAATGCTGGAAATCCCTATTGGACCAGAAATTCTTTGTATTTAATACTTTTGGTGTTACTCCCCAACCCCCACCCACAGGTTTCTTGAGGCAGGGTTCTAAATGCTAAAAATCTCCCAATTGGACCAGAAATTCTTTATATTTTACACTTTTGGTAACCCCCCCCCCCCCCTTCCACCTGACAGGTTTCCTGAGTCATCACATGCCCTCAGATACTTTTCAGACTTGTAGTTTGTAAACCGTAAAATCCTTTGTTGAGTTGTAGATCACAAACATTTTTTTTATAAAGAATTACATTAATAATCGCAATTAAGAAAAGGCGAAATTATGGAAACTTTATATGACTCAGATAACCAACCTCTGGGGGTTGTGCACAAAGTGGTCAAAAATTCAATTTTTATATGGCCCCTTAAAATCTTTGTGGCCAGTTCTCCTACACCCAGCTAACTCGAGTATGACAGTATCACCAAAGAATATCCCAGTAGCACGTGGAACGACTACGAGAGTGCTTCGATGAAATAGCATAAATGAGCATGCGCATCCACGCTGTTGCCAAATCAAAAATCTTAAATATCGCCGGAATGTAACATCAAGGTAACAATTATGTACAATGGAAACTGTAAAGCAGTAGTATCGGTGAATGCTATTTTTAACGTAACTGTAATGTACAAAGAGTTATGTTCCAAAATAGATGTTGCTGAATCGTAATTGTAAGATATCTCTGAAAGTGTAACGAAAATGAGAGATTGTAACATTACTGATACATGTCTGAAACGTTTTGTGCTGTATGGGAAGAGCAACAATTGAATTAGAGACAGCTGGCATTATGCAAATGTGGCGCTGTGGGCGGCCCTGTAAACGGAAACGACATGACGTATGCAGCGATCCGACAATATAAGGAGTGATGCGACGGAAATCAGTAAGAGTCGGACGCAGTATGGGTAAGACGAAGGATCTAAGCGCATTTGATCGTGGGCAAATTGTCGGTGCCCGACGAATGGGTCACTCCATCTCGGAAGTCGTGCAGGCACTGGGATTTTCACGAGCCACTGTGTCACGGGTGCACCGTGAGTACATCGAATCTGGTAAAACCATCCCTGCAAGGGCCAACTGCCGTAGACAACAGCGTGTGGATGAGCGGGGTCATTGTCGGCTAGCTCGCATTGTAACAGCGGATAGACGGGCCACAGTGCAAGAAATCACTCGGCAATTTAACGCTAGTGCACAAGCAGCCACACCATCCAGAACCATCTCCTCGCTATGGGGTACAGAAGCCATCGTCCCACAAGGGTACCGCTGCTGACCGCACATCACAGGGTGCAAAGATTAGCATGGGTGCGGGGAACATCGCCACTGGACCCTAGACATGTGGGAAAATGTTGCTTGGACTGATGAGTCGAGATTCACGTTGGTGCATGCGGATGGCAGGATACGAGTATGGCACAAACCACATGAAGCGATGGATCCTTCTTGCCAGCAGGGTACTCTTAAGCTGGTGGGGGTGGCATTCTCGTCTGGGGACTGTTTACGTGGACTGAAATGGGACCCCTAGTACGTGTGACATCGTCCCTCACAGGTCAATATTACCGGGATATCCTGGACGACCATTTGCTCCCGTTTGTGCGTCTTCAACATCCCACTGGGGACCTCATCCTGCAACAAAACAATGCACCGTGCCATCGCTCCCGAATTGTATCTGAATGGTTGGATGAACACTCCACCGACGTGACCTCGCTTCCTTGGCCAGCTACGTCACCTGACCTCAATCCCATCGAGCACATCTGGGATGCCATCAAGAGAGATGTTTAAGGCTCTGACCCCCTCCATCAAATCTTCGTGAACTGTGGGAGCTTGTTCAGGGGTCGTGGATCCGTATGGCTTCCCAACGCTTCCGGTGTCTTGTCGAGTCCCTGCCGAGATGAATCGCCGCCATCATCAGGACGAAAGGTGGTGCTACACTTTATTAGACAGGTATCTCTAATTCAATTGCTCTTCAGTGTATGTGCACTAATATATACAATGGAACACAGTGATGTATTGTGGGTAAAGCTTCAGCAGAGGAGTGTCCCAGCTGTTGCCATCATAACACAGCTAAAACACCCAGAAAAGTACATATCATGTGCCCACATTGGTATACTTTTCTAGGTTTTTAGCTGTGTTGCAATTTCAACAGCTAGGACACTCCTGTGCTGAAGCTTTACCCACAATATGTTACTGTGTTCCACTATATATATATTGGTGCACATACGTAGTACTCTTTTCCAGCTGAAGACTAGGTGATTGTCACCCCAAAAGTACTCATGAGGTTTTTAACTTGTAAATATTTATCATTTTTTAATATTAAATCATCGTGCATTGACGGTGTGTGTCATTACGTTATACATAGCACAAAATTCATTTGTATTTCTGATTATATGGAGAGGAGATTTTTCTAAATAAGTAAAATAGTGATGAAAATGTGAGAATGTTCTTCTTTAAACTGCAATGTATTTTTCTCGTCATTTCAAGTTGGACACATGCAGTAATCAGTCTGTATGTGTGCATAAATTTATTTCAGTGTTTTTAATAATTATTAATTGATCAAAAATTAAATTATGTATTATTAATTTTTGTACATGGGATAAAACAAAGTAGGAGCATTGATGGGCTTTTAAAAGAAACATGAAACAGAACACTTTTGGTGAAAGGAGAAAGAACACACTTGATTTAATGTTTTTGAATTTTGGTCTCTTGAAAGCTATAGAACTGTAGAGGTCGATCCAGGTGGCATTTGATACCGTTGGACTGTATCTTTACAAAAATATTTTGAACTGTGATGGTACTTTCACTTTCAGTAAAGTTTCACCTTAACAAAAATATTTTAGTGTAAGAGGCATCGGAAAA
This sequence comes from Macrothele yani, assembly GCA_039090855.1. Classification (NCBI taxonomy): domain Eukaryota; kingdom Metazoa; phylum Arthropoda; class Arachnida; order Araneae; family Macrothelidae; genus Macrothele; species Macrothele yani. Next base: position 33,742,567 of record CM077002.1, on the reverse strand, counting down.
AATTCTGCCTAAAGCATTATGGGATCATCCCCTTCCCTCCTCCCCTCCAGTAGCCTCACTTCTTGTGCATTTGCCAGGATTAACTCCCAAGTAGGAATGGGTGTATATGTCTGTGAGAAACATCATTGTTGGACATCGGTGGGTACTCATTCCTGAAACTTCCACACATTGGTAGTATTGATGGAAATTTTCAATGTATCGGTGAAAACCTCGATGCTTTGCTAAAAAACTGAAGAATTTGCATCTTTTCCATCTGCAGTAGTAATGGGTACATCGATGAATAAAATCGCTGTTCATTATATCGGTGAAAACTCGCCAATTCAGCAACGAGTAACCAATAGTATTTGTTAAAAACGCAGTGAAAACCACTGGAAACCTCAATGTTTCTTCGATGTATTGGCTGCTGTAATGTCAAGGATAAGAATTCTATTTTCACCTACAAAACATCAGACAAAAGTTGCTAATTCATAATATAGGAAGATTATGTTCCTTTCCTCTTTAAAAGAATTTAACAAAGAGAAATTCATTTACTTCCCGTAGAAAATATTCTTTTGCAGTTTGAAACATTCTTTCTCAGTTTCAATTGCTCAAAGACATAGGTATTTTTTGCCCATCCCTACTGAAATTAATCTTTGCCATACGGGCCGGGATTCCACGAAATGTATGGTATTTGCAGTTATAAGGAGAGAAGCCTGATGGGGAGGTACTTTATGTGGGATGGAGTTATGACATATGAGTGACTTTTTATTTTTTACGTTATTTTAGTTATTTCTTTTCTTTCAGCGCTTAAAAATTTTGTCTTTTGATGACTTTCTTGGTTTAAAATGATGTAGAGTGTTGTTATTATTATTATTATTATTTCAGGTGGAGCATAATCACAGAGTTGTATCAAAGAAACAATCTGCGACAATTATCAAAACAGAAAACTTGCTGCAAATCCTGAAAGCGTGTACCATGATTAGCAATAGAATAAGAATAAAATTTTAAAACAGGAAATAAAAAATAACTGAAAAAATAATAAAACAGTAATTACTGTCAGAATAATAATTATAGAAGATTAAAATTGCTCAACCCCAAAATAGGCAAATTTCACAAAAATGAGTATTATCTTGAAAACCTAGATCAACCTCTGAACTGACATTCCCCTGTTTTTCTAAGTATAAGACGATAAATTCTTTCCTATTATCTAATTTTAATATCTTAACCTTGTCATAACTGCAGGTATATCTTCTTAAGTACTGCCATAATTTTCGTCGTATTATCCGCACCAGCGTATAATCCGCAGACCGTGAAATTCACTTAAATTTTTTTTTCCTTCGTATAATCCGCAGACCATGACATTCAGGGAAAAAATCACTGTAGAATTTCCGACAGAAAAGTTGGTCACATAATGACCCAGGAGTCCGAAAAAGTAAGAGTGAAAAAACGATTTTATTAAATAAAGAAATTCGTTTTTAAAGGTTGCTTTTTCATATTTTTAACTCCGGACAGATAAAGGCGTGGTACCCATAGATTATGCCAATGCAGCTCCAGAGTATTGCCTTACTTACACCTTGTCAATGATGAAAGGCTGATAGAGAACAAGTCATAGAAATACTGTATGTACTCGCATATAAGTCGAAAGTTTTTGGGGAAAGCCCTGCTTTCAGAGTTGGGGAATCGGCTTATACCTGGGCCAATAAAAAAACTGTGAATTCTTCCACGGAATTTGCTGACGGATTTGTTTACATTTTAGACCGCGGCACAGCAACTTTCTGCATGTTACTGTGCGATTGTTTTCTGACCTCAAAACTATCGTACAGTGACATGATCATATCCTCAATTGTGTCCACCATTTTAAGTTTAAATTCGGCAATGTAACTGAAACATTTCCTTTTCAAAGGCATCATGAATAGCAATGAAGGAAAATAGCAGCAACAACATTGGTCAAAACGGCAAAAGATGGACTAAACACAAGGCAGCGCACATGAAATTCGAAAGGAGGAACGCACAGGTTCGTGCAGCAAGCGCAGTGCGTATGTTCATTGGCTGGTTGCCAAAAACAGAGACGGCACAACAGTCAAGAGTTGTCCTTCTCAACGATTCAAAATGACGCTCTCCATTTCTCCCCACAACTTGCCCGATCTTTCATTACGACATTCTCCACACTCCGTACAAACTCCTGAACTGAGGAAAAACTTTTTTTTTAAAATCTGTGTATTATCCACATCAACATATAATTCACAAAACCTATATTTTAAACTATTTTAGCAGAAAACCCGCGCATTATACGACGAAAATTACGGTAATTAGAAACAATAGAAACATGCTTTACATCAAAAATAGATTATTCATACAATTAATTGTTATTCTTCAATGCATTTTCAACAGTTTCTTTTTTTTTTTTTTTTTTTTTTCTTTTCTTCTCCTTTTCCCCTGTGCGAGATTTAGGTGGTGATGTTTTCAGTTCAGTACCTATTTTTTATTTAATGTAGTCAAAATAAAATCCTTTTTTTAATTTTCTAGTGTGATGATTTTTCTCTACGAGACTCTGGATCATATATGCTTCAACAACTGGCAAAAAACTTATCACAGATTATGGACAAAAGCCCAGAAACCTTCAAAGCATTAATGTTTGATACACTTTTGCCTGAGGTTCAGAAAGGTTTGAAAAACAAAGCTGAGGTAAGAAGAAAATTAATCTGTTTTTCATAGTTTTATAACACTTTCTTTCCTCTCTCTCTCTGCATGCCCATGTAAATATGTTACTTTTTAACCCACTGCTTTTATGTCATATGATGATATTTTTCAGGCTGTTAATAATTTGTATCCAGTTTCTTAACTACTCTTGTGTTAATGGCATTAATGAACATTTCTTCACATACAGTATTGTGATAGTGGGTCATTGAAACAGAGATTGAGTTCCATGTATAACTAGATTTTCTAGACTTGCTTCTTGCCTTATCTGATCATGTGTTACAGATCGTTGCTCACCATGTTACTATGCCCTTCACTATACGTGATTATGGTGTCTGTGTGGGCTGCATCACAACTTGAGTTTAAACTGTAGTCGGGACATTTACTATCTGAAACTTAATTGTCTTTGTTCACTTAGTACGCCTACGTTAATGTACAGCTCCAGTTTGAGCTGTAGCTAGAAGTTCTGGACTTTGTTCCTTAGTTGCCTGTGTTCACATCATGTGACTGTATATTAATGTAGAACTTGAGTTAAAGCCATGGCCAGAGCTTCCGAATTCTTCTAGGGCTGTCTTTGTTCACCTTGTGTGACTGTTTTAACGCAGAGATTGAGATGTAGCTAAGTTCCCGATTTTGTTCCTAAGTTGCAGTTGTTCACATAATGTGACTTTATGTTACTAAAAAGCATAAGTTCAGATCCTGGCCAAAGCTTTTTAAATCTGTGCCTGAGTTGCTTTTTTTCCCCCATCATGTGATTCTGTGTTGACTCAGAAACTGAGTTCAGGCTGTGGCCAGACCTTTTGGACTCTGTTCCTTAGTAGCTCCTTTTTTGTCTTGTGTGACTGTGTCTCAATGCAGAGCTTCTTAAGTTCAAGTTGTTGCTAGAGCATCTGGACTCTGTTTCTCAGTTGCGTTGGCTAATTAATATAACTTCCATCTTGTGTAATAGCAATGACTACGATAATGAATTTTGTAGTTAAACCTTTAATTCAAAGCTCTAATCAGATAATCCAGTTCTTGAATTTGCATTTATATATGGAAATTTAAAAACCAGATTTTATATTCACTAGGTATTTAAATTTCCATTTTTAATATGCATAAATAACATATATCGTAACTGCTTCTGATCCTTTTACCATCAAATTATGCATTGAGAGACAAGCAAATATCAAAGTATATAACTTCGAAACAAAATGAACATGTGTAATTATGAAAAGGACCTATTGTAGAGAAATCTTGGTAATCATAGCTTATAGTGATTGAATACTAAACTAGTGTGAAAATTCTAATAATAACTGGGAAAGTGGAGCAATTTTAAATAATAAGTGCATGTATGTAATGTCCCAGAAATAAACGTTAGGCTGTGCTGTAAATCTTTTAATAACCATGCATGCTAATGCATTGGTAAATGAGTGGTAGGCAATGCATGTAACTAACAAACAAATTAAGAAGAAGGTAGTGTAGAACACGCTGAGTTACGTATAAAAGTTTATTGCAAATATATTTCAGCCATTACTATGGCCTTCATCAGTGCGACTATGATTGGTTTATGTTGCCAGATTGGAAAGGTAAGTTTTGTAATAGTAACTTCGGGTGACGTGATGCAATGAGAGATTTCCAGATGTAAGGAACGGAAATGGGGAGCTCAGAGTTGTAATTTTTGTAAAATAAAATTTCCAAACTTTCTCTAAACCTCAGAGCATACCAATTTTGGAAGGGAGCCACTTTTTAGTATCGGACCAAAGTGGAATAGCGGAAGTGTCAGCCATGGTAAGAAGAGATAAGGCAGAAGAAGGTTTTCCAAATTTCACATCAGATTTGTGTTCCTGAAGTCTTGAGAGAATTTTCCGGAATGAACTTCCTATGTACGTGGTTAATCCAACGTTAGTCTTGATCAGAATTTTATACACTCCAGGCGAAGAAAGCGGAGGTCTTGGGTCTCTTGTCATTACGGAGTATAACAGAAATTGAAGGGGAAGAACGAATGGCAAGTCTATATTCTTCTCTTTTGAAGATACTGTTGAGTGTGTAGGCAGAAGGTTTGTGGTAAGGGATTGAGCCAGCAAACGTTAGTTCCTTTTTTGGTGAAACAGGTTGAAGAGCAACAACTGGTTTTTTCTTAGCATTTTGAATTAATTTAGAAACCAGGAGAGAGGGAAAGCCATGTTGAGTAGGATCAAGTGGATGTTTGCTAATTCATTTGTTAGATTAACTTCAGTGTTACAAACCAAATGAGCTCGATGAATGAGAGACTTGAGGGCTGACAGTTAATATTGGTGGAAGGTATGAGAATTGAAAGGAATAATGCTATTGGTAGAAACTGGTTTTCGGTAGACAGAAGTGGAAAGAAGATTATTACATTTTGAGATGCTGACATCCAAGAAATTTATCTTGCCATCAATTTCTTCATTAATAGTGAATCTAATGGACGGGAATTTTTCAGTGATTAAATTTGTGAGTTGCAATAGATCTTTTTTAGGATGAGGCCAGATGATAGCATCTATTTAGTTTCTACCAGTAGCATTATTCCTTTCAATTCTCATACCTTCTACCAATATAAACTGTCAGCCCTCAAGTCTCATTTATCAAGCTCATTTGGTTTGTAACACTGAAGTTAATCTAACAAATGAATTAGCGAACATCCGCTTGATCGCTATTCAACATGGCTTTCTCCCTCTCCTGGTTTCTAAATTAATTCAAAATGCTAAGAAAAAGCCAGTTGTTGCTCTTCAACCTGTTTCACCAAAAAAGGAACTAACGTTTGCTGGCTCAATCCCTTACCATGAACCTTCTGCCTACAAACTCATCAGTATCTTCAAAAGAGAAGGGTATAGACTTGCCATTCGTTCTTCCTCTTCAATTTCTGTTATACTCCGAAATGACAAGAGACTTTCTTCGCCTGGAGTGTATAAAATTCCGATCAAGACTAACGTTGGATTAACCACGTACATAGGAAGTTCATTTCGGAAAATTCTCTCAAGACTTCAGGAACACAAATCTGATGTGAAATTTGGAAAACCTTCTTCTGCCTTATCTCTTCTTACCATGGCTGACACTTCCGCTATTCCACTTTGGTCCGATACTAAAAAGTTGGCTCCCTTCCAAAATCGGTATGCTCTGAGGTTTAGAGAAAGTTTGGAAATTTTATTTTACAAAAATTGCAACTCTGAGCTCCCCATTTTCATTCCTTGCATCTGGAAATCCCTCATTGCATCACGTCACCCGAAGTTACCATTACAAAACTTACCTTTCCAATATGGCAACGTAAGCCAATCATAGTCGCACTGGTGAAGACCATAGTAATGGTTGAAATATATTTGCATTAAACTTTTATGCGTAACGTAGCATGTTCTACACTACCTTCTGCTTAATTAATGCATTAGATTTATATTCACTGAAATCTTAATGAACACATGTAATAGTTACATATACGAGGTGATTCAAAAGATTATTGACAAACTTAAGGAGAGTATAGAGGTGAGAATATTGCAACTTTCAAAGAGAAACCTGTGTTCTCCGAAGTAATCCTGAGTCAGTACAAGCCTTTGAATGTAGGGAAACTACACAGTTAAGTCACATAATTGTGACCACCTCCTACTTTTGATGTCAACGACACGTAGCCAATGAAAAAAAGCATGTTTCATGAGCTGGCTTGGAGGGTATACAGTATAAGGTGTGCTGTAGGCAATCTGAAAACATATCACTCATTACTGTCTTGGATAAAAGGAGCGATTTATCAGATTTGCAAAATGGGATGATTATTGGCTTTTGGGCCAAATATGGCAGTACTTCTTAAACAGTGCAGTTTGTGAACTGTTTCCATGCTGCTGTGGTTAAAGTGTATCGTGATTGGAGAAATGGCACCATTGTGAATAAGCAATGTGGAAACTGCAGGGCACCACGTGCCATTGATGTGAGGGGTGAACATTGGCTTCGAAGGTGCATGAGGGCCGATCGACGTGCTACAGTGGAGCAACTTACTGGCCGAATGAACCAGGGGGCTACTGGGAGTGTGTCTAAAATGACAGTTCCGCAAACCCTGCTGCGTATGGAGCTCCGATGCAGGCGGATGGTCACTGCATCTATGCTAGCGAAGGTGCATTGACAGAAAAGGCTTACATTTGCACGGCATTATTGGAATTGGACCTCCGCTTATTGGCAAAGGATTTTCTTCTCTGGTGAGTCACGTTTTCTGCTTCATCGAACGAATGGACGTTTCCATATAAGACGAGAAACATCAGAGAACAAACACTCTTTCAACCATTACTGGAAGAACACAAGCTGATGGGGGAAGCATTATGGTCTGGGAAATGTTTTTGTGCCATTCTCTGGGTCCACTCGTACCTGTGGAGGGCACTATGGACCGAATTTGTTATGAATCGATCCTTCCAGACCATGTACACCCATGCATGTTAATTGTCTTCCCTGGGGTGGATGGGATCTTCCAGCACAACAATGCGACTTGTCACACAGCTAGAAATGTCCGGGAGTGGTTGGAAGAGCATAATGAAGACTTCAAAGTACTTCCCTGGCCCGTTGATTTTCAAGACTTAAACCCAATTGAGAATCTGTGGAACCACCTCGATCATGTTGTTTGCTCTATGGATCCTCCACCACACACCCTCCAGCAGCTGTCAGATGCACTGCAGTCAGCATGGCTCCACATACCTGTGAACACCTTCCACCACTTTATTGAGTCACTCCCAGTCCGTCTGATAATCATATTGTATAATTGATTCATTGGTCAACAAAAAAAAAAAAAAAACTTTTTCTGGCCTGGACTTTTGCAGCTGTTTTAGACTAATTTCAGGGTGCTGATTCCAAATCTGATCTCAGATTTACTCTATCACATCTCATTTTTATGCTATTGGCATACCCCATTTTCATTGATTTTACCCGAAGTTAACTCTTTGTCACTTATGATTGCAAGTTGTTGCGAGTCAGTGACTGCTTTAGTGTTAAAATATGGTGTTGTATTTTTAGGATGGTGTATTTATAATATCATTTTATGTAGATATCCACATTTATTTAATATTTTGCTTCTGCAGGTCGTGATCTAACAATGGCTACAACATCCGAAAGAAGGAAATGCAGTAATGACCCAGATATCTTCTGCTACATCTGTAGCAGCTTCACTTTGCAGAATCAAAGGTGCAACATCAATACCTTTGCCAAGAAGGTTTATCTTGCCTACTTTAAAGTACGACTTGGAGACCAAGACAAAAATTGGGCTCCTCACAAAGTGTGTAAAACCTGTGTTGAAACTTTGTGATTATGGTCTAAAGGAAAGAATGCTAAGGTGAAGTTTGGTGTGCCAATGGTTTGGAGAGAACCTACAAACCATTTGGATAACTGCTACTTCTGCCTTGTCAATGTAAAAGGTTTCAATAAGAAAAACAAACAACACTTATAATACCCAGATATCCCATCTGCCAGACGACCAATTGAGCACTTTGAGGAAATACCTGTGCCTGTATTTACTGAGCTACCAGGATTGATGTTGAATCCCTCAGTTTACCTGCTTCTACAGATGATGATGATGATGATGCCCAGATCGAATATACGCCATCTGATGCAGATTGTTATAAAATTTCTCTGTTTAGTAAGCCTGAATTGAATGATCTTGTAAGAGATTTGTATTTGATGAAGCAGTCTGCTGAATTGTTGGCTTCCAGGCTGCAAGAGAAAGGACTACACAGACCTGGCACTAGTGTCTCCTTTTATCATAACAGAGAAGCAGCACTGCGAAATTACTTCCATTCAGATGGTCAACTTGTTTATTGTAATGATGTTGAAGGGCTTCTTCTCAATATGGGACTGCCCACATATGATTCAAGTGAATGGAGACTTTTTATTGACAGTAGTAAAAGGAGTTTGAAATGTGTGTTACTTCACAACAGAAATATATATGGTTCAATCCCAATAGGACACTCTGTTAAAATTGAAAGAAGGGTATGCCAACATCAAGATTGTTCTGGATAGATTTGGAATACCATATTCATGGATGGGCAATTTGTGTTGATTTGAAAATGGTTAATTTTCTGCTGGGTCAGCAAGGAGGTCACACCAAATACCCTTGTTTCCTGTGCTACTGGGACAGTAAGGCTACATTACAACACTGGGTTAAAAAAACTGGCCACCAAGAATCAGTTTGACTCCTGGTGACAAGAACATCAAGAATGAGCCTCTGGTTGATAGGAATAAAATTGTATTTCCCCCACTGCACATAAAACTTGGGTTAATGAAGCAATTCGTCAAAGCTCTTGATCACACTGGTGACTACCTCAGCTATATATGTTCTACCTTTTCAAGTCTCAGTGCCGAGAAGAAAAAGGCAGGAATATTTGATGGCCCTCAAATAAGAACACTCATCAAGGATCCACACTTTGTTACAACAATGACTGCGGCAGAGGCTAGAGCTTGGAATGCATTCTCTGATGTGGTGCGGAATTTCCTTGGGAACAGGAAAGCGGACAACTATCGAGAGATTGTGGAGGAGCTGCTCTTGAGTTTCCAAGCACTTGGATGTAGAATGAGCATCAAGGTTCACTACTTACATAGTCACTTGGCCCAGTTTCCAGAGAACATGGGTGACGTGAGCGAAGAGCAAGGTGAATGCTTGCATCAAGACATTAAAGTTATGGAAGAATGGCCGATAGGACTTAAACAGGATGGCAGATTACTGCTGGTCCTTGATGAGAGACATTCCACAAGCTGTACATTGAAGATCGTCAAAGAAGAGGTCGTTTATGCAGATGTAACATCACTATTGTTAATAACCTTTTTGTACATATTTTTCTTATCTTCACAATTCAATTCTTACATAGTAATATGCATTCACTCACATTGATATGCAGTCACTTTCACAACTTTGTGCTATGGCTCATTAAATGTTTGTTTCATTATTATTGTATATTGTATCTTATCTTATTCTTGTATGTATGTCTGTTTAGCTATTCATATATGAGCATAAATTTGCTGTTTTTATTGAAAATGCAATATTTGATATATCAAAAACCTGATGTGATAGACAAAAACTGATACCAGATTTGCTATCAGCACCCCAAAATTACCTTAAAACCGTTGGAATACCTTATGCCAGAAAAAGTGTGTTGATCAATCAGAGAGTAACCGCTGCACGTGGCGGTTACTCTCTGATAATCGTATTGTGCAAAGAGGCATTGGATTATGTGTGCTTGTTATTCATGTGCACACAGGCCTGTGGGTTATTTGCATTGTTGAGTTAAAGGTAACTGGTGTCTTGGTGCTTTTGTAATCTCTTGCTATCTGTTAAATGGAATGATACGCTTATGCAGAACTGCAGGACTTGCATTTCATCTACGGCATAGTGAAGCTGAATGCTTGTACCAAGAACAATATTCGAACAGGTACCACCCAGTACATATGTCATTCCAAAATGTTTACCAATGAGTCGGAGAAACGGGTTCCTTGTGTATAGCGTATCATGTAGGTCATCCACGACAGATTCTAACAGTCGCTGTTGAAGAGGATGTACTCCTGCATGTGGAATAAAAGTTCTTCCTCGCATGTGTGCAATCACTCATCACACGAGAATTTCATGAAACACTGTGTTGGGAGTCTTGCATGATAACCAGCTACACCCCAGTCATCGGCAGAAAATGCACGGATTGTGTATGAAGGATTTCCCATGACAGGTGCAACTTTGCCAATTTTTTTGTAGCATTGTCAGAACGAGCCCTATTTTGTGAGCAGAGTTTTGTTCACAGATAAGGCATTATTTACCAGAGATAGCTTCTTCAATTGCTGTAACAGCCATGTTTGGGTGAAACAAATCCCAATGCTACGTTTTTTTGTACACCACCACCAAGAGAGGTTTGCAGTGAGTGTATGAGCAGGTATTATCAGTGATTGCCTGATTGGGCTTTACCTCCTAAAATCTATCACCATCTGTAACTTTGGTTTAATAGATGATCTTTCTTTGATGAGCTAACCTCTGAATCTGAGAGAACAGCTTAGTGATGGGAATTTTTATACTAAGCTGAGGCTGGTGCCTTGCCCTTCAGTCTTTAAACATTGGTTGATTTATTCAACCACGCTCCATGTACCAATCATTAAAGTGTCTTTTTTTTTCTCTCTTTTTTTTTATTATAATTAAAAAAAATCAGAAGTTTGCAAAAATGTTAGTAAAACATATTTTTCTAAAATGACACCATGTACAACAAAGTGTTTGTTTGTTTTTTTCATTGATGTATCAAGATTGAATCTCAAGCTCCAACCATGCTGACGCTTCCATTCTTTTGCGAAAGGTCTTAACCTATGAAAATACCTTTCCCTGCTGAAGTGCTGCCCATATATATTTTCAAAGAATTCCGTCCAGAGTTATTTAAACTCTTTGCAGGAAATATTTATGGATAACTACTTCAGTTTATCCAGTTATGAGTGTGTGCATTTATTTTATTTCTTTAGTATAGAACATGGGGGAACATGAAAGTGCTGCATGTAGAAATTCCCATTTGTAGAGATGTGCTACGTAAAGAAAGGTTTAATTATTGCTTGAGTATATTTGAAGTGTTGGAAATACTTCTCAATTTTTGTATCGTTTGTATATATTGTTTCAATGCTGAATGACAAAAATGATTTCAACTGAGTGTTATTATTTCAGGCTGCACGTCATGAATATATTAGAGTTCTTGGATCTGTCTTACACCATTGTGGGAGTCATCCTCGTCTGCAAAGCTTGGCTTTGCTGTGTGATAAAGACCAGGAAATGGATTTTTGGCAAAATGTTGTCCACGTCCAGGTATAAAATTAAATTGAAAATGCTAAAGAGTTACTATTAGTTTAGTAAATTCATTTATGCTTAGATTCAAAAGTCACACTATGTAACCGATATTGTGGATTTAAAAGATAAAATAATGGTATTTGTAACCACTTTTATTTGCTCAGTTTTAACCTGCCTGTTACATTTTCTCTTGGGTTCTGATGACTACAATACTTAAGCATATATTTTTTCAAAAGGCTTTTTTATTTATTGCTTGCCTTTTTGTAAAGATTCTTAAATGTCAAAAAATTTTCAACCAACAGAAATGTTGAACTAAGATTTAATCTTGGTTAATTTCTATGGCATTTTATCCTGAAGAGCTGTTTTTAAATATGGGTGCCAGTTATCAAGATGGAAAATTTATTTCTAGAGGGGAATACTTTGCTTGACTAGCACTTTCTAGATTGCTAAAATTCAGATTCATGTTTACTTAAAAATGTACTGTCCTGGATGGTGTAACAATAACATACTTGGAGCACCTGAAAGATGCACATTCAATTCTGCTGTAGAGAATGAAGGTGTTTTCTGAGGACTGACAAGGGAATTCGGCATTTCTGTGCCTAAAAATAATGATCTTATATTTTCCACAAGCTTTCCAATTTGCTGTAGTTGTACCAGAAAGGCTGGTAAGGCCCATTCAAGTTTTCATTATAGATCCTAAGTCTAAAATGTCAATATTAATACATGGCGTAGTCCAAGAGTGGCTAATACATTCAGTACTTTGAATATAGCTATGGTATTGTGTTCTACACTTCATGATTTATTGCACCTATACAGTTAAAAAGTTATTCTAACTCTCACCTGTCCTTAAAGCCATGTTGTTTTGTTTGTTTTGTTTTTTGTTCTTCATTGTCTAATGTATCTATGCATACCTGGACACTCCTGCTAAGTTCATTCTTGAATACAGTCTGAGGGATAAGAGGCTATAAAACAGTGAAAGTAAATGCAAATTTAAAAGATGAATCTTCATGTTAAAAATTAATAAAATCTGGCTCAAGCCAATATGGAGGCCAGATGTTTTGGAATGGAGTCTTACCTGCCTGCATTGTTGGCATTCTCAATGCCAAATGGCTGATGGTAGCTCTAGTTTTTCTCTGAGGGAGGAGGTTTCACATGTGTGTTGTAGTCTTCATTATTTGTGTCTACTTCAGTGTCATTTTGGGTCTGTTTGTGGTGGTGTCTTTGCTATTTTAGTTTCTTTTTCATGATAAAAAGAAAGCAGCAAAGATAGTACCATTAAAAACATATCATAGAAGGCAAATCTAAAGTAGATGCAAATCCTGAAGATGACAGCATGTGTGTGAAACCATTCTCCTTGGGAAAGCATTAGAACTACTAGCTGCCATTTGACATTGAGAATGCCTACCAAGCTGATGGAAAGTGAATATGGAACTTTGCTTGTGCTTGAGTGCAGATATTCATCATTTTTGATATCATAATCTGTCTTTTAAGCTTATGTTCTTAACTCTCACTGTTCTATGTCTCCTCATCTTTTTTGTCAGCTTCTAAGCATGTACTTAGCATGAGGGTTAATGTATGCACAGATACATCAACAACAAAGCTGAAGAAAACAATATTGTGGCCTTAAAGACAGGTGTGTGATTATTTTTTATACTATATATAGTTATATAGATAAGCTATATAACTCACTGAAGATGCAATAAATTATATGTCTAGAACAGAATGCTATACATATATTTGAAATATTGAATATATCATCCTCTCACAGTCTTAAGGTGCTAAGTTTGTTAAGGCTGTGTTTTGGTATGAGATCACCGAATTGTCGGTTGATCTTATGTATCACAGTGCTGAAGTATTAATTTTTGGCCCAGAAATTCTTTTAGCTGCTACCATCCAATGTTTTGTAGAATCCTCAATAAACTGGAGAATTGGGCCATCCTGGTGCAGGTATCGAATTGAGGACAGTGTGTTCTAGCTACCTGTAAAACAGTACCATTTTCAAGTTTTCTAGAAAAATTGAAGTACTGTGCTTTTACAAAGACTGCAGATTTAGAGGATGATGGGGCAAATTTAAAAGTAAAATAATGTCTACATCTACCTTGGGCAAGAGTCTTATCAGAAAAGAACTTGACTGGAGAGCATTCAAAAGAAACAGTACCATTTGCAAGAGGAATTTATTATTATCTTAAAAAGAAAGTATTAGATGCTTGAATTAATTCCCGCTGTTGCCCAATAGAGCACAGCAGTGGTGCGCTGTGACCTCCCTTGCGCACATACCGTCCGTAGTCTGGGCGAAGCAATGTGTGACACGCAATCGGAGGGCACAGAACACGAGTTTGTATCGCATTCACGATGACGAGTTTCGTACCAAAAAAGGAGCATTTGGGGGGAAGCAATACTCTTCTACTTTCATCTGAAGAAATCTGCAGCTGAAAGTCATCGTTTGCTACTGCAGGCCTATGGGGAACATGCCCTATCGGAAACAACATGCAAAGAGTGGTTCTGACACTTCGAAGCCAATGAATATGATGTGAAGGACAAAGAGCACCCTGGGCAGCTGAAAAAGTTCGAAGATGGTGCATTGGAGGCCTTATTGGATGAGGATTCATGTCAGATGCTCCACGAGTTGTCTGAAACACTACGAGTCGATGAGTCAACGGTTAGCAAACGTTTAAAGGGAATGGGAATGATCCAGAAGCTTGGAAACTGGATCCCACATGACAAGGTTATTCCTCTCCACGACAACACTAGACCTCATGTCGCCAAATCCGTGAAGGAACTCTTGGAGGCACTTGGCTGGGACTTCTTAGCCCACTCGCTTTATTCCCCGGACATTGCTCCCTTGGTCTTCCATTTGTTCTGGTCGCTACAACGTGGCCTGTCAGAGCAGCACTTCCTTTCTGTCGCGGATATCCAAAAATGGCTTGATGAATGGTTCGCCTCGAAAGAACCTGCATTTTTCTACCGCGAAATCCATTTGTTACCCCAACGGTGGGAAAGGGTCGTAGCTTCCAACGGGCACTACTTTGAATAGACTATCCTGTACCGTTCTGTGGCAACACACAGGTGTTTGTGTAGCAAAAAACAGCAGGAATTAATTCAAGCACCTAATATATTTAATCATTCGCCCTTCCAGTAAGGTAGTAACGAGTGACTACGTTTTGTGCACCCTTCCAGTTTTTTCTTATGGAACAGTGACATGAACCTAAAAAAAAAAAGACATAAGCCCCTTAGACAACTGAAAGAAGCATGGAGAGTTGTATGCTTGGTGTAACCTAAAAAGATAAAAGGAACTCATGGATCAGGAAAAAGACAAGGGTTGATGGCATTGTAACCAAAGTAAAGACCTTCATGTGGCAATCGGCTGGAATATTGCTAGAAGGACTGACTACCACTGGACAACTGAAATACTAGACTGGATACTAAGGGATAGAAAAAGATCCAGAAGAAGACTGTGTGGGAAAAGACTGGATGAAATTTGAAAGCATGCTGGAGTGACTTGAAAGACACTGGCTCAAGAAACAAAGTTGTAGAAGAGATTTGGGGAGATCAACATCTAGCAGTGGATAATGGTTAATGATGATACTTTGCCGCCCCGGTGGCACAGTGGTCTAAGGCGCTGGCCTCTGATCATTCGTCCGTAAGGGGTCCGGGTTTGAATCCCGGTCGGGCATGGATATTGTGTTTGTCTTACGGCACTGGCTCTCTCCCTTCCCTGGAACCAGTGACCCTAAATTAGGGACGGGCGACTGCTTATAGCCCATTGAGTTGCTCACGGTGGTCGTTAAACCTCCAATCAAAAAAAAAAAAATGATACTTTTCATACATTATGTTCATGTAATTTTTTTCATATGCATGTTCATTTGTTATGTATTCTCAGTACTTTTATAGTCATTCCTTTTATTGTATACATCTTGTTCTTAATTAATAAAGAGAATATGATTTTTTTTCCCAGGTCCATCGAAGAGCTCGAGCTCTTCTTCGTTTCTCAGAGCGCCTGAGTTCTGGAGAGCTTTTCATTCATCATCATTTAATTGTGACCTACATCACACCAATTGTTACATCATTTCTATTTGATACTGCATATAAGAAGCATATTCATGTTGTAGATGCTGCTGTGGAAACTATTGGATCTGTTGCTAAGATACTGCCATGGTCACGCTATGAACCTATGCTACGTTATTACTTGAACCAATTATCCAAATTTCCTGAACATCATAAAACAGTCGTAAAGTAAGTTTTTTTTTTTTTTTTCTGAATTGTATATATTTTGCAAAACCTATTATGAAAGAACTTACATGTAATTCTTATTTTGTAATTCTTGTGCTGCTACTATTATAGGTGTTCCACAACTTTAAGCAAAATAAACATACAGGGTGTTTATAAATGGTAAGAACACTTCCAGTGATTTACTAGAATAGATATCAGTGTTATATGCATACCTTATGAAGGAGAAAATGTCCAAGCTTTTTTGACATTACATTACATCACATCACATCACATCACTTCACTTCACAACGTTCCATATTATCAACACTAAACCTGCCACAGCTCTTTCCTGAACACAAGCAAAATGTATTTGCAAATTGCTGATGCCACTTGTAAATAGCCTTCCTGGCTGGTAATTCTTTACTGTATGCACTTCAAAATTTCCTTTGAACATCTGTTGCATGCTTGTTCTTTTCAAACAATAGCACAAAAAATGCATTCTCTGGACTAGAAGCTGCCACTGGCTGTGCGTGTGGTAGGGGTACGACAGGTAACGCCAACTGGTGGTGAATGATGGAAATGCCTGGGCAGTAAGTGGGGAAACTCATGTTTTCTTCTTTCGTATGGTATAGATAAGTAAATGGTATATCTCTTACTCCATGTGCAATAAAATATTGAAAGTGTTCCTACCATTTATAAACACACTGAATATTAGGAACATTCAAAGAAAATTGCACATATAAGAGGTACCCTAAGAAATTTGATCAGATCCTGAGGAGCAGGCTGACATTTGGCTGAAGTACATGAATGTGCCTTCACTGTTTAGGTCCTGCTGGTAGGTGTAATTGTTAAAGATGCTAAGAAAAACTGAAGCAGTTGTATGGACATGAAAGTACCTAAAGAAATGAAGGTAAAAAAAAAAAAAGCCCATAGTGTATGACATCGCAATAGCTTTTCACAAGTGCACACATAGATGAAAGCTGAGGGGGTTGGGGTGGTTGGGGAAACTGCGACAGTCATATGGACATGAATGTGTCTTACTTGTGAAGACTTAAACCAGTAAAACAAACTAAAGAAATAAAGATAAAAGAAAAAATGCCCATAATGTATAGCATCTCAGTGGCTTTTCACAAGTGTACATAGAGATTGGGTAGTTACAGAAAACAGGGTGCGCACGTGTGCTTGAAAACCTGGAAAGTCCTGGAAAATCATGATTACGTTTTCAAGGCCTGGAATATCCTGGAAAAACGGTATTTTTTTAATGCTGTCTTGAAAAGCCTTGAAATTTGAAATTAGTGCTTAAAAAAAATGCCCTTTTAGGAAATCGTGTTACTGACTGTTACCCCTTCATTTTTTAAGTTCCTCTCCTCTGTTCTCAAAGAAACCGCCGGCAACAGTGGTGTTTTGGATGTGTCCAAATCCTAATTTGGCTGGGAAGGGGGGTGAAGCACTACTTCCAGTGCAATAAAATTGGATGATTACTAGCAGGTCTGTTAGGGAAGGGGAGCTTGATGCATTCTCTAGCCCTGAGCTTGATGTCCGTCCGACAACTACTGAGAACAACAGAAGGGGAAAGAAGTGACATTTAGCATTTGCAAGGGGGTCGCGTGTTTACCAAGTCAGCTGGCACCCACCAGTGAAGAGTATGCCTGAACAACACATTCATCTGCTCCTTGTTTATTGCATTAAGACACTTGCTTCCGGCCCACCCCTCAAGAGACTTCGGCTACTTATGATAAAAAATAAGAAAACTATCTTTGCGAATTTTTCACAAAAGTGGCTGAAATTTTTACATTTACTATAATTGGATTACAGAAGCTCACTCCCAAAATTCCATTTGAATCCGTTTAAAACTTAAAAAGTTAGCATTGGAAATTTTTATTATGTGTGCCTCTTTAGACAGTGAGCCTTGAGCAGAAAGTGTGTTACCATAGCAACGGTTGATTGACAGCTGGGAGCGCTGATCCGAAGCCCTTGGTTGGGAAGAAAGCAAACACCTGTTTATCACTTCCACGGCTCAAAAGGACTAAGAGATATTTTTCAGAAATCCATTTTCCCGAATTTTGAAAATAACACAGTAAAATTTTTACAGTGGTTAAAATACATCACAATAAAGTTCTAGTGCAAATTTCGCCAAATTCCGTTTGAAACTTTAGCAGATGCAAAAAAAAAAAAAAAAAAATCTTCCGTTGCAAAATCGGATTGAAAAAAAAGAAACGGCAATTATAAATTACGGGAAAAGCAAGCAAATTATTTTTTTTTAGATGCCATGGTTTATTTAAACAGAGTGATCCTTAAAATTTGTTTCTGTGATGATATGGACTCTATTTTAATTACAAACATGCATTTTTATTCAGATGTCTGAGTTACTGTTTTAATAAAAAAATCTATAATTAAAAAGTTTTCAATGGATTTAGGCGAAATTCAGCAGATAAACGTATTTTAGTAAATTGCAACGTTATGACGTAAATTTGGTCATTTTGTCGAAAATTGGGCAGCATTTTTTTTTTTTTTTTAACGTTTTCTCCTATAGTTAGGGTGAAGGAGGAAGACACTTCAGTGAGCTGCAGGTGGTGATTTATGGCGATGTGCCAAATGAAAAGGACATTCCAGAGGCTGAGTGTGCGTGGACGCGTGCTCCTGCTGTTTGAACTTAATCGGAATGTTTTCGGGAGGGGAGAAATATCCGTTTCAGCTTTACAGCTTTCAGGCTCCTTTTTTTTTTCTTGGTAATAAATAAAAACCATAGTTGCTGCATTCACTATTGATCCATATTCGCATTTCTTGAATATAAACAGCAGACAATCGGAAACATGGTGTTGGGTGGGTCTTGATGTTCTTCATTTGTATCTGCTGAATTTTGTTCTGTGGGAATACGGAATGAGTTATACTGTGAATACATACAAAACTACATATTTTTGAGCTGAAAAAATAGGTCTACTTGTACACAGTAGCTAACGTGTGAACTCAGACGAAGACAATCAGACATATGGACGTCTGATTCCATAAAAAAATCAACCCACTTTTATTATACACGACAGATAAAAAAGAAAAAACATTACATGTTTTTAAACATTATAAAGGAAAGCGGATTTTTGAAACACCATGACTTGATGATATTAATTTCTGAAAGTTTTTTTTTTTTTCGATTTTAATTTCTGAAACCTTTTTTTTTTTTTTTTTTTTTTCAATTACAATACATTGTAACAGGATACCTGTGTGTTGTATCCCTTAGTTGTATGGCAGATTTTGAGTTGGCCGATATCCGCGATCGTAAGTGGTAGTTACATTGCTATTGTTGATGATGACAAGATAAATACTGGAGTAATGTAGAATGTTGCATAAAGTAAAAAAAAATCGCCCCCTCCTCCCCCTTCGAACTTTTATGCGGTTATCATAGCTGATCAACCATTTCATTCCATGAACATCAGCACATTTCAATCATTTGACCATTGGGGGTCTGACGGAATTCAGCAGTGCCAAGCGCCTAGCGCAACGAGAACATGCTAATTATGGACAGTTCTATTCCCTTCCCCCCTATCATCCCTAATAATTGAGAGCGCATACTGTAGTTTCAAATATTCTGTGTATGAGCTAGTTTTCACGCTGTTCGTTATGTTTTTATTTTAGAAATTACTAACCCTTTCGAACTGTAGGTTGCAGAAACGTTTATGCTTTGGTTTTTTCCGTAAAAGGGGTTGAATTTTGGCGAAATTTTAGTATGCTGTTAGGTACAACCTAGGAACCTACCCTGTTGAAAATGGTCGAAATTAAATTCAAAGGCATAGATATAAGAGCAGTATTCATTCTCCAAGCTTGAAGCCCTACGTCCACTCTCCAGCTGGGTAAGTATGAAAGATTTGAGACTTGAATCCACCTGTGGGCATAACAAGCACATGCCCCATTTCAAAAAAGGGGGGGGAGGTTGAGTAAGTAGATAAGTGCTTTGCTTTGTCTCACGTTTCTTGTTTTCAGACATCACACTTTTTCACTTATGGATTTGCAACTCCACGTTTTGTCTTACATTTGCCCGAACTTTTCAGTGATCCACACAGCAGTACTTCAGAACTGCTGTTTGTGATGTACTCTGAGAGGCAAGCACCCCATCTCCCCTTTATGGGTCCTCCATGTTTTACCACCGTGTTTTTTTGGAGGAAATAAATCTCAGAGATTTTTTACCAGTCCTCTGTTAGACGTGCGCCCTCCCCATTCTTAAATTCTGAATCTGCCCTCACTTTATTTTATAATAATTTCAGTTGTTATCAATAATAGTCTGATTACATGGAAGATAGTGCAGAATAAGTGATGCAGCTAAAATGACTGATTGAATTAATCATTTTCTGATTGAGGGAAAGGATTTTCTGAATAGCCTTGTGGTAATTGCATCATGATTCAATTTAGCATTATTGGGTAATTCGCCAATTAAAAACATTAAAAAGAAATGTAATGGGTAAAAAAGCACACTCATTCATTTGCATCTTTCATCATTTTTATTACTTAAAACTGAAATTGCTTTTAAAAAATAATTTGAGCATGATACTGTAAAGCGTAATATTCATCCTGGAATTTTTTGTATATGGCCTGGAAAAGGCCTGGAAAGTCCTTGAATTTTTTTCCCCAAAAAAGAGTACGAACCCTGAGAAAATCAAGTCATTTTTCAAGCTGTAGATAGCATGAAAATCAAAGAAAGAAAGAGAGAGAGTTAACAACCCTGGAATATGATTGTTTACCATGGTTATTGTGGTCTCAAATATCTCTGTCAAGGAATCGCATACATGAAAAAATTGCTGATGAAGAATGTCCTGTTTCACTCAGAACCATCAAAGAAAAATGTGAAATAGTTTAGATTAATAATGTCTCTCACTCACTCTGAAGTGTTAGTTTTTGATGATGCAGAACCTAAAGTTAATGGGCTATTCAACTGATAGTATCAGAAACAGGAGTTTTGAAAAGCAACACTCACAAATATATATATAAGTAAACTCTGTGAAGGATCAGTAGGTTTTATAAAAAAGAAAGCGTGGTGACATTGCAATTAAATTATTTTTGTCGCATATTTTAAAGTTTTAGAAATTAAGATTTTGAAGAAAATGTGAGATGGGGAAGGGATTAAATTTCCACAGTTAAATTTTTAGTTCAAAGGTGGAATTCTGTGAAAAAGAAGTGGGTGGGGGTAAGTAAAAGTTTAAAGTAACTGGGGTTTTCCCTTATGAGAAATTTCAAATTTAAATGTGCTATACTGTGTACAGAAATAAAAAGATAATGAATTATTTTATTGAATTTTGTTGCCTGTTGTTTTCCAGAATGTTACTAATTGTGCAGTTTGTAAGAATCAGATCCTATAACTGTGCATAGATACATTGTAATTCTATGTATTTATTCTTTTGTAGAGTTGTTGTAGCTATATTGAATGCATTTCACTTTGACTTATCTACTTCTCGTGGAGTACAGTCCAACTTAAAGGAACCACCTCTCAAAAAAGGCAAGGTCACATCAGAAAGTGATGAAGTAATTAAACTGCCAGATGGTAAGCTTCCTTTCGTATTCCTTAAAGTAAATGGTATCATATTATATTTTCATAAAACCGAGGTCACACTCTTCCCATATCATTGCAAAAGTATTATTTTTCCGTAACATAATTAGTCTCACATCTGGATGGGCTTGCCATTGCATATCCTCTTTCTCTACTCTTTTCTGTTTTACATCAACTCATCCTTCTCCTTCATGTTGTTATTGACATGATACTCACATTAGGTCTTCCTCTAATTTGCTGTCAAGGAAGCTTCGTGTGTATAACTCTCTATCCCATGCTTTCATTATCTCTTCTCAAAACATGACCATACCAGTTTCAGTTTTTGTTTTTAAGAAAACCATTTCAGTGTAGTTTTAATTCTGTTATCTGAAACACTGTTTAGTTTATTTATCATGTGTATTGTAAATACCTGCTCCTGTTTGCAGAATTGCTGAATTCCACATTTTCGTCGTCATTAGGGTTATTCTCGAGATGGATGCTATACTGAATAGAATTTGGAAACTGGGTTCGTTTGAGGATGGAATTCCTGCCATCTTTTAAAACAAAAGTTAGACAGAGCGAAGATTTCTGCTGTAATAGTATATATATATCATCATCATCATCATCATTGTCGACCATTATCAATCCACTGCTGGACGAAGGTCTCCCCAAGTTTCCTCCACAACGGTCTGTCTTGTGCCAGTCTCCTCCATGTCACTCCCGCATACCTTCGAATTTCATCCACCCATCTTCCATGTGGTCTTCGTCTGGGTCTTTTCCTGTCCCTTGGAATCCAATCTAAAATTTCGGCTGTCCATCGATGGTCTGTCCTTCTGGCAGTATGTCCAGCCCATTGCCATTTCAGGGATTTAACTCTGATCATGATGTCTTCCACTCTTGTCATTTTTCGGATCCACGTGTTCCTCTTCTTATCTCTCCTGGTTACACCAAGCATGCACCTCTCCATGCTGCTTTGAGTTGTCTGCAGCCTTTGTATGTCTCTTTTAGCTAAGGTCCACGTCTCTGCACCATACGTAAGCACTGGAAGGATGCATTGATCAAACACTTTTCTTTTAAGACATAATGGCATATTGCTCTTGAAAATTATGCTGTTTCTTCCAAACGCTCTCCAGGCAAGTTTTGTACGCCGATTAATTTCTTCACCAATGTGACCTTCACTTGATATCTGCTGTCCAAGATAAACGTACGTGTCTGTTATCTCCAGCTTTTCTCCATCAATCGATAAATCTTCATTTCTTGTAAAAGCATTGTACATCACTTTTGTCTTCTGACAATTCATTTTTAATCCCACTTCTTTACTCTTGTCAGCAAGTTCCTGGATCATACTCTGTAGCTCTGATGGGGTAGTTGCAAAAATGACTATGTCATCAGCAAAACGAAGGTGGGTTAGATAATATCCATTAATCTTTATCCCTTTGTTTTCCCAGTTCAGTGATTGAAAGACATTTTCCAATGTGGCATTAAAGAGCTTCGGAGATATGGTGTCACCTTGTCTCACTCCTTTTCCAATTTTTATGTGTGTTGTATTTTCAAACAGCCGAATCTTTGCACTTGCATTTTCATAGATGTTATTAATAATATTAATGTATGCATCTTCAATACCGCAGGATTTCAGAGCCATTGCAACTGCTGATGGTTTCACCGAATCAAAGGCTTTTTCATAATCGATAAAAGCCATGCACAATGGAAGTTCATATTCCCTCTCTCTTTCAATTAGTTCTCTCAGTACGTGGATATGATCTATTGTGCTGTAGCCACTCCTGAATCCAGCTTGTTCTCTCAGTTGAGCCATGTCCAGTGTCACCTTCAAGCGGTGTGAAAGAACTTTAGTGAAGATTTTATAAACCACTGATAGGAGGCTGATAGGTCTGTAGTTCCTGAGATCCTCAATGTCGCCTTTTTTATGTAGCAAGATCATTGTAGCGTTGTTCCAATCCTCAGGAATTTTCCCTTCATTAAGGCATCGAGTGAAAATTTGTGCGAGTACTGTTTCGATTTCTCCACTTGCTTCTTGTATGATGTCTACAGTAATTCCATCTTCTCCTGGAGCATTTCCCCGCTTCATGTTCTTGATTGCATGTGCAACTTCTGCTGGAAGGACTGGAAGAATTCTGGTACTGGTACCTTTCATGATGTCTGGAGTACATGTATCATCCCTTTCATATAATTTGGAGTAGAAATCTTTCACTCTTGTCAAAATTTCGCCTCTATTTCTTGTTACAGAACCATCTTCTTTTCTCAGTGCCATAATCTGTTTTTTCCCCTTACTGAGATGTCCCTTTGCTATCTTTAGGCTTTGGTTGTTTTCAATTGCTTTCCTTACTAGTTCACAGTTGAATTTCCTTACGTCTTCAGTGATACTTTTTCGTACTGTCTTGCATAGCTCTATATATTCCACTTTGGAAGTCACATCTTCTTTAGTTGTCCTCATCTCTCTTCTTTTTTGCATCAACATTTTGGTTTTTCCTGATAATTTGTTCATATGCAACTTGTTCTTAGACCCAGCTAATTTTGTTGCTGTTTCCATAAGAGCTTTGGTTACTTTTCTGTTAACTTCAGAAATATCCACTTCTTCCGATGTTAGGCCTTCTAAAGCAGAGAATCTGTTCTTCAGTTCCAATTTGAAGGTATTATGGTGTTTTTTAAGGTTGGTTATGTCAATACATTTTGTTTGTCTTATGAGCTTGCCACGTTCGAGTTTAGTGTTGAGGTGCATCTTACATCTCACCAATCTATGGTCACTGCCTGTGTTGAACTTGTTTAGCACACTGCAGTCTTCTATGACGAATTTTTTGTTACACATAATAAAATCAATTTCACTTGTCGTCCCATTTGGATGTCTCCATGTCCATTTCCTGTGTCGCTTTTTCTTGAAAAAGGAGTTCAAGAAGAAAAACCCTTCTGCCTCTGCAAATTCTACGAGAGTATTTCCACGCTGGTTTCTGTTGCCGTGACCGAATTTACCTACTGAAGTTTCATTCTGCTGCCATTGCCCTATTTTTGCATTGAAATCTCCCATAATTATCTTCAAGTGCTGCTTACCTTTATTATTTAGATCACGAATTTCCTCATAAAATTCTTCAATTTCTTCTTCAGCATGACTTGTGGTGGGTGCATAAGTTTGAATAATCTGAGCCTGGTATCTTCTCGAGAGTTGGATAACGAGTCGTGCAGCTCTGTCAGAGGAACTTTCAACTTTTACAACTTTATCCTTCAGTTTCTTGTTTATTATAAATCCAACACCACTAGTTCTGCCAGTATCTGTCCCACGATAGTAGAAGAGATGTCCACTTTTCAGTTCAATGAGATCTTCTCCTTTTCTCCTTACCTCACTTAGCCCGACGATGTCCCACTTGATCCTTTTTAGTTCCTCTTCCAATTCAAGAAGCCTTGAATCAGAAGATAGGGAGCGTCCGTTATACGTAGCCAAGGTCAGCATCAGATGGCAGCCTAGTCCGGTCCTCCGGGGGTTCTTAGCACCCTCTGTCTTCATGTCGCACTGGCCGCTGCCTTGGCCAGGTACATACCAGCTGCCGGAGACTGAGGGCCAAGATTTAAGTTGTGGAGTCATTTTGGAGGGGTTTGGCCATAACTCACCACGCTGGCCAAGCGGGTTGGTGAGTGTGAGATAGCATTTCCTCTAATCCCGATGGTATAGTTATACCGCTATTGGCGGTCGTCAGAGCTCCTATAGTGGGAACAGGATGTACCACGAGAAGGCGGGGTTGACATTAGAGGAAATGCTATCCCACACTCACCAACCCGCTTGGCCAGCGTGGTGAGTTATGGCCAAACCCTCCAAAATGACTCCACAACTTAAATCTTGGCCCTCAGTCTCCGGCAGCTGGAATGTACCTGGCCAAGGCAGCGGCTAGTGCGACATGAAGGCAGAGGGTGCTAAGAATAAATTCGAAAGTATGCGGGAGTGACATGGAGGATACTGGCACAAGGAGAGGCTGTGATGTTACGCATCACCTGACCTTACATCCCATATATATATATATATATATTCAATGCATCCTTCCAGTGCTTACGTATGGTGCATAGACGTGGACCTTAACTAAAAGAGACATACAAAGGCTGCAGACAACTCAAAGAGCCATGGAGAGGTGCATACTTGGTGTAACCAAGAGAGATAAGAAGAGGAACTCGTGGATCCGAAAAATGACAAGAGTGGAAGACATCATGATCAGAGTTAAATCCCTGAAATGGCAATGGGCTGGACATACTGCCAGAAGGACAGATCATCGACGGACAGCCGAAATTTTAGATTGGATTCCAAGGGACAGGAAAAGACCCAGAAGAAGACCACATGGGAGATGGGTGGATGAAATTCGAAAGTATGCAGGGATGACATGGAGGAGACTGGCACAAGACAGATCGTTGTGGAGGAAACTTGGGGAGACCTTCGTCCAGCAGTGGATTGATAATGGTTGACGATGATGATGATGATGATGATGATATATATGTAAGGTCAGGTGATGCGTAACATCACAGCCTCTCCTTGACAAATGTCAACCCCGCCTTCTCGTGGTACATCCTGTTCCCACTAAAGGGGCTCTGACGACCGCCAATAGCCGTATAACTATACCATCGGGATTAGAGGAAATGCTATCCCACACTCACCAACCCGCTTGGCCAGCGTGGTGAGTTATGGCCAAACCCCTCCAAAATGACTCCACAACTTAAATCTTGGCCCTCAGTCTCCGGCAGCTGGAATGTATCTGGCCAAGGCAGCGGCCAGTGCGACATGAAGGCAGAGGGTGCTAAGAATAAATTCGAAAGTATGCGGGAGTGACATGGAGGAGACTGGCACAAGACAGACCGTTGTGGAGGAAACTTGGGGAGACCTTCGTCCAGCAGTGGATTGATAATGGTTGACAATGATGATGATGATGATGATGATGATGATATATTCTATTAAGAAGAGACTGAAGTGCGACTTTAGTTTTAAATTCTAAAGTTTATCTTATGTTTTCGGCTTTGCTCTTTATATATATATATTTTATTTTATTTTATTTTTTACTCCCGATATTTCCTCTGTCCAGCACTGTTGTTAAATATCATTTTTTGCATAAATATTAGTATTTTAGCTTGAAAGTGTAAGCAATAATCTTCAAAACTAGAAGTTCGTCTCTGTAATTTATAGATTATGTTTTTCATGAAGCTCCTTCTGTCCACTATTGCTGTTAAATACCATTTTATTCCATAAATATTTGTGTTTCAGCTTGAAAATGGAGCACGAATTTCTCCCATAATGTTTTTTATATATATATATATATATATATATATATATATATATATATATATATATATATATATATCCCCACGATGTTTCCACTGACCTGTATTGTTGTTAAATATTATTTTCCCTCATAAATGTTTGCATTTCAGCTTGGTAAGGTGGGGAAATTTTTCGAAAACGGAAGCGATGAAGTTAGAAAATTTGTAAGAATTTTTGCATTCTGTTCAAAAGTATTCATGTTCTAAAAGTTACACCATTTATTTAAAATTGTGAAAGCTTTTTATTATGCACTCATGGTCCTCAGGCTGAAAGTTCTGTGAGTATGATGAATGAAACTATAGTCATAAGTCAGGAAGAATGAACATCAAAACCTATTTGTCTATACAAAGTGTGAACTGCAAACTTAAAACACAGGATAAGTCTACAGCCCAGAAGCAGTTGATTCCAACCGCACCAAAATTTAAGGGCATCAAAAGAGAGAGAAGAAATGTAAAACACTACCTTCAGTAATTTTAAAAAAATTTCCTGGGGATAGCATTTTTAGTTTTACCCTTTTTACCACTGACAAATTATTATTTTGATGTATTCATCCTTTTTTTTTTTTTTTTTTTTGTAATAATTGTTGTGACAGACTGCAATTCATTGCCATGTAGATACCCAAACTTCCTGCCTTCTGCTGGATTACTGAAAAACACTAAAAAAAAAAAAAATGTTTATTACCGAAAACAACTTCCAGAGGTTGGCACCTATGGATGTAGTATAGCCATGGGAAACATTTCTGTTTTTACAAACCCCTTGAGCTCTAAATGATTTTTTTTTTAATGTCTTTAAATGTTCCCACAGTCCTTCTCTGAAAAACTAACAATGGGAAAACTATTTTCATAAATCCAAATCTCATGAAAAATGAATTGTTTTAAGTTGTACTGCTAGTACCGAGTAGAAGCATTTTAATTGCATTGCTTTAAGATTGCTGTGTGTGCAAAACAGAAAGAGGTATGGTGTCGTGGAGTGGAATAAGGCTAGATATTTCTGGTAGAAACATACGGAGTTTCTGTTATTACCAAAAACAAAAGTACATAGGTGCCATAAGGATTCCTCGAATTTTGGTGGTGATGGACTACATCTTGAGAAATTTCTTCATCTCCATCCTCTAGCTGTGGATACAAGATTTCTCAGCAAATGGGGGGGGGTGATTTTTCATCTAATATCAACACTACTGCCAGTCTGTCTCACTACAAATGTGTAAGAAATTTTTACTGGAGAGTACTGTGAAGTCTATACTCCACATTGCATTTATTTTTCTGTGTATTTATATATACATTCCGTTTTTCTTAAGCAGGGACACATCTGACAGACACATGGGTATCCACCTCCACCCCATCCCTAAATCTTCCTTTTTAATTTCAGCACAAAAACAGTAAAGTTTCACATGATGTTGTTGATCCTCTGGATCAACAACATCAGCAATTTAATTTTACCAGGAATAAAACATAAACTTCATGTCAGAAAAAAATGTAATTTAACAAAATAAAATAAGGTGGACTTGCATGGGGGGGTACATTTTATGCACTCTCTGCAAGTGATAAAATAGTATAAAAGTAAATAGTAAAAGAAAAAATACTTTTATTATTAAAAGTTTTTGCTACTTTATTTTTCTTCTCAGTGTATTGGTAGCTGTGTTGTTTATTATTCAAAT
This sequence comes from Macrothele yani, assembly GCA_039090855.1. NCBI lineage: Eukaryota > Metazoa > Arthropoda > Arachnida > Araneae > Macrothelidae > Macrothele > Macrothele yani. The sequence goes on along the minus strand of CM077002.1, from coordinate 33,714,444 downwards.
TTGTGTGAAATGTTGCAGTGTTTTTTCTTTTTGTATAAGACCTTCATTTTTTCTTTTTTTTAAAAGAATCTGTAAATATATTTAAACTTCATTAGAACTAAGTCATTGAAAGCTACGGAAAGCCTACAAGTAAAAAAAGAAAAAGTTTGGCGTTCATTCAATATAGGCTAATAATGTTTGAAATGTTAAAATTAACTGCTGGATAGAATTCCACATATATCATATCAGTGGTTTGCTCCTCAAATCAAATCATCCGTCAAATCAAAGTTTCTGATGGTGATTAATAACAAGGAGCAATACACCAACTATATCTTAAAAAGTATAACTATACTAGTGATCCAAAATTTCTTGGCATAGCATAGAAATAAAAGTTTCCAAGCTTTCGCACATTAACCAGATGGCTTTCTCAAGGCAGGTAGACAGCTAACTGCAAACTGAATAACAGAACGGTTCAACAATTCGAATATGGTGACTTGACTTGACAATAATGAATAGATGCTAACGTAATCAGGTATTCAAAGACACGAGGCGTTATGCTCGTTTAGCATGCAGAATCATGGAAGGAAAACCAAGAGGCAATCACTATTTGAAGAACTAGTTCCAAACCCATGGCAACTCCAGTTTAGCATGCAGAATCATGGAAGGAAAACCAAGAGGCAATCACTATTTGAAGAACTAGTTCCAAACCCATGGCAACTCCAGTAAGACGCTGTCATTGCACGACTCGCTGTTGGTTATGATCTCCAAAGTTTTGCAAATGGCGGTAGATTTTAGGGTGGAGTAGGAAGCTAATTTCTTTACTTCATCCCATATAGGAGTAGCGGACTTGAACTTGACTTTTCAGGATAGAGCCGTGGTTACTTTTCCTTTCTTTATGTCCCTTTTATGTTCATTAACTCTAATTCTAAATAAATGTTTAGTCATTCCAATGTAGTATTGCTCGGATCCATCCGGATATAGTAGAGGAATGGCATAAACACCTGCTTCATTGAAAGGTGAGGACTTCTCAGTGTTCCCCTTAAGAATGGTGTGTAAAGATGTCGGCAATCTGATGGCAACACCGAGGTTCATCTTCATGAGGGCGTTCTTGAGCTGATAGGAAGCATTTGGTATATAGGGAATTGATCCCAGGTAGCGTACCCGCGGCTTCGAAAGATTAGTGCGACTGGTCCGGGTTTTCTCGATGTAGCGATGTACCAGGTTTGGAGCTTATCCTGCCTCAGTGGCCAGCTCGATAACGTTTTGCAAAAGTTAGCTGTCTACCTTCCTTGAGAAAGCCATCTGGTTGATGTGCGAAAGCTTGGAAACTTTTATTTCTATTCTACGCCAAGAAATTTCGGATCACTAGTATAGTTATACTTTTTAAGATTGCTGATGGTGTTTGATTTTGCTTACCATTGATGTTTCAAAATCCTCCATTTCTGGGTATCTTAGCACCCAACTAGAGCTTCACTGGCATCCCTCACACATCTCACACAAGCCCTTTTGCACTTCATGTTTGTCATTTTTTCTTCTGCAGACATTCCTGAATCTGGTACTCATTTGATTTCCTTGGCCTTCCTGTACCTTTCTTTCATGCCACTTAGACTGAATAAATTCTCTCAGCACCACATCACTCATTCTTTCAACAAAACTGCTCTAAAATATTTGTGTTACCCTGTTAACATCATTGTGTTTCACATTACCCATCTGTCATGTAACTTTATTCGGTACGTGATCAGAATCAGTCTTGCTGCAACTCCCTTCTAAATTAGGCATCTATTCAGCACACAAATGACTCCTGTCTCTCTTCAGCAGTTTAACTGCCGTACATCAGAGTAGGAAAAATTTTACTTTCGTACACAGCCATCAATGACCTTTTTGACAACTTGTTTGTCTTGAGGAACCATCCTAAAAGTGGCTTTCAAAACTGAATTCTTTCACTTACCAATTTTACCATTAACTATGCTATCATCTGGGTTTACACTGCCCCTGAAATCATGTAAAAGTCCTGGAATTCGATTTCCCTTTTTCCTAAGCCTGGAGAATCCTTGATTCTTCATGTTTTTGTGAAAGGTCCTGGAACAGTCCTTGAAAAAAAATGGTCATCACGTCTTTCCATGGAGTGTGGAATCATGGTGTCATCTTTTTCATCTCATGTGGTGCTGCAGTGCAAGATGTTTGAGTGCCATATTTTCAGTGACCTTTGTTTGTGGTGTAGCAGTTGTGTGCAGAGTAGGAAAAATTGTACTTTCATACAACCGTCGTTTGTGAACGACGAATTTATCTTTTATACATAGCATCGTTTGTGAACTTGTTACCATGGATGCTGAGCTGCAAGAAATCTGAGATGATCCCCGGATGTTTTTATGATGTCGGTGGAGAAAGTTTTGAAAGTTGTTGTTCTAAAAGAAACATTAAGTAGTTATTCCAAAAGAATTCTGTCAAAGGTGTAATTTTCTGTTTTTCTTTGTGTGTGTTTTATGTTCTGCCAAAGCGTGTAGAAGCAAGGATGCCACCTGTGATATAAGGATATAAATCACAGTAAGTTTGAGACAGTTTAAAGAATTACAAAAACATTAATGCACCACATGGAGACAGACAATGTATTAAGAACCAAAGTCCTGTGATTAACATATTTTTGTTTTCGTTACTAGTGAAATATAATTTAGAGTTTTTGTCATCGTGTGAATATTCAGGAATAAATAACTAGAGAAAGTTAATTTAAAATGTAACAGTTTTGTTTTTTCTGAGGTCTGTCGATTATGAATTCCTATGTGCCGTGGCAAAGCACTGATGGTTTTTTTTTTTTTTTTTAATGTATGGTGGTTCTAATGTTGCACATATAGTGCTCATTATTGGAAAACTCGTAGTACTTCAACATAACAGAATTTAAGATGGCCGTTCCTTCTTGCACATGCTTTCTTCACTGAAGGAGATTGATACCTGGCCTCCCTGCTGCCAATGTGTGTGTCAATAGACGACTGTGAAATAGGGAATCTTAAATGCCATGGCAAAATTGTTTTATATTATTATCATTGTGCTAAATTCCAGATTGCTTCATATAAGTTTTATGCAGAGAAAATTTTCCACTCCATTGAAGATGTACTGCACGCTGAAGAACGCTCTGCAGCACAGAAACCCAGAGGATTTCATAAGAATCCATAATAGATTTGAACCCAATTTGCAAAATATAAAACAAATCACTATGTTTCTAGGAAAATTTTAAGCTCTTGGAAAGTCCTGTAATTTTTGCATACAAACCATGTATCAAACTTGCTTCTTAAATACACAAATTCAATAATGTGGTCTAACTCTGTACCATTTTGACTGATCTTGTATTAAGTACTTCCAGTTTTGTTCTCAGAACCATGATTTTTGTTCTTCTCTCATTTATACTCATTTTGAATTGAATACGAACTTCATACATTTGGAACAACATACTATGCCACTTTTGTTCTGTGCCAACTGGACTGTGTCATCAGCATACAGCAACCAGCAGATGTGGGAATTTCCAAGATATAAACCAATACTGTCTATTTTGGATCACACATGCATGCATATCCATAAATATTCTGAACAGTACGGTGACATTACACAACCTAGTCTGACTTTTGCACCAATGCAAAAACAATTCAATGAAATACCATTTGCATGTACACGCACTCTACTGACAGCATATGTAATTTTCACACATTCAAGAAGAAAACAGTTATATCACAATTATTCAAGAACTTACACAAAAGCACATTGTTCAATAATCATAAGCTTAGGTGAAGTTCTGGGATGCTAATGAAAACTGTTATCTACAGTTATCATTTGATTTCTCAAGCATAGTGACATTAAAGAATAAGTATATACATGACACAACATTATTCTTGGCAAGGTAATGTGTTCACCCATTGTGCATGTCAATTGCTATGGCTTGGAAGTATTATGTGTTGCCTAATGCTTTGTAATTTAACAAAATCCAAGGAACCCAAAGAAAATCTGCAGTTAGTACAGTCAACAAAAATTTACATCGTACATGTTTACTTTTTAGTTTGACATGCATTTTTATGTGTTGCATGTACAACTTTACACCAAAGGTGAATTAATACCCTGATTAGTTGAGTATGACATTTGTTATTTTGTTTTGTATTTTTTACAGAATGTGAGCCTATGGATGTTTGTGAAACCACTGAGATTTCCAAAGATCAGGAAACTGAAGCAGAAATCAAAAGCAACACTATTAGTGAGGAAAAAGCAACCAAAATTCATCACATCATTGCCAAAAGTATTTTGCCTCAACTCCATCGTTCACTGACTGATAAGGTTTGTAAATTTGTGTATTTACTGTCTTATTGGGGAGGAGGGTGAAAAATAATTAACACTATGCTGTTATTAAGCATATAGTGCTGTATTATTACAGTAAAACCTCTATAATAATCTGTGTTTATAATGTTTTCTGAGTTGATTCTTTTCACTGGTCCCCAATAAAAAGTTCATTGAAATAATATTAAATGATCTGAAATCTAGTTACATCAAACAGTAATTCTTGATCCCATGGGGGATTTTAATAGACAGGTTGGACTGTATATTGATTGATAGTTTGTTTATTTGGAATGATGTACTACACTTGCTGCCATCCATTCATTTGTTGAACGTATCACAAAAGAACTTTATATTTAAATTGAAAGTACAGAATTCCTTTTTTCCACTTGAGTGCAGTGTAAATGCGTTATCACTAAAGCCTATCATTAAATCAAAATCTGTGTATTTGAATATGACTGGGATCTAGCTATGTTGTGTTTTTATCATATTTTTTGAGAGAAAGAAAAGAAAAGTGCTTATAGTATCACTGTGTATTAGTATCTAGATACACAATCTCCTCATTAATGAATCATTTAAAAAATTATCATTACATACATACATACATACATACATACATACATACATTACATACATACATACAAACATACATACATACATACATACATACATACATGCATACATGCATACATACATACATACATACATACATACATACATACATACATATCATCATCATCATCATCGTCAACCATTATCAATCCACTGCTGGACGAAGGTCTCCCCAAGTTTCCTCCACAACGGTCTGTCTTGTGCCAGTCTCCTCCATGTCACCCCTGCATACTTTCGAATTTCATCCACCCATCTCCCATGTGGTCTTCTTCTGGGTCTTTTCCTGTCCCTTGGAATCCAATCTAAAATTTCGGCTGTCCATCGATGGTCTGTTCTTCTGGCAGTATGTCCAGCCCATTGCCATTTCAGGGATTTAACTCTGATCATGATGTCTTCCACTCTTGTCATTTTTCGGATCCACGAGTTCCTCTTCTTATCTCTCCTGGTTACACCAAGCATGCACCTCTCCATGCTGCTTTGAGTTGTCTGCAGCCTTTGTATGTCTCTTTTAGTTAAGGTCCACGTCTCTGCACCATACGTAAGCACTGGAAGGATGCATTGATTAAACACTTTTCTTTTAAGACATAATGGCATATTGCTCTTGAAAATTATGCTGTTTCTTCCAAAAGCTCTCCAGGCAAGTTTTGTACGCCGATTAATTTCTTCATCAATGTGACCCTCACTTGATATCTGCTGTCCAAGATAAACGTACGTGTCTGTTATCTCCAGCTTTTCTCCATCAATCGATAAATCTTCATTTCTTGTAAAAGCATTGAACATCACTTTTGTCTTCTGAAAGTTCATTTTTAATCCCACTTCTTTACTCTTGTCAGTAAGTTCCTGGATCATACTCTGCAGCTCTGATGAGGTAGTTGCAAAAATGACTACGTCATCAGCAAAACGAAGGTGGGTTAGATAATCTCCATTAATCTTTATCCCCTTGTTTTCCCAGCTCAGCGACTGAAAGACACCCTCCAATGTGGCATTAAAGAGCTTCGGAGATATGGTGTCACCTTGTCTCACTCCCTTTCCAATTTTTACGTGTGTTGTATTTTCAAACAGCCTAATCTTTGCACTTGCATTTTCATAGATGTTATTAATAATATTAATGTATGCATCTTCAATACCGCAGGTTTTCAGAGCCATTGTAACTGCTGATGGTTTCACCGAATCAAAGGCTTTTTCATAATCGATAAAAGCCATGCACAATGGAAGTTCATATTCCCTCGCTCTTTCAATTAGTTCTCTCAGCACGTGGATATGATCTATTGTGCTGTAGCCACTCCTGAATCCAGCTTGTTCTCTCGGTTGAGCCATGTCCAGTGTTACCTTCAAGCGGTGTGAAAGAACTTTAGTGAAGATTTTATAAACTACTGATAGGAGGCTGATAGGTCTGTAGTTTCCGAGATCCTCAATGTCACCTTTCTTATGTAGCAGGATCATTGTAGCGGTGTTCCAATCCTCAGGAATCTTTCCTTCATTAAGGCATCGAGTGAAAATTTGGGCGAGTACTGTTTCGATTTCTCCACTTGCTTCTTGTATGATGTCTACAGTAATTCCATCTTCTCCTGGAGCTTTTCCTCGCTTCATGTTCTTGATTGCATGTGCAACTTCTGCTGGAAGGACTGGAGGAACTCTGGTACTGGTATCTTTCATGATGTCTGGAGTGCATGTATCATCCCTTTCATATAATTTGGAGTAGAAATCTTTCACTCTTGTCAAAATTTCGCCTCTATTTCTTGTTACAGAACCATCTTCTTTTCTCAGTGCCATAATCTGTTTTCTTCCCTTACTGAGATGTCCCTTTGCTATCTTTAGGCTTTGGTTGTTTTCAATTGCTTTCCTCACTAGTTCACAGTTGAATTTTCTTACGTCTTCAGTGATACTTTTTCTTACTGTCTTGCATAGCTCTATATATTCCACTTTGGAAGTCACATCTTCTTTAGTTGTCCTCATCTCTCTTCTTTTTTGCATCAACATTTTGGTTTTTCCTGATAATTTGTTCACATGCAACTTGTTCTTAGACCCAGCTAATTTTGTTGCTGTTTCCATAAGAGCTTTGGTTACTTTTCTGTTAACTTCAGAAATATCCACTTCTTCCGATGTTAGGCCTTCTAAAGCAGAGAATCTGTTCTTCAGTTCCAACTTGAAGGTATTATGGTGTTTTTTAAGGTTGGTTATGTCAATAGATTTTGTTTGTCTTATGAGCTTGCCACGTTCAAGTTTAGTGTTGAGGTGCATCTTACATCTCACCAATCTATGGTCACTACCTGTGTTGAACTTGTTTAGCACACTGCAGTCTTCTATGACGAATTTTTTGTTACACATAATAAAATCTATTTCACTTGTCGTCCCATTTGGATGTCTCCATGTCCATTTCCTGTGTGGCTTTTTCTTGAAGAAGGAGTTCAAGATGAAAAACCCTTCTGCCTCTGCAAACTCAACGAGAGTATTTCCACGCTGGTTTCTGTTGCCGTGACCGAATTTACCTACTGAAGTTTCATTCTGTTGCCGTTGCCCTATTTTTGCTTTGAAATCTCCCATAATTATTTTCAAGTGCTGCTTACCTTTATTATTTAGATGACGAATTTCCTCATAAAATTCTTCAATTTCTTCTTCAGGGTGACTTGTGGTGGGTGCATAAGTTTGAATAATCTGAGCCTGGTATCTTTTCGAGAGTTGGATAACAAGTCGTGCAGCTCTGTCAGAGGAACTTTCAACTTCTACAACTTTATCCTTCAGTTTCTTGTTTATTATAAATCCAACACCACTAGTTCTGCCAGTATCTGTCCCACGATAGTAGAAGAGATGTCCACTTTTCAGTTCGATGAGATCTTCTCCTTTTCTCCTTACCTCACTTAGCCCCACGATGTCCCACTTGATCCTTTGTAGTTCCTCTTCCAATTCAAGAAGCCTTGAATCAGAAGATAGGGAGCGTCCATTGTAAGTAGCCAAGGTCAGCATCAGATGGCAGCCTAGTCCGGTCCTCCGGGGATTCTTAGCACCCTCTGCCTTCATGTCGCACTGGCCGCTGCCTTGGCCAGGTACATTCCAGCTGCCGGAGACTGAGGGCCAAGATTTAAGTTGTGGAATCATTTTGGAGGGGTTTGGCCATAACTCACCACGCTGGCCAAGCGGGTTGGTGAGTGTGGGATAGAATTTCCTCTTATCCCGATGGTATAGTTATACCGCTATTGGCGGTCGTCAGAGCCCCTTTAGTGGGAACAGGATGCACCACGAGAAGGCGGGGTTGACATTTGTCAAGGAGAGGCTGTGATGTTACGCATCACCTGACCTTACATCCCACATACATATATATATATATATATATATATATCACTAAGCTGTTCTCTGAGATTCAGAGGTTAGCTCCACAAAGAAATACAAACTACCAGATGTTTTTACTTACTGTTGTTGTTTCAAACTTCTTCATTGCCTTCCTCTGCCTTTCCTTCCTGCCACTTGGGCTAAAAAGATTTACTTAGTAAGCCTGTCATCACTCATTCTTTCACCATGGCCAAACCACCGAAGCATATTAGTCTCCACCTTGCTAACAACATTTTGCTTCCACGTCACACAACTGCAACACATCTTTATTCCTCACACAATCAGACCGTGTCTTGCCACACACACACACACACCCCTCCCACCACCACCACCATACCCCCGTAATTAACGCATTTCTCCAGAACACAAACGACTCCTATGTTTATTCTGCAGTACCCAGGTTTCACTGCCATACGTCAGAGTAGGAACAACTACACTTTCATACACAGCCATGCGGGACTCTCTAGAGAACTCATCATTCCTGTGAAAACCTCCCAGAGCAGCTATGACTTTCAATGAAGAATTCACTCATCAACTAATTTCACCATCCAATTTGTTCTCTCTGTCAAACATGCTTCCTAAATACACAAACTCACTCACTTGGTCAATCACAGTGTCGTTTATATTTACATTACATTCAGTACTACAAGTTCCTCTCTCAAACACCATAACTTTGGTTTTTCCCTTATTTATACTCAGTTTGAATTTCATGCAAACTACGTACATCCGAGACAACATACTCTGAAAATCACTTTTGTTCTCTGCCAACAGGACAGTGTCATCAGCATACAGAAATCTGCACACACGGCTATCACCGAGACATAAACCAGTATCATCTATTTTCCAATCGCGCATGCACGTGTCCATAAATATATTAAACAGCCATGGTGACATTACACATCCCTGTCTGAATCCTGCACCAATAGAAAACCATTTTGATAAAACACCATTCACTCGTACACAAGCTCTACTACCAGCATACATGGCTTTTACACTATTAAGTAGATTCCCAGTAACACCATATTCATTCAATAACTTCCACAAAAGTGACCTATTTACTCGGTCGTAAGCTTTCTCTAAATCTATGAAGGCAGCAAAAACTTTCTTACCAACAGCCAGATACTTTTCAATCATCATGCGTAATGCAAAAATCTGGTTAGTGCAGCCTTTACTAGGTATAAAACCACTCTGAACATCCCAGACTTTCTCTGATGTAAGACCCCATACTTTCAATAACGACCTTATCAAACACTTTCTCTGGCACACTTAGTGGGCTAATACCACGATAGTTCTTGCATTCAGTCTGATCACCTTTTCCCTTATACAAGGGAATAATAATATCATCCTTCCAATCCCGAGGGACCATTCCTAACTCCCAGCACAACTGGCATACTTCAGTTAACCATTTAATTACAGAGTCACCACCATATTTCAACATCTCGGCAGTTATGCCATCAACTCCTGGAGTCTTACCATTCTGAAGAGATTTTAAAGCTTTACACACTTTTCCTCTTGAGATCCCTCCTGTGCTTCCATCCCTCACTGTGACATCATCTGTGTTTGTGTCAATTATCTTTGCTTTCTTGATCTAATAACTCACAGAAATATTCACCCCATCTTTCATTTAACTCATTGGGCTCCCATATCATTTCCCTGATCTCATTCTTCACACAACTTACAACTTTGTTTCTCCTATTTTTCCTGAGTCTCATGTGCTTCCAGAAAGACTTCCTGTCTTTCCAAGAAGCCAGTTCATGCCTTTTCACCTTCTCCTTCCTATCTTTTGCCTTACTCTGGTGAACCAGCTTAGCAGCTTCATGCTTCTTTGAGCGATATTCATTCACAGAGACTCTACCTTGCAACATCCCCAAATAGGCTGCCTTCTTTCTCTTTACTGCCTCTTCAATCTCACTATTCCACCAAGCTTCACCTCTATTGTTACCCACTATTGTAGTGCCACAGACCTCTTTAGCAGTAGTGACAACACAGTTCTTAAAACATTCCCACTTCTTTAAAATTCTCATGGTTGCTTGAAACCATAAAATTGATGATCCTGGCATTTTCTACTCTTTCCAGTGCACACGTTTTCCATTAAAGTAAATAATTGTATTTCCCTTATGTATTTGCTTTTATTTAGCAGATTTAAAAACATCCTTTTGAATTGATTAGCAGGAACTGTGAATAAAACTTACTGTGCATTATTTTATTTTTCACTATGCACAATTTTCCCACTAGATGACATAAATGCATATTTCTGCAATGTGACATAAATGCATAGTTCTGCAATGTGACATAAATTATATATTTATATTTCACATAATTCAATGAAACCTGTTTAGCAAGTCGTCAGTGGTTCTGTGACAAAAATAACCTTTTGACAGGTAACCACCTAATATAGAGTGGTTCTGTTTGCCAAAATATCTCCCATTCCCTACTTGAAAATAAGATATAAAAGACTTCCTTTCTGTAATGCAGCCTGCTCTGAAATGTGTGTTCTTTCTTCCATGCTGTTTTGTTATTTAGGAATTTCATTCCCTAAATCTCGGACTAAGAGCCAGAAAAAAAGACTGAGGAATGGGGTAAGGTGTTCAGAACATATGTACATTGTCACAAATTGGGTGCTCCTTCCACATGTTCTTTCCAAGAAAATGGAAGGTAAGGATGTGCCAAGTGCAATAGTAGCACTACTGTAATTGAGCTTTGAAGTCATTTCCACTCTCACCCTCCTTTCTCTTCCTTAAAGTCAGCTGTGTGTTCTTTTGCTATCTGAAGCAAGTCATCAAGCATGCTTAAACAAATGGTCACTTTGTGAGAAGACAAATTTCATTGGGATGAGAGGGGAATGAACTCCGCTGGTTGCACACTCTCATTTTAGACAATTAAAGATCAGGCATATGTACCATAGTTAAGAGTAAACTATAAAATCTGCTAACAAAATTCTAAGAACTTGACAGACTCCAAACACTACCCACCATTTACAATTTCGTGAATGGTGGTGACGGAGAGAGTGAGAAAAAAACAACAGGTGTTTCATATTTTGAAACTCACAGCCTTTACGCTACCTTTCTACAATTTCCTATACAAGATTTTTTTAATTCCTCACACGAAATGTAGGTATATTCTCTTATTCATTTCAAAAATGGCTGCCTATGGGTGCATCATGCAGGTGGCTGCCAAATGGAGGTCTGTTATGCATTGTTTCTATTGGTAATGACATCTGTGCTACATGAAACTGCCCACTTTGGCAGGTGACTTTGGAATATGAGTGATCGGCAACACAGGTTTCACTGTACCTCCCACATCTGACAATGCCCTTGGCCTAATAGCTGTAATTATAATCCAAATTGGGAGATGCATTTTTCCATTTAAATTTTTCCTACTAAGTTGTATAAACTGTAGTGTATAATTTATTTATTTTAACTGGATACCTACAGTGAAAAATAAATCTTTCATAGTGTAAAGGATGGTGGTCCAACTGGTGGCCTTATATGCCAGATCCAGCCCATTGTTGCAGTTCTTTCTAATCCATGATTACCCCCTCTTTTTTTTTTTCTTTTTACTTTTCAAAATATACAGTACAGAAAACACTGATGTTCAAACAATTAACATTGTTCCCAACAAATGTCCACTACTTCTGTTCTTATTTTTTAATTATCCAGTTCCAAAGTCTTAATATATACCCTTTATGTTTTGCACCCAAAAATATCCTGATATGATTAAGACACAGGTGTTTTAATATACTGCTTTCTTTTTACCTCCAGTTAGAGTATACGCAGAGAACAACACAATCCACCTGGGCAACACAAGTTTGTGGCAAAAGGAGATGTGTGATTGGGGGAAGGGGTGGCAGGTGTGATGATGATGCTCTCCGATTTCTATGGGACCTTGGCTGCTCCCTGGAAGCATTTGGCCATCAGCACCCTGACTGGCATTGTCTTGTTGAGGTTAGCACTTGCCACTGTAGGAAGTTCAGTGGATTTGTTGTCACTGTAGCATCACACATTTACAATTAGTAACTATGAGTTTAAGAACTTTGGGGTAAAAAAGGAAAGTAAGTGTGGTGAACAGAATATGTAATACAACTTGGGAAAGTGGCTATTTATTTGTTGACTTAAGGGGGAAACCACAGTGTCTTGTATGTTCACAAATTGTGTTGGTGCTGAAAGCATATAATATTTACCGCCATTACAAAATATCTCACGGTGAAAATATAGTGTGATTTGTGAAGAATTTGTGCATGTGGTTAACAATCTCAAATCAAATCTCCAAGCACAGAAAAATACATTCTTCAAAGCAACACGCATCCAAAAGCTTAACCTAAGAGCCTCTTACGAGATATGTGTAGTTAATCACACAGAATAAAATGTCATTTTGGAGTGGAGAATCATAAAGCAGTGTGCAATAAAAATGGCTGAATCATTTGGTGAAGCTAAAGTTTAAAAAATCTGTGAAGCAGTTTGTCTTGTACATCAAGCAGTCTCAAGAAGAATTTGTGTTACTAATAATCAACTTCAGACACAGCTAAAGAACAAAATGAAAGTGCAGATGTTTATCAGCTTTTAATTTTTATTAGACTAATTGGTGAGACATTTTTTTCTATCAGAAGAATTGCTTGACTTGGGGCCACTTCTATTTGTGCTAAATGCTGAGGTATTTTTGGAGCTCTAATTCTGTTGTAAATGAAAATGATAGGTTCACAAAATGTTTATGCATTGTAAGTAGATAATACAAATATATGACTGGCAAAAACACTGGTTTAGTTGTTTTATTAAGAAAAAATCCCATTGATACTCATACTCCTGTACTACACTGCATAATTCATCAGAAAATACTGTGTGATATTTTTTAAGCTAAATGATATCCTGAAGGACATTGCAAAAATAGTCAATTTAATTAGAGGTGGAAACCAAACCCAAAACCATTGGAAGTTGGTTTCATTTCTAGTAGTATCTGCTGAATTTGATCATATCTCCTTATATTCTGAAATTCACTGGCTAAGTGCAGGAAAAACTTTTAATATATTTTTCTACTTTCTTGAGGAAAATAGCAAACATGAAATTTTCTTGTTTTTTGAGAAAAATGGCAAACACGAAATTTACCTGTTGTTGTTGTTGTTGTTTTTAAGTAAAGTGGCAAACAAACATTTCCAGTTTCTTGAGGAAAATAACTAACACAAAATCTTCCAGTTTCTTGAGGGAAATGGCAAACATGACATACAGGAAAATCTGACCAGTCAGGAATGATTTTGTACATTAGTTTTCCTAAGAGATAATAACAGAAAGTCTCAATTATCTGAACTTGAAACTTTAAGGAGAGAATCAAAACATCAACCAGCTTATGAGCTATGTTGAGGATTTTTGAAAGAAAAAAAAAATCTGCTTTTAAAGATGATCTGTCAAAAATGAACCTTAAACACTTCAAAGCCTACATGCAAGTAAAGAAGGGAAGTAAAAAATCCTGACTTCAGACAATTCACAGTTAATACATTGCCAAATTTGAGAAAGAATTTAAATATAGGTTTTCAGTTTTTGTCAGCTTAAAATCAACATTCTAGCTTTTTGTCAACCCCCTTGGAGCCAAAATTAAGGGACAAGATCCTGCACTGTAGATGAAATTATGCCAGGTTCAGAGTAAATTCTTCCTTTCATTTGAAAGCAGTCTTCAGTTTAAGGAGTTTGGGTAACTATTGGCGGCTGAAAAGTATCTTTGTGATTTTTTCTTAGATGTAAGTTTCTCTGGAATGAAGATGCACAAATCCAATAATAGAAGGAAATTATCTTGAGATGCACTACAATTGAACCTCTATTTAGTAATAAGAAATTGGCATTCCCCTCTCATGAATTAACATGCTGCTCAGTGCTCTGACTGAACTTAATGTAAACAAGAACTCAAAATTGCTACATTTTTACGTGTTTGTATTTTCTTTTATTGGATTCTGAAAATTGTTTCTTATATAGAAACAATTTTCAGAATCCAATAAAAGATATAGCTAATGAAAACATTTTATGCTATTGTATTAAATAATTTCACTTTAAAAAACTTCTAGGAAAAATTCTTGGCCCTCATAATCCTATGGGGAATATTTTTGGCCCTTGAAAGAAATTTACTTGGATCACATTAGTATAAAGCAGTGGTGGAAAAACTTTTGACCAGTGTGTCAGATAGAGTGGAAACTTTATGGCTGGCAAGTCATGTGCATCGTGTGAGGTGTATATACTCTCAGTATACAATTGTCAAATTTTAGAGAAGGTTATAAAGATATTTTGGCAACTAAGACTCTGTCTGGCCCCTGCCCTCTCTTGCTTAAATTCCTTCATTTCTTCTGCAAGAATAATTCTTGATTTATTCATATGCTAAATGTTTATATTACATAGAGTTATCATGCTAAATGTTTATATTACATAGAGAGACCATTGGTGGTCCAGTTTCTGCACCTCAGCTATAAAGTGTTCGTCACACAGGAATGCAGACAAACAGAAAGATAAAACGGAAAATTTTTATTGTTATTATTTCTTGAAACACTCAGTTCTTTTGGCATGCCAATTTTGGGAAAGGTTATTAACTCAGAACTCCTGGTTGTGAAAATTTGGGCATTTTTTAATATGAAATTTACTATATAGCGCTAAGAATATCAGTTAATCTTAACATTTTGGTAGTGAAAAAATCAAGAAAAAATTCAGTGATCTAAGATTTATAGCTCCAGGAGTTTATGTAAATTCAAAACTCCTAGATGTAGGCAGCCAACAGCACCCAAGTGTGAAATATAATATGTGATTTCTTTGTCTTGTTTAGCATTCTGTCAGATTCAGTGTTTTACCTTTAGACTATCACTGCAGGATTTTGGAATATGCTGAAGTATCAGTTATATGTATTTTTATTCAGTACCTGAACTGTACTCAGTGCTGCAGTGAATGCTTGTGTTGTGAATACCACTTCCTGGCCCCCTAACCATAAAAAGTGTTCAGTTTTTATTCACTCTATATATATAAATCTTGTTAGCTGTGTTGTAACAATATCTTTCAGAGATATGAATGCAAAAAATTGCAGTTATAAGTTCATAATAACCTCTTTATAAATTATGGTAATAATTTTTCTGTTAAGGTGCTTAAATGTGTTTGTGCACTCATGTTCAAAAGGTTTGCATGCATGATAACTTTTATTAAGGGAGAGAGCTTAAAATTTCCAGCTTTATACATTAGTAGAAAATCAATCACCATCACAGTTATTTAAAAATAAAATGTATTTATTTCATGGACCTTTTTTC
Organism: Macrothele yani; assembly: GCA_039090855.1. NCBI lineage: Eukaryota > Metazoa > Arthropoda > Arachnida > Araneae > Macrothelidae > Macrothele > Macrothele yani. The sequence goes on along the minus strand of CM077002.1, from coordinate 33,698,951 downwards.
CCCCTAGACTCGTAGTGATCAGGAACACAAGCTTGCTGCTGGCCATTATCGTCCAGAAGATGATGAGATTTTACGTGTACCAATTGCCTTGGCAATGGTGAAACTTCTGCAAAACTTACCACATAATAGTTTGAAAGTTAACTTACCTGGGTATGTTATAAAATATTTTGATTTTTGTGTTAAGTACTGGTTTCTCCAGAAGTCTTAAAATACTCTGTTTACTCTACTAAGAAATATGCTTTTGGAATGCTGATTTAATGAATACAGTAAAACTTTGATTATCCAACCTAATGTGGACTGGCCTTAGGTCAAATAATTGGGGAAGTCTGATAATAGAGATTATATTTTATTCTATAAAAAAACATATTTTAAATAGAAATTATTTTAATTATGTCTTTTAAACTCTACATAATCAACTGTGTTCTTGCAAAATGCTTAATCAAATGAAACATAACAATTCTTTGGTACATTATGTACAATATAGTAACATTAAATATATACATATAACATCTATGAAAATGCAAGTGCAAAGACTTGGCTATTTGAGAATACAGCACCCATAAAAATTGGAAAGCGAGTGAGACAAGGTGACACTATGTCTCCCAAACTTTTTAATGCCTCATTGGAAAATCTTTCAATCACTAAACTGGGAAAACAAAGGGATAAAGATTAATGGAGATTATTTAACTCACCTTCGTTTTGCTGATGATGTAGTCATTTTTGCAATTACTTGCTGACAAGCGTAAAGAAGTTGGATTAAAAATGAACTTTCAGAAGACAAAAGTGATGTTCAATACTTTTACAAGAAATGAAGATTTATCGATTGATGGAGAAAAGCTGGAGATAACAGACACGTACGTTTATCTTGGACAGCAGATATCAAGTGAAGGGTCACATTGATGAAGAAATTAATTGGCGTACAAAACTTGCCTGGAGAGCTTTTGGAAGAAACAGCATAATTTTCAAGAGCAATATGCCATTATGACTTAAAAGAAAAGTGTTTGATCAATGCATCCTTCCAGTGCTTACATATAGTGCAAAGACGTGGACCTTAACTAAAAGAGACATACAAAGACTGCAGACAGCTCAAAGACACATGGAGAGGTGCATGCTTGGTGTAACCAGGAGAGATAAGAAGAGGAACTTGTGGATCAGAAAAATGACAAGAGTGGAAGACATCATGATCAGAGTAAAATCCCTGAAATGGCAAAGGGCTGGACATTTTGCCAAAAGGACAGACCATCGATGGACAGCCGAAATTTTAGACTGGATTCCAAGGGACAGGAAAAGACCCAGAAAAAGACCACATGTGAGATGGGTGGATGAAATTCGAAAGTATGCGGGAGTAACATGGAGGAGACTGGCACAAGACAGACCGTTGTGGAAGAAACTTGGGGAGACCTTCGTCCAGCAGTGGATTGATAATGGTTGACAATGATGATGATGATGATGATGTATGTATGTACATATGTAAGGTACCTGAGCCAAATAAAGCCCACTTAAAAACATATGAATTATCTATGGTTTAGAAAAAAAAAAAGGCATTTCAGTCTATCACAGTCGTTCTGATCACCTGTTCTTCGCAGCAATGTCTCGCCATTTTTTCATCAGAAATACATCAGCTGGTGTTGCACCTTCTTGTTGCTCGATGTATGCCTACACAGTTTCAAGAGCAGACACAGCATTCAAGTGTGAAATTTTGTGCTTTACTACCTCTTCATCAGATCTAATGCTGACACTTTGTGGGACTTTTTTTTACTACCTCTTCATCAGATTCTAATGCTGACACTTCATGGGACTTTTGTTCGACAAGTGTCACTGTCTCTACATCAGTATGATCTAATTCTCTGTCGTTGCCTCTTATCCATTCTTTGATGTTTGTTTCCATAACTTTTTCCGATCCAGGGAAGGGGCCCTTGCTATTTCAAACAATGGAGTCTGTTAATTTGGTGACTCCTCTTCATGCTAAGAAAAGTCGATAATGTTACGCCACAACTTGCTCAAAGTTTCTGCTTTTACCTTGTTCTGTGATTGAGCTGCCCAAAACACTACATCCTTCAGATTGATCTTCTTAAGATGATTGGTCAATTCTCCACCGATTTTAGTTGCCTGCAAAAGGGATTGTAAGAGGTGAAAATGGCTCAGCCACTTTAAGTTTTCCAGAACACCTTGGTCCATGGGGAATCAAAGATAACTATGTCACTTTAGGTAGGAAGAATTTAATGATATCACCATTAGGTAGTGTATCTTCTTTTGGATGTGAAAGCACATTATTGAGAAACAAAATGGCCTTTCTTGGAAGCTCCATCTTCTTCAAATGTTTCTCAACCTTGGGCACAAATTCTTCATGGAACCACAATTTGAAGAGTGCAGCATCCATCGAAGCATTTTTTTGGTTCTTGTAGTAAACCAGCATGATTGAAGCTGATCGATTTTTGAATGCCCAGGGCTTTGTAGATTTTCCAATAAACATAAGAGGCAGTTTATGGTTACCAGAGGCATTACTGCATGCCAGTGCAGTTATTCTGTCTTTGCTCCATTTATAGCCTGGAGCTGATGGTTCTTCATGCCATACCAAGGTTTTAGTGAGCAGCATTTTGTAATTCCGGCGTGTTTCATCACAATTATAAATTTATTCTGAACAGTAACCTTCTTTGTCGATGGTTTTTAAGCCATTTCTTTGAAAACCTTCACAATGTCAGATCATTATCACATTATTATTATCAAATGATCTGACCGATAATTATCATTATCGACCAGATCATTTTTCTCTACAAATATTAAGTTGGCATACACCATATTTCTTTTTCCATCTCTCAAGCCAGCCATTGTTGGCTGTGAAACATTGTTTCCTTTAGAAAATGCAAACGTAGTGACAAAGCTTTTGCCTGTAGCATTGGTTTGAAATCGCAGCTCCTTTTTCTCTTTGTTGCAAAAACCATAAAATAATGTTTCTCCCACTTTCACGTACATCCTACTTTTCATAGTTTTATTTTGAGTAGGCACTAGCATTTTCTCCTTCCACACCATCAATTTTACCCGATTGTGCATCTAGTCTCTGACGGTGATGTGCCCAACACCAAGGTTGACAGCTATCTTTTTATGACACCCCTTTATCAATGCGTTGAAGAGCCTCAAGCTTTATTTGAAGTGAAATACAGACTTCCTTGCATTTTGCAGACATCACTCTGTTTACAGGACGAATGAAACAAACAAATATCTTATGTACACGGGAGCGCCGCACATGCGATTTTACTGATACATATGACTGAGGTAAGAGCTGATATGACTGAGAGAGAGTGCTCGGTAACATGGTCAGTTAATCAGGAGTTGAGATAGTGCGAGGTCAGTTAATATGGGTTCTACTGTAATAGTTATAGCTGCCACATGTGATGCTTTTTCAAATAAAATCACAGGTATTGCTTCTATAAGATCGTACATTGGCTTCAATTTTATTTTATTTTGGAATGATTGTATCATCTTTTGTAATGGAATTTATGTAATGTTTTTTGTAAAGTAATCCTGTAGTTATACATATTTAGTATTAAGTGTGTACTATTTTATAACTTGATCAGTACATTCACCTACAATGATTAATTGCAGATCATATGGTTTCTTTATAGCATATTTCATGTTTTTTGAATGATGCCACTTATTACTTCGTACATGTAATTTCTACCATGATCGTAATTAACAGAATAAATTAAACTTATTGTAAAGGATTGCTTAAAAATTGCTGTTGATTTGCTCTGCTTGCATAAGGAAAGGAGGAATTTAAAAAGGCTTTTCTGAAAATTAAGAATGATGTAAAAAAAAAATGTCCTCAAAGTGAAAATCATAAACTATCAGTTACTTCTACCAACCTAGCAAGCTTGTTGTTTACCTTCCTTATAGCAAACCTGAATGAATATTTTACATACAGCAAACCTGAATCATTATTTTACATACAGCAAACCTGAATCATTATTTTACAAAATTGAAATTGAGCACATAATTTTGACTTTGGTTTTGCTATTTGAATCTTCAAATGATTGTGTGCAATACTCAAATCTTGAACTCATAACTGTTGTAAAACTGTTATGAGTTCTAGATTTGAGTATTACAATTACAATTTACATGCTGTTTATTGCATCTGTGATTTATTCACTCAGATAGGAAAACTGATTTGACCAGCAGAAGAACTGCCTTTTAAATTACATAAATTCTAATTTATTACATCCACAAACTTTATGTGGGAAAATATTGTAAAGTTCATCAGCATACTTCAATTTGCACAGTTAGTTAGTGTGTAAAAGTATATTTGCACACATTTTTGAAAAATCAGTCCTTGAAAAATTGGAGTGGTGGCCTGCTTAAAAACAAGGTTTATATGGTGCCTAAAAACTCCATAATTTATTTGTAAGGCCCCTTAAAACTCCTTATTTATACTGGCTACTCCTTAAAAATAAAGTGCTTTTGCTGTTCCAGCTAAGCAGCATGTTCTTAACCTCTCAGGTTGCTGACAGATTTCAGCAAACATAAGGAATTAAAGAATATTTGCTCTGGTTTGAAAGGAGTTATGAGATCTGGCTGAGCCAAGCACATGGTACTTCTAAGATAAGAGTACTGCTTCATTGCACAATGAAGCAATAGCCTGTGGGGGTGGTTTCTTGGTGTCTAATGACCATGCTAAAGGTCAGTGCTCAGTCAGTGTATCTTTCAGGCATTAGATTGTTCTGCAAATCAGAGAAATACTATTTCTTTCTTTCTTTCTTTCTTTCTTGTTTTTTTTTTTTTTTTTTTTTTTTTGCCATAATTTGTATCATTCTTGACATGCAAAACTGAAGAGATTTCTTTTATATTTGGTGGAGGGGATTAGTGCAGGGATCATTTTCCACCTGGTGACAGTATTTCCATTTTTCAAGACTTTCTAAAACAGAAGGAAGTGAAGATTTTCCTTGCTATCGTAATTTCTATTTTCTCTCAAAGTTGCCTCTGTCCAGTATGGTTTTAAATATCATTTTCTTGCATAAATGCATGTATTTCAGCTTGAAACTGTAGAGAACAATTTTGAAAAACAGAAGTTAGACAGAGAAAATATTTCTCTGTAATCTTGAGGCATAAGTTTCTTCCACGGATTCAAGGAAATCCGCCTTAATTATTTTTTGTCTTTGTCTTATTTTCTGTCTGGGGGCAGAATTCCATCTTTCAAAACTTTTAAAAGTGGAAGTTAGACAGAGCACAGATTTCTCCTGTAATTGTAATTTTTTTTTCTTGCAATGTTCCCTCTGTCCAGTATTGTAATTAAATATCATTTTGTTTAATAAATAATTGTATTTCAGCTTGAAAATGGAGGAAAATTTTCTGAAAAAGGAAGAGTCTGGCAGAGCAAAGATTTCTCCCATAATCATTTTTTTTTTTTTTTTTTTTTGATACACTATTCTTCTGTATTGTTGTTAAATGTCATTTTCACCCATAAACATTTGCATTTCAGCTTGATAAGGATGAGGAAAATTTTCTGAAAACAGAGAAGTGACAAAATTGGAAAATTTGTAAGAAATGAATCATTCTGTTCCAAAACATTCATCCTCTCAAAGTTACATCATTACCAAAAATAATGAAAGCTTTGGCATCATGCATTCATGGTCATCAGGCCAAAAGAAAGTTCTTTCAGCATGATGAATGAAATTATAATCTGAGAGCATAAAAAGGAAAGTAAGAAAAGCGACAATAAAGAAATGGGGTGGAAACATTATCCACAGAAAGAAAAACTAAGCAATGAGTGCTGTACAGCTGCCAAGTCAATGAAAGACAAATATTGCTATGGAACTCACTGAGAAGAAACTTGTGCTGATGTTTTAGTAAGTACAACAACAAAACAAAACAAGAAAAAAACTGTATTCAAAGCAATGTATTGTATTTTATTTTGATTTCAGTCATTTATACTGTGAATACAGTGAATAATTCCACCTTGCTCATGCTGTGCTATATTCACACTTTTTTTGCAGATTTTTCACCTGGTTAAAAAGTTCAGCTTTTTTTTTTCCTTGTTTGTCTTATGTATGATCTTTATATCAGAATAGTGTATGAACACATTAAACAATCAACTGTAGAGCTTAAAAATTTTGATCCAAAAATGATGTCATGAAGTGTCCCATGAAGTGTCAGCATCGAACCCTATTTTAGGGATGGAAGGATATGGAAAATTGTGGAAACTTAATAAATGATCCCGATCTTATTGTAGGAACAAACACCTATAGAACGAGGATTTTCCATAAATGAAGTAGGAAACTTGAAGGAGCCCTTCTTATATTTCACACAGAATTATTTATAATCATGTGAAGTTCGGCGGAGACATATACAGTGCTAAATAACGAAAGAACTTGAGCAAAATACATTCAGCATTTGAAAGAGCTGCAAGCTCTAAAACAAGTTCAAAGTTTACGAAAGAAAATTAATTCAGGCAAATCTCGGTATTTAAAAAAGAAAAACAAAATGCATGTGTGTGCAAATTAGCATCACTGAACATGAAAAAGATGCAGGTGCTTTTGTGGGAAAAGGAGAAACCAAGGATGACATTTCATTGTTTTTATAAGAAAACCAATTAAAGAAATGTCTTGATTTTGCTGGAATAGATGCTAAAATATTTACTAAGAAGGCTGATCTAAAAATTGTGTGGCTTGCTTTTTGTGAGATAAACTCACTTTTGAGTTATTTTATTACTAATAAAAATGCTTTAAAATAAAATGTGATTTGTATCTGAAACATAAATTGCATAACACTGAATTGTATTTGTGCAATTTTCTGAAATAATTTGTAATTTAAGCACCTGGGTAATAATTAAAATTTCAAAGTGAGGAAGATTTTTTTCTTAGAAATTAATGTTATGTAAAAATTATCCAAACTATTTTATTTCTCTGATAAGAATTTTTCCTTGAAAAATAGTGCAAATGTGCTTCAGAAAATTCAAAAGATCAATCTCTAAGCTCCTTTAAAATGTCTCGGCACACCATCAAAAACTCCTTAACCCTGAGAAGACTTTAAAAAGTGCTTATTGGGGGGGGGGAGAAAAGGTGTGAGAACCCTGGTGTCTCAAATAAATTTACACCTGTATACCTGAAGGGGCTCGAGCTATTAAGGCACAAAACATGAACACAAACTATGAGAACAGAAGATAAAAAATAAAAATTTTGCCCCAGTACAGTATTAGTTTACTGCTCAACATGTACAATAGGGCAGCAGAACAAAAACAGGGATTAAAATACCTTTTTTTTTTTAATTAAGTTTTCCAATAGGGGCCAAAAGTTACCTTTTGGGACCAGTATTAAGACTGCAAACTTTTAAAACTCTGTGAAAATGTTTTGAGGTGCCACAAGATTCTTAAAAATGTGATTTTAAGTAAAAAATCCAAAATTTTCAAGAATTTTTTATTAACTTCATTTTTTAATTCAACCCCTTTAAATAATATTTTTGACATATAAAAGCATATATAAATTCCTGTAAACTTTTACAAGTGCCCCAAGAAGGAATTTATTTGTGTACAATGAGTTTGTTAATATATTACATTTTTGTTATTTTTTATGGAATTTCATTGGATGTATTCTATCCAAAACTGATTAAATGCTATACTAGTAAATGTATGTGTTATTAAAGCAACAGACAATAGACACTAGACATTCATTACATGATGAACTTCATCAATGCATTGAGTTTCGCTTTTAAAAACTCATCTTTTGCATAGGCCACACACACTACTAACGAAGATTCAGTAACTAAGTTCACCATTCTTTCTACGGCTCGTGTGTGACATGGATAACAGGGAAAGTCTACTGATGGAAGGCCTTCATTAGATTGTGCTGTACTTGCTATCAATAGTTTAGTTCCTCATCACTAATACTGTGTGCTTGGTCATTGGTGGCTCTGTTACTTTGATGGCATTTCGAGTGATCATATCAATATAGTCTTTGGCTTGGAAGTTAATAGCTGGAATAACAAATTTTCTTATTCCTCCTTTGTGTTCCATCCTCGCTTTTAGTAGTCGACGTGGCCTAGCTTTCTCACATGTTTGCATTGGTCAGTTTTCAAGCACAGCAGAAGGTTTTCAAGTGCTGCAAAGTAGCCATTTCTTTGAATGACTGGAACAATTACATTCCAAAGATGCTCTGGAAGTTAATGGGAATACTTTATAAGTCTCCATAAGTGCTTTGAGCCATGTATACATGATGGTTTCAGTTTTATGTGGAACCAGACATGTGCATATACTTAAAGAATGTATTCTGCCACTGTGCAAAGATTTTCTGGTGGATTTTCTGTCCTTGCATACAAACGAAGTATGCCATTGTCAGCCACCTTGAATGTGCAAGTTTTCCTGGTTTCCTCATAGATAGTTCATAATGGCACTCACCACTAGAGATTGCATGGCTCATTCTCAATAAATATTTTTGGTCTGTGCTCATGCTCATGTCACCCCTAATTTTCAAGGGAGGTAGGTTATATTTAATTGGAGCGAATTCAATTACAGGTAATTCCTGACAGTTCTCAAGTTTTTTTCCTATTTTGCCACCAAACTCATTTGGTCCTTTTGTTTTTCAATCCAGAAAACCAAACAGATGATGTAAGGGCAGTTCACAGTTCATTTGCATGAAATAAATCCATTGTAGCAGCTTTCTTATTTCTTTTTCTAATAAAGAGATGATACTATTAGTAGCACCAATGTTAGTGACAGTTCCATCACATCCTACAGTAGTGATGTCTAAAGAATGGTTATTGTCATTATAAAATGCCACAATGCTATTCTTAATATTCTTTCCAGTACTGGAATGTGTTGTGCTTGTTATCTACGACGCACTTTCTGTCTATTCCAAATACTTTGATCCAGGCTCCTAAATAAGTGATACATGTTCTTTTACAATGGTTTTCTTGTAACATTTGCTCCCTCTCTTTCTTGTATTACAGTTTTGTCCTTTCTCCCATCAAAATAAAGTCATTTTTTTGCTGTAGTTATTATGCTCTCCTTGTGGCCTTTTTCACCGTTTTTTCAATTCTTTGACCTTTCTCTTCTAATCTTCATTCTATCAATGACTTTACTCTAGTCTCTTCTCTAATGTGGCCCATATCCTGCAGAACTGCACTTGCAATTGCTGCAGCAGTCCTACCAGAAATACCAGTTCGATCACACACTGAAGCTACAGAAGGAAGGTTTATGCACATTTGTGAGTTTGGTACTGCAATAGGATATGATGTTGAAGCCAAGACATTTTTTACCTCTCCTTTCATGTCTGCTTCAGAATAATTGTGCTTGTTATCTACGACATGCTTTACGTCTATTCCATCCATTTCCAGTACTTTTGGTTCCTTATAATTTCTTTCTCTCTTCAGTGCTTTTCAGTTTTTTTTTTCTTTCATTGCTAAATTTCAGGATGTTATGACATCAACTTCACCTACAGCCATCTTCCTGGTCGTTCTTTGGTCTTTTAAAAATTCTTGTTCTAATTTTGGAACCCAAAAGTTAATAAAAAATAATATTAATAAAGTTAATAAAATAAAAATAAATAATAAGGTAAAAAAAGTAGACCAAAAGTACAAAAAATCACAGAAATCAAGCATTTCAACTGTTTGTGACACTCTATAAAATTTTTTTATTTATTTGATATTTTTTCACTCAACTACAGTTGTTAAATGTACCTTTTTTATCATTATTAAAAATTTGTATTTAAAAAACTTGTATTTAAACTTTACATTTAAAAATACACCAAAAAGACAAAAAAAAAAAAATACAAAGTATTAAACTTCAACCTGTTTCTGGCACCTCAGACACTTTTATGATTGCTTTGATATTTTGTACAGTTCATTACATTAGTCAAAGACAACTTTCTATCACTATTAATGTTTTAATCCAAAAAAAAAAAAAATCGTTCCACCCTAATGTACAATCCTTTAGAAAACTTGGAACAGTGAACTAATAATGTGTGGGTGCACTTATAATGTATTTGTGAATAACATTTTTTTCCTTCATTTCTTTAAAAATTAAGTTTTTACCTTCAACTTTTGCACACAGGTACGGCATTAGAGGAAGGAGGATCTTCTAACTGATATAAAACCCACACACTTTCCCCACTTTGGGGAAGTTATGTAGAACTGGGCACAACCCATTTTCAAGGAACTGAAGTTACTTTGGTTACTTGAAAAATGGGTTGTCCTGAGTGGTGGTGTGGTTTTGATACATGGAAGGAAATTGGAAGGATATGGGTTCAATACCTGCTCTAGGGTGATCCAGTTTTCAGACTTTTTTAGCAGTTGACTATGATGTACTAACTGCTATACCACCTAGGACAATCCATTTACAAGGCACTAAAGTTCCCTTAGTTACTTGGAAAATAGGTTTTCCTGGGCAGTGTGGTGGTTAGCATTTGTTGAAGGCAATTTGGAAGACATGTTTTCAATTCCTGTTCAGCGCAGTTTTCAGAACTGTTAGCTTCATGATGATAATACAGCATTTCTATGCCAAAAAACAATACACATGTATTTCTGAATATTTGATCTTTATCAATCTGTATGACAAAATCTTTTGGCTTAACTTTAAATTGTAGAAACATGATAAAACTTACAAAATTACTTAGTTTTAAGTAAATAATAACAATATCCATTTTATTGGCATAAAACAGTAAACAACTGGTTGCAAGCTTTCAGCACCTATGGGTGCCATCTTCAGGCTTAGATGTGGTTAAGTACAACGTTAGAAATCTAAATGATTTTTTTCTTTTTTCTGTTCATTCATTTAGGTTCCTAATGTTGTACTTAAACCATGTCTAAGCCTGAAGAAAGCACTCATAGGTGCTGAAAGCTTTCAACCAGTTGTTTACTGTTTTATGGCAATAAAACGGATATTGTTATTATTCACTTAGTTGTTTGGCGTACCACTACCCACTTTTTTCTAGTTTACTTAGTTTTTCTTAAATTTTGCTTCATGTTCATCTTTTGTAGGTTGTTCCTAAAAATGTGTGGCTTCTTAAAGTCACGTGCTGAAAGCATCAGGGAAACTGCTCGAGAAACTCTAATAAAGATGATGCAGTCTCTGGGACCTTCATTTTTCTGGTACCTTTTACGTGAAATGAAAGGGGTTCTTAAGAAAGGATATCAGGTAATGTGTTTTTATGTTCCCTTGTGTGTTTTATTTATTGTATGTGCAAAAAATATAACAATGTTTTAATTGTTTCATGTTCTCAATTTTTAACAAGCATCTGTTACACTTTTTGAACCACCCCACCTGTGTGTGGGGGGGGGGCAGGCAGTAAATTCAAATAAAGTTACTAATGACTAATTGTTAGTAAGACCACTTTAGGATGAGCTTTTTGATGTTACTAGTGATCTGTACAAACAAGTTAGGCACAAATATTGAAATGTTACTTTCGATCATTACAGGCAAGTTACATACAGACATTGAACAGATGGTGGTGATCAGTACAGTCGTGTCATATACAGATATTGAGAAGTTATTGTATCTGGCAGCATGTTTGGTACAGATGCTAAACACAAATGTGCAAGGTAGTGCCTAAAATATAACATGATAAAATCTGGACATAAGCATGTAACCATAAATAATAGGTATAAGCTTTTTAAAACATGCTTAAGTAATGTAAAAAGTTTAGTGTAAAGAAGCTTTCAGCTGCTAACTTCAGTCTTAATCAGCCTTGTGACAGATGGATGATGATAGCAAGTGGTTGCCAGATCTGTAAAGTTGTATTCATTGTTTCTTTTTTAAAATTGATTTACATATTAATGGAATGATAAATGAAGAACCACAGAATTGCAGTTCTTTGGGCCACCAAAAATTTCCAAACTTTCCCCGATAGCATAACAAAAAATGATTTAAAAATGGGGCAAGTTCTTTGGTGTCAGTACAAAGTGGTTTCAGCAGAAATGTCATCCGAAGTTAGAGATAGTGAAGTTCAAGAATTTTCTTTCTGGGCATTGTTTTTGTGATCCAGTGAATGGCTGTTGATGCTGAAAGTGCTTCCAATGTAGTAATTTTCACCAAAAGATGTTGAGATCGGGATGAGGTAAACTCCAAGAAGCTTGAGGACCACTAGGGTTACTTTGTCTCTCTCATTCATAACTAATTTGATGATAGAAGAGTTGGAACTGATGGTTAAATGATATCTAAACCCCTTGAAAATTTGTTTGAACCTGTAGGCCAGAGAAGGATGGTAAGAGATAGATCCACAGAAGTGCAGATTTTCAGTGAGATTTTGCTGGAGGGTACTGATATTTTATCTTAATTCAAAATGAGTGATTAAGTTTTTTATTATGGAAGGAGGGTACTCATGCAAAGTGGCAGTTTCCAAAATTTTCTCATATTCCTTTTCAAGAGATAAAGGATTATTACAGATGATATTGGCTCTATGAATAAAAAAATTTGTGACAGCAAATTTGTAATTTTCGAAGGTGGTTGAATTGAAAGAAATAATATTTGTCATTGCAGTGGATTTATGATCTTGAGGTGGTATGGCTACTGTTCCTTTGGAGGGAGATGTCTTAAAAATGGATGCACTGGTTCTCTTCACTGTTCATTGTAAATTTAATGGTAGAAAACTTATATGTGATGGAGTTGGTTAAATGTAGTAACAGCTCTTTTGGATGAGGCCAAATCACAAAAATATCATTAACATACCTAAGCCAAGTAGTTGGTTGGGTAGGGGTCTTTAAAGCAAAGGGTTGTCCAATGTGTTGTAAATATATTTCAGCAAGAAGGGAGGATAATAGTGAACCCATTGGAAGCCCACTTTTTTTCCCTGTAATATATTTTATTATTAATAAAACCATTTTCTCTTGAAGTGTATGAAAGCAGTCATACAGATATTTGATTAAGTTACCTGGAAGATTTAATTTTAACTTATTAAACCAAAATGTTGCTTGCCTGAACATGCACACACACACACACACACAAACACACACACACACACACACACACACACACACACACACACAAAAACACTCTCTCTCTCTCTCTCTCTCTCTCTCTCTCTCTCTCTCTCTCTCTCTCTCTCTCTGTGTGTGTGTGTGTGTGCAAAATTTCAGCTTCCTACAAACAATACTTCTGTCGTTATAGGACTTTGAAATTTACAAAAAGGCATGATAATTAACTCAACAATCGGACATCTCTAAATTGACTATATTTCCTGTTCTTCACGTAATATCAATCATATCAGAAAACTTGAAAACTTCATCGCCCTGGAGCGGGAATCGAACCCGCACGTCCTGAGTTTTCAAGTTTTCTGATGTGATTGATATTACATGAAGAACAGTAAATACAGTCAATTCAAAGATGTCTGATTGCTGTGTTAATTATCATGATGTATTTTCCACGTATTGCAAGAAGAATATTTCTTCCACACTATATACTTGAATGACTGGTGATAGGCTTAACAATGCTAGATGGCAGCAGCATAGGTTTGCTTCGATTAAGAATGGGGTCAGAGAATATTCCGATGCTTTTAACACTCAGATACTTGTGACTCTGTCACCCTGGGTTGTGTAACAGTTAGCATGCTTGAATGGTAATCGGGAGATGTGAGTTCAATTCCCACTCCAGTGTGATGAAATTTTCAAGTTTTCGGATGTGATTGATATTACATGATGAACAGTAAATACAGTCAATTTGGAGATGTCTGATTGCTGTGTTAATTATCATGACGTATTTCCCACGTATTATGAGAAGAATATTTCTTCCACACTATATTACAAAAAGGCATTTTTCTGTGTACTATATTTATCACAAATGACAATTAATTGTAGACTTAATTGGTCAACAGAGCTCACATTGGGCCCACTTGAAAGCTTATTACATGAGCTTTCTTCTGAATATCACACAACCATATCATGGGCAATTTAGCTTTCAGTGTCATCCATTTTGACCGTTAATTTCTTAAAAGATACTCCATTAATTTTATTAAATAAAGCTGAGGGAGGGAGCCTCTTAGTAAGAAAACTGACTTCGGGGGAGGGGGGTTACTTTCTTTTTAACTTTTTTATCATGTAAAGAGTTAGATCTTTTCTGTGCCATGGGCATGTCGGACAATAACATTTTCAAGTCCTGATCTTTACCAATAGTCAAGAGAGAAATGATCTGCAATTCATCCCTAGAAGCCTTGGATATACTGCACTACACACAGAATTATGATTTTGTTGTACTGAGGTAGGACAGAGAGCAACTGGATACAGCAAACCACATGCAGGCCAGAAGCAGTTAGTGGTTGGTGTCAGAATGTTTATCACATCCCCACTGCATGAGCAGGGTCACCTAGGGCAGTATTATGTGATTGGACCATTATGTTTTGAAATACAATAAGAGTATCTCTCCATCTGTAAAGCCGGAAGCATCACAAATGGTATTTTATCTTCTTATATTTGTGTAGTGTAACGAATGACTCATGTCTAACTTTTAAAGAGAGGTAAAATATGCTGCCTGCCAGTTCATTGTTGACCATTTCTTTAACAGAACTAAAAGTCTCCCACAAATAACAAGGCCTTCAAAAGAGTGAAAAAATGATCAAATCCAGGTTCATCATCCAATTAAATTTATAACAGTATCAATAAACTGTCTAAAAAAAAAAAAAAGCTCATTTTTGAAAATTTAAGATAAATAGATTTTTTATGGAATTCATTCCTCCTTTTTCCATGTTAAAGTCATTCCACTTTGCCAAGATTTCACGGAAATCAATCGTGTGTGTATATGTTTTTAGGTGAATCGTTACAGAGTTCGGTGAGTTTCGTTTTACTTAACTTCCAATAATTTTGTATATGCAGTCGAACCCTATATAGCAAAGTCAAAGGGAGAGTTAAACACATTCGATATTGCAAACTTTGTTATAACTGACAAATGCACAGTCAAGTCACATTATTGTGACCACCTCTTACTTTTGATATCAACAGCACATAGCCAATAAAAGAAGGCATGTGTTGTGAGCTGGCTTGGAGGGTATATAAGGTGTGCTGTAGGCATTCTGAAAACATATCACTCATTGCTGTCATGGATAAAAGGAGCAATTTATCAGATTTGCAAAAAGGTATGATTATCGGCTTTCGGGCCAAGGGTGGCAGTATTTCTGAAACAGCGCAGTTTGCAAACTGTTCGCTTCCTGCTGTGGTTAAAGTGTATCCTGAATGGAAAAATGGCACCATTGCGCATAAACGATGTGGAAGCTGTGGAGCACCACGTGCCATTGATGTGTGAGGTGAACGTCGGCTTCAAAGTTGCACGAGGGCCGATCGACACGCTAGAGCGGAGCAACTCACTGGCCAAATGAGCCACGGGGCTACAGGAAGTGTGTCTAAAATGACAGTTCAGCAAACCCTGCTTCGTATGGAGCTTCAATGTAGACAGATGGTCACTGCACCTATGCTAACGAAGGTGCATCAACAGAAGAGACTTACATTTGCATGGCAGTATTGGAATTGGACCTCCTCTGATTGGCAAAGGATTGCCTTCTCCGATAAGTCACGTTTTCTGCTTCATCGAACGGATGGACGTTGGCGTATAAGGCAAGAAACATCAGAGAGCAAACACTGTTCAACAATTACTGGCAGAACACAAGCAGCGTTATGGTCTGGGGAATGTTTTTGCCGCATTCTCTGGGTTCACACATACCTGTGGAAGACACTATGGGCCGAATTCATTATGAATCCATCCTTGCAGACCACGTACACCCACACATGCTGATTGTCTTCCCTGGGTTGGATCGGATCTTCCAGCACAACAATGCGACATGTCACACATCTACAAATGTCCGAGAGTGGTTGGAAAAGCATGATGAAGTCTTCAAAGTATTTCCCTGGCCCCATAATTCCCCAGACTTAAACCCAATTGAGCATCTGTAGGACCACCTTGATTGTGTAGTTCGCTCTATGGATCCTCCACCACGCACCCTCCAACATCTGTCTGATGCACTGCAGTCAGCATTGTTCCGCATACCTGTGAACACCTTCCAGCACCTTATTGAGTCACTCCCATCCCATGTAGCTGCTGTCTGCACTGTGGTTACTCTTGATATTTGCTGGTGGTCATGATCATGTGACTCGACAGTGTATAAAACTGCTATTTTTCGCATATTACTTTTGTGTCAGGTTTAATCTAGTCAATCATAAACTGTTTATCAATTAATCAAAGGTAACAGTTATTTGAAAAATATAGCTAACAAAAATATGGGTGAGATCTACAGTAAGCAAATCATTTAACAATTATAAAAACTAAAGTAATTGCTAAATATTAGAAATTTCATCGTTTACTTTTGATTTGCTGTTTTGAAGGTTACGTTGGAAATATGAGTCAATTATTGCTTGTTTTATGTTCATCCTGATAGTTGTGTTAAATGTTTTCAAACTTCCTTTGACACAGTGGTTAAGATGTTTGTAGATGCAAAATAAACTCTTAAAATTTTGTAAATGCAAATTAAGTGATAAAGGGTGACAAAATGAGGGCATTTGTCCAGGAGGTGTAGTGTGGCAAGTAGGCTTATGTTTTTCAGTGTTTAAACATGTATATGCAGCCTAGGAAACACTACATCAAGCTTGTTCTTTTATAGTTACTCACAGTTCATCTTTTATTCCAGCAATACCTCATAAGTACTTCACTAATGAAGAACTTCTAATCACTCCAACAAAAGCGATAGTCACTTAACCTTATTAATCTGGGTTAGCAAACACAACAGTAGATTAAAGAAACTGACGCGGAATTTATAATACACCACTTGAGCATGCAAACTTTAAGAAAGAAAAAAAAAATGCTTCAACATAAAACAGCTTCAACAACTATTATGCCACACTCTTGCTGCTAGCTTAACACATTATATATGCAGCGATCTTGCTTGTCAACATGCACATGCCATTCACCCTCAAGACTGTTGCCAGATAACATTTATTAAGTGGGAAAATATAACATTAAGATTGAAATGCTAAAAGAGAATGAACTCAGAATTTACATAGAGAAAGACAACTAAAAAATGAATGTTAAATTAGAGTACATATATGTCATAACTTTACTACCTTTTAGCATGCCACCTTGTATCGTATGCACAACATTCCTTCTGGGCGGAGACAATTATTATGATGATTCTACATAGTGATTTATTGTAAGTGCAGAATTAATTCATTTCAAAGGGATTTGCAATCAAGCTTTATTCATGTTAATTTATGTTTTTGCTACTTTCATATATACATTTATGCCTTTATGTATTGATATCTTTTTTTATGCCTCTGTTTTTAGGTTCATGTAATGATTTATACAGTAAATGCAATATTGGGGAAGTTAAAAGATCAACTTGCATATGGGGATCTGGATTTGTGTGTTGAAAGCCTTACAGAGGTATGTACATTACAAAATATTATACACCTTTAGATTTTTATGTATTTATATGTGTCAGATTTCACTGTTTAAGTGAGTTAGCACTTTATTTTGTCAAACCAAACCAAAGTTTCATTTTGTATAGTGTTCTTGCTGTTTTTGTGAGGGAAAAAAAAATGTTAGAAGAATTCTTGAAATCATCATATCATGCGTAAGTTACCTTAAAAAATATGTGTTGTTATGCGTGATATGACGATTTCAAGAATTCTTCTAATGTTTTTTGTGTTACGTGTTTTCCTGCCCATTCATCTCACTATGCAAAGAAAAATGTGATTTTTATGTTAATTTATTAATACAAAGTAATTAATTATCTGAAGCAGTTGAAATTCAGTGCTGAGAAATACAGAAAAAAAGTACTGAAATTCACTAAAAAAATTATTTAGAAGAAACTCAAGAATAAAATCAGGAATTGATTTCAAACTATTCAAAGTCTGAGTGACAACCTCTTCCCCTCCCTCTCAAGAAAACAGGAAATATACTTTATCCTTTCACAAGAAGGGATTTTTTATAAAGTAAAATATTCTTGTGATTTTCTTGTGTAAAAGGGAGGGGTCATTAGAGAATATTAAGTACTCTTATTTTTCAGTGTCAGTCAGCAATGAAGAAGTGTTTTCAACAAAACAGGATCAAGCAAATATGCCTAGCATGTCGGGCACCCCATGAATTGCAATCATCTTGAAATTACTTGACATCAGTAACAGTTTATCAGAATGCAAAAATTATGAAAATTCTTACCAGAAAAAAGCTTTTCACCAACCAGATGTTGCAAGGACAAGATGTACCTTGAATTCTGAAGTGGTTGAAATTGTGTCTTCTTCCATTCTTGTGCTAAAAGTTTTTCACTACTGGTCAAATTTTCATGTTTTTTAGATTTTTTGTATTTCCTTTTTAATATCAGAACCGTTTAATGTAAGCAAGTAAAAAGGAATTACAGTAGGAACTCTGGGCTTATTTCCTTGTCCGTGCCATTTTATTTCAGTGCTGTTTTTTTCTGTTTGTTTTTAATGGTTATTAAATATTTTGACTACAATGATAAGTTATTTGTGTTACAGCTCTTACATTTTATATTTTAACCCAACAATTATCTTCCCTTTTTTTTTTTTTTTTTTTTTTTTTTGTAGGTGTGTAACAATGACTTGTTTGGCAATATAGCCGAAGAAAAAGAGGTAGCACAAATCACTGGGAAATTGAAGGAAGCAAGAAGTAGTAGAAGTTTCACCTTGTATCAAATCATGGGCCATTTTATCTCTGAAAATTACCTTCCAAAGCTGATACAGCCATTGAAACAGGTTAAGAGATTGCAATTTTAGTGAATAAAATATTTTGAATTGTGTGTATTTGAATATGTACATAACATCAACTAATTTCATTGAACTAAGTGATACAGATTGCAAAACAAGTCGTAGTAAGTGGTTGAAAACTTCCAAGCCTTGCTGTTTTCTCTTTGTAGACTTTAAGTGAGGGATAGAATTGTGTGATCAAGTTTTGATGAAAACTGTTCAGATTTCTTCTATTGGTCTTTCATTCTACTTGCATTGTTTCATTTTTATCCTTTTCCACTCATATCACAGAAAGAAAAATGTTCCCTATTTCTTAATTAAGAGAAGTTTTGTCTTTGATGAATTACTAGACTATCACCAGTGCATTTTTACTACAAATTTCCACTCAGTTTCTAGATTTTTTTTTTTTTCCTAGCAGACATTCCCAGGTGTTTGGTTTGTTTTTCAGGTCTTTAATGATTGTTTATTCTTCATCCATATAAGATGTGTCTTATGCCAAAACAGGCATTTAATGTGCATTGCTAACTTGAGTTTACACTCACTTTCTATCTAAGATATTTGGTATCTCCCTAGATGTTCAGAAAGTGAATGATTTTCAAGTTGTAATTTGCTACAAAAATTAAATCAACAGGATTTTTTATGTCATCTGCTATGTGCATTATTATTATTATTTGTGTTTTCTTTGGTACATTCTGCAGAAAATGATCCAAGGACTTGCTAACAACAGTAAAAAAAGTGAGATTAAAAATGAACTGTTATAAGACAAAACTGTTGTTCAATGCATACATACATATCACTTAGAAGACAAACCAATGTTCATTAATAAATCTAATAATGAATTGACATATCTACAAGTTAAAGCACTCAATAGAGGAATGAGATATGCATATAAACAAAAAATTCGGAAAACAGATATCATAATCCCATATATTGAGGACGTCATCAAGAAACTACCAAATAAAAGACAAAACCCAACAAGATTTAAAAGAGCAATCAATAACAAAGAAAAAGAAGAACAAATACCAGCTATAAAATATGAGAGACAAGAGCTGCTGGACCTCAAGAACAACCCAGCAATTAAATGCATAAGCGCTGATAAAGCCAAGCAAATTATTATATTAGACAAAGATGATTATGATATAAAAATGAAAAAGGCTATAGAAGAATTGGACATCGAAGAAACTACACTTGACCCAACAGATACAATTCTAAGAAAAATGGCTTATATAAAAAAACCATGGACATTTGCCTGATAATATTAAAAACAAAGCCATTCCGCCCGTTGGAGCATCTATTCCAAGCATATTCGGCAAAATCAAAATGCATAAAAAAGAAGAACCATTAAGACCAATAGTAAATAAAACAACGGCTCCAACTATCCTCCTTGAAAAAGAACTATTTAAACATTTAAAACAGTATTACTTTCAACATAGTTATACAATTAACAACTCCATTGAAGTGATTAAAAAAGTTAAAGAACTAAAAACAACTGATTTTCTTATGATCAGTCTAGATATTGTTTCCCTATATCCAAATACTCCTGTTTATGAAGCAATTCAATTATTAGACCAGAAGTTAAAAAATGAAAAAATACCTGAAGCACAAAGAATTACTATTATCCAGGCATTGAAACTAATAGCTGATAATAACTACTTCACATATAATAAAAAAATATACAGACAAAAACAAGGTGCACCAATGGGATCACCAATTTCAGGACTTCTTGCTGAAATAATATTACAGGACATAGAAAATAAACTCTTTGAATCATTCAATCAAAAACATCTAATACTATACGTAAGATACGTTGACGATATACTTATCTTCTGGAACCAGTCTGAAAAAGAACTTGATACATTTGTAGAAAAATACAATGGCTTTTATCCAACAATAAAAATTACTATGGAAAAAGAAGTTAACAGACAACTACACTATTTAGACATTTCTTTATTCAGGAAAAATAATATGATTGAATACGAAGTATATCGAAAACCAACTTTTACTCCAACGATAATTCCGATTGATTCAAATCATCCATGGAAATACAAAAGAGCAGCACTTCAATTCTACATAAGAAGAGCATTAACCCATTCATGTAATAAAAGCAAAGAAATGATAGAGATTAACTGGATTAAAAGAACTGCTATGAAATTTGGATACAAGAAAAAGATCATAGATGATATACTTGAAAATACAAAGAAATCTTTAAATGAAAATATAAATAAACAAAAAAATGAAATAAAATTTGCAGGTAAAATTCCCTACATTACAGGAAATGAAAAAGATCAATGCTTGATAAAGCCAGAGTATATTCTATACCAACAAAATATTATACAGAAATAGAAAAAAGTAATAAAGTATACATAAGGAAGCACAAAAAGAAGATTTAAGACCAGATTAAAAAAACATATATCCAATTGGAACAAAAAAGAAAACAAAACATCGTTAATAAATCATTGTATTGAAAATGAAGCTTATCCAGATTGGTATGAAGCAAAATTAATAACCTCACATAAAACAAAAAATCAAATATTAACCTCAGAAGCAGTAATGATAGAAAAAACTAAAGAAATAAATTGTAATAATAATGATCCAATGAGTCTACCGTACGCTTGGAAATATTTTATCGAAAAAGAAAGTAACACAAAATATATTAAGAAACCTTATTAATTATTTTCAACCAACGAATGACAACACCAAATAAGTTAGAATCAGAAATTCATATTATCCAATTATATCAAAACACGACTAAGAATGAGCATTAATACATAAAATAGCACGAGCAAGAGTGCAACTGCTGTGGAATGTCGGACGCCGCCAATAAAATCGATGTAAGTGGCTGAGATACAACATGTATGAGATGTAGCTCATAATACCCACTGAAGATGATTCCAAAAAGAAGGAATTGAAACTAGTTTGGGATATCGAGCCACGGGAAAAGGAACATGCAACCAACATCTATAATAAGAAATTATAAGATCGAATTTCAACTTGGAAGCTTATACCACAAGAAACAAAATCGTGCCATATTCGATAACAAGATGACTTATTGCTGATTCTGCGCATCACGGTCAAGAGGTTCGAAGGTTTTTTCTATTGTATAATTTTTGTAAATCATGAGTTAAAAACTGGAATAATGTTAATCACTTAATACCTATTGTCTCTACATATTGGAGGACTTTGACAACTCATTGGGCTCCCATATCATTTCCTCAACCCTATTCTTCACACAACTTACAACTTTGTTTCCCTTATTTTTCCCCAAGTCTCATGTACTTCCAGAAAGACTTCATGCCTTTCCACCTTCTCCTTCCTATCTTTTGCCTTACTTTGCGAACCAGCTTAGTGGCTTCACACTTCTTACAGCGATATTTATCCACAGAAACTCTACCTTGCAACATCTCCAAGTAGGCTTTCTTCTTTCTCTTTACTGCCTCTTCAATCTCACTATTCCACCAAGCATCACCTCTACTGTCACCCACTATTGTGGTGCCACAGACCTCTTCAGCAGCAGTGACAACACAGTTCTTAAAACATTTCCATTTCTTTTCTACATCCCTTTTACAAGACTTCAGCTCTTTCAGTTGTTCTCTGAGTACGTCAGAATAATACTGGTGCTTCTCAGGGAGTCTTTCAACCTTTATTCTTTCCATCCTGGGCCTCTTCCTGTTCCTTTTTTTCAACCAACATTCAGTTTTACTCGTGACACTACCACGTAATGATCAGAAACAACATCCGCTCCTCTATGAGTGTCAACAACTAAGTGTTTCAGACGCTGATCATAGACAACAAAATCTATCACACTCTTTTGACCAAGAGTACCCCTTCTCCAGACCTATGAATTTTATGTGTAGCAGTATTTCATCTTCTCTGCACCTCGCATAAGTTATCTCTTAGAGCAAAAGAAAATGTAAAAAAAAAAAAAATTCCTGTTGCTTTTGGATAAAAACTTATTTTAATGAAATGAATGGTTGAATTTTAGCTTAGTACATAATAGCACTTTCTACTAAGACATGTCTCACTGAAAGTGTGTAACATCTGTTGACATTCATTTCATGCTTTCTGTTGGAATTTTTGTTTTCTTGTGCATTTTGTTTTGAACTTCTCTTTCCTCAACAGCATTTTGGTGTGCAAATGTAAGACTATAATAATGGGTAGTTTAGACATAGTGTCTATGTATCATCATCATCATCAACCATTATCAATCCACTACTGGACGAAGGTCTCCCCAAGTTTCCTCCACAATGGTCTGTCTTGTGCCAGTCTCCTCCATGTCACCCCTGCATACTTCCGAATTTCATCCACCCATCTCCCATGTGGTCTTCTTCTGGGTCTTTTCCTGTCCCTTGGAATCCAATCTAAAATTTTGGCTGTCCATTGATGATCTGTCCTTCTGGCAGTATGTCCAGCCCATTGCCATTTCAGGGATTTAACTCTGATCATGATGTCTTCCACTCTTGTCATTTTTCTGGTCCACGAGTTCCTGTTCTTATCTCTCCTGGTTACACCAAGCATGCACCTCTCCATGCTGCTTTGAGTTGTCTGCAGCCTTTGTATGTCTCTTTTAGTTAAGGTCCACGTCTCTGCACCATACGTAAGCACTGGAAGGATGCATTGATCAAACACTTTTCTTTTAAGACATAATGGCATATTGCTCTTGAAAATTATGCTGTTTCTTCCAAAAGCTCTCCAGGCAAGTTTTGTACGCCAATTAATTTCTTCATCAATGTGACCCTCACTTGATATCTGCTGTCCAAGATAAACGTACGTGTCTGTTATCTCCAGCTTTTCTCCATCAATCGATAAATCTTCATTTCTTGTAAAAGCATTGAACATCACTTTTGTTTTCTGAAAGTTCATTTTTAATCCCACTTCTTTACTCTTGTCAGCAAGTTCCTGGATCATACTCTGCAGCTCTGATGGGGTAGTTGCAAAAATGACTACGTCATCAGCAAAACGAAGGTGGGTTAGATAATCTCCATTAAACTTTATCCCCTTGTTTTCCCAGCTCAGCGACTGAAAGACACCCTCCAATGTGGCATTAAAGAACTTTGGAGATATGGTGTCACCTTGTCTCACTCCCTTTCCAATTTTTATGTGTGTTGTATTTTCAAACAGCCGAATCTTTGCACTTGCATTTTCATAGATGTTATTAATAATATTAATGTATGCATCTTCAATACCGCAGGATTTCAGAGCCATTGTAACTGCTGATGGTTTCACCGAATCAAAGGCTTTTTCATAATCGATAAAAGCCATGCACAATGGAAGTTCATATTCCCTCGCTCTTTCAATTAGTTCTCTCAGTACGTGGATATGATCTATTGTGCTGTAGCCACTCCTAAATCCAGCTTGTTCTCTCGGTTGAGCCATGTCCAGTGTTACCTTCAAGCGGTGTGAAAGAACTTTAGTGAAGATTTTATAAACCACTCATAGGAGGCTGATAGGTCTGTAGTTCCTGAGATCCTCAATGTCACCTTTTTTATGTAGCAGGATCATTGTAGCATTGTTCCAATCCTCAGGAATCTTCCCTTCATTAAGGCATCGAGTGAAAATTTGGGCGAGTACTGTTTCAATTTCTCCACTTGCTTCTTGTATGATGTCTATAGTAATTCCATCTTCTCCTGGAGCTTTCCCCACTTCATGTTCTTGATTGCATGTGCAACTTCTGCTGGAAGGACTGGAGGAACTCTGGTACTGGTACCTTCCATGATGTCTATAGTGCATGTATCATCCCTTTCATATAATTTGGAGTAGAAATCTTTCACTCTTGTCAAAATTTCACCTCTATTTCTTGTTACAGAACCATCTTCTTTTCTCAGTGCCATAATCTGTTTTCTTCCCTTACTGAGATGTCCCTTTGCTATCTTTAGGCTTTGGTTGTTTTCAATTGCTTTCCTCACTAGTTCACAGTTGAATTTTCTTACGTTTTCAGTGATACTTTTTCTTACTGTCTTGCATAGCTCTATATATTCTACTTTGGAAGTCACATCTTCTTTAGTTGTCCTCATCTCTCTTCTTTTTGCATCAACATTTTGGTTTTTCCTGATAATTTGTTCACAGCAACTTGTTCTTAGACCCAACTAATTTTGTTGCTGTTTTCATAAGAGCATTGGTTACTTTTCTGTTAACTTCAGAAATATCCACTTCTTCCAATGTTAGGCCTTCTAAAGTAGAGAACCTGTTCTTCAGTTCCAACTTGAAGTTATTATGGTGTTTTTTAAGGTTGGTTATGTCAATACATTCTGTTTGTCTTATGAGCTTGCCACGTTCAAGTTTAGTGTTGAGGTGCATCTTACATCTCACCAATCTATGGTCACTACCTGTGTTGAACTTGTTTAGCACACTGCAGTCTTCTATGACGAATTTTTTGTTACACATAATAAAATCAATTTCACTTGTCGTCCCATTTGGATGTCTCCATGTCCATTTCTTTTGTGGCTTTTTCTTGAAGAAGGAGTTCAAGATGAAAAACCCTTCTGCCTCTGCAAACTCAACGAGAGTATTTCCACGCTGGTTTCTGTTGCCGTGACCGAATTTACCTACTGAAGTTTCATTCTGTTGCCGTTGCCCTATTTTTACATTGAAATCTCCCATAATTATTTTTAAGTGCTGCTTACTTTTATTATTTAGATGACAAATTTCCTCATAAAATTCTTCAATTTCTTCTTCAGGATGACTTGTGGTGGGTGCATAAGTTTGAATAATCTGAGCCTGGTATCTTTTCGAGAGTTGGATAACGAGTCGTGCAGCTCAGTCAGAAGAACTTTCAACTTCTACAACTTTATCCTTCAATTTCTTGTTTATTAGAAATTCAACACCACTAGTTCTGCCAGTATCTGTCCCATGATAGTAGAAGAGATGTCCACTTTTCAGTTCAGTGAGATCTCCTTTTCTCCTTACCTCACTTAGCCCGACGATGTCCCACTTGATCCTTTGTAGTTCCTCTTCCAATTCAAGAAGCCTTGAATCAGAAGATAGGGAGCGTCCATTATACGTAGCCAAGGCCAGCATCAGATGGCAGCCTAGTCAGGTCCTCCCGGGATTCTTAGCACCCTCTGCCTTCATGTCGCACTGGCCGCTGCCTTGGCCAGGTACATTCCAGCTGCCGGAGACTGAGTGCCAAGATTTAAGTTGTGGAGTTATTTTGTAGGGGTTTGGCCATAACTCACCACGCTGGTCAAGCGGGTTGGTGAGTGTGGGATAGCATTTCCTCAAATCCTGATGGTATAGTTATACCGCCATTGGCGGTCGTCAGAGTCCCTTTAGTGGGAACAGGATGCACCACGAGAAGGCGGGGTTGACATTTGTCAAGGAGAGGCGGTGATGTTACGCATCACCTGACCTTATATCCCAGTGTCTATGTATACTCACATTAATATAGATCAACTTATAGACTTATACATATTAGTTGGAATTTTTGAAATGCTTACCTTATCTTTGCAAAACAAGTACTTTCAATTTGAGAAAAAAATTTCACTCAAAAGTCTGGTCTAGCTATGGGCTCCCACTCTTAGCAAACTATTATGTGGGAAAACTAGAAGAAAAGGTACTAGTACAACCCACACACTTCTGCCTATATAGCAGATACAGGATGACATCTTATTTATAATAGATAGCTCAGAAATTTGTCTAGAAAGAATTCTAGACTCTTCAATGAATTAGATGATTCCCTTAAGTTCACTGTTGAACTTCAAAAAGAAAGAAGAATTAACTTCTTAGATATTACTATCTATTATGAAGATGAAAAATTCCTCACTAGTTGGTATAAAAAACCAATGAATACTAATAGACTATTGGATTTCAATTCCTATCATCCAGTTTTTATTAAGAAAAATGTAGCAAGTCAGTTTTTAGAAAAAATTAATAAAATAGTTTCTAGTTGTAAATGCAATAGTATTCCATAATCACAATAAAGAAATACTACTTGGCATATATGAACTGCTCCTATTTTCCTTCAAGAATAATTTCTTCCAGTTTGGAAAGAAATATTACAGGCAAACTTCAGGACTTGCAATGGGTTCTCCACTAGCACCTCTGCTAGCAAATTATTATATAAGTAAACTAGAGGCAAAAATCCTTATACAACCCTCCTTGTTTGCTCTCTATGTGAGGTACATGGATGATGTCCTAATTATAGTAGATACTGTGGACCAATCTCTACCCTCTCAGATTCTGGAAGAATTTAACTTACTAGAGAATACCTTGCAGTACACCCTAGAACAGGAAAGAGGCCATAGCATCAATTACCTAGATTTAACCTTGACCTCAAGAGAGGGGAAAATATTCACTGAGCTTTTTAGAAAACCCACCAACACAGGGAAGATGTTAGACTTCTGCTCATTCCACCCTGATTATATTAAATCGAATACGGCGAGACAATTTTTGGAAAAGATTGAAATCCTGGTCTCTTCAGCTACTCAGAAAGATCTTCACAAAGAAGAATTAAAGGAAATATTGGCAGAAAACAATTACCCCTCCCCATATGTTGAGAAAATATTTAAACAAGTGCCAAAAAAGAAGCAGGAGAAAACCAACTTCAAATTCACCAGCAAAATTACGTACCACAAGGGACTTTTCGAGAAACTGAAAAGGATCGGAGCAAAATATAATATCAGGCTAGCTCCAGATCTTAATAACAAAATAAAGAAATTCCTGCCAGCTTTAAAGCAGAAAGAATTGGACATCCAATTGCAGGAAGGAGTAATTTACTGCATCGACTGTAACTGCGGACTCAGCTATATAGGAGAAACAGGGAGAAGTATTAAGGTCCGAATGAAAGAACACCAAGCAGCTATTAGGAACATTGGGAACAAAACAGGGCTAGACAGACATATACAAGCAAGTGGACACTCCATAAATTGGGACTCAGTGAAAATAATCGCCCACCAGTCAAACTTAGTAAAGAGGAAACTAGAAGAAGGGATCGAAATAGCAAGAAGAAGAAGTACCACAATTAACGATAATTGCGGATGGACTCTTCCAATTGAGTGGCAGCAACTACTCCAGTGACATAGTCCTGATGACGAACTAGGCTTTAGTTCGAAAATTTGACAACAAACTTTGATGAAAAATAACCTCTATAAGACCCGTAAAAGCTATTCCACAAAATAGTTTCTACGACAAATAATAAAGAAGCCCATAAAGAAGAACTTAAAGTCGTACTTGCAGAAAATAACTATCCTAAAGAAGAAATTGAGAAGCTTCTGAATTTTAATGGTACGAAGAACCCGCAAAAGCAACAAGTAAAATTCACTAAAAAAATATCTTATCACAAAGGTTTATTTGAGTCTAAAGAGAATTAGTAAGAAGTACAATATTAGGCTAGCTCCAAGTTTAGAGCACAAAGTTAAATAAAATTTCCCTAAAATAGTTCAAAGAGAAGAAGATATTTTAAAAATGCAAGGTGTAGTTTATGAAGTAAAATGTAGTTGTGGACTATCTTACATAGGTGAAACAGGTCGCAGCCTAGAAACTCGTATAGCAGAGCATAAAGCTGCTATAAAAAAATTGCTCCAACAAGACTGGTTTAGATAGGCATGTTAGAGGAACTAGTCACAGCATGGATTGGAATTCCCTTAAAGTCATTAGTTTCTAAAGCAATTTTCAAAAAAGAAAGCTGAGAGAAGGAATAGAGATTGAGAAAAATCAAAATTCCATCATCAATGACTGCAAAGGATTTTCCCTGCCTAGCATCTAGCAGGATTTGATGAAAAATAACCGTAACCTTCAAGGTTATCTGTAACCGCGATAGTGACAGGAATAAGTGACAAACAAAAAGACAGCCTGAAAAAGGAGAAGAGTTTTCTCTGAAAATTTGCAATTTAAATAAAAAAATCCTAGTAAAATTCCAATAATAGTTGTTTTTTATTAGTAATATAATAAATGTTCAATTTTATGAAAAAAAATTTATAAATAATAAATTAATGACACTATTAAAAAACTGCCAAGTTTATATTGCCTTTTGTAGAGGTTTCCAGAAATGTCCTTAAAAAAATCATGTTTCATGTTTAATATATCTAATATGACTTTTTGTATTTTTTTATTAGGCTCTATCTAACACCCATAGTCATAAAACTGTTAAAAAGGTGCATGACTGCTTACGCCACATTGTGGAAGGTCTCAGTGAAAATGGTGGCATCTCACCTGGATACCTTCTTAAATTCATTCAAGAAACTATCAGTGAAAGCATTTCTCCATTAGACATTGGAAGGTAACTGACATGAAAAATCTTCATTTTGCTTGTAAATTGCTCTAATAACTGCTGTGAATGTTTCAAAAAAATTGAAATGTATTCACCTCTAACCAGAAAATCTGTGTTTTCTTTTACTTGATTTTCTCTTATAGTTTTGCTTTGAAATTTTTATGCTGACTGCATGAGAGTTATTTTCAATGCAATGTAAAGTATGGACAATTTACTTGTATTTACCAGAAATGTATTACTACAAACAAAATTGAATATTGATGATGCTGATCAAAAGTATGGGGGGAAAGTCTTGTTTTCCATAGTATTTTAAGTGTGTTTATTTCACCTAAAGATATAGCTACAGGTGTATATCTTTGATAAATATCCTGTTATATGGAAAAGAAAATAAGAATTATTTTAAGAAAAAGAAGGGGGGTCCAACCATTTGTTCCTTGTATCTTATAGTTTATTAAATATTTATTAAAATAATCACCAACAGGATCAAGCCTAGGTAAAGTGGTTTTTCTGAAAATGTCCTGTTGTGGGATCTTTTGTCCAGTGTTTTGGTGCCTGGAAAGCTTCAAAAACTAACAATGTTGTGGAACAAGTAAATTTAAAATCTGAGCCAAGTAATTTTTGATTTTGCTGCCCTGAATTATGAAATAAAAATCTGTATTGCTAAATTAATTATTCAGACAGTTTCAGACATGAACTTATTGTAACAGAAAAGAAAATTCGAGTAATTATTTACTTATTTATTTTTAAGATTTTGTTACCAATATGTCAAAAATGATCTTCCTGAAGCAAAAGTGGGAGCACTTTCTTCACTTCTTTCACAAGTGAAACATTTTTAGTGATCTGTATCCTAGGTTTGGATGCTCTATGAGAAGTGTTTTTTTTTTCTTAAATACATTCATTTTGTTTAACTACTGTTTTGTGTTTAGTTGGACCTTTTGTAACTCATAATAAAAAACAAGATCCATCTAAATGGCAAAATTAGATGGATCTTGTTTTGGAAATGCCTTCTAAACCTCCTGCATGTGTGGCTTCAACAACCAATCCCATAAGTAATGTGTAGACCCTAAACCTGATGTAGAAGAGAAACAGCATTTACCACTTCCCTTCAGATTAGGAGCACTGAATTCCAGAAGTGGAAAACACCATCATCAGGGTTGCAAGTAATTTCTATAACAAAAATCCATTAAAAAATATTATCTAATTTTATTTTATTTTGTGCTAAATTCACTCTTTGCAACTCTGAATGAAATATTACCATAGACATCACTTTCTTTCCATAGTTTAGGACAGCTACACAATAAGGGCCACCAAAGTTAGTTGTTTTTTAACATCTGTGTTTTAGTAGCCCTTATTATTATACAGTTTAGCAGATGGTAGGCATGATTTTAGCTCTGAATTAGGGTTTTGGATGAAAAAAAAATCCTTATTGTATTGCTTTTTTTTTTTTTGTTGTTGTTGTTGTTGTTGTTGGGGTTTTTTTGCAAATTTTTTATGTTTTATGAGATTTTCAGGCATGGTTCTCCAAATTATTGGGAAACCCTTTTTCCTGAAAATCCCAAGTCCCAAGGGTTCTGGATAAAAGATTCCATATGTAATGTTTTCTTGGAAAAACCACAGCATGCATATGTTGATTACAAAAAGGGTGACAACTACTACCTGAGTTCTTCTTACAGGAAAAGAATTAGACCCATTCTTACTGGTTCAGTGTACAGGTACATCATTTACCCGCACTTCAGCAGTGTCTCGGCATGCAGCGTGAAAAAGGCATCATAAAGGCACAACACAATACTTGCCCCCTTGTTGTTGTAGAACAGTGACTTCCAACATATATACTATACATACGAGGTGCTACTCAAAAGTTCGTGAAATAGTGCAAATACCAACAAACAACTTACATGTGGTTTGTGAGTCAAATATTCAATAAATGCTCTACATCAATACGTGGCTAATTGCACGGTATTATGCACGTTGGTATACAATGTTACTTATTACTGTTTCACACGTTGTATTGTTTCATTAACTAAACTAGTTTCAACTCTTCATTTTGCGAGTCATCCTCAGTAGCGTACGATGTTTGCATTTCCAAAGAGGTCGTTGTATCACTGGGTCACTGATCGTTCTCATTATCTGCTGTCCTTGTTGTGCATGCGTATTATGGTCGTGGGTTTGTTTGGACATCTTTTTTTTTTTTTTTTTCACGTTCCACCAAGAATTTCCATGCATATGGCATGCACAATTCTTGGTGGAACGTGAGAAGAAAAAAAAAAAGATGTCCAAACAAACCCACGACCATAATACGCATGCACAACAAGGACAGCAGATAATGAGAACGATCAGTGACCCAGTGATACAACGACCTCTTTGGAAACGCAAACATCGTACGCTACTGAGGATGACTCACAAAATGAAGAGTTAAAACTAGTTTAGTTAATGAAACAATACAACATGTGAAACAGTAATAAGTAATATTGCATACCAATGTGCATAATACCAAACAACTTACAGTTTGGAAGAGCCATGCTACATGGCACTGTATGCATCCCTTCTGAATGACTGTACCACATAACAGTGTTGAAGGTAATCTCTTTCTGTTTTTGTGCTCGGTTGTTTGATGTCATGTTCGATGTGTTCTTCAATTTGTTCATGCTATAAAATGGAGGATGCAAAGGAACAGCACATGTGCATTAAATTTTGTTACAAACTTGATAAGAGTGCTACAGAAGGTCACGAAATGCTTCAGCAAGCATTCGGTAAAAAAAAAAATGCTTTACGACAAACAGTAATCTACATGTGGTTTAACTGCTTCAAAGACGGCCACTTGAAGATGATAGCTCTGGACAGCCATTGACCAGCACAATGCCAGAAACAGTTGCAAAAGGGCATAAAACCTATTGTGGAAGATTGGAGGAGGATGATTCATGATATCTGTGAAATTGCTGGACTGTCTTATGGCACATGTCAGCACATTTTATCAGACATCTTAAGGATGAGGTTCTCTACCAAGTTTGTGCGATGCTTGCTGAGTGACAATCAGAAAAAGCATCACATGGAAATCTGTAGAGAACTTCAGGAACAGGTCAGAAACAATCCAGATTTTCTTTCTGAGGTTGTTACTGGGAATGAAAGTTGGTTTAAAAAAAAAAACCAAATGACAATCATCACAATGGAAGTCTCCCAGTTGACCACGACCAAAGAAAGCTGAACAGGTGAAAAGCAACATCAAGTCGATGTATGATGATGATGATCTGTTTCTTCGACTTGGATGGAATTATTCATAAGGAATTTGTTGCACCTGGTAAGTCAGTCATGCCCTGTTCTAATGTGACCCTGCACTGGCTAAGGGAGGGCATGTGAAGGAAACATTCCAAGAAGTGGCAAGCATACAACTGGTTCTTCTACTATGATAAAACTCCTGCTCATACAGCATTGGTAGTGTGCCAGTTTTTAGCATCCCATAAAATGACAGTTGTCCTTCATCTGCCTTACTTGCCAGATAACTCCCTGCAATTTCTACCTGTTCCCTAAAAGGAAAATTAAACTGAATGGGAGAAGATTTGACACTGTAAACGAGATCCAGGCAGAATCGCTAGCGGTGCTGAACACACTAACAAAAGATTACTTTGGCAAGGCTTTCCGAGCATGGGGAGGCCACTGAAATCAGTGTATATGTTCCAGTGAAGACTGTTTTGAAAGTGATGGTGGACAATAAGGTGTAAGTTAATGTTGTTTTTTTAATTCATTTCATGAACATTTGGATAGCACCTCATGTGCTTATCACTGAGTTGTCTGAATTTCAAGGATTAGCTCCTCAAAGGAATAACATCTGCCAAATCAACAGTACTGTTTGTGTTAGGTTTTAATTGCTGTTGATGTATGCAGACATCTCCATTTACAGTGATCTTGGCACATAATTCAAGTTTCACTGACATCCATCACATGTCTTACCCCACAAGGTCTTATGTATTTTGTACTCATTACCCTTCTTCTCCTGCAGGCATTTTTTAATATTGTCCTCCCTTGATTTCCTTGGCCTTATTACTCTACCTTTCTTCCCTGCCACTTGTGTTGAATAAATTCTCTTAATCATGGTCTTTTCACTCACTCGTTCAAGGTGGCCAAACCACCCTACTAACATAATTTTGCTTCATGTTGAGCATCTGCTGCACAATTTTAGTTTTGCACACTATCAGAACAAATCTTACCACAAACCCCCATGTGTAACGCATCTCTTCAATACACAAACGACTCCTGTGTGTCTTCTGTAGTACCCAGATTTCACTGCTACACGTCAGAGTAGAAGCAGTTGCACTTTCATGCACAGTCATTTAGTTTCTTTTAAACAACCCATCAGTTCTATGAAATAAAGCAGTTATGACTTTAAAAGTCTAATTCACACTCGTGTACTAATTTCACCATCTTCTCCATCAAATATACTTCCTCAATATGCAAACTCATTTGCCTAGTCATCATGGACAACATATTCTGCAACTAACTAACTAACTTTTACAATTTTACATCAGGACTGTGTCATCAGTTTACAGCAACATGCACATATGGAAACCCACAAGGCACAAACCAGTATTATCTATTCTTGCATCATGCCTGCATGGATCCATAAA
This sequence comes from Macrothele yani, assembly GCA_039090855.1. NCBI lineage: Eukaryota > Metazoa > Arthropoda > Arachnida > Araneae > Macrothelidae > Macrothele > Macrothele yani. Next base: position 33,665,471 of record CM077002.1, on the reverse strand, counting down.
TATATACACTATCTACCAACAAGTAATTGGACACCCCTGCAATCGACGATATCTGCGGTCCTGATACAGGTTATAGCCGCTGCCGTTAAATATCGTGTGGGAAACAACAACGCAACCAGTGGCATGCAAGATGTCACACAGTTCAAAGCTCTCTGATTTCGAGAAAGGTGTAATTGTTGGGTATCACAGAAATGGTCGATCCATACGTGACATATCCAGCAAGTTGAAGTACCCAAAATTGACAGTGGCCTACGTGATTGGCAAGTGGAAGATGAGAGGTGACTGTCGGAATGTGCCCCAACCTGGCAGACCCACAAAGCTGAGAGTTGGAGACCGACAATGGCTGGCCAGAGAAATTTGGAAGAACCACACCAAATCGATGGGCAGCCGCCCCGGTGGCGCAGTGGTCTAAGCGATGGCCTCTGATCACTCGTCCGAAAGGGGTCCGGGTTCGAATCCCGGTGAGGCATGGATGTTGTGTTTGTCTTACGGCACTGGCTCTCTCCCTTCCCTGGAACCAGTGACCCTAAATTAGGGACGGGCGACTGCTTATAGCCCATTGAGTTGCTCACGGTGGTCGTTAAACCTCCAATCAAAAAAAAAAAAAAAATCGATGGGCCACATCCACGAGGAGTTTCAACAGGCATCCGGGAGTGTTCCTTCGATGAATACCATCCGTAAGGAAGCCCATATGCTCGGTTATCATGGACGTGCTGCCGCCCACAAGCCTTTGATCACCAAGTCCAATAGCGCTGCTCGGCTAACGTGGTGCAAAGAATGTTGACAGTGGACACAGGTTCTCTGGAGCGACAAATCAAGGTTCACCCTCTACCGTTCGAATGGCAGGGTCTGGGTTTGGCGTCTGCCTGGAGAACGCCTCCTGCCGGAATTTATTGTGCCAACTGTGAAGTTCGGCGGAGGTGGAATTATGCTATGGGGGTGTTTCTCCTGGTATGGCACGGGACCCTTGGTCGTAATTCCTGGTAGACTCAACGCCGAGACCTACTGCACCATTTTGGATGACCATGCACTTCCTACGTTGTGGCAGTTTTACGGGGTGGACCCATGTTACTTTCAGGATGACAATGCCACCTGTCATGTTGCGGGGTCCACCATGGCTTGGTATGGTGGACAATGCCACCTGTCATGTTGCGAGGTCCACCATGGCTTGGTATGGTGACAGCGGGGTTAATCGAATGGACTGGCCTGCGCAGAGGGCGGACCTTAACCCTATCGAGCACCTCTGGGATGAGTTGGAGCGTCGACTTAAGGGTGCCCCCACTGTCCGAAATCGGTGAAGGAACTTACCTGTCTTCTCCAAGCCGAGTGGAAGAAAATACCACTAGCCGTTGTACAGCGCCTGGTTGAGAGTATGCCCCGGAGAGTCGCAGCTGTAATCGCCGCTCGTGGAGGCTTCGATTTCCTTTGCCATCACAGGTGTCCAATTATTTGGTGCTAGATAGTGTAGAACTACCATGGCAACCTTACACAATATTGCCTGATTCTTAGAACCAATGAAAAATAAATGCAGTAATCACCATTTACATGCTCTACTGCTGATATACATAGCTTTCACACACTAAGATAAATTCCCATGTACACCATAATTTTGTATAACTTTCCACAGAAGCACATTTTTTACTTTTTCATAACTTATGTACTGTACAATCCCCCTTTTCTGTGTGCAACTGTGACTTCCAACAAAAAGTAGATAATCATGTAAGCAAAAAAGCTACAGATGCTCTGCAGTATGTTGTATACTCAAGAAATGTGACAATACCAAGCAGTCACATTATATGAAATTCAGAGCGAGACTAGTTAGCAACCAGCCTTGTTCTGAAAGCTTACAGGTAATTAAAACCCAAGCCGAGTCCAGTCTTCTGTGGTTTGTAATTTTTCTTAGCGTAACTAGCATGCTTATCCAACTACCTTCCCCAAAAGCACCGTTCAAGATCATAGTAGCGATGGGAAATTCTCTCCTACCAACCAATTCAAAAACTCGTTTTCCTTCTTAAAATATGTATGGTTTTCTTTTTCCATATCTGTGTGCTCCAGCACTTGGTTAAATTTAGAAATTTTATTCTCTACATGAATTTCTAGAACATAACAGAAATTTTTATTCAGCAGTTTCCTGTTGGATTTTAATCTGTTGAGCCACTTTCTGAAGGATTTTTTGCCATAAAGGGGGGGGGCGACAATTCTTTGGCTGTATTTTAAAGCTTACATTGCAGCAAAAAAACATTATGATTTTTTAATGAAAGAAAATTAAAAATGTTAAAAAACAAATGTAATATTTTATGAATGAATGTAACAGTATAGGGTAGTTTCTGGAGTGGTTGGTTGGTTAATCTATGTTTTATATCATAATATGATAAAATTAGTGGCATATATTCGAGGCTAGCTGCGAAGCCCAGAGAATGCGCAAATAAAAGTCAATTAAATATACACAAATAAAATTCAATTATCAACGGTATTAAGATATGTTGATGCTTTTGCTGCAGAAAAAAACACGTGTGGATTCGCTTCTTTCAACTAAGAGAATCAGTCTGGTGAGCAAAGACCAACGACATAACACAAGCAACTCTTCCAGAGTCGTCGCTGTTCTGATTCGAAGTTCTTCAATATGATCGCCTACTAGCATTTCCATGACAACATGAATGAGCGTATGGAAGGGAATGGACCATTGCTTTGCACAATGGTTTGCTCAGAAAAGAGACTTTGACTACCTCAGTCACTTGCATGCTTCCCACTGTAACAGTACGTGTTTCACGAGAGTTGTTTCAGTTTGTGTGAAGTGTCAATGAATTAAAATCAGTGATATTATATCTTAAATCTGTGGCTTTGTTGGGTTCGAACTGTTTTGATAAATTTTGTGAAAGCTTCCCTGAACATCTACTATCAGAGCTTAAAGAACTCTATGCTTCAAATTTTAATACAGCTCGACTAAAAAGCGAACTGAAGATGTTGTTTTTCCTTGATGAATACAAAAACAAATTAGTAAGAGACATTACTTTTTTACATGAAGTTGAATAAATTGGACATAATGTTTATAGTGAGATGTACAGATTAGCAGACCCTAATATTGAAAGTTTCCATCAACAACTGCAACTGCCAAAAAAAGTTTTTCTGCATTTAAAAGAATCAAGATATATCTTAGAGCCACACAAAGACATGTACATTCAAGCAACTTGGCTGATTTGTCAATAGAGAAAAACATTCTTTTTAAATATAAAAAACTGCTCGAAAGAAACTTTTTATGAAAACGTAACACTCAAGTTCACACAAACGGAAAGAAGAATAGAGTTCATGTACAGATAAAGTATTCAAATCTTAATCCTCATAACTATTTGGTATCATGTTAGCAATAGCATGTACCTAAAATAAGTTACTTCTATTGCTTAACAATTAAAAATTAAACTTTGCAATTTAAAAAAAAAATCAGTACTGGGGGGGTGGGGGGCAGGTCTCTGACCCAAGATACACCACTAGATCAAATGAAATTATTTTTTCCACAAGCACTTATTACTAAATATTTGCAGTAATCACATGAAGCACCAGGCTGGGCTAGTAATGTTAATGTAGTACTTTGCTTTTTGGTTCTTATTTAGATTAATCTTTTACTAGTTATTGTGATGAATAAGGAACAAACTCTAAAAATATAAGCTAACTTTTTCTAATCTCTCTCTCTTCTAAGAACAGATGAGTATTAAATGTTCTTGATGTAGTGAAAATTGGTAATAAATACCAATTTATTGAACAATATGCTGTAAATGCTAATTTTAATATATCTTCTATTGTTTAGAAGAAGTAAACCTACTGAATGTGCAAAAGAAGTCAAATTTGTAAGGCCAGATATTTTCATCATTCCCAAGGAACCTCGTAGGGGTGGAATGAAGGCAAAAACCAGCATGAAAACTAATGATCATGTTTTGGTTGAATTTGGATTGCAGGTATGCACCTTTTATATCTCATTTTTATGTATTTAGAGTTTAGCATTCATTTCTCGTTATTTGTCCTTTTGCAGGTGTAACAGTTTCTGCTGTGATTTCTGTAAACATTATTGTACTCATATTGTGCATTCCCATCAGTGAAATATTATTCTTTCCTAATTTTCAACATGATTTTGTGATATAAAAAGATCAGTTCTCATTCTTAATTTTTAAAAAAATAATAATAATTTAATTTGTTGTTTCCTAATTGTGATTACATGTGATGATTCCTAACTTATGTTTTCTTGTATCTACAATGATGAGTGTTCATACTATGACATAGTAGAATCTGCAGTGCTAAATTTTTAATAAATAATTAAAATTTCTATGAAAATAATTTCTGGTGCGTTTTGAGCAGTTGTAAATAGTTTAAACACAAAACCTTACAAGCCTCCCTTCGTCTATGATTTCAACTTTGTCTCCTCCGTGTGGCTCCAGAACCCCTGAATTATTTGGACAACTTAAGTTGCATAAACCAGATCTACCTTTGAGGCCTCTTGTTTCTAATTTGTGTAGTCCTACCCACCCACTGGAATCAACCCTTGCGGCATATTTGAAACCATTATTTTCTAATTCATTTCAGGCCTTGACCAGGATCCCACCATTTCTTCAACCTGAGTCTTAAGTTTTTAATTGCCTCGCTCGACGTAGAATCGTTATTTCCCAGCATTCCTGTCATGTTTGTTCATGGAATTATTGAGTCCAAGCTGTTAGCAGCTGACGTTCCACCACTGGAGGTTTAGGCTGTGCTGCTTACAGCGTTGCGCCTTGTTCAGACGAGATCCTATTTTAAGTTTAATGGCATTATCTACCGTCAGGAGAGTGGGGCGCCTATGGGCTCCCCCTCTCCCCATTCTTGCGGACATATTGATGCAGTCTTTAGAGGAGGACATCTTATCCATCTACCCTCAAACTCCGTTATTATTTGTGAGATACGTGGATGATATTTTGTTGTTTTGGACATATTCTGTTTCAGATCTAGTTTTATTTTCTGAGTATTGTTCCTCAAAAGTTCCGTCTACCAATTTCACCCTTGAAATTGAACAAAACCGGAGTTTACCTTTTTTGGATTTTATTTTGGAATGGACCCCCTCGAACCATTTGCGGTTTTCCGTTTTCAGAAAACCGTCTTCCAGTATTGAAATTATACCCTTCAGGTCTTGTCGCCCAACTAATTATAAATTTGCAGCTATTCAGTTTTCATTACGTAGAGCAGTTTCACACTTTGGAACTAGTCAAGATTAAACAAATTGCCTATCATTATGGATACGAGCCCTCGGTGGTGGATCGCTTGCTCCGGCAAATTAAGAAGTCTAATGTTTCGACTCTTTCTAGAGACTTTCATGAACCCCGTTTTGTGGGATCACTTCCGTATGTGCCCAGGATTGTTAATATACTAAGAAATAAGGGTAAACCATATAATATTGACAGGGTTCCCACTCAACCTGGAAAACAGGGAAAACCTGGAATTCTCAGGGAAGTTGAAAATGGTTCCAAAAATCAGTGAAAACTCAGGAAAAATTACCCTTTTTTGTAAAAGTCAGGGAAAACTCAGGGAAAATTACCCTTTTTTTTTCTTTTTTTTTTTTTTGTAAAAATCAATGGATCAATGGATTTTGCCAAAAAAAATATTTTTCAAGATTTAAAAATTTTGCTTGCAATTACTGCCTGCCTGGAATTTGGTAGATCTTACTTTCAGTTATATTAAGTATTTCCTTTATTCTCTAAAAAAAGATGCAAAATTGAATTTTTAAATTTGCCAGTTATTAAGCTTTTGTTAAATTTCTGCAGGCAGTTGTTATAACATGGAACAATTAGGCACAATGGCTGCTGCTTGAAGAAACACTTCACAAGAGAACCAACCAAATGATGGATCGAAGTCCTTTCTCTGTTGGTTCTCTTGAAACATGTTTCTTTGAACAGAGCCATTCCATCATTAAGCTTAGCTGCATTGTGTTATAGAAAAACTGAAACTATTCAACTGACAGATATTTTCTTACGTATGACTTGTTTCTATGGGAATGTATTTACAAATTCCATGTGGGTAGTATTCACAAAAGTTCACAGAACTTTGGTACAGAAAATAATGTGCACAGTTAGTTGTTATTAATGAAAAGCAGGTAATTTTATAAAGACAAATTACGTAAAGAATTCACAAGTGTGTGCTTTGGTGAGAAAAATGAATGGAATGGAATGAAATGTACAATTCTTTGCAACATGCCACTCTGGGAAACTTTAAAACCCACCTGGAGAACCTGGAAAAGTCAGGGAATTTTTTTATTACTTTTGAGTGGGAACCCTGATTGATTTTGGCCTCACAACTAGAAATATTTATGCATTAATCAAGAAGGATTGGGACATGGTGCCTCCACATACTAGATATGGCGTATACACCATACCTCTACAAGCCGTTGTTCCAGACACTAATGATACTGTATATATTGGTTCTACAAAAAGGAACTTGAGTACCAGAGTCAGGGAGCATAAATATGATGTTCGTAATGGCAAGTTAACAACCGCCTTGTCTCGTCTGGTTGCGGCCGGTTCCTATACTCCAAAGTGGAATGAGGTATCCATTATTAACTCTCCAGGTAAGCTCTCACTGTTATTATTTATGGAGAGCCTATATTGCATCATTCGGATCTCATTGCTGTAATGATTATGTCCCTAAAGTTATATCGGAACCATGGACTATTTTATTTAAACATTTTCATGATTTATTTTAAATGCACTGAGTAAATCCTAGATGGTGTTGTGATATTGCTGGTTTCTGACGATGGTGTTGTATATATATATATCTTGGTCTTACTTGTGAATGTAACATCTGAAGATAGGGACGTTGTGATCCTCGAAAGATCTCATGTGGTGTGTGTTTTAACAGTAAAGTTTAATTGCATGTAGTATATGTGTGCTACATATGTGTTTTATCATGTTTAGTCGATATTTTAAGTTTTTAGCACGGATGGCCTAGTGGGCAACATTCGTGACTGCCATGTAGAAGACCTCAGGTCCGATCCCAGGCAGGTACGAACACTCAATCCGCTAAATATCTGCCGTGCGTCTGATGGGCACGTTAAGCTGTCGGACCCCGGGTACTGGCCCCCCAGTAATAAATAAGGGCGTCTTCCTCCCCCTTTCTACTTCGCTTCCATGTCACTTTCCTATCAGGCACTCTAGCCCAAATCCCCTAGCTTCCTATTTCTAAGGGTTGTTTAAGACCTTGGGTCAGACACTACTTTCCTAAAATTGTCGACATATGATCTATGATCAAATTTTAAACACATTTCAGCTGATTAAGTAGTAGATTAAGTAATAGTCATCATGAGAAACTTCTGGCTTGTCATATCCCTAGTCGTCTTTCATGCAAGAATATGTGCCACATCAGCAACCTTTTTTATGGTCAGTCCCATGAGTCCTGTTTGTAGTTGCTGGCTGTTGCACACCATTTGTCAGAATATGTTGTCATTTATTTCCTGGCATGATATGGGAACACTTCCTTCTTTTTCATTTTTTGTTTGATTTTGTCTTTCTATTTTAATTGTACAGTGTGTTGCTTCCTTTCAATGAAAAGTCATCACAAGTGTAAAATAGATGGTGAACAATGAAGTTTGGTGTTCAGTCTTTTTGATTATGGCTGATCCTGTTAGTTTTATTTATATTTCTGATTTGTGTTGCATAAATAATTTTACATTTTCCAAGTCGGGAGATCTTTGGTTTGAGACAAAGTATTCCATGAAAGCAGTTTTTGATAGCTCTTTTGGCAGTGATTTAAATTTTCAACCAATCTTTGGGTGGGGGGGTCAGGTTAATTTGCTTTTTTCTTCAATCTTTTTTTACTGCCTCTTGAAATTTGATTCACATCACAGACCAGTTGAAAACATTGTCATGGGCTTGCACACACATACACACATATATACACTGGCGGCAAGTGAAAAAAGAACACCAAGAAGGAATTGGCGGATGATCATGAAATTTACATATGCTAATTAGGTCAAGGGTACGTAGGTGTGATGTTCATTTTGGGACCAACCGGTGTGCGCTTACGCCACAGCATGGCATAATATGCAAATCATTGTCAGTGGTATTTAAGGAGTACGGCGAAGTGAATGTAATCAGTCGCCGGCGTACGGACTCGTGCGAAGACCCTGAAGAAGCTGCAATGCCTGGACATGGAAGGCGTGTACGATTTCAGAAGTTATCGGACTTTGAGCAAGGTCGTCTAGTCGGACTCCGCGAGGCCGGGTGGTCGTATCGTTGTATTGCGGAGCGAATTGGACGGGAAGTATCGGTGATGGTACGATGGTGGCGTAGATGGTCCGAGGAATATTCCCACACAAAAAGACGTGGAACTGGGAGTCACAGACGGACTGATGAGCGGACCGATCGACCCATAAGAAGAGTGGCGTTGTCAAGCAGAACATCCACTGCGACGCAAATCCGAGCTGCCGTTGCACCTGAGGTGACTGTGCGAACAATCCGCAACTGTCTACTGGATGCAGGACTATGTGCACATGTGCCTCTGGCATGTGTACCTCTGACTCCAGTCCACCGTCAGGAACGGCTGCAGTGGTGTCGTCAACGTCTGCACTGGAGAACGCAATGACGATCTGTCGTGTTCAGCGATGAAAGCAGATTCTGCTTGGGAGCCTCCAATAGCCTATGTGTGTTCCCAGACGCACAGGGGAGCGTCTCCACCCTTCTTGCATCCGCCAGCTACACACAGGGCCTACACCTGGTCTCCTGGTATGGGGAGCGATCAGCTATCACTCCTGTACACAATTAGTGTTTGTACCGGGTACGTTAAACACATACATGAGATTCTTCCGCGAATTCGCGGAATTCCGCTTTTTTTGGCATCATTTTGGTCATTCTCGAGGTCATTGCAAAAATGAAGAGAAATTTTTCAGGATATTTTGGGGGGGTCGTCGTTCTATAGAAAAATAAATAAAAAAGCGGAATACCGCGATTCCGCTTTTTTGTGGAGTAAAAGAACTAAGCGCTTTCTAGCTTAAAGCGTTGTTTTTGGAGCAGACGCGGGGGCAAGAAGAAATGTTGGAGGGTGGAGTCAGGCGCTCAATTCGTTTACTGCTGTCAACAATGGATGGGATGTCAGTCACTTGAGCATCGCAGCGCAAAGGGTAGAAGCTCCGCCTACTTCGTGTGTTACGGAAACTACCGCAGCCCTTTCCGTGTCTTGCTGGAAATCGCCACTCTGCATTCTATCAGAGCCAAACTATCTGCTTAATTCTATCCGTGACGTCATCGCCAGAAACTCTCTCTTGTAATTTGCAAAGGTACCCGAATGCGTTCCCACGATTCTGAGATCGTTCGAGAATCGAAGCACTCGTGTATCCTCTTCCTACGGAGTATGCCAAAAAATACGGAATCTCCGTAATTATTACGGATTTCCCCGGGATTACGGGTGACTAACAAAAAAAATTATGGATATTCAGATTTTCGCTGTTATTAAGAAAGTTTTACTGATTTTGTAAATAAGCGACGTAAAAGCCTCTGAACAAAGTTCATAACACAGCCCTTTGTCTTTTTTTTTTTTTTCTTCTCAGGTGGTGGAATTTGTTTTGCTTGTTTCAAAGTGTGAACAAAAAAAAAATGCCCGTCGTGCTTCTTTCGCCGTGGGCCGGGATTACGTCGACCTGAAGCATCTGAATAAAGTTTGTGACGCAGCTTTCTTTTCTTAAATTCGTTCTACTCTCCCCCGAAGAGAAAGAATTTTTTTGCTTGTTTGAAAGCTAAGTAAAAAGGAAGAATGGCGCCACGCCGGAATTATGTAGGCCTGGCGGGCTTCTTTTGCCGTGATCCGGAATTACGTTGGTTCGGACGTGCTTTCGCTGTTGCCCGGAATTGCGTCTGCCCGATGCCTCTGAACCATGTTCATGACAAACCTTTTTGGTTTTTTTCTAAGGAGGAGGAATGTGTTCTGCTTGTTTGAAAACTTAGTGGAAAGAAAGCACGGCGCCCGGCTAGGATAACGTCGGCCCGAAGCCGCTGAACAAAGTTCGTGACGCAACTCTGTTTCTTTCCTTTCTTTTTTTTCTAAGGAAGAATGTGTTTTGCATGTTTGAAAGCTAAGTGTATGTGGGGGGGGTACGGCTTCGGGTCGTTATTAAGTCGGGCCGAAGGCTCTAAAAAGTTCGTGACGCAGCTTTCCGGTTTTTTTTGCTTTTTATTTTATTCTTTCTTTCTAAGAAGGAATTTGTTTTGCTTGTTTGAAAGCTAAGTGGAAAGAATGTGTCATTTGAGGCTCAAAAACAGGGTGAAAAACAAAAATTCGGCAGAGAAAATCTCCCCACTTGCTTGACGTTGATGGAGATTCATGTCACCATATTCACAATGCAAGCAAAAAATTTTGCAAGCCATTTTATAAGGTTACATTGCGAAATACTTTATTCACTTCTTCAAAGACTAAAAACTAAGCTGTGGATATGTTTCTAATTCTTGCAAGTTTCTAATTGCTTGACTAAATTCACAAACTTTCCTAGACAAATACTTTTCACCTCAGGATTTAGCTAGTAAAGATTCACTTGTAAGTTTTAAATCTGATTTTTTAAAATATTTCATTTTATTTTGTTCTTAAATCCCTACTTTTCTATTGTGAATATAATAATGTGCTTCACTTTAATATTTACTTACATAATTTACAGAAAATAATTCCATATGGCTAGCACACTCTTAAATATTGTATATATGCTGTATTTGAATTTGCTCACCGCGCGTTCGTGTGTCTCAATTTTCCACGCAGTTAAAAAGTTCAGCTTTTTTGTCATCGGCCGGTCTCATGTATGTAAACAGCACCTCCTACATCAACAACATCATTCAGCCCGTTGTTGTGCCATTTGTAAGGTCGGTCCATCGTGGTGTTTTCCAGCAAGATAACGCACGCCCACAGACGGCACGTGCAATGCAATCTGCACTTCAGGGTGTGAGACAACTTCCATGGCCTGCACGTTCACCGGGTTTGTCCCCCATTGAGCACGTGTGGGATTTTATGGGACAACAACTTATCCGGTCTCCATGGCCAGCCATGACCATCCCCGATTTACGCGTCCAGGTTGAGGATGCGTGGAACTCAATAACACAAACTTACATCCAACATCTGTACGACAGACTCCATGCCAGAATTGCACAGTGTGATGGAGTTCATGGCGGTTCAACCTCGTACTAACCATGTTACATGGAAATGTTATTTTTCAGTTTACCAGCAAATACAGCTGTATTGTGCCATAATGTTTTGATCACGTTATCCTCTGTATTTTGTTATTATGCTGTATAAATTTCGTTGGTATCAGACGTCACCTTCTTGGTGTTCTTTTTTCACTTTCTGCCAGTGTATATTTGGGTGTGAAAAAAATTGAGAATCTTGCTTAGTTACGTAAAAGATAACTTTTACATAGAAGTTTTTGAACTATGGCTTTAGTTCTTCAGCCAGAGTTAAGATGAAAACTGACTAGGTTGTTACCAGATCTTCATCAGTCAGTTCCTGTAATTTGGTTATCAGATTCACGAACATTATACTTATTTCGAAAGAGTACGGATTTTGAGATCTTGGGGACAATATATGGAGATTCCAAATTGCAGTTATTGAAAGAAATATAAATTTCTAAGCTTTCACGGTAGCAAAGAGCATAGGAACCGGAAAATGGCACAATTCGCTTTGAATCCTTCCAACTGAGAAGTTTTCAAAGAGAGTTCAGCTGAGAAGTTTTCCAAATAGAAGGATGCTAAAGCAGTATTTGAGTTTCCAAAGCAAATTGCACCACTTTCTGCTTTGTGTGCTGTTCACTACCATGAAAACTTGGAAAATTTATCTTTCTTCCAATAACGACAATTTGGAATCTCCACATATCACATCCCCATGATCTGGAAATTCATACTCTTTCAAAATAAATATAACTTTCAGGAATCTGGCAACTATGTATTTAAGGAACCGAATGATAAAGATCTGGCTTCAGCATGAATCTCTATTTTCTTCACATCCTTTTTTTCAGTTACATTTTGCTGCTCGATCTATTTTTTTTATATAATTTTGGTAGTTAGTCACATATTCAGTTGATGTTTTCATTTTCCTTGGAAAAAATTTCATTTAATGAGGTTTAGTAAATACACTAGACCTCCACGTTGTTGCAGAATGATGTGTTACCAGATTTCTGGGATGATTTGTTTCAATACAGTAGAGCGTCGAAAATCCGAACTAATTGAGACCACTGGTTGTTCAGATTGTCACAAATACACTAACATTTCTACATTATATTATCTAAATACGTGTACCTCTGTGCAAAAAAAATTACATAAAGATTTATTTTGTTATTAAGCAATACAAAACAAGTTTATCATTCTTACTACTGCTGAGAAATTTTTAATCATAAAGTACAAAATTCACCACAATCAGGGGTGCTTATTTTCCAGAAATTCCGGAAATTTTCGGCGTTTTTTTTTTTTTTACGGACATTTTCGGCGGCGTTGTACTCCGGGAATTTTCGTAATTTTCGGCGTTTTTTTTTTCTTTTTTTTTTTTTTTAGAAATTTTATTTTATAGCCACTGGCAAGGCCTGTCACTGTCCTTTCCCTGTTTTCCCTTGGTTGGTGGCCAAAGCAAAACTCAATTCCACTGGGAGTTGGGAAATCTGACTGCCAATCTACCCCCACAGAGGAGAAAAGAAACAGGTCCACTCTGTGTCTACCCAATTCAGCTGGGAGAGATCCCCTCCCACCCCCACCCCCACCTGATGTTATATTTGTCTTCTAAAAGTGTGTTAACTATTTGCTTTCCTTTGTGGTTTGGTGCTGGGTTTGCCCAGAGCTACTCCAAACAGAAATTTCTCACCCCTTTCTTTTCCTGGCAGTGCCCCTTTGCTCCTGCCCCCCCCCCCGGCTTAGTGGCCCACCCACTCTGTCTGCTGCTTTTGACCTTCAAGACTTCTTATCTCATCATCACAGAGATCTAGGGAGGATCTCCCTGCTGACATTTTGTTCACCCCTCCTCCTTCCCTTTGGGATGCCTGCTGGTTGCTGCTCAGAAAATCTGTGTCATTGGTTTCAATGCACTCTTTGACCTTCTGGCTTTCTTAAAATGCAGAGAAATCTGAGTCCAGGATGTGGGTGACTGTCCCCTCTTCATCCCTCCCCCACCCTGCTTCAGTAGTATGGTAACTTGAGTTTACTGTACTTCTAAGTACTTCAACTTGTTCCTGCTCCATTTGACTGAGTTGCTGCACTGGGGACCACTGGTTATCCTTGCTGCACCTCCTGGTGAAGTGCTATTCTACAGAATAGTTTCTGTTCCTGACATCACATGTAATTTATGATAATGAAGTTTTTGAAAGATTCTGATGCTGAGCTCATAAAAGTTTTGGAAAAATATATCCGCAATAAATATCGCTGGGATTGGCTTCAGAAGCAAGATGCCAACGCTGACGCCATTGGGATATGGTGTTGAAAAACTGATTCTCCTGGGGAATGTTTCTGCATTTGGTGCAACAAAAGCATTCGATACAAAAAGGATGGTGTAAAAGCATTGGTAAGCCATTTAAATTCTTCACTACACAAATCTTCAAAAGCATCTGTAAAGAGTTCAATGAACTTGTATTCTTATACATCTGCAGAAAACCCTGCTGGTGATGAAAAGCCACTAGATCTAAATACCAGTATAGTTAGATCAGAGGCAATTTTATGTTCATTCATAGCGGAACACTCTCTTCCCTATACACTTGGGCCTCAACTTATAAAACTGGCCCAGACATTGTCAAAGGACCCAAAGGCATTACAGGCTTTAAGTATGAATAGGTCAACTGTTACATACAAAATGAGAGATGGCCTTGCTCGTACAATAAAAAAACAAATTGTTGATACCCTCAGACAGACTTCCTTCTCATTAAATATTGATGAGAGCACAAGTCGGGCGAATTGTAGTGTCTTAACTATTCTTGCACAATACTTTTGCCCTGAGCAACAAGAAGTCGTAATACAACATTTATCATCGATTCAACTTCAGGTTTGTACTGCAGCCAATATTTACTCAAAAATAGTAAATTTAATAGAAGGAAATGATATTCCTTGGAGTAACCTAATTAGTCTCCCGATGGACTCGTGCAACACTATGAGGGGTAAAAAAAATGGTGTAGAAACATTAGTTCGCAACAACAAAGCTCCACATCTACTTCATATTGATGGTGATAGCTGCCATACTGTTAACAACAGTGTAAAAAGATTCACTGCTCCTTTTAAAATGCACATTGAATCATTGTGTGACAACATTCACTTTGACTTGCTATGTGTTGACAAAAGAGAACTATTTTTCAAAATCTGTACGATTTTGGGAATTCAAAAGCTCTCCCCGCTTTCATAACCAAATCATAGATGGTTGTATGTGCTCCCAGCAGTTGAACGCATGATTTTGTTGTGGGATGCTTTGCTAATATTCTATTATTCTTGGATTAAAGATTCAGACAGAAATTTGTATAAGTCTGATTTGGATAAAGTGTATGAGGAAAGAAAAATTAGTAATTCTTGTGTGTCCAAACTTGTGAAAATCCAAGATTCTTTGAAATCAAAAAGTTTAACAGGAATGGGAAAAGAAAGGAAGAATAAAATTATTGAAAGCCTTTTTGTGGTGCAAAAGAAAACATTACTTGAAATCCATCTGTACAAAGCTGTTCTGCCTATATTCAATGAATACATAAAGCTGTTTCAGACCAAAAAACTTATGTTGCATAGATTGCATGTTGAACTTTTTGTGTTGATAAAGAAAATTTTATCATTTTTCATTACACATGAAATAATCTCAAAGTGCAAAACTCACAAGGATCTTTTGAAAATAGATTTGAAGAGTGGTGATAATCACCTGCCAGACAAATTTATTTATGTTGGAGGAGAAGCCAAAAAACTTATTGCTGCAAGTACATCAAATGATTATATGGTATCTTCATTGAAGAAAGAGCTAAAGGAATGTTATCTGGCATGCTCCTTATACATGATCCAAAAACTTCCTGTGGCAAATTCTACTCTGATTAGTTTTTCAGGGTTAGACTCCTCTCTTAGGGGCCAAACTACTACCTATATAGCTCTTTCAAAATTGACTGATGCATGTAGCTCAGTGCTATCTGCTAACGAAATGCTTTTTTTCGATGAAGAAATCAGATCATATCAAATCGATACAGCAATTAGGGATATCTTTAATTACTCAGCCAATGAGAAATGTGAAAAAAATTAAATTCCCAAAGGCATTGATGAATACTGGGCTGCAGTGTCAAAAATGTGCTCACATGATGGAATACAAAAGTACTCCACATTGGGCAAACTTGTAAAAGCCCTCATCTCATGCTTTCATGGGCCAATTGTGGAAAGCTAATTTAATTTCATGGATAATATCATCACACAGCACAGAACTAGTTTAGATGCAAAAAGCTTGGACAGTTATCATACCATCAAATATAACCTCTTAGCAAAGAAATGTTCAACATTTGAAATGTTTGGTGTTGAAAATCCGATCACCACTGCAGTTCACAAAACTTTGTTACAGAACATGTTGCAAAGCTGGAAAATTCATCACAAATCTACCAAGGAAAAGTGTGATAGAAGGCATGAAGTAATTGGAGATCATTTTTCTGGAATAAATAAATCATCAGCAGCTAGCTCTGTAAGTACAAAGATTGTGGAGAGCCCTAAAATTCCAACACAAAATCTGTCAACACCAAAGCAGGAATCTGGGTGCAGTAAACGTAAATCTCACACAAAGGATTTGCAGCAAAATAAAAACAAAATAACCAAATTTTTTTCTGAAGCATTATGAAGTATGAAGTTTTGCCTCCATCAGCAGCATTGATGACTTATTACGTGAATATACAAATCATTTAAAGTATAAACTGAACAAACTTTGTCATATACATTTCAGTCTTTCTGCACAAGAAAATACACCATTGACACAGGCAGGCAAGGCATCAATTATGTAAGTTGCCTTTTTTATTTCATTTTTGCTCAGTATTTTACTTTTTATAAGTATTATTTATAGCTTTGAAGGGCCAAACACTGGAAATTTGCAATTAGTAAAATTTTATAAAGGCCACTATTCGTTAAAAAAATATCAGAACTTGGGAAATTAAATTATGAATGTAACACATATATTCTGATTTTTTTTTTTTTTTTTTTTTTTTTGTAAGTATTGATCTACATTAATTTCAGGAAATTTGGGTTTGGTTTCAGGAAATTTGATTTCACAGAATAAGCACCCCTGCACAATAGTGGGTAACAATAGAGGTGATGCTTGGTGGAACAGTGAGATTGAAGAGGCAGTAAAGAGAAAAAGGAAGCCTATTTGGGGATGTTGCAAGGTAGGGTTTGTGTGGATGAATATTGCTGTAAGAAGCGTGAAGCAGCTAAGCTGGTTCGCCAGAGTAAGGCAAAAGATAGGAAGGAGACGGTGGAAAGGCATGAATTGGCTTTTTGGAAAGATAGAAAGACTTTCTGGAAGTACATGAGACTCAGGAAAAATAGGGGAAACAAAGTTGCAAGTTGTGTGAAGAATAGGGTTGGGGAAATGATATGGGAGCCTAATGACTTAAGTGAAAGATGGAGTGAATACTCCTGTGAGTTATTAGATCAATAAAGCAAAGGTGATTCCGAGGCAAAAGCAGGTGATGTCGTAGTGAGAGGTGGAAGCACAGGAAGGAGCTCAAGAGAAGAGGTGTGTAAAGCTCTAAAATCTCTTCAGAATGGTAAGGCTCTGGGAGTTGATGGCATAACTGCTGAGATGTTGAAATATTGTGGTGATTCTGTAATTGACTTGTGCTGGGAGTTAGGAATGGTCCCTCGGGATTGGAAGGGTGCTATCATTGTTCCCTTGTATAAGGGAAAAGGTGATCATACTTACTGCAAGAACTATCATGATATTAGTGTACTGAGTGTGCCAGGGAAAGTGTTTGGTGAGGTCATTATTGAAAATGTATGGGGTCTTACATGCGAGAAAGTGTGGGATGTTCAGAGTGGTTTTATGCCTGGTAAAGGTGCACTAACCAAATTTTTGCATTACGTGTGATGATTAAAAAGTATCTGGTTGTTGGTAAGAAAATTTTTGCTGACTTCATAGATTTAGAGAAAGCTTACGACCAAGTAAATAGGACACTTTTATGGAAGGTGTTGAATGAATGTGGTGTTACTGGGAATCTACTTAATAGTGTAAAAGCCATGTATGCTGGCAGTAGAGCTTGTGTACGAGTGAATGGATTTTTATCAAAATGGTTTTCGATTTGTGCAGGAGTCAGACAAGGTTGTGTAATGTCACCATGGCTGTTTAATGTATTTATGGATGCATGCATGGGTGATGCCAAAATAGGTAATGTCCTGTTGGCAGAAAGCAAAAGTCAGTTGCAGATCATGCTGTCCCGGATGTACGAAGTTTGCATGAAATTCAAACTGAGTATAAATAAGGGAAAAACCAAAAGGTATGGTTTCTGACAGAGGAACTGGTAGTACTGAATGTAATATAAGTCTAAATGGCACAGTGATTGACCAGGTGAATGAGTTTGTGCATTTAGGAAGCATGTTTTACACAGGGAACAAATTGGATGGTGAAATTAACAGGCAAGTGAATTCTTCATTGAAAGTCATGGCTGCTTTGGAAGGTTTTCACAGGAATGATGGGTTATCAAGAGAGTCCTGCATGGCTGTGTATGAAACTGTAATTGTTCCTACTCTGATGTATGGCAGTGAAACCTGGGTACTACAGAAGAAACATAGGTGTCATTTGTGTGCTGGAAAAATGTGTTACTTACAGGGTTGTGGGAAGACTTGTTCTGATTGTGTGAGGAATGAAGATGTGTTACAGTTGTGTAATGTTAAGCAAAATGTTGTTAGCAAGGTTGAGACTAATGTGCTTCGGTGGTTTGGATATGTTGAAAGAATGAGTGATGAGATGCTTACTAAGAAAATCTTTTTAGCCCAAGTGGCAGAAAGGAAATGCAGAGGAAGACCAAGTAAGTCATGGTAGGATCTAATTCAGGGGTGTCTGCATGAGAAAAAGATTATGAGTATGAAGTATAGAAGATCTTGTGTATGACGTGTGATGGATGTCAGTGAAGCCCAAGTTGTGTGTCATTATCGCTGTAAATGGAGAAGTTTGATACAGCAACAGTAAGTAAAAATTATCTGGTAATTTGTATTTCTTTATGGAGCTAACCTCTGAATCTTAGAGAGCAGCTTAATGATTTGTATGTGTGTAAGTACAAAATTTCAAAACTTACCTATCATAACATGTGTGAAGAGCATATTTACACTGAATTAAAAAATAAATGCTGAAAAAAAGTTCATGCTTTTTTTTTTTTTTTTTTTTTTTGAAAAAGTAATCACAATTTTTTTGTTAGACCATTTCAGACCCCTTTTTTGCCTCTAAATCCCTCACTCTTTTCAGTAAGAGAAGTTGAGTTGAACAGCACTTAGTTTATTGTACAGACCAAGCCATAGCAGTCTCCAATGCAGTGAATGCTTAAACAAATGCAGTGAATGCTTAAACATGAGTAGGGCCTACACTGACGTCAGATTCATCATCTGCATCACTTTCAGAAGTGATGCTTTCCATAACAGATTTTATGAATTCATCTTCATTTAAAATGGGATATCCCGTGTCATCAGCATCATTTCCTATCAACTCCTTTGCATCATTTCATCACATTCTTCAAACCCAGAAATTGATTTGAATAAATTGGATATTTCATTCCCATTGTCTTAGTCTCGGCTTAACTCACCTCATTCAATATTTTCTTCCATAGGCCATCATTTTTTCCAAGCATTTTTTAAATTCTGCTGTGTGACTGATTACCATGACTCAGCTAACATGTAGCAACAGTTTTTAAGATGAAGTTTTTTTTGAAAAACTCAACAATATTGCATTCATCATTGTTATCTGCCAAAAGTAAACTTTGTAAAACTTGCTTTTTATACATTTAATTTTTTCTATGACACCTTAATACATAGGTTGTAGAAGTGCTGTGACATTTAGTGGAAAAAATAAGATCTCGAAGCCATCATCAATTGTGTTTAACTGTTCACTTGAGGGATGTGATGCTGCATTGTCTAAAATGAGTAAAACCTTGCCTTTTTTGCCTTCTTGTTCATGATATTTTGTAACATTGTGCACAAAATCTCAGGTTAACCAAAATAAAAATTTCTGAGTTCATCCACACATTTTTTTGAGCTTTGAAAATTACAGGAAGACAGGTGACATTTTTGAAGCATAAAGGTTTCTTACTCTTTTCTATGATTAGTAGTGGCCAAGCATGAGTTCCATTAGCATTAACACAAACCAGAGCTGTAATTCATTCCTTGCTATGTTTAAATCCAGAAGCTAATTTTCCTGACAAGATACAAGGGACTTTCAGGGCAGTCACTTCCAACAATTTAATCCAGTTTCATACATACATACATACATACATATATCATTAAGCTGTTCTCTGATATTCAGAAGTTAGCTCCTCAAAGAAAGACCATCTGACAAATAAACGTTTAATATATGATAATACAAACCAGCAGATAAACTTTTAACTATTATTTACTTACTCTTGCTGTATCAGACTTATCCATTTACAGCGATCTTGACACACAACACGGACTTCAGTGACATCCATCACATGACTTACACAAAATCTTATATACTTCATACTCATAATCTTTTTCTCATGCAGACACTCCTGAGTCAGATCCTCCCATGACTTCCTTGGCCTTCCTCTGCCTTTCTTTCCTGCCACTTGGGCCAAAAAGATTCTCTTAGTAAGCATCTCATCACTCATTCTTTCAACATGGCCGAACCACCAAAGCATATTAGTCTCCATCTTGCTAACAACATTTTGCTTCACATTACACATCTGCAACACATCTTTATTCCTCACATGATCAGAGCGTGTCTTACCACAAACCCCCAGTAAGTAATGCATCTCTCCAACACACAAACAACTCCTATTACCATGGAATTGTCCCTTGGGATTTGTCTCATGATATGTATATAGACGCTTATGTCTTTTCTGCAGAACCCAGGTTTCACTGCTATACATCAGAGTAGGAATAATTACACTTTCCTACACAGCCATTTGGGACTCTTTTAAGAATCCATCATTCCTGTGAAAACCCCCAAAAGCAGCTATGACTTTTAATGAAGAATTTACTCACCTATTAATTTTGCCATCTAATCTGTTCTTTCTGTCAAACAAGCTTCCCAAATGTACAAACTCATTCACCTGGTGAATCACAGTGCCATTTAGACTTATATTACATTCAGTACTACCAGTTCCTCTCTCAAAAACCATAACTTTCGTTTTTCCCTTATTTATACTCAGTTTGAATTTCATACAAACTTCATACATCCGAGACAACAGTATTATAACTGTCATATCAAATATTCCTCTTTTGCTACAAGTTCCATGAACATTGCTTTAAAAGCTTCTGCAGCAGAAAAATCAGAAGATGAAATTTCTCCTTCAATATGAAGTTCTCTAATGCCATGCCATGACTTAAAGTTCTTAAGCCACCCTGTACTGGCTTTGAAATCGGAAGGACCTCCCAAATTTCTGTTGAAATCCAATGCTTTTTGACATACCAAAGGCCTCGATATTGGTTTCTCTAAGCTTTGTCACTGGATAAACCATAAATAAGCAGCATCTTCCAAAGATGTGCGATTCGCCATTGTCATAGTTTTTCTTCTTTTAGAGCCTTCATCTGAGTCGAATATTGATGTAAATTTGAAAATGCTTTCAGTGTTTTTCTTAATGTTACTTAAAAAAATTTTACTAAAGTTTTTCAGGCTGTCATGTTGCATTTCATCGGGGTAGCCTTACCAACATCATAAAGTTTAGCTAACTGTGATCCACTTTCTCCTTTTGACAGCCTATTTAAATTTTTGATTTAATTGTCAAAAATGTATGTTTCCATTTTGCAGATGTCATACTCATAGATGTTCCACTTTGTTTCTCATGGCAATTTTAAATTGACTGGAATGCATGTTGTTGCTGATGAGAGGTCAGCAGTGACTCATTACAAGCTGGCTCCGATTGCCAAGGGGTGTGCTTTATGCCGAGTTCAGGGGGAATAACTTTCCTCTGTGCTCACAGTGAACAATGAGGCTGAGGAATGAAATAAGCAGTGGTAATGGGTTGTAAAATCTTAGCCCCACAGGGAACAAGTGACTGGGGAAGTTTTTACCTTTCCTCTCTGAATATCAGATGTAACCACTTTCAACACATCAACCACAAAATTAGGCAATTCCATTGTCATCAAGTGCCAGGTTAAAATGAACAGACTATACTTAAATTTCCCCCTGCCACCACAAAAGAAAAAAAAAAAGGAGGGAGCTTGTTCAGATTTCCAATGATGTACTGTATTTTAAATAATTTCCTTTTGTATTCAAATTGGATGTGCTATCTTTGTAAATTTCAGTTTCTTTTGTTTCTCTGTATCCTTATGCAAATATGAAAAATTCTGTGTGAAAAATTCATTTTTCAGGCTGTCATGTTGCATTTCATCGGTGATGAGTGCTGAGAAAGCTGTTTTTGGTCCTTTTCCAGTTATGAGTTTACTTCAATGATGTCACATAAAAATAAAAGTTCCAACCTTAAAATTTCCAGTCAGTTAAAGATGATAGTCCACAAAATCATCTACTGCTATTTGTAGGAAGATTTTTTAAGACTCTCTCTGTCTTGTGGATTACAAAATTTTCACTGATGTATGTGTTCTGTGCTTAAGTGATCATTGAGAATTTTAATTTGCTTTGATCTGAAAGTATTTTTCTTTCTCTGTTATTATGTAAATTAATCGTTTTTTGTTTGCTGTATAATCATGTGTAAAGATACTGCAACGAACAAAACATTATTGGATAAAAAAGTGAGTTTATTTTTTCTGGCAATGTTTTTTTGTGTTCAAAATTGTTTTCTTAATTTCTGAATTGCGAAATTTTTAGCTTCTGCACCGATTTACGAAAAAGGAAAGAGCAACCTTATCAAGTGAAGAGCACTGTGAACTGTTGAATCAGTTTGTTCCTGACCTTGCTGACTGTCTTGAGTCAAAATATATAAAGGTAAGTGTGCCTGCTTACTTTTTCCTTTTACTTTCCCTGTCTTCTGAACTAGAAGGTTTAACTGATATACAGTGACAGAGCTGAAAGACGTATCACATGCATACCGTTCAAAAAAAAGTTACAAGTTTTTTTTTTTTTTTTTTATGTTCTTTTAATTTCTGGGTGTAGCATAATGTGCAGTTTATAGTTTTGTATTTAAAAGCATGAGTAAGGGAATTAAACTATGTCTAGCCAGGTTTCTCTCATAGTATTCAGGAAAAATTGATAAATGAATGCATAGAAATATGCAGTGTGTTACACCCATTGTCATTGACAGTCTGGCCACAGTATATAATACTTTCCTGTTGGGAGGGGGGGGTCAGAATCTCCCAGTCAGAGGATGAGTCTCAATAGATCGCAGTATGGTGGCTGCTCTTCTAAGTACGACACCCAGACCAGTACCTAGGTCGTCTGCG
Source organism: Macrothele yani (assembly GCA_039090855.1). Classification (NCBI taxonomy): domain Eukaryota; kingdom Metazoa; phylum Arthropoda; class Arachnida; order Araneae; family Macrothelidae; genus Macrothele; species Macrothele yani. The sequence continues at coordinate 33,642,957 of CM077002.1, read as the reverse complement.
GACGATTTGGTGCCCACACGTCACACCTGCACGGTTTGGATTTGGGTAGGCGGGAATCGCACGGTCTCGACGACTCCTTGAAAGCCCCCTCTCGTATAGGCCTCATCGCCAGGGTAGTCTCGCCCGGAAGGACGAGATGTACGCCCCGGCTAGCGTTGCCCCTCAACGCGCGAGGCACGAATGATATCGTTGCAGCGACTAGACGGGATTCTGACTTAGGCGTTCAGTCATAATCCCACGGATGGTAGCTTCGCACCACTGGTCACTCGACCAAGCACATGTACCAAGTGTCCGAACCTGCGGTTCCTCTCGTACTGAGCAGGATTACTATCGCAACGACCGGTCATCAGTAGGGTAAAACTAACCTGTCTCACGACGGTCTAAACCCAGCTCATGTTCCCTATTAGTGGGTGAACAATCCAACGCTTGGCGAATTCTGCTCATTTGATATATTCTCCTGCATGGTCACTAAAGTGTTTATGTTCACAAATAATTTGTAACATTCATGTAATGTGTGTATGTACATATGCATGTCAAAATATTATGCATTTATGTTATGCTGTTTATGTGTGTCTGTAGGCACAGTTTTTCCCTGTTCTGGAAACTGTATTTAAAATATATATATATATATATATATTAAAACTTTAAAGAAGTGCATTTTGAAACCAGGTACGCTACCAGGTACAATATCTTATTTTTATTTTTCATTTAGTAATTCTTCATTCACTCATTTTCATTTTGCCTTTATCATGTATTTCATATTTTGATTATTAGATATATACAGTATATCATCATCATCATCATTGTCAACCATTATCAATCCACTGCTGGACGAAGGTCTCCCCAAGTTTCCTCCACAACGGTCTGTCTTGTGCCAGTCTCCTTCGTGTCACCCCCGCATACTTTCGAATTTCATCCACCCATCTCCCATGTGGTCTTCTTCTGGGTCTTTTCCTGTCCCTTGGAATCCAATCTAAAATTTCGGCTGTCCATCGATGATCTGTCCTTCTGGCAGTATGTCCAGCCCATTGCCATTTCAGGGATTTAATTCTGATCATGATGTCTTCCACTCTTGTCATTTTTCGGATCCACGAGTTCCTCTTCTTATCTCTCCTAGTTACACCAAGTATGCACCTCTAAGGTAGGCTAAATAGAAGTAATGCAATAACACGAGAAAATGTCTAAAGAGTAACTGAAATCCAAGGAATTATAACTGAAATACAGTAAAACGAAAATACGAAGCTAATATCTCATTTGCGCAGTATGCAGCAGACTGAAAGAATTAGCGAAATATAGAGTTGTGAAAAAACCACCAAGGAGACAAAGGAATATCGAACAAAAAATTTTGTGAATGCAGTAACGTGGAGAACTTATTCGCCATGTTCCTGCATTCACAAAAAAAAAAAAAAAAAAATTGTTCGATTTTCCTTTGTCTCCTTGGTCATTTTTTCACAACTTACTATGCAGTGGTGTAACCATGTTTCAAAATCTGGGAGGGGGGGGGGTCCGATCATACAAACATACATACATACATACGTGTGTGTGTGTGTGTATATATATATATATATATATATATATCATCATCATCATCATCATTGTCAACCATTATCAATCCACTGCTGGACGAAGGTCTCCCCAAGTTTCCTCCACAACGGTCTGTCTTGTGCCAGTCTCCTCCATGTCACCCCTGCATACTTTCGAATTTCATCCACCCATCTCCCATGTGGTCTTCTTCTGGGTCTTTTCCTGTCCCTTGGAATCCAATCTAAAATTTCGGCTGTCCATCGATGATCTGTCCTTCTGGCAGTATGTCCAGCCCATTGCCATTTCAGGGATTTAACTCTGATCATGATGTCTTCCACTCTTGTCATTTTTCGGATCCACGAGTTCCTCTTCTTATCTCTCCTGGTTACACCAAGTATGCACCTCTCCATGCTTCTTTGAGTTGTCTGCAGCCTTTGTATGTCTCTTTTAGTTAAAGTCCACGTTTCTGCACCATACGTAAGCACTGGAAGGATGCATTGATCAAACACTTTTCTTTTAAGACATAATGGCATATTGCTCTTGAAAATTATGCTGTTTCTTCCAAAAGCTCTCCAGGCAAGTTTTGTACGCCGATTAATTTCTTCATCAATGTGACCCTCACTTGATATCTGCTGTCCAAGATAAACGTACGTGTCTGTTATCTCCAGCTTTTCTCCATCAATCGATAAATCTTCATTTCTTGTAAAAGCATTGAACATCACTTTTGTCTTCTGAAAGTTCATTTTTAATCCCACTTCTTTACTCTTGTCAGCAAGTTCCTGGATCATACTCTGCAGCTCTGATGGGGTAGTTGCAAAAATGACTACGTCATCAGCAAAACGTAGGTGGGTTAGATAATCTCCATTAATCTTTATCCCCTTGTTTTCCCAGCTCAGCGACTGAAAAACACCCTCCAATGTGGCATTAAAGAGCTTCGGAGATATGGTGTCACCTTGTCTCACTCCCTTTCCAATTTTTACGTGTGTTGTATTTTCAAACAGCCTAATCTTTGCACTTGCATTTTCATAGATGTTATTAATAATATTAATGTATGCATCTTCAATACCGCAGGTTTTCAGAGCCATTGTAACTGCTGATGGTTTCACCGAATCAAAGGCTTTTTCATAATCGATAAAAGCCATGCACAATGGAAGTTCATATTCCCTCGCTCTTTCAATTAGTTCTCTCAGCACGTGGATATGATCTATTGTGCTGTAGCCACTCCTGAATCCAGCTTGTTCTCTCGGTTGAGCCATGTCCAGTGTTACCTTCAAGCGGTGTGAAAGAACTTTAGTGAAGATTTTATAAACTACTGATAAGAGGCTGATAGGTCTGTAGTTTCCAAGATCCTCAATGTCACCTTTCTTATGTAGCAGGATCATTGTAGCGGTGTTCCAATCCTCAGGAATCTTTCCTTCATTAAGGCATCGAGTGAAAATTTGGGCGAGTACTGTTTCGATTTCTCCACTTGCTTCTTGTATGATGTCTACAGTAATTCCATCTTCTCCTGGAGCTTTTCCCAGCTTCATGTTCTTGATTGCATGTGCAACTTCTGCTGGAAGGACTGGAGGAACTCTGGTACTGGTATCTTTCATGATGTCTGGAGTGCATGTATCATCCCTTTCATATAATTTGGAGTAGAAATCTTTCACTCTTGTCAAAATTTCGCCTCTATTTCTTGTTACAGAACCATCTTCTTTTCTCAGTGCCATAATCTGTTTTCTTCCCTTACTGAGATGTCCCTTTGCTATCTTTAGGCTTTGGTTGTTTTCAATTGCTTTCCTCACTAGTTCACAGTTGAATTTTCTTACGTCTTCAGTGATACTTTTTCTTACTGTCTTGCATAGCTCTATATATTCCACTTTGGAAGTCACATCTTCTTTAGTTGTCCTCATCTCTCTTCTTTTTTGCATCAACATTTTCGTTTTTCCTGATAATTTATTTACATGCAACTTGTTCTTAGACCCAGCTAATTTTGTTGCTGTTTCCATAAGAGCTTTGGTTATTTTTCTGTTAACTTCAGAGATGTCCACTTCTTCCGATGTTAGGCCTTCTAAAGCAGAGAACCTGTTCTTCAGTTCCAACTTGAAGGTATTATGGTGTTTTTTAAGGTTGGTTATGTCAATAGATTTTGTTTGTCTTATGAGCTTGCCACGTTCATGTTTAGTGTTGAGCTGCATCTTACATCTCACCAATCTATGGTCACTACCTGTGTTGAATTTGTTTAGCACACTGCAGTCTTCTATGACGAATTTTTTGTTACACATAATAAAATCAATTTCACTTGTCGTCCCATTTGGATGTCTCCATGTCCATTTCCTGTGTGGCTTTTTCTTGAAGAAGGAGTTCAAGATGAACAACCCTTCTGCCTCTGCAAACTCAACGAGAGTATTTCCACGCTGGTTTCTGTTGCCGTGACCGAATTTACCTACTGAAGTTTCATTCTGTTGCCGTTGCCCTATTTTTGCATTGAAATCTCCCATAATTATTTTCAAGTGCTGCTTACCTTTATTATTTAGATGACAAACTTCCTCATAAAATTCTTCAATTTCTTCTTCAGGATGACTTGTGGTGGGTGCATAAGTTTGAATAATCTGAGCCTGGTATCTTTTCGAGAGTTGGATAACAAGTCGTGCAGCTCTGTCAGAGGAACTTTCAACTTCTACAACTTTATCCTTCAGTTTCTTGTTTATTATAAATCCAACACCACTAGTTCTGCCAGTATCTGTCTCACGATAGTAGAAGAGATGTCCACTTTTCAGTTCAATGAGATCTTCTCCTTTTCTCCTTACCTCACTTAGCCCCACGATGTCCCACTTGATCCTTTGTAGTTCCTCTTCCAATTCAAGAAGCCTTGAATCAGAAGATAGGGAGCGTCCATTGTATGTAGCCAAGGTCAGCATCAGATGGCAGCCTAGTCCGGTCCTCCGAGGATTCTTAGCACCCTCTGCCTTCATGTCGCATTGGCCGCTGCCTTGGCCAGGTACATTCCAGCTGCCGGAGACTGAGGGCCAAGATTTAAGTTGTGGAATCATTTTGGAGGGTTTGGCCATAACTCACCATGCTGGCCAAGCGGGTTGGTGAGTGTGGGATAGAATTTCCTCTAATCCCGATGGTATAGTTATACCGCTATTGGCGGTCGTCAGAGCCCCTTTAGTGGGAACAGGATGCACCACGTGAAGGCGGGGTTGACATTTGTCAATGAGAGGCTGTGATGTTACGCATCACCTGACCTTACATCCCATACATATATATATATATATATATAGGGATGTAAGGTCAGGTGATGCGTAACATCACAGCCTCTCCTTGACAAATGTCAACCCCGCCTTCTCTATACATATATATATATATATAGGGATGTAAGGTCAGGTGATGCGTAACATCACAGCCTCTCCTTGACAAATGTCAACCCCGCCTTCTCGTGGTGCATCCTGTTCCCACTAAAGGGGCTCTGACGACCGCCAATAGCGGTATAACTATACCATCGGGATTAGAGGTATTGCTATCCAACACTCACCAACCCGCTTGGCCAGTGTGGTGAGTTATGGCCAAACCCTCCAAAATGACTCCACAACTTAAAACTTAAATCTTGGCCCTCAGTCTCCGGCAGCTGGAATGTACCTGGCCAAGGCAGCGGCCAGTGCGACATGGAGGCAGAGGGTGCTAAGAATCCCGGAGGACCGGACTAGGCTGCCATCCGATGCTGACCTTGGCTACGTATAATGGACGCTCCCTATCTTCTGATTCAAGGCTTCTTGAATTGGAAGAGGAACTACAAAGGATCAAAGTGGGACATCGTCGGGCTAAGTGAGGTAAGGACAAAAGGAGAAGATCTCATTGAACTGAAAAGTGGACATCTCTTCTACTATTGTGGGACTGATACTGGCAGAACTAGTGGTGTTGGATTTATAATAAACAAGAAACTGAAGGATAAAGTTGTAGAAGTTGAAAGTTCCTCTGACAGAGCTGCACGACTCGTTACCCAACTTTCGAGAAGATACCAGGCTCAGATTATTCAAACTTATGCACCCACCACAAGTCACCCTGAAGAAGAAATTGAAGAATTTTATGAGGAAATTCGTCATCTAAATAATAAAGGTAAACAGCACTTAAAGATAATTATGGGAGATTTCAATGCAAAAATAGGGCAACGTCAACAGAATGAAACTTCAGTAGGTAAATTCGGTCACGGCAACAGAAACCAGCGTGGAAATACTCTCGTAGAATTTGCAGAGGCAGAAGGGTTTTTCATCTTGAACTCCTTTTTCAAGAAAAAGCCACACAGGAAATGGACATGGAGACATCCAAATGGGACGACAAGTGAAATTGATTTTATTATGTGTAACAAAATTTGTCATAGAAGACTGCAGTGTGCTAAACAAGTTCAACACAGGTAGTGACCATAGATTGGCAAGATGTAAGATGCAGCTCAACACTAAACTCGAACGTAGCAAGCTCATAAGACAAACAAAATGTATTGACATAACCAACCTTAAAAAACACCATAATACCTTCAAGTTGGAACTAAAGAACAGATTCTCTGCTTTAGATGGCCTAACATCGGAAGAAGTGGATATTTCTGAAGTTAACAGGAAAGTAACCAAAGCTCTTATGGAAACAGCAACAAAATTAGCTGGGTCTAAGAACAAGTTGCATGTGAACAAATTATCAGGAAAACCCAAAATGTTGATGCAAAAAAGAAGAGAGATGAGGACAACTAAAGAAGATTCGACTTCCAAAGTGAAATATATAGAGCTATGCAAGACAATACGAAAAAGTATCACTGAAGACATAAGGAAATTCAACTGTGAACTAGTAAGGAAAGCAATTGAAAACAACCAAAGCCTAAAGATAGCAAAGGGACATCTCAGTAAGGGACGAAAACAGATTATGGCACTGAGAAAAAAGATGGTTCTGTAACAAGAAATAGAGGCGAAATTTTGACAAGAGTGAAAGATTTCTACTCCAAATTATATGAAAGGGATGATACATGTACTCCAGACATCATGAAAGGTACCAGTACCAGAGTTCTTCCAGTCCTCCCAGCAGAAGTTGCACATGCAATCAAGAACATGAAGTGGGGAAAAGCTCCAGGAGAAGATGGAATTACTGTAGACATCATACAGGAAGCAAGTGGAGAAATCAAAACAGTACTCGCCCAAATTTTCACTCAATGCCTTAATGAAGGGAAGATTCCTGAGGATTGGAACAACGCTACAATGATCTTGCTACATAAAAAAGGTGACATTGAGGATCTCAGGAACTACAGACCTATCAGCCTCCTATCAGTGATTTATAAAATCTTCACTAAAGTTCTTTCACACCGCTTAAAGGTGACACTGGACATGGCTCAACCGAGAGAACACGCTGGATTCAGGAGTGGCTACAGCACAATAGATCATATCCACGTACTGAGAGGACTAATTGAAAGAGCGAGGTAATATGAACTTCCATTGTGCATGGCTTTTATCGATTATGAAAAAGCCTTTGATTCGGTGAAACCATCAGCAGTTACAATGGCCCTGAAATCCTGCGGTATCGAAGATGCGTACATAAATATTATTAATAACATCTATGAAAATATAAGTGCAAAGATTCGGCTGTTTGAAAATACAACACACATAAAAATTGGAAAAGGAGTGAGACAAGGTGACACCATATCTCCGAAGCTCTTTAATGCCACATTGGAAAATGTCTTTCAATCACTGAACTGGGAAAACAAAGGGATAAAGATTAATGGAGATTATCTAACCCACCTTCGTTTTGCTGATGACGTAGTCATTTTTGCAACTACCCCATCAGAGCTGCAGAGTATGATCCAGGAACTTGCTGACAAGCGTAAAGAAGTTAGATTAAAAATGAACTTTCAGAAGCCAAAAGGGATGTTCAATACTTTTACAAGAAATGAAGATTTATCGATTGATGGAGAAAAGCTGGAGATAACAGACACGTACGTTTATCTTGGACAGCAGATATCAAGTGAGGGTCACATTGATGAAGAAATTAATTGGCGTACAAAACTTGCCTGGAGAGCTTTTGGAAGAAACAGCATAATTTTCAAGAGCAATATGCCATTATGACTTAAAAGAAAAGTGTTTGATCAATGCATCCTTCCAGTGCTTACGTATGGTGCAGAGACGTGGACCTTAACTAAAAGAGACATACGAAGGCTGCAGACAACTCAAAGAAGCATGGAGAGGTGCATGCTTGGTGTAACCAGGAGAGATAAGAAGAGGAACTCGTGGACCCGAAAAATGACAAGAATGGAAGACGTCATGATCAGAGTTAAATCCCTGAAATGGCAATGGGCTGGACATACTGCCAGAAGGACAGGCCATCGATGGACAGCAGAAATTTTAGATTGGATTCCAAGGGACAGGAAAAGACCCAGAAGAAGACCACATGGAAAATGGGTGGATGAAATTCAAAAGTATGCAGAAGTGACCTGGAGGAGACTGGCACAAGACAGACCGTTGTGGAGAAAACTTGGGGAGACCTTCGTCCAGCAGTGGATTGATAATGGTTGATGATGATCATGATGATGATATATATATATATAAGTGGGATGTAAGGTCAGGTGATGCATAACATCACAGCCTCTCCTTGACAAATGTCAACCCCGCCTTCTCGTGGTACATCCTGTTCCCACTTAAAGGGCTCTGACGACCGCCAATAGCCGTATAACTATACCATCGGAATTAGAGGAAATGCTATCCCACACTCACCAACCCGCTTGGCCAGCGTGGTGAGTTATGGCCAAACCCCTCCAAAATGACTCCACAACTTAAATCTTGGCCCTCAGTCTCCGGCAGCTGGAATGTACCTGGGCAAGGCAGCGGTCAGTGCGACATGAAGGCAGAGGGTGCTAAGAATCCCCGGAGGACCGGACTAGGCTGCCATCTGATGCTGACCTTGGCTACGTACAACGGACGCTCCCTATCTTCTGATTCAAGGCTTCTTGAATTGGAAGAGGAACTACAAAGGATCAAGTGGGACATCGTCGGGCTAAGTGAGGTAAGGAGAAAAGGAGAAGATCTCATTGAACTGAAAAGTGGACATCTCTTCTACTATCGTGGGACAGATACTGGCAGAACTAGTGGTGTTGGATTTATAATAAACAAGAAACTGAAGGATAAAGTTGTAGAAGTTGAAAGTTCCTCTGACAGAGCTGCACGACTCGTTATCCAACTCTCGAGAAGATACCAGGCTCAGATTATTCAAACTTATGCACCCACCACAAGTCATGCTGAAGAAGAAATTGAATAATTTTATGAGGAAATTCGTGATCTAAATAATAAAGGTAAGCAGCACTTGAAGATAATTATGGGAGATTTCAATGCAAAAATAGGGCAACGTCAACAGAATGAAACTTCAGTAGGTAAATTCGGTCACGGCAACAGAAACCAGCGTGGAAATACTCTCGTAGAGTTTGCAGAGGCAGAAGGGTTTTTCATCTTGAACTCCTTTTTCAAGAAAAAGCCACACAGGAAATGGACATGGAGACATCCAAATGGGACGACAAGTGAAATTGATTTTATTATGTGTAACAAAAAATTCGTCATAGAAGACTGCAGTGTGCTAAACACGTTCAACACAGGCAGTGACCATAGATTGGTGAGATGTAAGATGCACCTCAACACTAAACTTGAACGTAGCAAGCTCATAAGACAAACAAAATGTATTGACATAACCAACCTTAAAAAACACCATAATACCTTCAAATTGGAACTGAAGAACAGATTCTCTGCTTTAGAAGGCCTAACATCGGAAGAAGTGGATATTTCTGAAGTTAACAGAAAAGTAACAAAAGCTCTTATGGAAACAGCAACAAAATTAGCTGGGTCTAAGAACAAACTGCATGTGAACAAATTATCAGGAAAAACCAAAATGTTGATGCAAAAAAGAAGAGTGATGAGGACAACTAAAGAAGATGTGACTTCCAAAGTGGAATATATAGAGCTATGCAAGACAGTACGAAAAAGTATCACTGAAGACGTAAGGAAAGCAATTGAAAACAACCAAAGCCTAAAGATAGCAAAGGGACATCTCAGTAAGGGGAAAAACAGATTATGGCACTGAGAAAAGAAGATGGTTCTGTAACAAGAAATAGAGGCGAAATTTTGACAAGAGTGAAAGATTTCTACTCCAAATTATATGAAAGGGATGATACATGTACTCCAGACATCATGAAAGGTACCAGTACCAGAGTTCTTCCAGTCCTTCCAGCAGAAGTTGCACATGCAATCAAGAACATGAAGCGGGGAAAAGCTCCAGGAGAAGATGGAATTACTGTACACATCATACAAGAAGCAAGTGGAGAAATTGAAACAGTACTCGCCCAAATTTTCACTCGATGCCTTAATGAAGGGAAAATTCCTGAGGATTGGAACAACGCTACAATGATTTTGCTACATAAAAAAGGTGACATTGAGGATCTCAGGAACTACAGACCTATCAGCCTCCTATCAGTGGTTTATAAAATCTTCACTAAAGTTCTTTCACACCGCTTGAAGGTGACACTGGACATGGCTCAACCGAGAGAACAAGCTGGATTCAGGAGTGGCTACAGCACAATAGATCATATCCACGTACTGAGAGAACTAATTGAAAGAGCGAGGGAATATGAGCTTCCATTGTGCATGGCTTTTATCGATTATGAAAAAGCCTTTGATTCGGTGAAACCATCAGCAGTTGCAATGGCTCTGAAATCCTGCGGTATTGAAGATGCATGCATTAATATTATTAATAACATCTTTGAAAATGCAAGTGCAAAGATTCGGCTGTTTGAAAATACAACACACATAAAAATTGGAAAAGGAGTGAGACAAGGTGACACCATATCTCCGAAGCTCTTTAATGCCACATTGGAAAATGTCTTTCAATCACTGAACTGGGAAAACAAAGGGATAAAGATTAATGGAGATTATCTAACCCACCTTCGTTTTGCTGATGACGTAGTCATTTTTGCAACTACCCCATCAGAGCTGCAGAGTATGATCCAGGAACTTGCTGACAAGCGTAAAGAAGTTAGATTAAAAATGAACTTTCAGAAGACAAAAGGGATGTTCAATACTTTTACAAGAAATGAAGATTTATCGATTGATGGAGAAAAGCTGGAGATAACAGACACGTACGTTTATCTTGGACAGCAGATATCAAGTGAGGGTCACATTGATGAAGAAATTAATTGGCGTACAAAACTTGCCTGGAGAGCTTTTGGAAGAAACAGCATAATTTTCAAGAGCAATATGCCATTATGACTTAAAAGAAAAGTGTTTGATCAATGCATCCTTCCAGTGCTTACGTATGGTGCAGAGACGTGGACCTTAACTAAAAGAGACATACGAAGGCTGCAGACAACTCAAAGAAGCATGGAGAGGTGCATGCTTGGTGTAACCAGGAGAGATAAGAAGAGGAACTCGTGGACCCGAAAAATGACAAGAATGGAAGACATCATGATCAGAGTTAAATCCCTGAAATGGCACTGGGCTGGGCATACTGCCAGAAGAACAGACCATCGATGGACAGCCGAAATTTTAGATTGGATTCCAAGGGACAGGAAAAGACCCAGAAGAAGACCACATGGAAGATGGGTGGATGAAATTCAAAAGTATGCGGGAGTGACATGGAGGAGACTGGCACAAGACAGACCGTTGTGGAGGAAACTTGGGGAGACCTTCGTCCAGCAGTGGATTGATAATGGTTGACAATGATGATGATGATGATGATGATATAAGTACTGGTTCGTCTAGGTTATGGATGCAAGCTAAATTGTTAACTAAAGCTTGGTCATACAACTCTGCGGAGGTCATGACATATATATATATATTTTTTTTTTTTAAAATTTTGGTGGGCTTATTACTTGTATCCATGACTTTGCAGAAACCCATTTCCAAATAGGTCTTTGTGGAAGTGAGAAAATGCAGAGTTTTTGCTGGTCCTTGATAAAGCCAAGGCTCAGTATTCTCGACACTTTCTGCATTCAGTTGTTCTTTTTTTTCTCTTTTTACTCACACCAGTCACTACATAACCTTTTCTATGTTGTACTTGGTATGAGTCAAAAAAATTTTTTTGCTTCAGTCTCTTCTTAATAGAATGTGAATTCTGAATTTTCATAACTGCTGCGTTGCGCGTTTTGATCTTCAGGTTATTTTGCAACTTTCGTTTTAAATTCTAAAGTTTTTCTTATGTTTTCGGCTTTGCCCTTTAGTTTATATATATATATATATCATCATCATCAACCATTATCGATCCACTGCTGGACGAAGGTGTCCCCAAGTTTCTTCCACAACAGTCTGTCTTGTGCCAGTGTCCTCCATGTTACTCTCGCATATATATATATATATCATCATCATCATCATTGTCAACCATTATCAATCCACTGCTGGACGAAGGTCTCCCCAAGTTTCCTCCACAACGGTCTGTCTTGTGCCAGTCTCCTCCATGTCACCCCTGCATGCTTTCGAATTTCATCCACCCATCTCCCATGTGGTCTTCTTCTGGGTCTTTTCCTGTCCCTTGGAATCCAATCTAAAATTTCGGCTGTCCATCGATGATCTGTCCTTCTGGCAGTATGTCCAGCCCATTGCCATTTCAGGGATTTAACTCTGATCATGATGTCTTCCACTCTTGTCATTTTTCGGATCCACGAGTTCCTCTTCTTATCTCTCCTGGTTACACCAAGTATGCACCTCTCCGTGCCTCTTTGAGTTGTCTGCAACCTTTGTATGTCTCTTTTAGTTAAGGTCCACGTCTCTGCACCATACGTAAGCACTGGAAGGATGCATTGATCAAACACTTTTCTTTTAAGACATAATGGCATATTGCTCTTGAAAATTATGCTGTTTCTTCCAAAAGCTCTCCAGGCAAGTTTTGTACGCCGATTAATTTCTTTATCAATGTGACCCTCACTTGATATCTGCTGTCCAAGATAAACGTACGTATTTGTTATCTCCAGCTTTTCTCCATCAATCGATAAATCTTCATTTCTTGTAAAAGCATTGAACATCACTTTTGTCTTCTGAAAGTTCATTTTTAATCCCACTTCTTTACTCTTGTCAGCAAGTTCCTGGATCATACTCTGCAGCTCTGATGGGCTAGTTGCAAAAATGACTACGTCATCAGCAAAACGAAGGTGGGTTAGATAATCTCCATTAATCTTTATCCCCTTGTTTTCCCAGCTCAGTGACTGAAAAACACCCTCCAATGTTGCATTAAAGAGCTTCGGAGATATGGTGTCACCTTGTCTCACTCCCTTTCCAATTTTTATGTGTGTTGTATTTTCAAACAGCCGAATCTTTGCACTTGCATTTTCATAGATGTTATTAATAATATTAATGTATGCATCTTCAATACCGCAGGTTTTCAGAGCCATTGTAACTGCTGATGGTTTCACCGAATCAAAGGCTTTTTCATAATCAATAAAAGCCATGCACAATGGAAGTTCATATTCCCTCGCTCTTTCAATTAGTTCCCTCAGCACATGGATATATATATATATATATATATATATATATATACTTAAGAGCAAAACTGAAGACTAAGGAAAAAATTTTAGAATTTAAAACGAAGGGTGCAAAATAACCTGAAAATCAAAACGCGCAACGCAGCAGTTTTGAAAATTCAGAATTCACATTCTATAAAGATACCTAAGCAAAAAAATACAAATATAATTTTGACTCACACCTAGTACAACATAGAAAAGGTTATGTATCTACCTGTGTGAGTAAAAGGAGAAAAGAAAAAAATAAAATAAAACAACTGAATGTAGAAGGTGTCGAGAATACTGAGCCTTGGCTTTATCAAGGACCAGCAAAAACTCTGCATTTTCTCACTTCCACAAAGACCTAGTTGGAAATGGGTTTCTGCAAGGCCATAGATGCAAGTAACATTCCCACCTAAAATAGTTTAAAAAATATATATATAAGTCATGTCCTCCGTAGAGTAGCATGACCTAGCACTAGTTAACAATTTCACTTGCATCCATTAACCTTCATGGCCCGACCCATGCTCTTCATCTGTTACTATTAAACATAGAGAAGAAGATTAAAGAGAACTCAAGCTGTGAGAGTGACATAATAAATAGAAATGATTTTCAGCTATAACGAAATTCCAAGTTCGTTTGAGAGAGAATTTAAACCTGAAAAACAAATTTTACATTGCAATTAAAAAAGGAAATGTTAATTTATAACGAACAGATTTTTGAAAGAAAACTTGAGTCTAAAACCCCCTACTCTACAACTTATGACAGCACGAAAACGAGAATAAGTTAAAGATAATAATTAACTAAAGAAAACTTTGTGAAAGTTATATACCTTAAACAGTTAGTTGCAATATGTTCAAAGTATTTCAGCAGTGCTTTAAGTGCATAATTAATTAGTTATTAAGAACTTAACTACTTTGAAAAAACAGCGCATAGACAGCGCATAGAAAAGGAACAAGCTTAGCCATCTTCTGTTCCTAGGTACCACAAAAGACGCTCAAAGTTACAAAGAAAAATAAGAGTTAAAACCCGCGTAAATGTTAAGAGACAAACCAATGCTTAAAAGCTGAAAAGCTAAAAAACGACAGAGAAAAGGTACATGAAGTACAAACATTGAACTTATAAAACCTAGAACCCAAAAACAAGGAAGAGAGCTTACCTCTTGTGTTACAAAAACTTTTCTCCTCACAAGAGGAGAACATGGCTGACCTCTTCCGCCACTCCCTAGACGCTGGGGGCAGTGAGGGTGGGGCTGATGGCCTCCTCATACAGCAAGAAACCAACACGCGGAGATTTTAACCAGAGAAAAAAATATATAAACTGTTTAATAGTAACAGATGAAGAGCATGGGTCGGGCCATGAAGGTTAATGGATGCAAGCGAAATTGTTAACTAGTGCTAGGTCATGCTACTCTACGGAGGACATGACTTATATATATATTTTTTAAACTATTTTAGGTGGGAATGTTACTTGCATCTATGGCCTTGCAGAAACCCATTTCCAACTAGGTCTTTGTGGAAGTGAGAAAATGCAGAGTTTTTGCTGGTCCTTGATAAAGCCAAGGCTCAGTATTCTCGACACCTTCTACATTCAGTTGTTTTATTTTATTTTTTTCTTTTCTCCTTTTACTCACACAGGTAGATACATAACCTTTTCTATGTTGTACTAGGTGTGAGTCAAAATTATATTTGTATTTTTTTGCTTAGGTATCTTTATAGAATGTGAATTCTGAATTTTCAAAACTGCTGCGTTGCGCGTTTTGATTTTCAGGTTATTTTGCACCCTTCGTTTTAAATTCTAAAATTTTTTCCTTAGTCTTCAGTTTTGCTCTTAAGTAACTAATTTCAATTTATTATTTAGCAGCTCATGCGCAAATTCTAGTTGAAATGTTTTATTATTTTTTATTATTATTATTTTTTTATTACTATTTTTTTACTTGAGGTTTTTTCATTTTCTAATTTTTCTTTTTAGTATGTTTTGGATGCAGCTTTTTGGAGTGTAGTTTATACTCGAGTTTGGTCTTTTCTTGGACTGCTTATTTCTAAAAAGTTTTTCCTAGTTGGTTTTGCTCAGAATTTGTATGTTTTGGCCCAAGTGGAGTTCTAAGGACGATGAAAGGATTGGAGGTCAGCTCAGATATTTTAAGTCCTCCCGCTCGGTTAGGCTAGCACCCTTTCCCATAGTGTATGAACTCGCTGGCAAAGGTAATCTAAAGTTATGAAATGACAAACGTTGTTTGACATGTAAATCTGCAGATCCTAACCTGTATTCTTCTGTTGAGGATAATTGCTCCAACAAGTTTTGCAAAGCCTACAATACCATCTATAAGCTCACCTGTACTGTCTGCAACCTTAGCTATATTGGCCAAAGTAAAAATCCTCTTCATCTTAGGATTAATGGTCACAGGTCTCTAGTAAACAAGTTCTCTAATTCAGGAGTGAACCCCTCCACAAACGCCAACCAGTACTCTACCTTTGAATTAGAGCATTTCCATACTCATGGTTTTGACAAAGTGAAAATAGAGGTACTACATATTATCCCTGACCTCTATGCTCGGCTAGAAACTGAATCCCTTGAAATTTTGCAGCATCAGTGTCTTTATTCCTATGGCCTTAATTCCACTCTATCTGACAATAAGCATAATCAGCATAAATTTTCAATTCGTGAACTCTTCTTTCTTGTTAATAATAAGAGCTGCTCTAGAGGTAGTAGAGGACAGAGGTTATTTCGCACATCAAGCAAAGTTGATTTTGCTAACTTGCTAAAAACTCTGGAAAGCGTTAAAACTGGCACTAATTTTGTTAAAAATACTTACAAAATTCTCAAGTCCTTCAAGCACTCTGTCCTTAAATGTTTTTTCAAATTCTGGAATGAAACTGCTGACCATGTTGATAAGCATGTTTTTGCTTTGGTTCTGGACATTCTTAAACATATTCTTAAAGATAAAATTTCTCTTAAAGAATTTTCCAGTAATTATGTTACCATCAGGTTCCTAAATAAAGCCTACGATAATCTCAATGTAAGGAAGCTGTTCTACAATAATGCAATTTTTTTCCCATCCACAGGCACCAGTCTATTGTAAGTTTTAAATATGTTAAGACCTTAGGGTCAATAGTTAAAAACTACAAACTTAACTCTTCGAGCTACATTCCTGTAATTACTACTTGTTCTTGTGATGAACATAAAGAAACAGTTCACTATGATAAGAATTACAACCATATTATCACCGGAAACTTGAGTTTTGTTGAAAATGAAAAGCTTAGGAATTTATTAGAGTATGGCTCTAAATTCAGACCTTCCTTCACAATTTCCAAAGAAAGGATTCTTGAGAGCTTCACTCAAGATGTAAATAAGTACATCGTAAAAACCAGTTTAACGTACAATCAGCCTATTGAGGCCTTCGCAGAATGGAAATATAATATAATCAATAGCTTCACCGGTGAGTTGGCAGGTCTGGACTTTTGTTTCGACAGAAATCTCTTTTTCTCTGGAGAAGCTAAAAGGTCACTCTCCAAACTGCAAGACCACTTTATTTTTACCACTACGGATAAAGCTAGCAATAATTTTGCAATTATCTGTAAGAAGTTCTATTTTGAATTGTTAACTATGGAACTCAATAATAGAGTAACATACGAGCCCGTAAGTTATTCTACCAAGCAGTTAGAAAATCGGTTTAAGGCATTCTTCAAGAAACTTAAAATTCCACAAACTAGAAGATATGGGCCTGAATTTCCATTTCTTTTTGCAACGGTTAAGTTTCATAAGGATCCCGTGAAGTTCAGGTTCATAGCTAGTGGAGTAAGGAGTCATAAAAAGAAGATAGATCTTGCTTTTGAAGATGTCTTAAAGAAGGTTTTGAAACACATTAGAAACTGTTCTAACTTGATGTACAGAGATTTTTGGATAATTAATAATAATGCAGAAGTAATTTCTACTATACTCAAAGTTTGTCCCCTAGATATTAATAGTTATGATTTTGAAAACCTATATACTAATCTGCCTCTATCAGATATAATCACTACTTTTAAAGAGCTGTATGCAGAATTTAAACTTAACCAATTTGTTGATGTAGGAACTTGGAACTCTTATCTCAATTGCTGCATAAAAAATAACCATATCTTATATAATAATACTCTCTATAAGCAAGTGAACGGTATTCCAATGGGAACATCAACGTCCACGAATATCGCTAATCTATTCCTGTTCTTTAAGGAATATAAATTCATTAAAAATCACCCCACCTGCTCAGATAACTACCTTTACACTTTTAGATATATTGATGATCTGCTGTGTATCAATAATTCCGAAGTTATAGAGAGTGATTTTGATAATATCTATCCTAGCTCTCTTAACTTATGTAAAACCAACCACTGTAATCAGGAACTTGAGTTCCTAGACTTAAGCATTAAGCTCAACAGAGGTAACCCATCTATTAGCCTCTTTGATAAAAGAGTTAATTTTCCTTTCAAAGTAATTAAATATCTACACTGGAATAATAACATTTCAACCAAAGTAATTGAGAATGTACTAATTTCTCAGGTCCTAAGAATTTCAAGAATTTGCAGCAACAATTTGGACTTCAATTACCACATTAATATACTATTAGAAAGTTTTCTAGAGAACGAAATTCCTTCTTCTTTCATCAAAAGAACTTTAAGAAAAATTATTCTGAATAATAGAGTAAGGTTGGCAGATCTGCTTTAATTTTCTACACAGTTAATAATATGATTCTGACCAATCAAAGCCGTAAGGAAGTTGGCTAGAGGATGCCTATTAACTACCTAAAGGAACCTTAGTGCTATGGATATGACGGTCCTATTAAAACAAAAAAAATTAAATAATATAAATAAAATCACAAAAAAAGCTTAAAATCTGTTTATAAAAGAAAATAAAAACAAATAAAAAAGAAAACTAGTTATTCATCACTAGGATAGCTATACTAAAAATAGTAAAACCAACATTAAAATTAATAAGATTCTGATTAATCTATAGAAGCTCACTAAGGTGATTTAATACATGCAAAGATTATTAAATAAACTGCTCGTGTATTTTATAATATTTCTCATGTATTCTGGAGAGTTAATTCTGCTCATTCTGATCATACAGATCCACAGTCTTAAGTTTATATATTTTTTTCTCTGGTTAAAATCTCCGCGCGTTGGTTTCTTGCTGTATGAGGAGGCCATCAGCCCCACCCTCACTGCCCCCAGCGTCTAGGGAGTGGCGGAAGAGGTCAGCCATGTTCTCCTCTTGTGAGGAGAAAAGTTTTTGTAACACAAGAGGTAAGCTCTCTTCCTTGTTTTTGGGTTCTAGGTTTTATAAGTTCAATGTTTGTACTTCATGTACCTTTTCTCTGTCGTTTTTTAGCTTTTCAGCTTTTAAGCATTGGTTTGTCTCTTAACATTTACGCGGGTTTTAACTCTTATTTTTCTTTGTAACTTTGAGCGTCTTTTGTGGTACCTAGGAACAGAAGATGGCTAAGCTTGTTCCTTTTCTATGCGCTGTCTATGCGCTGTTTTTTCAAAGTAGTTAAGTTCTTAATAACTAATTAATTATGCACTTAAAGCACTGCTGAAATACTTTGTACATATTGCAACTAACTGTTTAAGGTATATAACTTTCACAAAGTTTTCTTTAGTTAATTATTATCTTTAACTTATTCTCGTTTTCGTGCTGTCATAAGTTGTAGAGTAGGGGGTTTTAGACTCAAGTTTTCTTTCAAAAATCTGTTCGTTATAAATTAACATTTCCTTTTTTAATTGCAATGTAAAATTTGTTTTTCAGGTTTAAATTCTCTCTCAAACGAACTTGGAATTTCGTTATAGCTGAAAATCATTTCTATTTATTATGTCACTCTCACAGCTTGAGTTCTCTTTAATCTTCTTCTCTATGTTTAATAGTAACAGATGAAGAGCATGGGTCGGGCCATGAAGGTTAATGGATGCAAGCGAAATTGTTAACTAGTGCTAGGTCATGCTACTCTACGGAGGACATGACTTATATATATATATTTTTTTTTTTAAACTATTTTAGGTGGGAATGTTACTTGCATCTATGGCCTTGCAGAAACCCATTTCCAACTAGGTCTTTGTGGAAGTGAGAAAATGCAGAGTTTTTGCTGGTCCTTGATAAAGCCAAGGCTCAGTATTCTCGACACCTTCTACATTCAGTTGTTTTATTTTATTTTTTTCTTTTCTCCTTTTACTCACACAGGTAGATACATAACCTTTTCTATGTTGTACTAGGTGTGAGTCAAAATTATATTTGCTTCAGTCTCTTCTTAATAGAATGTGAATTCTGAATTTTCATAACTGCTGCGTTGCGCGTTTTGATCTTCAGGTTATTTTGCAACTTTCGTTTTAAATTCTAAAGTTTTTCTTATGTTTTCGGCTTTGCCCTTTAGTTTATATATATATATATATATCATCATCATCAACCATTATCGATCCACTGCTGGACGAAGGTGTCCCCAAGTTTCTTCCACAACAGTATGTCTTGTGCCAGTGTCCTCCATGTTACTCTCGCATATATATATATATATATATCCAGTTTGCAAGAAAATAACTATGTAGAAAAAAATTCAAAAACCCTTCCCAATTATGACCCCCTCCTCCACTGCATTATTGCCCTAGAACAACAAGAAAAAGATCCGAAAATTAAGGAGTCAAGAAATAAAGGTAATAAACAAAAAAAATAAAAAAAAATATCAACACAGGAAAAAGTGGAAATCCCGATTGCAAAGTGGGTGACCGTAGCCCTACTCACACTACTTAGATCCGAGAAGTATTAATCACCTCAGTCTCAAAAATAAAAATATATACAACTGACTACTATTTACAGGCACATCCTAATGAAACATCTATAAATGGAAAGAGTAGCTTGAATTAGTTAACCTGTTTACAATTTATTTCCTAAATGAGTTCAGAACTTAAAAAACATGAGCTAGCCTGGGCAGCACATTCCCAAAATCAAACTACAAATGTGTCTTGAACAATGGAAGTGCTGGAACACAGCCAAAAAAAAAAGCAATTTTCTGTTTTAAAAAAAACTGAAAAAAAGCAATTTTCTGTAAAAAAAAAACCGGGGGAAGCAATTTCCTGTAAAAAAAACAAAAAAAAGCAATTTTCTGTAAAAAAAACGGGAAAAAAGCAATTTTCTGTAAAAATTAACTGTAAAAAAACGGAAAAAAGGCAATTAATTTCCTGTTTAAAAAAACGGGAAAAGGCAATTTTCTATAAAAAAAACTGGGAAAAAAGCAATTTTCTGTAAAAAAGCAATTTCCTGTTTAAAAAAGCAATTTTCTGTAAAAAAAAACCTTGGAAAAAATTAATTTTCTGTAAAAAAAACGGAAAAAAGACAATTTTCTGTTAAAAAAAACGGAAAAAAAGCAATTTTCTGTTTTAAAAAAAGCCTCGGAAAAAAAGCAATTTTCTGTTTTAAAAAAAAGCCTCGGGGAAAAAAAGCAATTTTCTGTTTAAAAAAACCCGGGGGAAAAGCTATTTTGTGTAAAAAAAACCCGGGGAAAAGGCAATTTTCTGTAAAAAAAAACCCCGGAAAAAAAGCAATTTTCTGTAAAAAAAAACCCGGGGGAAAAGCAATTTTCTGTATAAAAAAACCCGGAAAAAAAGCAATTTTCTGTAAAAAAAAAAACGGAAAAAATAAATTTTCTGTAAAAAAAAAACCCCCGAAAAATAGGCTATTTTTTGTAAAAAAAAACAAAAAACACTAGCAACTTTAGGAGAAAGGTAACATCAAAACTAAAAACAAATAAAAAAAAAATAAAAATCATAATCATAAAGGGAAAGAATTAAATACTTACCAAGGAAAAAGAATAAAGATGAAGACCAGCACTCTCACGTACTAACAAGCACTAATGCTGCTCAAAAAACGTGATGTCAGCTGCGCCACCTTGTAGCAAAAAAGTCAACCAATTCCAAGAGTTCTCTGCAGTTATGGTTAAGACTGCCGAGGTGCCAACTATTACGGATTGTCCATAATTATTACGGTTTCGACTGTCAAATTACGGAATCACGGACAGGTTGGAAAAATTATGGATTTCGGTGCGTTTTGGAGAATCTCAATTTTGTATTCTTTTTAGTTAACCCTTTTCGTGAGACGCGGCCGATTTGTCGGCGTTCGATTTTGATCCGAGCATTTTACGAATCAGACGGCAGATATCAGTGTCGATGATCACATCATTTATCAATCATATCGTTTTGAAATGGAATCTCCATGAATCATATCATCAAACAGCGATATTATTGAAAGAATCGTAATATGCCGTAAGAGTCGTATCATGAAATAGTTTGCTCTTGGTATCGGGCTTCCCACGCGCTTTCTCCGTGTTACGGGAGAAAGGCTACTTTAGCCAAAACTTTTCTTACCGCAGTTGAGGCAGCAGCGCTGTTCACTTGGCCTTGTTGGTGAATTATAAAATGTCGTACTATTCAGAAATCACTTTTTCGAGCCCCGTTCGGAGTGCAATAACGCGCAACTCGTCGCAACGCACGCGATGATAGCAGTTTTTTTTTTTTTTTTTTTTTTTTTTCGGAATTTCACCGCGCGGGAGAACGAAATTCGGTGTTTCAATACTAGAAGCTCTTCACATTATTCATTTCTTTTTTCCCAAACAAACAGACACAATCGCAAAACTCCGTAAAGTACGAATCCCCCTCTTTTTCCAAACTAGTGTTAGCAGAGGATGACTTTATTGACAGCTTGTTCCTCAGACTAGCAGATGTGCTATTTCCTACTGCATGAAATGTTTTTGTAAGGTTATTTGAAATTGAGAGTGAAAGTTTGCCAAGTGATAGTGATGATTTTGAATCATTTGAGAGTGATATTGGCCAAGCAACATCAAGCCAGAAAACTAGCCACCGTGCCACGCACACAATATCTTCCGAAAGTGAAGATCTTGATAGTGAATCTTCAGGTCATGAAAGCGAATGGGAGGATGTAGTAGAGCATAGCTGCCAACTCTTCCGATTTTGGCGATTTTCCGATTTTGGCAGAAGTCTTCCGATTTTTTATACATTCTTCCAATCTTCCGACCAAACTCGCGTTCTTCTGCCGTTTGAAAAATTTCTGTTTTTTTTTTTTGTTTTTTTTTTGCGGAAAATAACCTGTTTGTTTTATTAATTTTTGTAAGTCAAAAAAAAAAAAAAAGTTGAAAAGGGCAGCTATAACTTACTAGTCTTAATCTCAGAGCTGCCAGACCTGCGCCAATTGCGCCAGCCCGCGCCAAAAGTTGAAATTTACTGGTCATCGATATTTTAGCATAATCTTACACAATTCGAAATTGATTCAGCGGTTAATTCATATGTGAGATTCTTCTGTGGATTCGTCTGGGGACGTTGTTTTGTCTTTTTAAACGTTCGGAAACGGAAGCTTAAACGGAGTGCAGATTTTTCCCGTAATCGTATATATATATTTTTTTTTCTCGCGCGATGTTGCTTCTGTTCAGTATTGTTAAATATAATTTCATTGCATAATTTCAGCTTGAAATTGTAGGCAACGATTTCCTCAAACAAAATTAGGCTGCCCGAAAATTTCCCCGTAATCTTCGGCCACAAGATTCTTACTCTGATTCGAGGAATTCCGTCTTTTTTGTTAACATTTGGACCATTCATGAGATCGAGGCACAACTGAACTGAAATTTTGGGAGGATTGGTGCTGGGGGGGGGGGGTCGTTTTCTCCGTCGGAGGATGTAATTTCATCCTTCGAAAACGGAAAGTAGACAAAGATAAGATTTTTCTCGTAATCGTAAAAAATTTTCTCACGATGTTTCTTCTACCCAGTATTATTAGATATCATTTTATTCCATAAATATTTGTATTTCAGCTTGTATGTGATAACATTTAATAACACTCCTATGTAGTTGTTAAATGTCATCACCCTCATAAATGTGTGTGCATAGCTTGATAAGGGTGGGAAAATTTTCCAAAAACGGAAGTGACAAAGTTTAGAAATTTGTGAGAATTGATGCATGGTGTTAAAAAAAAAAGTAGTCATTCTCTGAAAATTACACCATTTATCTAAAATAGTGAAAGCTCTGATATCAGAATTCGTGGTTCTCAGCTGCAGTTGATGTTTTTAGTAAGCACAGGATACCTTTCAAAAATTGCATTGCTTTTGGAGCAGACAATGCTCCAGTAATGATAGGAGAGAAAAATGGTGTGGCTCGTCATTTGAAAGAACACCAAAGTGAAATAATAAGTGTAGGGTGTATTTGTCATTTAATTAATAATGCAAAAGAATTTGTTCTTTTGTTAAAAAAATCGCACAATGTTTCATCAATGTCAGGTGAATCGCTTGAGAGTCTTCTGTTAATTAAATGAAAAGAAAATTTACTTTGTTTTCAAAAAGAGTACTCCAAAGAATTCTTAAAAAAAGCCAAAAAGGCCACTGTAAAAAGGTTAGCTAACTATTAAATTACTATAAATAAAAGTTCCCTTCAATAAAAACACACAAAAAAATAAAGGTAAGTGTCCTGTATTCATTTTTTGTTTAAGCAGTATGAGTTCTGAATCACTTTATCGCATGACAAATTGACGTAAAAAAATCTGCTGAATTTTTATACATTCTTCTGAATTTTTCAGAGCAATCTTCTGCATATTCATTAAATTTAGTTGGCAGGTATGAATAGAGGGAAGTGATGAACAACCTCAGCATCCTTTTAATTATCATGAAATGCAGGGGCCCAAACATGCTCCTGTAACTGATGTGGCACCTATTGCATATTTTTACTTGTTTTTTTCTTAATTTCATCCTTGGAATTATCGTTTCTGAAACAAATAAATATGCAAAGAGGTTTCTCCAGGAACATCCAAATCTTTCTCCCAAATCTCGAGATAGGAAATGGAAGAATTTTAAAATTGCTGAAATAAAGGTTTCCTTGCGTGTCTTCTAATATGGGAATTATGTAGCCCATGTAGGACGAGATGATTGCCAAAAGCATATCCAGTCAAAAAAACACCAGGATTATGTAAAATGAAAGACTCAATAAAAGCCTTTGAATAATTTTTTTTCAAAAAGGAATGAAAATAGCATGATAAATGCTGAATTGCTATTTACTACATTCGTTATGGAGCATAACCTACCTATAGCTAGCTGTGATTATGCTGGTCCCTTGTTTCATGCTATGTTCCCAGACTGTGATATTGATGAAGCTGGATATCCTAGAGCAGATGTGGCATGGAATGAAATATCTAAGAAAACAATCTTCATGCAAAATAACTATACTAATAAACTGAATGTCGTCTATGCACGATATAAACCAGGGCTCACCGTGGAACCTCCGGTTACGTTTAATTAAAATACATCAAGTATAAAAGCAAAACGTATAAGATCTTTCGGATACCCAGCACAGGGTTCCATCATCAGATACATAAAAAAAAAAAGAGGTAGTATGGGCTAAATACAGACAATTTATAATTTCAACTAGTGACGCAATTTGCGAGCTGCCATCTGGTGTGTAAATGAAAAACAAATCGATTACAATACAATAATGATTAAGTCAAGCAGCAACATATTAAATTGGACAGTCATGTGCACTGTAATCAGTAAACATAAATGTCCACGGTCTAGGTATTACGTATGGAACAGAGTCATTACAACACATATGCCCCTTCCATGCAATAAATAGACTTTCAGTAAATGTTAATTGAGACTTCTTACTTGGTGTGGCGAGGATCTCCGCTTCTCTCCAGATTGGTACACGGGTTCCAGAGTCAACTAATCGGGAGAGAGCGGTTGTTTTGGCACCCACTCGGACATTGTACATGTGTTCCTTCACTCTGGTATTCAAAGATCTTGAAGTGGAACCGATGTACTCTTGGTCAACCGCAGACGGGTCTGTCGCTTTGAGTGGGATGCTATATACACTAAATTTATTGTTCTTATGTACTGAGTCTCGATTTTTCCTAATGCTCTGAAAAATATTGAAAATATTTTTGAAATATCTAAGATGAAGGATTCATCTGGCCTTCCCAAGTATTCTGCATTGCCTAAACTAATATTGGCAATATTGACTATCTCTCACAGCAATTTCTCTACAGAGAGAATATTTAGTATAGTAAGGAAAAACCTCACATACTTCTGCCCAACAATGAGCACCAAAACATTAAGTGCCCTTCTTGTACAGAAAAGTAAAGCATTTTCCTCAGGTGAGCTGTGTTATAAAAAGAAGTTTTCTGAAAAAGAATATACCACTGTAAAACAAGCAACAAGGGAGTCTTTATGTCAGCAATGACATGAGGTAAGTACAATATTGATCATTTAATTTCATAATTTTTTATCAGGATAGTGTAAACATATAAGGTTATTACACATTTCACACATTAATTTCTCATGAAATACTCTTTCCACACGTTAACAATGAGGCTTCATATGGTGATTACTGATAGGCTCCTTTTAA
This sequence comes from Macrothele yani, assembly GCA_039090855.1. Taxonomy (NCBI): domain Eukaryota; kingdom Metazoa; phylum Arthropoda; class Arachnida; order Araneae; family Macrothelidae; genus Macrothele; species Macrothele yani. Next base: position 33,617,532 of record CM077002.1, on the reverse strand, counting down.
GGTTGTCACCTCATACAAGTATTACATGTTACATAGTAATACTATAATATTGTCCTTAACTTTGAAAAAAAAATGGCGTGTTACATTACTGGAAGTTTGTGTTCCATTACTGAAACATTACTGAAAAATCCCCTATTGATTGCTGATACATTCTGCTAGAGGTTGGCACCTCTGAGACTGGAAAATGTTCCAAAATCATCAGTGCTGCTGTAGCTGAGAAAAAACTGTTTTAAAGTAGCAAAACAAATAATCGGAATACTATAAAATTCCACTTAGGAACAGAAGTATCTGTTCCCAATTGGCTTTTAAAAGTATTAAATATACCCGAAAAACTGAGACTTAACCATGATTTTCATGGGTTTTTTTCCAATAGTCGGAGTGACTATATATTTTGTTGCATAATAATATCTGTAAAATATGTATAATGGAAATTGTTGTTGAGGTACATAGAAGTAAGTAAGCATTTTGAGATTTTCAATTTTCATTTCTGTTTCTAAGATGTGCATTGGGGAGAGGATCTCAAGTCAATACAAATTTTCTACATATAAACATATGTATGACGTAACCAAAACATTTTTGTGCGGTTTTATAACACATGTGGGACCCATCTGCTTAGTGTCGTGATTTTTCCAGTTGATGCAAGTGTAAACAAAGTGTTTCACCCCTCACATTAAACATCTTTGAAAGTTCTTGACATGGTAATCAAAAATTATTTTCAGCAGCAGCACGTAATTCTTCATTATCAATAATGGAAGGTTTTCCTTAACGTGGTGCACCTTCAAGTTATTCATCACCAGAAACAAAAAAATTTAAACCATTTCTGCGCAATATGTCCTGCTACCATATCTTTTCCAAATACCACGCATATCTTACGTGATGCTTCTGAAGCTTTCAACCAAGTTTAAACCGAACCGGAGGCTTAAACCAAGCATGACAACAACAAAAAATAAAACATGCAGTGAAATGTGAAAAGATAAGCAACCTTCTAATTATTATAATTGTATGCACGTACATTTAAAAACAACTGTGGCTTCTGCTATAGATGTTTTAACCTGAATCAAGTTTAAATCATTCGTAAAGCAAACAAGCCCAAATTGCACCAGGTTGAATTGACATTTTAAATGGGTTCAAAGTCACAGAAAAAGAGTACACATCAAGTTATTGCGCTCCTTTTGACTAATGCATATCTGTGCCTTATGATGCACATAGAAAATTCCACTTTGCAAACCACTATAAAATAAAACAAGTCATTGCAGCAAACTCTACCAAAACCGCACAAGCTTTTTTGGTTACCTAATAGAAAATCTGCCTTTACTCACACAAATTTCCAACCAAGTGATGTAAATATGTATTTGTGTTTGTACCTGCTTTGCCTTTTTGGATTGCGTTTAATATGACCAAGATTTTACTGGGAGGTTGAGTATTTTATACCCCCTCCCTTTTGTTTCCTTTAAATGCAGTTGATGTCCTGCTTTTTTAGAATGTTCTGATAAAGTTAGTGAGATTCTAAGATACAAAGGGACATATTTAGTTTTAGTTTGTTTTTGTTTCTGTTATATCTGCACTTTTAAAGATATGGATGAAACATTATCATACAATACAGCCAGTGTTGTTAAATGTCATCATTAAGATAAATTAATTTTGTGCCATGTGAAGATCAAAAATTTCCTTTTTCAACTGTAACTTTATGAAATTATGTTTGTTTAAGATATGGAAGTTAAATAAGTTTTCATTTCAAAGAGGGGTGAGTTTATGAGTGATATTCTGCATGTAATATTATAATTAATTATTGTACCAATGTTATTCTGAAGAATGGATGCTCGAATTTTAAATATTTCCAAAGTTTAGCAGTGCAAAAAATTTCATCTCTCTCTCTCTCTCTCTCTCTCTCTCTCTCTCTCTCTCTCTCTCTCTCTCTCTCTCTCTCTCTCTCTCTCTCTCACACACACACACACACACACACACACACACACACACACAAATAACCTCATTTTTTTAATTTAAGAGGAGGTAATCTTACTGTATGTACAAGTGATGTTATGACCATGTGAATTACCCTGGGCATGATTAACTTATTATTAGTTTAAAAAAATGATAAATTCTGATGCTCTTGAATTATAATGTTTCAGAAGACTTCTTTGAAGCTAGCTCTTTTTTGTAATGCATTTTTATTTCTTTCCCAATTAAGATAATTTCTACTACTCTACGATGCTTGATGTGGCTTTACAAGTTCCCACTACCTGCTCTAAAGAGTAATACTGAACGTATTATAAATTCGTTATTTGTTCTCTTGAATAAATATGCTGATGAGGGAACAGGATGTGGAGACAACTTTGAGTTGGTTGTGATGTGTTTCAAGGTAAGATGGAAAAGTGTATTGTTACTTTGGCCTATTTTGCATGTAGATTCTATGAATTGTTTTATACTGAGTGGGTTATCAAAATTCATATTCTTTACACAGTGTAATTTTGTTTTTCTGTCATCATATACATAGCAGATAAACATGCTATAACTACAAAATATTGGGCTTCACATGACACATGTACATATTTCATATTGCTAATATCGCAGTGATTTTTGCAGCAAGAAAGGCGGGGTTGCTTTCTTTTGACTAATTAGCACATCATACAACTTTTTTAGGTAGATATTGTTTGCTGTTGGGGCCGTATAAAAATTTAGATTACCTATTTTTATGCAAATATTACTCATGGTAGTGAAACAGCCACAACACAGAATTCTGTGCTTCATTGTTATACTTTTTCCAATTAGAAATATATGTCTATGACCGACTGCTGAGGAAAATAGGCCCCAATTGCAATGTTTCTGAAACATCGGTTATACTCATGTATAAGCTGATTCTCCCCAAGTTCTACAGCTAAATATTGGTAAAAATGAAAAAAAAAAAAAAAAAGGCAGTACCCATATATTAGCTGCTCTTAAATATCAAGAGTTTGATAAACACATTTATTGAAATCAAATTTCTGAAATTATAGTCTTTAAAATTTTTCAAACTCTGAATCACTATCAGAATTCCAAATTGCTCCTGTAAGTCTTTTTCTGTTAGAGTTGTTTCACCAAACAGTAGTTGGCCACATTACAGTAGTGGCCAAACTTGTGGAAATCTTTTGGAAAGAGTGTATTTTTGAGGTTTGATGGCTCACAACACCACTTGTCTTTGGAATAATACCATAAAATTATATATCAATGGAAAAATAATTTCATCAAGAATGTAATGCAACAAAGTTTGTTCAATTATCTGTATTCTATGAAAGTTATAGCCAAAGAGCCAGAAAAAGGAAGCACAACTTGCTTAGGTTGATATGAAGTAGCTTTCCTTCATTTGAATGTAGCCAATGAGCATGAGTGTTTAGAGAGCCAATCAGGTGTCATCTTCTTTAGTCAATGAGCCAATCAGGTCACAGTAGGATTCAGCTATTGATGTCATGTATTGGAGCTGAGAGGAGGACATTTGCCAGTGTGTTATGTGATCGCTAGCAAGTGAGCTTGTAAAACGTAATAAAATTAAAGAAATGGTGCAAAGAGTTGACTGGTCACCCAGAAAGTGGTGTAAAATAGTACTATTAAGTGAACAAGGCTTCACTTATGAAGAAATTAGAAGAAAAATTGGTGGAAACTTAACCAAAGGTGGCATTTCTAAATTTTTGAATAGGTATAAGGAGACTCGGTCACAACAAAACCAGACTGGTAAAGGCAGGAAAAGGTGCACAACAGCAAGTGATGATAGAAGAATTAAGAGACTGTGCCTAAGTGACAGAAGAAAATCATCTGGGTGTATAAAAGATAAAATGGCGCAAGGCAATGTGAAGTTGAGTGCAAGGACTATTCGGCGCAGACTGCAGGAATTTGGTCTAAAAGCTAGAATTCCACGAAAAAAGCCATTTTTATCCCTCAAACAAAGGTTGAAAAGATTAACCTGGGCTAAAACCCATGTTAACTGGACAGCAGAACAATGGGCAAGTGTTATTTGGAGTGATGAGATCAAAATCTCCCTGTTTTGTACTGATGGCATAAAATACATAAGGAGAAGAATCGGAGAAGATTTGCATCCTGATTGCATTACATGTACCGTGAAACACCCAGTTAGTGTTATGATCTGAGGTTGTATGACATCAAAAGATGTGGGCAGAATTTGCGTGATTAATGGGAATATAAATGGCCAAAAATACATTAATGAAATACTTGAGCCCAAACTTAAGCCTTCCGCATGTGATCTTTTCCAAGATAATGAAGCATTTATATTTCAACAGGATTCAGTTCCATGTCATGTTGCTGCTGTGTGGAAAATGTGGTTTCAAGATAATCATATTCCACTGCTGAAATGGCCTGGGAATAGCGCAGACCTTAATCCATCAAAAATCTATGAAGCCGACTAAAGAAACTTGTTAGTCAGAAGCAACCCAGCAATAAAACCCAATTAATAGAAGCAATAATTCAATCTTGGGTTCACATTATAACAGCTGCAGAACTAAAAAACTTGGTTCACTCCATGGGAAGGCGTTGTAAGGCCATAATTAACGCTAAAGGTTACCCAACTAAGTATTAACTGACATGGTGAGAATTTTTGTATATCTCATTTTTTCTATGTGTTTCACATTTCTTCTTTATAACTGCTGTTCTAATACAAAATCCTTCATAAAAGTTATTGCATTACATTCTTGATTAAATTATCTTTCCATTGATATATAATTTTATGGAATTATTCAAAAAAAAAAAAAAAGTGGTGCTATGAGCCATCAAACCTCAAAAATACACTATTTCCAAAAGGTTTCTACAATTTTGGCCACTACTCTATCTTTGGCTGTTTTCTTGTTTGCATCTGTACCATTCATGGCATTACTTTTTCTTTTTTAAAAAATTTTACAACCATTTCTGGTGGAATTTTGTCCTATGCTTCTTCACCCCAGAAGTAACACAAAACAAAGATTTTACAACCATGCTTTTTCAAGTTACCACCCATTGTTGTTTGCACATCTGATAATGAGATCCATTCGGTCTACTTCTTTCACAGTTTGTCTTTAAAAAATGCTTGTTTAAACTGATATTGAGCTGCTGCAAAAGCAATGCTAAACCACCAAGCAATGAGCCCAGTGTACTGTTAATTTATTTTGCCTTTTTTTTAACATATTCAGTTTTATATGCTCTGATGTCATCCCACATGAGCATGGCCAATTTTTGAAAAACAGCTCCCATCTTTTACTCCGATGAGCCATTACATTATGACCACCCCCAGCCTAGAGACCAAATATTGGCACAGGTTCACAGAGCAGTATATACATTGGTGTGCAAAAATTAAGGACGAAGAGGAGAAATTAGCATAACAGCGGAACAAGCCGGCAGAACGGACCGAAAGACCACTCAAGAGATAGACTAGGGTCCGGTATGGTAGGGCATGCGCATATATGCAGCATGGCGGGGGGGGGTCAGAAGGGTATAAAGCACACGGGCGTTGTACGCTGAGCTATTTGATGAAAGCTATTGCACGGTGTACATCGGTTTGAACGACATCAAGTTGCTGCCACCATGTGATATGGCCAACAGGCAATCCAGTAGACGACATCTGGATGACTTTACCTGAGGTCGTGTCATTGGGAAGTTGGAAGAAGGTCAAAGTGTGACTAGGGTGGTCGAGGAGTTCGGGATCGCTCACAGCATCGTTTGACGAGCTTGGAGAGCATTTCAATCGACAGGAACAGCTGTCCGAGAGTTTAGCAGTGATCGTCCACGAGCAACCACGGTGGCAGACAGCGGGACAAATTGCAAGGCACCTGCAACAGACAACTGGACGTCCGTTATCGCGTTTTACCGTGGCCAGGAGGCTGCACAAAGGTGGTCTATTTGCACGACAACCAGTACGGTGTGTGCCATTAACACCTGCTCATCAGAGACGGCGGTTCTGTGGTTCCCTGGAACACAAGAACTGGGCACATCGGCAATGGGGTCGAATTCTCTTTACGGATGAGAGCCGATTTAGTCTGACAAGCGATTCTGGACATATACACATCTGAAGAGAGCAGGGAACACGCAATCACACCTCCAACATCATCGAAAGGGGCCGGTTTGGAGGTGGCGGAGTTCTCGTTTGGGGTGGTATCATGCTTGGTAGCCATACTGACCTCCACATCCTCCAAGGAGGTTCAGTCTCTGGTGTCCGCTATTGTACCGAGGTTCTCCTGCCTCACGTGTGTCTGTTTAGATGTGCTGTGGGTCCTGAGTTCCTTTTCATGGACGACAACGCTACACCTCATCATACAGTGGCTGTCGCAGAGCTGTTGGAGAGTGAAGATATTCAGCGGATGGATTGGCCCGCAAGGTCCCCAGACCTAAATCCAATCGAACACGTGTGGGACCTTCTCAGGAGACACTTGGCAGCACGTCACCAGCAGCCAGCAGCGATTCCGCAGCTGCGATTGGCGCTACAAGAGGAATGGGCCGCAATGCCTCAACAGCTCCTTGACAACCTCGTCCTCAGCATGGACAGACGTTGTAAATCCTGCAACGCAGTCAAGGGTGATCATATCCCCTTCTAAAGACTGGATTTTTCTTGGCAGCCACCTGTTACATGGACGTTTCTGTCTTCTGTCCAGTTGTGTGCTCGAAGCTACCTTTTCAATAAAGTGCCTTTGTATCCTTTGGATTCCTTGTTTGGACGGTTTTGCTGACTTGTCCCATATTCTTACATCGTGGGGATCTTATGGTATGATTTGAGTCGATGTGGGGCACTTCTTCACGACGTTACATTCGAAAGACCGTCTCATCCTCAATTTCTGCTCGCCAGTGTATATACAACCTGAGGACTGGCTTTCACTTAGTAGAGTGTTCGGAGTCAGAATGGGAAAAGCTGCAGATTTAACGGAGTTTGATAACGGTCAAATTGTGATGACATGGTACCTCAAAACTACAATCTCGGAAAGGGCGCAGCTTGTGGGTTGTTCATGTGCCGCTGTAGTGAGTACATTTCAAAAGTGGTGCACAAAAGGCCAAACAACGAACAGTCGTCCAACCACGTGTCATCTGCAGCTCATTGATGCCAGAGGGGAATGGAGACTGTCGCTCATTGCTCACAGTGACCGCAGAGCCACAGTGAGTCACAGCACATAATTCATCGCAGCCTTCTGCGCATGGGTCTGCGGAGCGAAAGACCCAGCCGGGTCTCCATGCTCACTGCAAGTCATCAACAACGCATGAAATGGGCTCAAGATCATCGAGATTGGACAGTTGATGATTGGAAGAAAGTGGCCTGGTCTGACAAATCAAGATTCCTGGTGTATCACGTAGAAGGCCGAGTGCGGGCACAGCGATTACCAACAGAGGCTATGGCACCTGGATGCACTGTTGGGCAGAAACAGGCTGGTGGCAGCGGTGTTATGCTGTGGTAAATGTTTTCTTGGGACACTTTAGGCCCTATTATCCCAATAGGACAATCCCTGACAGCTGTCAGGTATCTGAACATCTTTGTGGACCAAGTTCACCCATTCATGGCAACTGTGTTCCCTCCTGGTGATGGCCATTACCAACAGGATAATGTGCCATGCCACACTGCCAGAATTGTCAAGGAGTGGTTCGAGGAACATGCAGGTGACTTTCTGTTAATGGCCTGGTCTTCAAATTCACATGACATAAACCCAATCGAACATTTGTGGTTCTACTTGGAAAAGCGGGTTCATGCTAAATTACCACCATCCCGAAATGTACGGGATCTGGAGAACCTGCTGTTGACATTATGGTACCAGATACCCCAGGATACCTATTTCCACCTCATTGAATCGATGCCTCGCCGAGTGGTCGCTGCTTTGCAGGCTAAAGGGGGTCCTACAGCTTATTAAGTTGGTGGTCATAATGTAATAACTCATTGGTGTATTCAGTTGTCCCATTTTCATCCAACTATCCCTTTTGATGAGGTCAGACTCCAGGTAGAAATGACATGCATTTTGGAATGTTTTTGCATTTAAAAATAATAACAGCAGGAAGCTTGGTCCCATCTGCCAAACATAATACTACTGAGAAATGTGCTTTTCATGTCTCCTGTTTTAATTAGGATGCTTTCCCCCCATTTTATTAACGACTCTTTTACTTGGAAGAACAAAAGTTACTGTTGTTTCACCCTTATTTCCAATCTGATAAAGGTCAAAGTTGGGGTTTTTTTTTTCAAAATACAATAATGTACTTTTGAAAAGATTCGATTTTCTGTTCTAATTTTTTGGCAGTTTTGGTGCAACTTTGGTATGCTGACAAGCAAAATCCAAATCTTTCCAGAAATCTTGTGCAGCCAATGATATGTTGGTTTTACAGACGTGGACCTGTAATCTTTTGACAAGGGTAGAGCTTGAAGACAAATATTTGTTCATGTCACTATCAGCCTTGTTTGTCAATATTTCAATACCCATTTATGTAGGCACTTTTTTAGTTGCGAAAAGAAAGCATATCTCACAGATTTTTCTTTTTCCTTTTGCACTGAAACGATGAAAGTTTTCCGCCTTTAGCACGATTTTAATGATAAAACATGAATAATATATACAATTAAAAACATGAGCACTTTTGAGGCAGCGACTGCCTCATCCTAAATTTATCACTAAGGAAAACAAAAGCGGTCCAAAAAGCATTTCCGTAAACCATTAAGGTGAACGTCAAGTAATTTTGCTTCCTATACTTCCAATGGAAAAACTTTTGTACACATTTCCTTCACAATTAGTGTGTTCCCAAGGATGAAAATTTTAACATCAATTAAAATAACTTCATATTATAACTTGGAATACTTAATATTTTCTAAAACATAGCCATAATTATATAAAAAATCAATAACTTTTCCTTTGGTGGTGTTGGAACCAGAAAAAAGATGGTGCGACCTATACTTTGATGACGTCAGTAGACAAACAAATGTTGGATTACATAATTATGGTTATGTTTTAGAAAATATTAAGTATTCCAAGTTATAAAATGAAACTATTTTAAACGATGTTCAAATTTTCATCCTTGGGAATGCATTAATTGTCCGGAAAAAGATGTTGTGACCTGTACATTGATGACGTCAGTAGACAAACAAATGTTGGATTGCATAATTATAGTTATGTTTTAGAAAATATTAAGTATTCCAAGTTATAAAATGAAGCTATTTTAATTGATGTTCAAATTTTCATCCTTGGGAACGCATTGTGAAGAAAATGGGCACAGAAGTTTTTCCATTGGAAGTATAGGAAGCAAAATTACTTGAGGTCCACCTAAACAACTGAGATAGCTTTACCAATAAAACATATGCATAGCAAATTCTCTGCGTCACCATGGCAGCAGGTCACGGGACCAGAACATTCCTCTGTGGTTATCGTGAAGACAGACAAGCCTTTCGTTTCTTTCCTTTGCGGCTTTAAAAAATGCTTAAAAATCAGAAAATGACTTTCTCTATTTTTTTTTATTTTTTTTTAATTGTAAGAAAGGGATAATAGTTGTAAGTTTATGCTGTAAAAATTGCAATGCGTTATGATTTATTGTTTGCCACAGTGGTGGCTCATGGCAACTGAAACAGATGGGGCCAGTAGCCGAAGTCAAACAATGAAATAAAAAACTCATTATTAGGCCAACTATTACTATTCAGACCCCCCCCCCCCCAAGATTCCTTTACCCCCTTGACAATAATGCCCAAATCAGGCAGGAATGTGTCAACTATTGCATTGCACACAAAAAAAAATTCCTCAGAATAGAATGCGTAACTATTAACAGAAAAATGTTAAAACTCCTTAAATAAAATTTTTACCTTAAAACATATGAGCATTAATTTATGTTAGTTGTGCTTTGTGTTTCTTCAGATTTCTCAACTGAGGAATAATCACAGGATTCACAGGATAAAAAAATGTAGTGAAAAAATAACTCCAAATATATGCAGGGAGGGAATATTTCATGAATTTTGTCCCATATAGAATGAGTACCATACTACCATTTGCATTATTTGAAAGGTTTAACCTTCTTTTTTAAAGAACTTGTGAAACCTAAAAACATATATGTACTCATGTGCAAATTATACTTACAGGTTTTCTCATTTATTTATTTATTTATTTATTTTTAACATAGAAAATCATCTTAGTTAAAAATGAAATTAGTTCTGCAAAGCACTTTGTAAACTTCATACTCTTAGAAACTCAAATTCTTGGGCTGATAAGCACCGAGTTTTTTTAAGTGAAGCTTTTCAACTCAAATTCTTGGACTGATGAGCATTGTGTTTTTTTAAGTGAAGCTCAAACTAAAAAATATTGGAGTGATAAGCACTGAGTTTATTTAAGTGAAGCTTTTCTTCCAGATTTAAAGCAAAGAACGGAGATTTTAACAAAATATCCACTCCATTCATTGTACTCGACAAGCAAAAAAGTCACTACAGAAAGGAACAACACATCACCGAGAGAGACACACAGAAAAAACAACTAACTGAACTTTACTGCGACATTTGAAACCCTCCCGCCACCCTTGAGCTTGGCCGGGGTAAGCTTAGCTTCTCTGTCAACCCACGGCGTTAAGGAAATTAATGCTCTCCCGGCCAATCAAATTAGCGTGGGGCCAGATAGATCTCGCCCCCACAGCTTTTTTTTTTTTTGCATGCGCGGTTAAGGCAGTGTTGTATGTAGGTCATCATACTGAATGAGATGGGGAGGAAATCGTCTCCTCTTCACTTGCGTAGTGATGTTACTGGGGCCTGTTGGAGCTGGCCCCAATAACCTCACGCTCTGAACGTGATCTCTTTCCTCAGGGAATAGTTTTCGTTTTTTAAGGAAACATTTCCCTTAGGTAATGGTTTTTGAAGGGAAAGGTTTATCACCATGTAGTTAAGAGAGAGAATAAGAATCAGGGCAAAAAAAAATTTTTATTTCTAAAAATATAAATTTTTAGGTGGGACCCGGCCCCTCTGGCCCCTAATGACGAACCGCCCCTGATTTGCCATATATCCGTTGTTTTAAATGGATCCCATCGCGAAATAGAGAATTTTGTGAAATTTAGAAATTTAATTTCTCGTAAACTAAATTGAAATTAAGAAAAAGTGTGACGAGGTGCAAAAATTCGGTCATGGCACTACATGCTTACAAAGTTCCGTGGTTCTGTTGCTGTTAGTGTGCCTGGAACGCGAACTGATAGCACTTTTTTGCTTATCTTAACTTTGAAATACAATAGCTCTTGAAGTATCGCTAGAATTGAGAAACGTTTTATTTCAGCGTGTTCTCCAAACAATTCTCTACAAACAATATAAATTTCATATTTTTGTGTTCAATACGTTTTGCGCTGCGAACTAGGAAAGCAAGAGTGTCGCGAAATTTCTAAAACAGCGGCAGCTACTTTTTTAGAATAGAGAGAAAAAAAATCTTGTTTTCAGAAGAAGAAAACAAAGTGTTTATGGTTGCACTCATATCCTTTTATATTTGTAACTGTTTATATTGCTTACTTTTATTTATAACTGCTACATTAAATGTTCCATATGTAAAGAACGATTATATCTGTTTATTGGCATAAAACAGCAAGCAACTGGTTGCAAGCTTTCAGCACCTACGGGTGCCTCCTTCAGGCTTAGACGTGGTTTAGAACAATGTTAGTAACCTAAATGAATAAACAGAAAATTTAAACATGCATGTGAAATGTATAAAATGTATAAAAATGAGACAGCACAACATATGCGGAAACAGTTTAAAATGAGAATACATTTATACATTTCACATGCATATTTAAATTTTCTGTTCATTCATTTAGGTTACTAACGTTGTTCTAAACCACGTCTAAGCCTGAAGAAGGCACCCGTAGGTGCTGAAAGCTTGCAACCAGTTGTTTGCTGTTTTATGCCAATAAACGGATATTATCGTTATTTACCTAGTTGTTTGGCGTATTACTACCCGTTTTTATCTAGTTTGTTCCATTATGTTTTTTTCCATATTGCAGATGTTCACCATTTTAGTACATGATACAGATTATCATGAGTGGACCAATGACCAACTCAAAGTGCTTCTTAGCTACATAGAACAAGATATTTACAGTTCTAACAGACAAGCTACTGCATTCAACTTGCTGAAGGTAGGTAATTAATTGCAATTTCGAGTGATGTTCTTTAGTGTTACTGATTAGTTTTGTACATTTGTAATTTATTTTGTGCTTCTCTGTAGATCATGCGCTACATAGAAGTTGTAGTGTCTGAAGAAGAAACAGAGACTTGCAAAATAAATTGAGCATTATGCCGGCTGAAATATAAAAATAATTTTTGTTCTGTGGCAAATAATTTAAGCTACTGGCTATGCAGATGAAGGAGTGCTAGCAAACTGTTTCAACTATTGGAAGAGGAGATGTTTCTCAATGTATTGTTGGTTGTTTATGACAATGCTAAGCATGAGAGATTATTGAATTATGGCAGGTCTGTATAGAAAACATGGCCACATAGTCTGATAATGTTGTAAGAACTACAATAATACAGTGTTCTTGAGTTGGGGGTGTACCAAGACAAACCAGAAAGTGGCCAGTCGTGCAGTACCATAGCTTTTGAGAATTGCAGTACAGATATTACCTCCACAGAAGCAAGGCTGATTGTGTATATACAAATCATTTGGTGCAGTGTATGCAAATTAATTACTAGGTGTGTAGACCAATCCAATGTAACTTCTGTTGTCACAGCACAGAACCAATTGGTTAAAAAGATGCCCAGAGGTACTTATGGCACTAATGGGGATCCGTGTTGTTCATCAAGAAGCTTTGCTTGTACTTCAGACATTATGATGACAGAGCACACATCTTGTGACTTGCTAATATGTGTATTGCCAATCATCAAGACCACTCTTCCTTGGTGTAACTGTATGGGGGGGCATACATATGTCCTTTGCAGCAGATATGTGGCATACTCACAACCCAATAAACGTTTTAGATGCTTAAATTGACCTACATAAAAATTCTTATGCTAGAAGTGCAAATATATTTGTATAAGAAATAAAAAAAACAGTGGACATTTACATGTTACCTCCCATGTCTCTACCATCAAAAGAAGCTCAGACGTGTGTTCAGATAGTGTAGTATGGCAGGATTTTTATGAATAGCAGGTTGTCGAAATACTGTTAGGAGATTATCAAACATTTTTTATAGAAGTTCAGGTTGTGATAAAATAGTAAGACTTTAATGTAATCAAATAATTGACACCATGGATGAGATGCTTGTATGACTGTGAAATTTGAAGGTAATGAAGCATAACAACTGTGAGGAATTAATTAACAAACTCAAAGCTTCAAAGAAGTTTTGAAAATCTTGAAGGAGTTGAAACACATCAGATCTGCAGCAGATGTATAGAAAGATGCACTTTCTTGTATCGGGCAGTGAAAAAGACTTTTCATGTTCGCAAAAAAATATAAGCTGACAATGTAATTGTAACATCAATGCCCTACATGATCTGCCGGTAGTGCTTAGAGGTTAGTCTATGAAATGATAAAAGGTAAAAAAAAAATCTGCCAGGAAACACTCGTTTAAATTCCCAGAGAAGGACCATAAAGGGAAATGTCAATCTTGTGTCTGTGCATGAGGACTGTAAATGCCATTTATATAATTTTTATCAATGATTGTTGGACTCCTTCTAAAGAGATTTTACAGGATGTAACTCAAAATTTATGTTACTAGACATTCTTGCCCCCTCCCCCTTCTGCATCAGGAACTTAAAATTTCATAAAAAGTGTTGTGATAAAAGTGATTTTCAAATATTTCTAAGTTTGAGGTTAGTGAAAGGGAGATTTTGTACAGTACCTCTAAGCTTTATACTGCAAGGGAGTCAGCTACCCACATAGAAGTAGCAAATTATTGGGAACACCCCAGTAGCAATCAGACATTTACCTTCCTCACTTTACATGCAATTGTGACATTGAGATAGCTTCATAGAAAGCTTAGTGCAAAGGGTTCAGACGTGCACAAAGCATAGATAGCTGCAATATGGGAAGTACATGTGATTTAAGTGAATTTGAAAGAGGTGAGTGGTGGGTGGGGCTCTGTGGCCAGAAGCAAGCATCTGAGAAACAGCAAAGTTTCTTGGCTGTGTGAGAACAACTTCATCGAGGGTGTGCAATGAGTGGTTCACAAATAAAACAAACAGTCAGCAGCCTTCTGATGGGCAGAAATGACTGGTCGATGTTTGAGGGCAATGGTAGCTGAAGAGGATTGTACTATGTAATGGACAGGCTCCATTGCATGAAGTAACTATGTCATAGTATAGTGCTTACAAGAAGATAATTTCAACGTATACACAGCATATCACACATTGGTGCAAATGGGCTATAACAGCAGACATTCCTTTTATGCATCACTTGTCTCTACTAAAAGCTGACATATTTGTTTGCAGTCAACACAGAAGCACCAAAACTGATCCCTTGTGGACTGGAAAAAGGTCGCCTGGTCCACTAAATCATGTTTTTAGTTAATACATGCTGATAGATATGCTACAATATAGCATCAATAGCACAAATCTGTGGATTCTAGCTACCTAGTATTGCCTGTACAAGTAGATGGGGGTGGTGTAAAGATCTGGGATCTGTTTTTGTGGCAAACATTTGGTTACTGTACCTCTGGAACAGAATTTGGATGCCACAAGATATCTTAACATCACTTGACAAGACACACCCATGCATATGCCTGGTGTTTCGTGATGGAGAGGGCTACTTCTAGCAGGACAATACACCATGCCCCAAGACTTGGATCGTCACACAGTGGTTCCAGGTAGAGGAAACTTGATATCGTTGTGGACCAGGCACACCCATACATGTGCCTGATGTTTCCTGATGGAGAGCACTACTTCCAGCAGGACAATACACCATACCCCAAGGCTTGGATCATCACACAGTGGTTCCAGGTAGAGGAATCTTGATATCGTTGTGGACCAGGCACACCCATACATGTGTATGGTGTTTCCTGATGGAGAGGGCTACTTCCAGCAGGACAGTGCATCATACCACAAGGCTTGGATCATCACACAGTGGTTCCAGGTAGAGAAATCTTGATGTCATTGGTGACCAGGCACACCTGTACATGCACATGGTATTTCCTGATGGAGAGGGCTATTTTCCGCAGGATAATGCACTATGTCACAAGATTTTTTATCATCACACAGTTGTGCGAGGGGCACATCAGAAATTTCAAAGTGCTAAACTTGCCTACCAGTCCTCAGAACTTAACCCAATTGAACTCGTGTGGAATGAGATTGGGAGGTATTTGTAACAGAGATCCTCCCCCAGTGAATGCACTGTTGCAATTGTACCTACTTGGCTGAATTAAATATACCTGTAGAATTACATCTGCACCTCATTGAATCCATGCTACATCAAATCAAGGTTGTTTCGAAGACCAAATGTGGCGCAAACACATTATGAAGTACGTGTTCTTAATAATTTACTACTCTGTGTATGCATTGCACAATGTACATAAGTTTAGAAGCTACTAATTTTTTTTTTTTTTTTTATTATTATACTCAACATGTAGGGTTTAAGAAAGAGGAAATGGTTTACAATAAACTGTAGTTATAAGAGACCTTTCTGGGTATGTAACAAGGGCACCAAGGAATGACAGCCAGTCATTGTTTTCAATCTTGTAAACTAATTGTATGTCAGGATGAGTTGAATGAACGAGTTCAACTAATTTAGGAATTTCAGGATTTTTAACTTTCCAGATAATGAATTAATGTCTGTCTGTATTGTATCAATAGATTAAACTTCACAAACTGATGGTTTCTCTTCAAAAATGACACCTAAACATTTCACATAAGATAAGAGACAGTGGGGCTCCCATGGCTAGGTCTTCTATTTGTCCATAAAGTGATAAGAAAAAAAAAAGACTGTTCTGTTTGTAGATTTCTACAAGCCTCAACACTTCTTGTACTTCAGGTTTTCTATACTGAGTGATGTAAATTCACCCCAGTATCTCTTTTTTTTTTTTTTTTTTTTTTTTTGTCCTACTGTTGTTGCAGTTTAGAAAATACAGACAACCATTTTGATGTACCATCCCTCAATTTACTGCCCCCTTTGCATTACACCCCCCTTTTCACCCTTTGGGTCTGAACAAATATGCTCTATATAAAACATCCCTTGATATGCCACCACACCCTTGACATTTGCCAACTGCCAATATATATTGTTATCTCAACCTGCCTTTACCAGCACAAAATATACTTGATGTATCACCTCTTGCAAACTGTGATAGAAATTCCTTCCCAGTTTGCCACAACTGACCAGGATTCAGTTGTGGCAAACCTTAATGTAAAAGACACTGATTCAATCAAGAATGTGAATCAGTGTCTTTTAACATTGAAAAGATTCTTCGAATCAAACGCGTGGGATGACAATATATCAAACACACTAGTTAAATTAGATTGTGTTCTGACAATAACTGGGTTGAAATCTAAAACACAAAAGAAAACCTACAAGTGTTTTATAAGAAACTAACGTATGTAACATGATTTTGTATAATACAGTCGACCCTCGATGCACCGCACCTCGATTTTCTGCCGCGCTTCCATAACGCTGCTCTTTGTGTCTGAACAGAAGTGATCTACATAAAGCATCCCTTGATTTATCACCACATCCATATCATTGTGCCGATCTGCCTTTCTCAAAAATTTAAATATTTGATGTACCACCACTTGCAAGCTGTGTGAGGCACATCTTTTCATTTTTTCGGGCTGTGATTCAGTTGTGCAAAACCTTAATGTTAAAGGCACTGATTCAATTAAGATACGAATCAGTGTCTTCTAACCTTAAGAAGATTTTTTGAATCAAACTCGCAGGATGGCGGTATTCCAAACACACTTGTTAAATTAGATTGTGCCCTGAAAATAAATATTAATACAGTAAAATCTAAAACACAAATGGAAATTGAGGAGATTTTTAAAATTAACTAAGGTATGTAAAGTGATTTTGTACAATTCAAATAACTTTTGCTTGATAAAGTTCTAGTAATGTAGCATGATTTTTTATTCATTTCTAGTAATCAAAATGTTAACTTTGTCTTGCTACTATGCAAAGTAAATTTCTGCATTTAATCCATGTACCAGAATCTTCCCAGATTGAAACAGGAATTTTGAACTGTAGTGTGCTCTAAGTACATAACATATAACTCCATTTTTTCTAATTAACATGTTTTTAACTTAAAACTAATTATGATTGTGAAATTGGTAGGTGAGTGAATTCTTCATTAAAAGTCATGGCTGCTTTGGGAGGTTTTCACAGGAATGATGGGTTCTCAAGAGAGTTCCACATGGCTGTGTATGAAAGTGTAATTGTTCCTATTTTGATGTATGGCAGTGAAACCTGGGTACTACAGGCAAAACATAGGATTCATTTGTGTGCTGGAGAAATGCGTTACTTACTGGGGGGTTGTGGCAAGACACGTTCTGATTGTGTGAGGAAAGAAGATGTGTTGCAGTTGTGTAGTGTGAAGCAAAATGTTGTTAGCAAGGTGGAGACTAATAGACTTCAGTGGTTTGGCCATGTTGAAAGAATGAGTGATAAGATGTTTACTAAGAAAATCTTTTTAGACCAAGTGGCAGGAAGGAAAGGAAAGGAAGAGGAAGTCCAAGAAGTTATGGGAGGATCAGATTTAGGAGTATCTGAATGAGAAAAAGAGGAGTATGAAGTATAGAAGATCTTGTGTACGTCATGTGATGTATGTCAGTGAAGCCTGAGTTGTATGTCAAGATTGCTGTAAATGGAGAAGTTTGATATGGCAACAGTAAGTAAAAATTATCTGGTAGTTTGCATTTCTTTGTGGAGCTAACCTCTGAATCTCAGAGAACAGCTCAGTGATATGTATGTATGCTAATTATTGTTTGTGATGAACCACAATTAACAAAATTTGGGTTACTTAATTGGCAAATTTCATATAATGTCACAATGTAATGTAACAAATGGAGGTGGTACATGAAAGGTTGACTGTACCTTAGGCTGGATAAATCAAACCAGAAGACTTGGAGGGCAAAGCTCTTTGAAAAGATCCAGTCTCTAAAAGTGGACTCTTGTCTAAGTCATACTGTATTGCAGTGTGTGGTATGTTACCAGATCATGTTGTTAATTACTGACAAAGTACTGAGTTTATTCAGCTAATCAGTTTATTCATGAAAGAATTGGTAGAAACAAATAGATCATTTAAAATTTATTGTATCATTAAAAAAATTAAAAAAACAGCCTGTAATGATAATTTATGTGTGGTTGCAGTCCATATTTAGCACTACTCGTCTGTGGGTGGAAAGGCATTTTGTACAGTTCACAAAAACTGTGTTGTGCATCAGTGATTTTTCATAACCACTCAGTTGAAGCCAGATTTCACCAATAAAACCTGTGTATTCTATGATTTTGTCTAGTTCTATGATTCTGTTAAAGCATGCTTCTTCATTAAATGCTGAATAAATATAACTTGTTTGATACTTGTAAACATTGCTTGATCATGTGGGTAATACTGTGTTTCACACCACCTTCCACATCGATGGACATGTGCTATTGCAGGTTTTTGTTGTCATGTGTATTTTGGTATTTTGTGGGTACCTATTCTGCTTGTATTCAAAGAGATTGAGAATTTGTAAATGTAACCAACAGTTGATTATTAAGTTCTTTTCATGAAATATAGAATGAGTACTGAAAATCATATCTTTTGTCACAAATTCTAAAAAATCTTAAATATTTAGTACTTTTAGTGTTTTCCTTGCAGTTATTCATTTTTGATATCCTTGCTGTTATATATTTTTAACCTGCATTTCATTTCTAGGCAATTTTATATAAAAAATTCAAACTCCAGAGCTTCCTGGAATCATAGATAAAATAACTGAACTATCTATAAATTCACAACAGGAACATATCCAAGCACAATGCAGACAGGTAAGGGTCTTTATTTTGTTTATTTATTTATTTATTTATTCATTCATTCATTTATTTATTTATTCATTCATTCATTCAATTAATTAACTGGTTTATTTTGATCTCATTTTGTTCATGTGACCAAACAAGTGTTTTTGACTTCTGTTTCTTTGTATGTATGTTTTGTTAATTGGTTGTAAGAATTTAAAAGGTAAAACATACATTTTGTTCTGATTCTTTTTTTTTTTTTCACATTTTGTAAAATGAATGGGGATTATCTGATCGCACTGGTTTAAAATTAGTTATCTGCTGTTTTTAAAGTAATACATGATTCCTAGTCATTTTTGCACACTGATTTCAAAAAGGTAACGCATTTTCTTTTTCCTTTTGTACGCTATCAGAATTTTTTTATGAACTAAGAAAGAAGGTATTTGCATTTTAACACATTTTCCAGTAATTTTAATCATTATTCCAAACAAATAAATTTCAAATAAAGTTGCAAATGTGATATAGTATTGTCTGTGACCATTCTAAGCTCTGAGAAATAAGCCCAGAAGAAGCTTACCAGAGGAGTTAAAAAGCTCGGCAAATACTGGCTGTTTGTATTTATGCCATTAAAGGAGATTTTAGACCTATATGAGTTGTGTGTTATAATATATAGATGGTGTAGTGTATTTGGTAATATGTATTTGGTAACATTTGCACTTATTAAAAAATGTCTTTTGATTAATGTTTGTTAAATGACGTGAATTTCCACATTTACATGTATCAGGATAGATGAAATTTTTATTTCCTTGATTTCTTTGCATGGCTATTTCTGTCACTGGGGACCTTCCCTCTTAAGCATCCAACAGCAGTCTTCACAAACACTAGCATTTAATTAAAAAACATTTGGACATTTCTGTTATAATCAATATAATTTGTCAGTCTTGGTCACACATTCCATTCCAAACTCGTTAAACTTTTTTTTTAAAGCTTCAAATGTTGCTATATGCTTTCTTTTTAATGCCTACAAAATATGTGAACTGATTAACTTCATGAAAATGCATTACTGTTTTCAAGATGTTTGTACTATTATGCCAGGTAACTATCGTATAATCTTGAATTATTGATGTTTTCAAAGATTCATGTATAACTAGCTGTAAAGCCCGTTAAGATAAGAATACAACGAATTCTAGAAATTGCCGCCCCGGTGGCGCAGTGGTCTAAGGCGCTGGCCTCTGATCATTCATCCGTAAGGGGTCCGGGTTCGAATCCCGGTAAGGCATGGATGTTGTGTTTGTCTTACGGCACTGGCTCTCTCCCTTCCCTGGAACCAGTGACCCTAAATTAGGGACGGGCGACTGCTTATAGCCCATTGAGTTGCTCATGGTGGTCGTTAAACCTCCGATCAAAAAAAAAAAAAAAGAAAAGATTCTAGAAATCACTGAAATATGTTGTGGCATCATATTACATCAATGATCCCGCAAACATCGAATGTCAGCATTTCTTTTAACTGCACTGCATTTTTGTCTTCTTTTTTTTTTTCATACTCGGCATTGCGGTGGATAACTTCTTGTCTTTCAACTGCAGTGTGTTGTTGCCGCCTTGCTCGATCGTAATTGGCTTGGCAGCCTTTAGCTTTAATCTCTTCATCTAATGAAAGAGGTAATTTTTTTTTCTTGATGCTGCATAGGCAAGGTTTAAAACAACAGTCAAGTTCGTGAAGGACAGTAACATTCATCCTTGCCTTACTCAGTGCCAGTAAAGTAAAACATCTTACAACCTACAACTGTGTGCTTCTACTTCCATCGCACCCAAAGAAAAGGGGGAAAAAAAACAAAAACTCTTGACTTCGAACAAAACAAAAAAGATGTAGACAAAACATTAAACGGCAACGGTTGTGGATAACATGGTGTAAACACTGGAATATAAATGTTCGTCTTCTTCTGTTAAACAGTGTGCATTGTTGTTTGTTTATGGTTGAAAAGTGATCCACGTCATCGCAAGTCTTGCCTTTTATATAGTAAGATGTAATACAAAAAATGAATTTTCAGACTCATGTTGCATGGGGTTTGCACAACCCCTGGAATCCTTGAAAAGTACTGGGATTTGATTTCCCTTTTTTCCAGGTCTGGAAAGCCCTTGATTTTTCATATTTTTGTGAAAGGTCTTTCACAAAAAATTATTTCTTGCAAATGAAAAACAGAATTGGTCAAAATGTTTGGATTCATTTCATCACTTTGTTCTAGCTCCTTGCAGCATCTGCTCACAATGATGTCACTTCCATCCATGGAGTGTGGAAATGCGATGCCATCTCTTTCATTTCATGTGACACTGCAGTGCAAGATTTTTGAGTGCTATAAATCCAGCGACCTTGGTTTGTTGTATAGCAGTTGTGTGCAGTTGGAGTCACAACAACATGTGAAAACCTTCCCACAAGTCCAAGATAGTCCTTCCTTCTAGCTTGTGCTTTGCCCACTAAAGGCAATTGATATGTGACATCCCTGCCACCAATGTGCATAGAAATAGATGACTATGGAATAGGGAATTTTAAGTGCCATGGCTAAATTGTTTATTATTATTATTGTGCTAATTTCCAGATTGCTTCATATACGTTTTTATACAGGGAAATTTTGCCACTTCATGTAAGATGTAACACATGCTGAAAAACACTCCATAAGAGCAAAATCCATGGGATTTCACAAGAATTCTAAATGCTTAGTAAATTGCATCCCAACAAGGAATGTAAAGATAGTCTCCATGAGGTACTGGTCTAATTGCAGAGGGAATATTAGGATAAACAATTTCTCTTTATTTTTTGCACTGCAGCTGGCAATTTTTATCAAACAAAAGTAGCATTCACCTGTGTTTAGGCTCTCTACATACCATAGAAATTGAAAATGGCATAGCTTAATTATTATATTAACACAGTATAATGATTTAGATGTATTTTCACATGTTATGTGAAGAATATTTCTTCCACACTGTTTACCCCTGCAAATAGCGTAGCTGTTTTTCTCACCATTTGTCCAAAGTCATAAACTCCATATCCGGCATACTTTGTGAGGCACACTTGGTTTGTCTTTATCTTCTAATTTAATTTCAAAATAAACAAAGTACACTTTTTTCAAGAAAATCTGTAATATTTTGCTGTTGCGTAACTGCAGCATAACTTCCACATATGTTACAAAATATGTCAGGATTATTTAATCCCCCACAAGAATTCATTTCTGCAGACAAATCAGTCACTAAGTGCTCAGCATTTCACTTGCTAACACAAAGAAACTGAAATGTGGAGTAACTGCTGGGAAAATGCAACATTAACTGGTTATATGGCTAAACACTGCACCATCTATTGCATAAATTAAGAAATTATTGTCAAAACATTATCTCTATCAGGAATGCATTTTTACTAACTTTGTTGGAATAAGTACTAATGATATAAAATCTTGATGTGATAGGGAAAAAAGTGGTATTCATTTCTGAAATCTGGAAAAAATGGGCCTAAAATCACTGTTTCAATTGGAAACATCAAAATCCATGCTGGCCAATGTTGTGTTGATTCCATATAAAAAAAATTTGCTTTGAAAGATTTAATAGAAATTAGAATTCCTGTGCAGTTACTCTGGACATTTCTAAGACCTTTGATAAAAATTTGCATTCAAGCCTAATATACAAACTTATTGAAATTAAATGTTCAAGACAGTTGAAATTGTAATACCATACACGTTACTGATAGAATGTTTGGGACTGTATTTAATAGTGAATATTTTCACAAGTATTCCATGAAAATAAGAGTTCTATGTGAATCTTAGCCTTGGTTTCCTTGCTTTTTATCTTCAACTTTTATGATATGCACAATAATAAAGATGTTAAAGTAGCGCTTTATGCAGATCACACCACTAACTTATAGCTATGTCATTAAATTGCTCTGAAGCATTTCTTAAAGAATTGGAAACTTATTGTATTAAGTGGAGAATTAATGCTAATAAATCCCAAGCTATTTGTTAGTCTTTTAGGCACCAAAAAAGAAAGTGAAGAAATTGCTGTTTTTAATCAAGATAGTTCCTGGGCAAGCAGAGTCAAGCATCTGGGAATCATTATTGATAAATCACTCGCATTAATGACAAAAAAAAAAAAAATCGCCATTGCGCAATTAGCTTTACCATGAATGTGATTTAGATTTCCAAGTCTTTCTGGCTCAGTGGTTAAGATGTGTGTTGTTTGTTGAACCAATCCAAATGACATCAATTTGGTTTTCACCTTTGTGAAAGGGTTATCTTATGTAAGGGCTGAAAAGTTAAGCATCTTCGATTTTGCAAAATTTCTATATAAATACGAAAAATCTGAAATGGACTTAACTGAAATAAATGGAATTACTGACTACAGAAATTATGTGAAAATATGAAAGTGAAAAAAAACAGGCACTTTTGAAATCGGAAATTTCATTATAAGACGGAATCTACAGGCAACTTTGCTGCATCTTATTTTCTGAAATTTTCCGTGAATTTACACCACTTATTTTTCACAGTGTAGCTTGCTACTCATAATGTCTGTTTCCAGATGTCAGACATTGCTTTCTTAAAATCGTCTTTGCCGTGAATTATTTATTTAATTATTACATTAAGTTTTATTCAGCAGTCAGTATTAGGAAAAAGCACTGCAACGTTTTCTTTGCTGTGCATAAGCTTCATATATTTATTCTGCTTTTGCACAAATGCAATGGACTAGCACTATTAACTTAGGCCTAACCTCCAAACAATGGCCGCCTCCCAACTACGTTCACTTTCTCCCAGTTGGCCAAACATGGCCCTTGCACCATAAAAATCCACCAACCAACCAAACAACTTTCTCCCAGTCCAAGCAGTGACTTTATTTGGAGATTTTACTGTACTTATTTACAAGTCTGCAGAATATTGAGGTATTCTGAAATTAGTATTTTTATTACCATATTCTGAAATTAGTTACTTTTATTACCATATTTTCCAAGAAGAATGCTGCATCTAGTTTAAAGCTGTAGGTAAACATACCACAAAGGAATTTTTGAGGACCATTCTTAAACACACACACAAACTTATTGTAAAGAACTTCAGAAGTATGATATATAGTGTTTGCTGAGATAAAATCATGATTTCTTATTTTGGTAGTAAAGTACTTTGTGCATTCATCAAAGATAAAAATGAGGCAATGAAGTGTGATATTGGGAAAACTATTTTATTTGTAATACACTTCGACTATCTGCACAACTCACATGTAATAACATCAGAGGTGAAAGCACTGTAGATGCACTGAATGGCAGTCATCACTACTGCTTTCTTTCTGCACTAATGTAACTGTTCCTCCTAATGGGTAAAAGACCTTTACATCCCATTTATGAAAAAGAGAGGGGTGTGAAAAAAAAAAAAAACTTGGGTGCTTCATGGTGGGTGTTTTATATCAATCCTGAAGCTCCTGGGGTACTATACTACACCAAAAAGAAATCCGTGTTTTACACTACCTAGCTCGAAATAAAAAAACAAAAAAAACGACTTAGAGAAGAAGAAACAAGGGGGGGGGGTATGCTGAAGCATAATTTCTTAATATTTAAGATTAATTTCTTAAGATTAAGAAATTATGCTTCAGCATCCCCCCACCCCCTTTTTAGCTGTAAATTGCAAAGCATTTCGGTGCAAAACGAAAGCCCTGATGAAACCTTTGACATTCTCCAAATTACCCATTCGCTTGTAGTGATGCTGGTTTTGAGACTTCATTTCACAACCCAAGGCTCAAGTACTAATAATCAATTAAGTGTCAGCTCCCCAATTTTTTTTTTTTTTTTATGGCTCAGGGTCTGCCATAAACAGTTCGTGAAGAAATTTTTTTTAATATTGTGAACAACAGTTGAAACTTTTAATGTGACTGAAAACGGCTATGAGCTGCATATAATTGCTGCATTTTAGTACAATCAAGTTTAGTACCTCAGCCTTGTAACTAGGAAATGTGGAATGTCTGGTTTCTGTTTGCTGAATGTTTCAAGTACAGTGTAAAAGCATTTAGCTCAAAGTATCCTAGAGTGGTCACCCTCCTGGATACATTTGTGTGCTGCGTTATATTTATTACAGTGACTTCTTTATGTACTGAAAGTTTTTAATGCAATACAGTAGTACTTTCCTGTGATTTGGTTACACATGATTTCAACATTTAAGTATCTACATTCATATTCTTTATTAACCACTGATGAAACAAATAATAATTTTGGTATGTTATGTTTCCAAATTTAAAAAAAAGTCAATGAAGGAAGAGATATTCTTCATAATACATGGAAATTTCACAGAATATTCAAGCAAAGCAAACTGATTTTTGCTTGTACCATTTACTGGCCATCCATGTAACACTTCTCAGAAAACTTGAAAACTTCATATTTCCACTCAGGATGATGAAATTTGAAATTTTCAAGTTTTCTGAGAAGCGTTACCTGGATGACCACCAATAAATGGTACAAGCAAAATTCAGTTTGCTTTGTTGAATATTCTAAAAAAAAAAAAAGTGATTATGCCTACAACAAGACAAATCAATTTAGTAATGAAAAAATCGGAGTCATGACAACAACAAATGTACGTGGGTTGGAAAGAAAATAGTGGCAACACTGGTGCCAAGACTCGTAGGAACACGAGAGGGTGTTTCAGTTCCCAGCACGTCTAGAGGACAGTCATAGCTGTCCAACATGCTTGCTGTCCGGAGTGTGTGCTGATGGACGGATACAAAGCTGTCATTTGGGAATGTGAAATTGGACAGCTCTAAGCAGTGTTTTTGAAGTGTGAGCAGCATGCATGGATCAAGATTGAGGTGGTGCGTGGCAGAAATGTGAAGGAATGTCATGCGGGTTTTCAAGAAGCCTGTGGCCATATCAGACAGTGTCCCATTGGGTAGCAGCCTTCCAACAAGGATGTGATTGTGTGGAGGATGCACCACGTGCAGGACACCCTGGTCTCGAGCATTACGTTGAATTAATCCAAATCCCTGCTGGAGCTGGATCGGCGATAGACAGCTCGGGAGTTAGTCGCAGAGATAGGAACAAGCCACACTACAGTATTGCACATGTTGCACCAAGTGCTTGGGTACTGCAGAATTGCAGCTTGATGGGTGCCTCATCACCTTACCGGGGTTCACAAATGGACACAGTACACCCTTGCAACTGATCATTTGGCATGTTACAATGTGGAAAGCCATGCATTTCTGGGGCAAATCATAGTCGTGGGCGAAATTAGGCTTGATCCTACGAGCAGGAGCTGAAATGCCAATCCAATTAATGGCACCCCATCCCCCAAGCCCAAAAAAAGTGTGTCAAGAACCTGGAAATGTGAAAGTGATGCTGATAGTGGCGTATGATGTGGAGGGTGTCCTACTCCATCATGTGGTTCCTCCAGGCCAAACTCTGAATGTCGTGTACTACAAACGCTTCTTAGAACGTCATCTGCATCCTGCCCTGCAACAAGAATGGCAGCATTTCCAAACACGTCCACCCATTATCCTGCATGACAGCGCCCGCTGTCACACTGCTGCTCCAGTGCGGGACTTACTTCAACGGTGGGGGTGGGAGGTACTCTAACATACTCCATATTCCCCCGACATGAGCCCCTGCGACTTCGATCTCCTTCCCCAGTTGAAGAAACCCTTGAGGGGATGGCGTTTCCCCACCAGAAAACCCATTCTTGCAAGCAGCATGGTGCTCCTTCAGGGACATCGATAGCAACGGCACTGCCTCTGGTGTCCAGCATCTTCCACAGGTGTGGCAACGGGTCATGAATATGGCTGGAGATTACATTAAAGGTCTGTAACAATCTGCAGGCCATGGCAGATCCAGCGGGGGCGATCTCCCCCCCCCAACCCTTACGAAGTTTTTACGCTTAAAGTAGCAAAGATTGCAAATGATTAACTTTGCATATTTTTTTTTGTTTTCAGTTTTTATAAAAAAAATTACCAATTAAACTTAGTACAGAGGATTTAAAATACTTATTAAATACATTGATTTAGGTTTAGTAAAAAAAAGAAAGAGAACAAACAGAATAGAATAAAAAAAGAGAGATGGAGAGCACAAAAGATAAAGGGAAAACAGGGACACCAGGTTAAAAAAACATGGGGATATTCTTTGTTAGTTCTTTGCTATTGTCATACTGTCTAGCATCTGTAATGTTTCAAAACAGGGTAAGGCACAGCTTGATAGGGAAATCAGAGTAGTTGGGAGAAACTGAATAACAATCTGATCTACATACATATATTAATTGGGTCATAAAGAAAATTCTTAAAAATGTTCCTACTGCTTCCTCCCAGATGGTCTTTTTAGGACCTTTTTTCTTTTTCTATTTTTCCTGCTCCCTCATGCTTCACGGGCACTTCCAGTTGTTCCATCCACTCCGAAGTCAATCCTCGCTTGGGTAGGGTGGGCTGGGCTAGGGTGAGGCAGCGTGGATAATACAGGGTAATTTTCGGCATATATATATATATATATATATGAGGTCTTAAAAGAAAAGTGTTTGATCAATGCATCCTTCCAGTGCTTACGTATGGTGCAGAGACGTGGACCTTAACTAAAAGAGACATACAAAGGCTGCAGACAACACTCAAAGGAGCATGGAGAGGTGCATGCTTGGTATAACCAGGAGAGATAAGAAGAGGAACTCGTGGATCCGAAAAATGACGAGAGTGGAAGACATCTTGATCAGAGTTAAATCCCTGAAATGGCAAAGGGCTGGACATTTTGCCAGAAGGACAGACCATTGATGGACAGCCGAAATTTTAGACTGGATTCCAAGGGACAGGAAAAGACCCAGAAGAAGACCACATGTGAGATGGGGGGATGAAATTTTAAAATATGCGGGAGTGACATGGAGGAGACTGGCACAAGACAGACCGTTGTGGAGGAAACTTGGGGAGACCTTCGTCCAGCAGTGGATTGATAATGGTTGACAATGATGATGATGATGATATGAGGGAGTAACCTGGAAGAGACTGGCACAAGACAGACCATTGTGGAAAAAACGTGGGGAGACCTTCATCCAGCAATAGATTGATAATGGTTGACAATGATTATTATTTATATATATATATATATATATACTAACGTTATGTAAAAAAAAATTCATAATGGCTTCTGCCCCCTTTTTGTACCCCCCCCCCCCTCAGTAAACTTCTGGATCTGCCCCTGTTTGCAGGTGATACAATAAATAATTTGTGATATATGTATGTGTTGCCACTACTTTTTCTAACCCACATATATCAGTATGTAATCACATTCTTGCATTTTCAAGAACAATATAGAGTGCTGGTTGAATGGACTTTGAATTACTTGTACTCTCAATGTACATATTTAGACACCTGTCATTTTATTGCCGTTTTCTGATATACAGTTTTTGGATGATGGTGGGGTGCATTGTCAGTAACTTAAGTAAATGGATTTGTGAAGAAATGGACAGAAGATGCATTGGAACTCCAGTTTTTTAAGATGAAAGGGGCGGGGCAGGCTTTCATCAGTTATTAAAATTTGAAAAAGAACGGCAGTATGAGAAAAATCAAACCACCCTTATAGAAGCGATGATCAGTGATATTCTTCAGAAGGATAGTTTGTATTCAAAGTGAAAGACCCACATGCTGAACTTCAGAGATAATGTGTGAAACCAGACTGGCTAGTCGACTGATTACAATGTCTTGTGGTGGGATAAGAAGCCTCATGTCAGGTACAGATATACTAAAGAGGCTACCAAACCAAATTTGACCAAATAATCTGGAAAGTTGTTAAGCCAGCTCACTCAGAGTGGCATCTGATTGCCAGATCAGGTATCTGTTGATGAGACCTTACGCTTTTGAAGGGAGGATGAAAGTAAGGTATGTACTATTCAAAAGATAATTTATGCCAAGAAACCCCAGTGAAAGTGAAATCAAAAATATATGCAGAACAACAGCTGTGTAAAACCTGCACTATTTATGTGGATCAGAAATGATAATTTCTTTTAAAGTTTTTAGTTTTCTGAGAAGTTAACATTTTTATGCTAGAAGTAATTATCATGAATGCTTACCACATGCTTTAATGGATTGGTTCTTGATTAATTTCTGTGATGATGATAAGAATAATTGTTGAAAAGATATACTTTGAGCACAACAAATGTGTGTCATTTTGATAATTCACTGCAGGATTTTTGGTATGCAAAAAATTGTCAATAATTTTGCATTTTTGGAGCCTCAAGACTTTCTTACACTAATGGAAAGTGATATTTCAAGATGTGAAAACAATTTGCCAAAAAGTAAACATTTAAGTAAAAAAATTTCTCCATTCAACTTTTGCAAATAGTTTAAAATAGCTTTATAAAAGTAGAAATTAAATCAATAAATTAACTAATAGAATTATTAATAATAAAGTTTAACAATATGTCATGTAGTTAGCTGGATGTTTCTACAGCACTTATTTTATATTTAACACTACGTGTTGCATAGCTGCTTCTAAAAAATCATTCAGTAAACTGAAAATAGTCAAAAATTATTCGCAAAATATAATGTGGCAGGAATGACTGAAATATCTTTCTAAAATGTGTATACTGGTACAGTGTTTCAAATTAAAAATGCTAATGACTCTGATCTACCTTGTAAAGTACATCGTATTGTGTGTAAAAAAGTGTTGTCTTTTTTTCAAATTATAATATATTCACAAATATATATATATTGCACTTTTCTAGGCTGTACTTCTGTACCTGTTAGATTATCCTCTTGGCAAGAAGGTGCAGGACAAACTATCATTCTATGTTACTCAACTGGAATATTTTTATGAAAGTGGCAGAGTTTCAGCCATTGAAATGATAAACTCCATACTCAATAATTTCAAACTGGTAAGAAATGTTTACTTCTTAGTGTGAAAATGCAACTTCATATTTATTCTATTCTGTTTTGCTATTCTGCTTTATTTTTGCTCTACATAAGAACATTTTATAATTCATGTGATGCATTCTGATTCAGTTTTAGTGACTGGCATTCCATGAAGTAAATTGATTCAGTTTTTATCAAAGTTTCCACTCAGTCCGCATGGAATTTCATTTAAAAAAAAAAAAAAATTGCATATTATTCTCAAGAAGTAATTTTCTCTTTGAACCTGTTCGTGACAACAGTTCTTATTGCAGAAATAGCCAGTATAAAAGTTCTTGTGGCTCTTTTTTCATTCATCTCACAATAAGAAGAAAAAAGTGATGAGATTTGCTAGAATATGCAGAAAAACCTGATAGATTCCACAGAATGTTTAAAAAAAGTTTGATAGATTGCACAAAATGTATAAAATGACAGCATTTTCCTGGAAGTGCATGGAATTTTGTGAAGATTCCAGCTTGAAGTAGACTGTCAGAAGTACCTAAAAAGTATAGATTTGGGTTAGCTTGTATCACCAAGTGTGGCTATTGTAAAATAAAAAAATTACATTTAAAATGATTTTTTTTTATTTTTAATAGCTTAAGGCTTGGCTCAAATAATCATAAAAATAAATTGGCTGCATCCTGCAGCCATATATAGTATACTGCGTATGTGCAGGAACTTCTGATTTGTGGTTTAAAAGTGATCCTGTTAATTAAGAAAAAAATTTATAATAAATATAAGAAAAAGAATTCACTATTCTTTCTATGTGTATGTCTTATTGCATAGGAAGAGCAGTGAAAGCAGAACAAAAAAAAAACTGCATGATGCAAGAATTGAGTAATACAAGAACTTTATTAATTGCAACTGTTGTGCAATAGGAACCAGAACTGCTAATGTTGAGTAAGGTATGTATGAATAAATATGTTTCTATGCATTGATTAGAATTAAAAATCCACCATCACCAAGATCAATTAACCTTTATGTTGATGGTTGCATTCTTTTTTCTTCAGTTTTATTACATGGAAATGGATGTTAACTGCGTGCTATCTAGAATAAAAACAGGTTTCTTCTGTAAGGTAGCTGCACTCAAAAGCTGCTCTGACAGTAGTGGCACTCCCAACACTGCTTAAGTTTTGTGCCTTGTTGATGACATCAGAAAATTTGATTTTCGTCTTGTAAGCTCCTTCAAGACTTTCTCCTTCGCATGTGCAAATAGTCAATGGAAAATAATTGTATCAAAAATTCTCAATTTTGTCAGGATAGCAAGTTTTACTTTCAGCTATTTTGGTAAATCACTTTAAGAGAGAGAAAGAGAGAAAAGAAAAGAGAGAGAAATCTGGCAGTAGCTTGTTTCATATGGACATCAATTGAGCAATTGCCAGTTGTTGTTAAGGCAGTCAAATTCTGTAATTTCTTGTTATTTGGTTTAATTTTCTCTCACATACACAAACACATGGAAGAAATTAAGAGTGATCAAATGGCTCCTGCCACCCCACAATTTCAGTAATCACTACTCAGTGAATTGGAATATCATCAAAACCCAAAGAGTTTGCATATTATGTTTTGTTTCTTGCTTTTTTGTTATTATTTCTTCAGTAAACTAATTCAGAACCGCAAGTATTGGGTCTCAATAATCAAATGCAAAATAGATTATGATTTTATTTGAATTTCTAAAAATATTTTGGCAAAATTCATTCCATCTTTTGTTAGCCACCATGTCTACTGTTGACATTCTACATGGTCACAACAGCTAAATGACTGTTGTCACTATAATATAGTTGTTATTTATGTTGTTTTAATATTACAATTTAGTGTAATGTGAGTGTAAACATCCAAAGCTGATGCATTTCAAAAAAATCTGGAATTTGTTTTGTGTGGGTGGGTGGTAACATGAAACGATAGGACCACAAAGTGAAAAGATAGGAGATCAAACAATTCATTCCTGATCAAGTAGAGAGTTAATAAAACTCTTAAAATCGAACTACAAAAGCTTAGCATTTTAGGTGTAAATTTTAAATGCACCCCTAAATATTGTTAACTAATGTTTTGGAATGTACACCAGTGTTTCCACTAACATTTGGAAGCATTAGTGGGAGTGCTAGAAACTGGTCTTGATTACCAAGTACAAAGGCATAATTTTGTTACCAATGGTTTGATGTATGAAATGAAGAGTATGTATGGTTCACGGTATCTTATATTGTTGCCTTTTCTATTCTCTTTTAGGATGCAGTGAAAAAATATTCTGGATTATTCTTTGTTCCAGTAGCAGCAAGACTGGTTAATGATGAAGCTAGCAGCTGCAGGGAAAGAGCTGCCAAGACAATAAAAAATTTACTTAAAAAGGTAAATAGTAATTTTTCCCTTTAACTTTCCGTTGTTGTTCAATTATTGCCATAAATCAAATAAATCACAAACTAATTGACTTACCTAAATATATTCCCAGCACATTGAGATGTTGCTTACAGAATGGCAACATTTCATTGGCTGCTTGAGAAGCCAAAAAAAACCACTGCTTACTGCTCATCATGGCCTGACTGAAATGTCACCTTTTCTCAATATTCCAACATTCAGGAATAAAAGAGGAGGCCACAGGTTGACATGCCCAAACAATTATCATCAAAACCTTACAGGTGTATCCATGATGAGCTCTGCTATGCAGAGGTTAGACATAACAGAGAAGAACCCCTCTATCAGAAAATTTACCATTGTGCTTTAATTTCATTAATATTGCATGCTCTTCAAGGTTTTGTAATATCATGCTGTATGAGTACTGATTGTGCTCCCATATTCCTGGAATTATATCAGTAGGTGACCTGTTCAGTGCAAAATGTCCCCAAGATCTTGCCAGCAGTTTCAGTACCCCTTGATCCCCCGCGCCCATCTGCGCACCCATGCAGTTACTTTTGTTGTTGCCCTTGGTGCGTGCTTTCTGTATTATTGAAGAGTGACACAACTTATCATCACCGATTGCAATGTTGTTTAGAGATGAGTTTCCGAATCTTCATGTAATACATCAGCTGTCTCAATACCAAATCCTCTTGAAAGCTAAAAAGTGGGTGGGTGCATGCACTCCATGATATTTGGCTTACCATCTTCAATGCTGGTTACTTCTAATCTCCTGATGAGACCTCTTACTTTGTACCCAACTTTCCCTGCCATAAAAGAGGGTAGGTAGGTGGAGCTCTAAATGCTTTATTGAAAGCCAGGATGTTCTGTTTCCCACCTCTTTCACAGTGAGGTAGTTTAACACAGATGGTAAGAGACTTTCCTTGTTGTGTTGGTTCTGTTGTCCAGTTTGTGTCTTGCTTCCTTGTAATGATGGCATAAATAATTCCTTCTTGGGAGTTCATTAAGCATTCACTCAAAAGAGTTATTCACGAATGATCCAATTTCCAGGTTGTCGCTACTCTCACTGGGTAAATCATTCATTGCAGGGATCCCGTTTTGCGCTTTCAAGGCCACAGCTCTTTTTTGCCGAACTGTCCAAAAGAATGTGAGCTCTTCAACCATTCGTGATAATGATTTGCCATGAGAATGAATCAGGCACACCATTCAAATGAATGTCATTCACCATTATCTCCTAGCTGACTATTAATTGCTTCCTCACATAATGGTTGACACTTCTTAATTCTCAACATTACTTTTTTTCTTATTGGGAATCAATTTCTAAACTTACGCAGGTGGAATAAAGTTAAACATGCTGTGGCTTTAGTGTGCATCTCAGTAATGGTGGAATAAATTATTATTCACAACTGTTTTTGGCAAACTAACCAGAAGAAAGAGCTTAAACTCTTCAACCATACATACATACATACATACATACATACATACATCACTAAGTTGTTCTCTGGAATTCAGAGGTTAGCTCCACAAAGGAAAAACAAACTACCAGATAATTTTTAACTGATTATTTACTTACTGTTGCCATATCAAACTCCTCCATTTGCAGCGATCTTGACATACAACTCGGACTTCACTAGCATCCATCGCACGATGCACACAAGATCTTCTATACTTCATACTCATGATCTTTTTCTCATGCAGACATTCCTGAATCTGATCCTCCCATGACTTCCTTGGCCTTTCCTTCCTGCTACTTGGGCTGAAAAAATTTTCTTAGTAAGCATCTCATCACTCATTCTTTCAACATGCCCAAACCACCAAAGCATATTAGTCTCCACCTTGCTAACAACATTTTGCTTCACATTTCTCAACTACAACACATCTTCATTCCTCACATGATCAGAACGTGTCTTGCCACAAACCCCTCATAGGTACCACATTTCTCCAACACACAAACGACTCCTATGTTTCTTCTGTAGTACCCAGGTTTCACTGCCATACGTCAGAGTAGGAACAATTACACTTTCATACACAGCCATGCAGGACTCCCTTGAGAACCCATCAGTCCTATGAAAACCTCCCAACGCAACTATGACTTTCAATGAAGAATTCACATGCCTACTAGTTTCATCATCCAATTTATTCTCTCTGTCAAACATGCTTTCTAAATACACAAACTCATTCACCTGGTCAATCGCGTTGCCGTTTAGAACCATTCATAATGAATTATTTGCCATGAGACAATTCGGGCACAATATCCAAGTAAATGGCATTCACATATCATTCTTAAGTTTCACCATTATTTCCTAGCTGACTGCTCAGTCACATAGCGATTGATACTTATTAATTCTTGACGTTACTTATTTTATTGGGAATTCGCTTTTAAACTCATGTAAGTGGAAGAAAGTTAAACACACTGCAATACCAGTGTATGTTTGCAGTAATGGTGGATTGAATGATCAATCATAGTAGTGTCAGAGTAAACCATTCACAGTGATGAAAAGTCATTCATTGTAAATGAATCAGTCACAAATGTTTCATCACTACTTCCTTGCCTCATGAGTAACACTCTGAAGTAATTGAAATATTTTATTACTGTAGCTTCTTTCTCTGAATTTAGCATTCCTTTGAGTTTCATTTTATCATTTTCATATATCTAAATTATTCCAAACCTCATTCAGCAATGTTGTTGTTTTTTTATGTTACAATAATATAAGTTCTCTACTAAAGGAGTATGTTCATATAGCAATTTTTCAGCTGTAATTTAATGTGCATCTGTTTGTTGCCTAAAAGTTTGTTTGTTTGTTTTTTTTTTTTTTTTTTTTGTCTCCCATGCTAAACTTTCCTCTACATACTTTTTTTTTTCTTTTTCAGATTGATTATGACGAATGGAGTAATTTGTTCTCTATTGCATGTACGTGGTTGGAAAGCAAAAAGGTAATGTTTTATTTCAGCCACTTAATATGTACACTGCTGCCATTCTACTTTCAAATCATCAGAAATTTTCTTTCTGTTTGTTACTTTTGTTAGCTAAAAATTTACAATACAGTAGAAATACTGATTGTTCAAATTCCATTTAACTGAATCATCCAGTTATTCAGACCACTAATCTCAATTATTCTCCTTTGTACAAATGCTACTGGGAATCACACACTACTAGTGGTCCTTCTTGGAAAGTTATAATCACAGCGAGCATTTAAAAATGTTGAAAGGCTTCAGTCATTCACAACCACCAGAACTTTCTTAGAAAATATGGAATAGTGTTTTTTACTCCTGGACAATGCATCACCATTTCCCTCTATAGAACATGAAAATTTAAATGCCCCATGGGCAACGGTAGTGCACACAAGAGTAACAAGGGCCACTGTGAATCTTGGAGAGGTACCACCTAATTCTGTGTGACATCGGTAAAAAGGCCCCAACTCACTGGGTTTTGTTCCAGAATCCTTAGGTTGAATGACCAACTGGGACCATAGCTGTGGGCTAATCCCCCGCAATTGTGTACTTTCCTGATTTAAAAAGACACAAAGAAAGTTTCTAAAGGACTCTAGTGCAGGATATGGTGGATCTACCACACTTGAGAAGGATAGTCCACCACGGAAACGATACGGAAATGACAAAAGGTGTACGAGAAAGAGATCTCGGCTGAGTGAAAGATTGGTGTATAGAATACTAGAGGTATAAATGGCAAGATGAATGAGGTGATTGAAGAAATGTATAAGTATAGATTGGATGTGCTGTGTGTGTAACTGAAACCAAAAAGAAGGAAATGGGGATAGAAGAAGTGAATGGAATGATGAGTGTGTGGTCTGGTGTATTGGATAATTTGATTCACTATAGTTGAATAAGTGAGAGAACTTTGGATTTGTTTGTAAGTGAAACTTCAGAGAATAGTAATTGCTGTAGTGTATGTATGCTCCTTGTTACTCGGAACCTTCTGATAGGAAGGAAGATTTCTGGAATGAGCTAAAAGCTGTTTTGAGCCAATTTAGTACTAAAGAGAAAGTCATAATAGCAGGTAATTTCAATGCTAGAGTAGGTGTGCAGAATGCAATTTTTGATAATGTTCTAAGTTTAATGATCCTTGTGTGAGTGATAATGGTGAAAGATTAATTGAACTCTGCATTGAGAATGGTTTGCGTGTATCTAATACATTTTTCAACCACAAGTATATCCACACATATACTTGGGAAAATCATACTCTTTGTCAAAAGAGTGCTATAGATTTTGTTGTTTATGATCAGTGTCTGAAATACTTAGTTGTTGACACTCATGTGATGAGAGGTATGGATGTTGGTTGGAGGAAAAGGAATAGGAAGAGGCCTAGGATGGAAAGAATAAAGGTTGAAAGACTCCCTGAAGATCATCAGCATTACTCTTAACTTACTCAGAGAAGGAGCTGAAGTCATGTGAGAGGGGTGTAGAAAAGT
This sequence comes from Macrothele yani, assembly GCA_039090855.1. Taxonomy (NCBI): domain Eukaryota; kingdom Metazoa; phylum Arthropoda; class Arachnida; order Araneae; family Macrothelidae; genus Macrothele; species Macrothele yani. The sequence continues at coordinate 33,581,066 of CM077002.1, read as the reverse complement.
TTCAAGCTGAAATCTTGTGAGAGGGATGTAGCATGTTTTAAGAACTGTGTTGTCACTGCTGCTGAAGAGGTCTGTGGCACCACAATAGTGGGTAACAATAGAGGTGATGCTTGGCAGAATAGTGAGATTGAAGAGGCAGTAAAGAGAAACAAGGTAGCATATTTGTGGGGATGTTGCAAGGTAGAATTTCTGAGGATGAACATTGCTATAAGAAGTGTGAGGCAACTAAGCTGGTTCACCAGCGTAAGGCAAGAAATAGGAAGAAGCAGGTGGAAAGGCATGAAGTGGCTTTTTGGAAAGATAGGAAAACTTTCTGGAAGTACGTGAGACTCGGGAAAAGCAGGGGAAACAAATTTGTAAGTTGTGTGAAGAATAAGATCAGGGAAATTATATGGACACCCAATGAGTTAAATGAAAGACAGGGTGAATACTATTGTGAGTTACTAGATCAAGGAAGCAAAGGCGATTCTGAAGCAGATGATTTCATAGTGAAAGATGGCCGTTCTGTGGCGCAGTAGTGGTCTAAGCGATGGCCTCTGATCATTCGTCCAAAAGGAGTCTGGGTTCGAATCCCGGTGAGGCATGGATGTTGTGTTTGGTGGCTCTTTCTTTTCCCTGGATCCAGTGGCCCTAAATTAAGGATGGGCGACTGCTTATAGCCCATTTAGTTGCTCATAATGCTCGTTAAACCTCCAATCAAAAAAAAAAAAAAAGTGAAAGATGGAAGCACAGGAGGGATCTCAAGAGAAGAGGTGTGTAAAGCTCTAAAATCTCTTCAGAATGGTAAGGCTCCGGGAGTTGATGGCATAACTGCTGAGATGTTGAAATATGGTGGTGACTCTGTGATTGACTGGTTAACTAAAATTTGCCAGTTGTGCTGGGAGTTAGGAATGGCAGAGGTGCCAACTATTACAGATTGTCAGTAATTATTACGGTTTCGACTATCAGATTACGGAATTGCGGACAGGTTGGAAGAATTACGGATTTCGGTGCATTTTGGAGAATCTCAATTTTGTATCCTTTTTTGTTAACCCTTTTAGTGCGATGCGGCCGATTCGTCGGCGTTCGATTTTGATCCGAGTATTTTCCGAATCAGACTGCAGATATCAGTGTCGATTATCATATCATTTATCAATCATATTGCAGACCTGCCAGGTTTTACGGTTTACCCGTAAAATTTACGGAAATGTGACTTATTTTACGGTCAAAAAGTTAGTTTTACGGATTTGGCGATTCTCAGAGATTTTTTTCTTTTTCTGATGATTTTGCACCCACTATTAAAACTTTTTTTTTTTTTAACTTAATCCATTCAAAGTAAAGTGCCGATGTAAGTTACGAATAAGTTTTTAGTTACATGTGTTTATTTGGGAACATTTTGCTGCAGTTTTCCCACGTTTTAGTTTATTGTTTTGCCTTTTTTTAAACACTAGAACACCAACCAGCAGGGCTTATTTAACCTTCCGTTTGGTTCTCTTCCTCTCTTGTGCACGCTGCCCCCCCCCCCCCCCGGCCTTTCTTTTCAGATCATGCATTGTTCATCTCCAGAGTCGCAACTTCTCAGAAGGCCAGCGTGGGGTGTGTCCGCATTGGAGCAGGAGTCTTTTATCTTTATTCCTCCCAGTTCGAAATGCTATCTCAGAATGTAGTTATTGTAGAAAAAAATTCCAACGGATTTTAAATCTGTGGAATTTTTAAGCCCAGATCGATACCCAACATGACGAAATTAAGCAAAAACTGACAGTTTTGTGAAATTAAAAATGCATGGGGGCATGCATGGTTTCGTAACTTCTTTGGCAAAAAATTTGACCTAACGAAAGAATGCTACTATAAGAGGAAGTTAAAAAAAAAAAATAAGTCCAATGCTCATTCGAGCCAGTGCTGCTCCAGCAATGATTTATTTTGCTGGTCCGTTAGTCAGTAAGTTTTCTACGCTTTCGCTTTCCAACCGTGCTTTCTTGATCGCTCGGTAACGTTCATAAAAATGTCTTGGCTTATTCAATGAAATTAATATGTTGGGGTACATACTAATTCATCTAATCCTTATTGAAAATGGTCAAAGGTAAGGTCAAGGCGTTGGAGCGGGATTCATTCTTCCGCCTTTTTGCGTGATGACTTGCGTAAAATCAAAGCATGATTGTGATGATTTGGGTATGCTGTTCAGCACCCATAGTGGACCTATCCTATTGAAAATGGTTGCTATCAGCATTCACGGGGACAGTGTATGCGCAAGATTTGTTCGCTCGCGTTTCAGAATTTTAGCACAATATCTTCCGTGGAAATTGACCGATTTGGATAGAATTTTTAATTATAAAATGCCACGTGTGTGGCAGCTTTTTAATTTAGAAATTAACAGGCACAAAAAATGTTCTATAATAAAGCAAAAACACGCAAAATATCAATTAATTCATATTAAGGGATTCGTAAAGAAACCAGTAAAGTATCGGGGAGAACACTGTTGCCTTTGCAAACCCACACTTTTTTGTAGGTATGAAATTTTGGGCTTTTAGTAAACAACTCTGAATTTTAAAATATCCGGATTTTGACAGCACGAGTTTAATCTAGGGAGGAAGTGTATTTTTTTTTTTTTTTTTTTATCTGTTTGAAAAAAAAAAGCGCCATTGGCTTTGTAACTTCTATCAAACCAAATTGAATTGTGTGATATTTAGAGATTTTCATTTTCTAAAACAGAATACGTGTATTCTACAGTTTGTCATTTAGGCCATTTTATTTTTTTTTTTTTTTTTTTTTTTTGCAGAGACATAAGATCAGAGTTAAAATCCCGGTTCAAACGTTTTATGCCGTGGTTGCGCCTGATGTAAAAGACAGTTGGTTTTGTTCCAGCAAAACACATTGTGTTAGTTTACTGCAGGAGAGGGGTTGGTTCAGACGTTGATGGGCCCAGATTGTTTTTAAAAGGAATGACTAGAGAAGCTCTATTCGGTAAGATGAAGGGAGGGGGAGGACAGGAAGAGAAGACAACTATAAAATCAGTGCCATTTGGAAGTATAACGGATGCCGCTAAAGGGATCAGATTTAGTAAAAGACAAGGCATCGATCCGCCTGTGAGGAATAATGGGGAGGGAGGGGACGAACTCAAGGGAATGACATTCGTAACTAAAACCTAAACCTTTGTTTCTAGATGAAAGAACCTTTCAGTTGCTCTCTGCTTTCCTAGCTGACCAGCTCGAATCGTATAACTCTGTAATCGGTATTTTTTCCTCTACTATAGCAGTTTTTACTTACATTTTTTTTTTTCCCGAGTGGTAATAAATTTAGTATTAGTGATTCGCTATGAGCAGCAACATAAAAGGGTGTAACGTATACTCTATATTCACTTTCCTTTTGATTTTACTATCTCCGGTTATTTTATTTTACTATGTAAATTATCTTCCTACTGAACGAAATATTATTTCACCCGCTGAATGAGATCTGGCAATGAGTGTAAGTCATGACGTGGTGGTAGCTAGTATATAGGCGCGTTCATCGAGACTTAGGGGAGCGTTTGTGTTGTTATGAGGAGAGCTTGTGGTCGTTAAGAGACAGCGTGTATAAAACGAGGAGAGCTTATTCATTATTGTTCTACAAGTGTTGTGTGTGCCTTAGTTGACCAAGAGTCTTAGAAATAAAGAAGTTTTCAGTAAGTTCAGTCTTTCTCAATTCATAGTTTTTGTCAGACCTCTGTCTGGCTGTTAGGTTTATAACATTTATTTGATTCCTATAAATAACCAGCGTTGAGACTTTGTTCAAGTTCGTAATTAACTAGTAACAACACCCTTTTTGAATTCATTATTTTGAAGCTTAGTACAAGTATATCATTAGCTAGCTGGTAGGAAGAGAATCATTCATAATAATTAGCTTAGCGGAAAGAAATAAAGCGAATTCATTATAAGGGGAAAAAAAGTACTATAAAATATTCCGTGATTCGTATTCTGCGGAATTCCCGTGTATTGCGAAATCTTCAAGAAAGGAAAATTCGCGCTATGTGCCGATGCAATTTCAACATTTCGCATGGTGGAAGGAATGCTTTTACAAATCATATTTCTAGTGACAAGCATAAATATAATGTTGACTGCGTGGGGAAAAAAATAACGAAATTAACTTCCTTTGTTAAAAGTTATAATGAACTCTATGCGATTCGTACAAAATGTTTGTTCACTTCATTTTTAGTTGAACATATTTTACCAGTTAGTGTCTCTCAGTCACTCTTACTTATTTAATTTTTTTTTATTTGACTGTCTCATCGTCCGTGTCTCCGTAAGATAAAAACCTAACATAAAAATGGTTCATTTTTGAAAATATTTTAGTATGTTTCATGACGGCGTGGAACACGATCCCATTGAAAGGGTAGAACATCCTTCCCTTTAGATGCAACCTTCTGTAAAAGTTAATTTTTATCACTTTATAGATCATAATGATAGCATAGTAATGAGAAATTATGTATAGAATTTATTTTAATCGATATGAATGTGCCGATAAATTTAAACATCTGTAGACACTTCAATTAAAAGTTGATGGTTCATTTGGGTAATATCGTTTTTTAAATCGATATGTTCGGTACATTTAATCAATATGCGCGACAAGTAATTTAATCGAATCTATCGATTAAAATTTTTTTGCGGATTTCTGTTTCTGGAAGTTGGCAGGTCTGATATTGTTTCGAAATGGAATCTCCATGAATCATATCGTCAAACAGCGGTATTATCAAAAAAATCGTAATATGCCGAAATAGTTTGCGCATGCTATCGGGCTTCCCACGCAATAATATGTGAAATAGTTTGCGCATGCTATCGGGCTTCCCACGCACTTTCTCCGTGTGACGTGAGAAAGGCTACTTTAGCCAAAACTTTTCCTACTGCAGTTGAGGTAGGGCTGTTCACTTGCCCTTGTTGGTGACTTATAAAACGTTGTACTATCGGAAATAACTTTTTCGGGCCCCGTTCGGAGTGCAATAATGCGCAACTCGTCGCAGCGCATGGTCCCGCAATGGCGGGTGTTTACTGCCTCCCCCCTCCTGGGCTTTTGCAGCGCGGGAGAACGAAATGTGGTGTCTTATTACTAGAAGCTCTTTGCATTATTCGTTTCTTTTTTCCCAAACAAACAGACACAATCGCAAAAATTCAATGAATTACGAATCCCCCACTTTTTCCAAACTAGTGTTAGCAGAGGATGACTTTATTGACAGCTTGTTCCTCAGACTAGCAGACGTGCTTTTTCCTAATCCTACTGTGTGAAATGTTTTTGTAAGGTTATTTGAAATGGCTTGTTGTAGTGAGAGTGAAAGTTTGCCTAGTGATAGTGATGATTTTGAATAATCTGAGAGTGATATTGGCCAAGCAACATCAAGCCAGAAAACTAGCCACAGTGCCACGCACACAATATCTTCCGAAAGTGAAGATCTTGATAGTGAATCTTCAAGTCATGAAAGCGAATGGGAGCATGTAATAGAGGGAAGTGATGAACAACCTCAGCATCCTTTTGATTATCATGAAATGCAGGGGCCCAAACATGCTCCTGCAACTGATGCAGCACCTATTGCATATTTTTACTTGTTTTTTACTAATTTCATCCTTGGAATTATCGTTTCTGAAACAAATAAGTATGCAAAGAGGTGCCTTCTAATATGGGAGTAATCAGCAGCCCATGTAGGACGAGATGATTGCCGAAGGCATATCCAGTAAAAAAAACACGAGGATTATGTAAAATGAAAGACTCAATAAGAGCCTATGGATAATGTTTTTGCATAAAAGAATGAAAATAGCGTGATAAATTCTGAATTGCTGTTTACTACATTCGTTGTGGAGCATAACCTACCTATAGCAAGCTGTGATCGTGCTGGTCTCTTGTTTCATGCTATGTTCCCAGACTGTGATATTGATGAAGGTGGATATCCTAGAGCGGATGTGGCATGGAATGAAATATCTAAGATGAAGGATTCATCTGGCCTTCTTAAGTATTCTGCATTCCCTAAACTAATGTTGGAAATGTTGACTATCCCTCACAGCAATTCCTCTACAGAGAGAATATTTAGTATAGTAAGGAAAAACCTCACATACTTCTGCCCAACAATGAGCACCAAAACATTAAGTGCCCTTCTTGTACAGAAAGATAAATCATTTTCCTCAGGTGAGCTGTGTTATAAAAAGTTTTCTGAAAAAGAATATACCACTGCAAAACAAGCAACAAGGGAGTCTATGTCAGCAATGACATGAGGTAAGTACAATATTGATAATTTAATTTCATATTTTTTTATCAGGATAGTGTAAACATATAAGGTTATTACACATTGCACACATTAATTTCTCATGAAATACCCTTTCCGCACGTTAACGATGAGGCTTCGTATGGTGATTACTGATAGGCTCCTCGAAAGGTCGTCAAATCATACAAGTATTACAGGTTACACAGTAATACTATAATATTGTTCTTAACTTAAAAAAAATGGCGTTTTGCATTACTGAAAATATTACTGAAAGTTTGTGTTCCATTACTGAAAAATCCCCTATTGATTACTGATACATTCTGCTAGAGGTTGGCACCTCTGGAATGGTCCCTTGGGATTGGAAGGATACTATCATTGTTCCCTTGTATAAGGGAAAAGGTGATCAGACTGGCTGCAAGAGCTATCGTGCTAATAGCCTACTGAGTGTGCCATGGAAAGTGTTTGGTAAGGTCATTATTGAAAAAGTACAAGGTCTTACATCAGAGAAAGTGTGGGATGTTCAGAGTGGTTTCATGCCTGGGGTAAAGGCTGCACTAACCAAATTTTTACATTACGCATAGTGATTGAAAAGTATCTGGCTGTTGGTAAGAAAGTTTTTGCTGCCTTCATAGATGTAGAGAAAGCTTATGACCTATTAAATAGGACACTTGTGGAAGGTTTTGAATAAATATGGTGTTACTGGAAATCTACCTAATAGTGCAAAAGCAATGTATGCTGGCAGTAGAGCTTGTGTATGAGTGAATTGTGTTTTATCAAAATGGTTTTCTATTGGTACAGGAGTCAGACAAGGTTGTGTAATGTCACCATGGCTGTTTAATATATTTATGGATGTGTGCATGTGTGATGCCAAAATGGACAATACTGGTTTATGTCTGGGTAATATCCTTGTGTGCAGATTGTTGTATGTTGATGGCACAGTCCCGTTGTCAGAGAGCAAAAGTGAGTTGCAGAGTATGTTGTCCTGTATTTATGAAGTTTGTATGAAATTCAAACTGAGTGTAAAGAGGGAAAAAAACAAAGTTATGGTTTTTGAATGAAGAACTGTTAGTACTGAATGGAAGATAAGTCTAAATGGCACAGTGATTGATCAGGTGAATGAGTTTGTGTATTTAGGAAGCATGTTTGACAGAGAGAACAAGTTGGATGGTGAAATTAAGTTGGCGAGTGAATTTTTCATTGAAAGTCATGGCTGCTTTGGGAGGTTTTTACAAGAATGATGGGTTCCCAAGAGAGTTTCACATAGTTGTGCATGAAAGTGTAATTGTTCCTACTCTGATGTATGGCAATGAAACCTGGGTATTACAGAAGAAACATAGGAGTTGTTTGTGCTCAGGAGAAGTGGGTTACTTATGGGGGGTTTGTGGCAAGACATGTTCTGATTGTGTGAGGAATGATGATGATGTGTTGCAGTTGTGTAATGTGAAGCAAAATGTTGTCAGCAAGGTGAAAACTAATGTTCTTTGGTGGTTTGGCCATATTGAAAAAATGAGTGATGTGATGCTTACTAAGAAAATGTTTTTAGCCCAAGTGGCAGGAAAGAAAGACCAAGGAAGTCATGGGAAAATCAGATTCAGGAGTGTCTGCATGAGGAAAAGGTTATGAGTATGGAGTATAGACTGTCATGTGTACAACATGTGATGGATGTCAGTGAAGTCCGAGTTGGTGTCAAGATCGCTGCAAATGGAGAAGTTTGATACAGCAGCTATAAATATATAATCAGTTAGAAATTTATCTGGTAGTCTGTATTTCTTTGTGGAGCTAACCTCTGAATCTCATAGAACAGCTCAGTGATATGTATGTATGTATATTGCATTGATCAATCAGCCAATGGACCAGGGTGTCATACTAAAGTCTATTTAATATGTAGTTGCCAAAGTAGTTTCTTTGAAAACATTTATGATTAGAAGAAAATGAAAACTACCACACAGAATGTTACTGAAAGAGTGCTGCTTTATATTAGCAGATTCTTAGAATTCTGTAAAGAAAACAACTCTTCAGAATGAATAATAAAATCTTGGAAAGGACACTACAGAATACTGGAAACAAAAATGATATGATTAATGAATTAAACATATTTAGAAAAAAAAAAAAGCATTTTTAGGTTTTCTGGGTATGAGCCTGTTGAAGTAAAAGAATGATTAAAGTACAGTACAGCTGATCATGAGTATCATATTTCAGCTGACGAGATTGTGAACACGAGTGAATATAAATAAATTACAGCTTTAGGTGAAGAAAATGAAAAGGGCACTTATGAGGTAATGATGTTGAACACTCACATGCAGAAGTATTTCATTCTTTAAATACTGCATTGAAACAGTTAGAGAGGCAGAAAGATTCCATTTAGCTTCTGTGTCTTGAGACAATGTGGTATTACTTCAAAATGACGAATGTTTACATTAAAGCAGTAACATCTTGTGCAGTTTTTAAGTTGAATAAAAACTGTAAAATAAGACAGTTTCTTAGACCACAGCAGAAACTATGTGGTACCATAATGAATTTGAGACAAATTTTAACAGTTTTCTTTTGTTTTTCTAAAAAATGGTGGTTTTGAGGGAAACTCATATAGGTATCTGACATCTCTCCTTTGGTGTGTGTGACTACCATCGGCCTAGCAAAGCATTGCAGTTTGGTTTGACTAAACCATTACAGCAACCCATGAAAAACTAGAAGAACCAAAATGGTAGCATAATGTGTTCTTCCATTTGAGTGGTGCCATCTGAAGATGTGTAAGAAATATGAATAGCAGAAAATCATTTAACGGAGACTCCAAACAGCTAAATGATATGTATGTATGTATGTATGTATGTATGGACATACATACATATCATTAAGCTGTTCTCTGAGATTCAGAGGTTAGCTCCTCAAAGAAAGACCCATGCCAGATAAACATTTAACTGATGGAACTAGATTTTACTTACTGTTGATAGCAAACGTCTCCATTTACAGTGATCTTGGCACACAGCTCCACTCACATCTATCACACGTTGCACACACGACTTTTTGCACTTCATACTCATAATTTTTTTTTCTCATGCAGACATTCCTGCAGCGATCTTAGTGAGAGACGGGTTTGCCTCCATGGGTGCACTCTACTGGGCAACAATGGTACACGCGATAGCATCAGGGACCTTTATGAATTTTGGAAGCTGACACAAATTTAAGCTTCAGTATAAATATTGTTAAGGTACTAGCTACTTCTGTGTAGCATTGGCCAAAAAACTCCAACTTACTGGGATTTTGTTCCAGAACCCTTAGGTAGAATGACCAACTGGAATCCCCAGCATTGGTATACCTTTATGATTAAGAGACTCTAAAGAGTCAAGTTCCATAAATAGCTAATTGTCTTATTTTGCCCAATAGCAATGAGAGTAAATAATATTAATTCTCACAAAGTTTAAGATGGGCACAAATAACACAGCTTGTAGCATTGCCCTATCTTTAACATCCAAAATAAATGAGAAAGTTAAACATGTTTATTTTCTCATTTATTTGTATAATGTCTTAGATGTTACTGCAATCATGGCAACCATTATTATTCAAACTGATTTGAAAATCTCCATGTGTTTCATGTAGTTCTTGAGATTTTTTAGTCACTTTTCCAGACTTGGCAAATTTTTTAACTAAGTACTGCTTTATCTTTGGGATTGTGTCTTCCCAATAAGTGTTTCCACGCATGTGTATTTTAGAGCTTTTGGATCATTATCAGGTTTTATAAGAGAGTTACTGAAGGGTACTGCAAGAGTTTTCCTGTGGGAAGGAGAACTACATGCCTCAAGAAAATGTTTTTACTTACCTTGCATAGAACATCTGTTCTGCTCTAGATTAAATCATTGGTTTAACAGCATGTGTGCCAAAGCCAGTTTCACAGTGATCCAATAATAACTTAAGGCTATTTACTGGCACAACTTCTAAAATTGTATGTCACACACTTCTGGTCATCTTTGTTTTAGTTCCAAAATGTTCTTCCACTTCAAGCAGTTTCCATATTTTTTGTGAATAACATTCCATCAATTCATGTGACCTATTTGCACTGCAAAACTATTAATGTAACTTATGTAAAATAAGGTGTTTTATTAATGTATTTTATATTAAAAGTCATTTGTCTATTCTCTTCAATTTTTTTAAGTGTAATTCTGATCAATGTTATGTTTAAGAGTAAGACATCCAATACACTTGAGAAATCACATACCTTGAACAGGGAAATCACTGGTTGAAATCTTGGTGGTAGATCTTACTGACTGTTAGCTATACAATCTTCTAATGTATAGAATGTTGGGAATATTGTGAAGAACTTAGTCATTGATTGTTATGAATCAGAAAGGAAAAACAGATATCTGAATATCACTAAACTTTCTGTTCCCTGACATTCTGAGTGATGTGATGTTTTCTGTATGTTAGAAAAAATCTTGATCAAAGTAACACTTGACTAAGATATCAAAGAATTGGTAAGAATTGGGCTATTCCAGACATTAAGTGATTGACCTTTGGTCTGTATTTTGAACTGGTCAAGAAAGTGTCCAAATATGAAATACTAAAAGCAGGATCCAAAGGTATAATGCATTTTTTTTAGTAAATCATACGCAGTTTTTTTAGTGTTTTATTGTTATTATTTATTCTAGCTTCCTAAAATAGCAACATAAACTGTCCATTCTGTGTTATTCCACAGCATTTTAAAAAAGTACTGCAATAATAGTTATGCTTTTTCTCACCCATTTTGGAGCCAAAACTCTTCCGCTCTTGTTACTGGTCGTTTCGGTGATAGGGCCGACTGCTAATGAAATTTTCTGATATGCATATGTTTCATATTAATTTTGTCATTCATAAAAAAAAACTATGTTACTGTCTGGAAATGATTTTCCTTTTTTTTATTATGATAATTTCTGAGCCATAACTGACTTTTTGAAAAAAAAATTTACTTTTGTAGATTGTCTGTTCTTATTTTTATTGCATACATATTGATGTGGTGTGCTTTTCATTTAGATGTCCCATCGCCGTTTAGGAGCACAGCTTTGTGGTGTCTTTGCGGAGTCAGAATGTGATAAGTTTGAACGACATTTGGATGATATTCTCCCTGTGATTGCAAAACAGATAGAAGATGCAAAATCAGCAGATGTAAGTTGCATGAAATATTGGAAAGTTCATCATAATATTTTTGCACAATTTTTGTTTCATGGTACATTAATAAGATAAATACTGTGGTCATGCTGAGAAAGAAGGTAAATTTAATGTGTTACACACCAGTAATTAGTATTTCAGTAAATATTTACTGTTGAGTAACTGATTAAGTAGGTAAGCTTAATAAGGAATTATGCAGTAGAATGAAAAAGGATTGTTATCACTATGACAGAAGTTTGCCAAATAACAAAGCTAGCTGTGTACAAAGCGGTATTTCGACCTACCTTCTTTTATGGCAATGAGAGTGGTTACAAAGTAAGAGTCTCATTAGGTATAACCAATATGAGAATAGGAAGAGAAATATTGGGGGGGGGGTGATAGATGTATTCAGTGACATGACAGGTTCAGTAATGCAGGTATTGCATCTGAACTGGATTTTTCCCCTGTAAAAGGCAAAGTTGATAAAAAGTATCCTCAGGTGTTTTAAGCCTGTGTATTGTATGTAAAGGGACACATTGGCATGACAGATGTTGCCTCTAAAATAAGCTAGTCACAAACTAAAAGAACTTAAAACAAGATGGATTGATAGCATAAAATTGGCCATTAGTGGTAGAGGTAATTTTTCAGAGACAGGAAATCTTTCTGTAGAGCAAAAGATAGTTCAAGATCATTTGTAAGTAATCATCCTTAGTTTTTATTTTCTGTTTTCATTATCCGTACTTGCGTGCCATGCTTCACTAGCATGCACACTTTCAGATACACAGGTTTGTTGAATAGAAAATATTAAAAATGTGCTTTTTTAGCCCTGGAGACAAGTCTTCATCCAACCTTAGTAATTTAATTTGAAAGGGAAAAAATAAGTAAAGAGAAATCTAAGAAAATTTAACAAGCATGAACTCTTTCAAATAGCTGGTTCTTCTGCCACAGGTATTACATATGAAAACACCACCTTAAACATAAGATATTCTAAATGTAGAGTTGTAAAGCATTTCATTGAATATGCAGCCAATCAGGGGTTAAGTGGTGAAAACTTTAGAAGTTTAAATAAATGTTACATTAAAGAGAGATCATGGACACACTTTGGGAGAATATCAGGCCTCAAAATGTTAAAACAGCTAGTAAAAGAAAGAAAAGTTGTGCAAACTCTGAATGAAAGAAATTAAAACGAAATGACATTTTCACCTGAATGATCTAACTGGAGCAGTCCAAATGTGTTAGTATGATTTTATGAGAATTATTTTGGTTTTAGAGTTTTACAGCGATTCTAGATGTTTTCCAAAATCAATTCACATTGAGTACTACTAACTGAATGTTTTGATTGTACTTTCTTAACTGTGAAAATATTGTTAAATTTTGTTTGTAGGTAAAACTTATAAATTGCAGGTATGTTAATACCTTTATGAAAGTGTACTGATTAGGAAGTCTGATTATGATTTTTGATAATTGTGGTGTGCTCATATTTATAGCAGTGAACTTAAATTAAAAGGCTTATGCTATCCTTAATTTCAGCTAAAAATATGAATGTGCTGTGCCCATATTGTTTAGGTAAAGATGTCAGTTAAATCACCTCCTCCTCTTGAGTTTTTTTTTTCTTTCTTTTTATGTGTGGGCATGCATTCAAAGATGTTTCTGACTGTTTCATGACTCTCAGATCTTGTTCTCAATGCATTTATTTCACTTTATAAAGATTGCTGACACTGAATACTTAAAAAAATGTTTGCCAGATTCCTCATTAGGATATTCCTCTTGTAAAAGTAAAATACAACATGTGGTATTTTACAAAATGCATATTACTGGAAGTACCATAGGTTATATTTACTTATGCATCTATGTGTTGACCATTAATAGATCATTTGTAATTTTGTATGTAGTTAACAACATTTGCATTGCATGTATTAATCATCATAATTAACAACTACATAAAAAGAAACTACCAAAGTATCTCTCAGGGAACCCACAAATATATAGGTGTAAAAATCTTCCTTTAATTATATTGAATTCAGGAAGGTAGGAGATTCAGGTTAGAGTGACTTTCTTGCTGGGCACTCTAGCCCAAATCTCCTAGCTTCTTACTTCTAAGAATTGTTTATGACATGGGTCAGACACTCCCTTCTTAAGATCTTGTACATAAATCTTTCAAATATCTCCTTGTTAATGGTAAAGATTACACTGAATTCTGTGTTATATTTGTAAGCAAAGTTGTACAGAACAAAGGTAATTTTAATTTATAATTGGGGAGTCAGTGTACACCGTTATTTTCATTAAAAAGCATTGGATTTGGAATTAAAGATTTTTTTTTAACACCCACTTGGTGCTTGTTTAGGACAGGACTTGGAACATTTATTGATGGCCGCACAAACTGAAGTCAGCTGTATGTATTTTGGTAATGTCAGTTTAGATTTTTGTTCATTGTACTGAATGAAGGATATCTCTGCTGGAATAAACTGTTTACCATTCCTGCATAAAAATTCGGCCTTGATAAGGTAATAAAATGTTTTAATGTAGTTGATCACATTTACTTGTAAAAAAAATGCTATTTATCAATTATTCACTAATAAAATTTTATAACTTTAAAGAATTCACATAACCATAAAGAGGAAATAAGCATCTCACTGGATGTCCATCACGGCTTCCCTGGCAATCGAGTAATCAGAGGTGTAGATTTCTGGCTAGTCATTCAAGTTGGGTCAGGGTTAAAGCCGCAGACAATGCTTGGGTTGTGCACTGATTTTAGTGCTGGTGCGTCATTTCCTTGAAACCAGTCACCCTGAATTAGGGATGGGTAACAACTTTATAGACCTCAGAGTTGCTGGAGGTTATTAAATCCTGAAAAAAAAAAAATCCATCAAGATGTCTGCCAACACTTTGGAATTATCAACCACTGCATTTTTTGCATTGCATATATTAATCATTTTGATCTTGAATTTCAAACCGATTTGTTATAATTTTGGTAATTGTTCTACTCTCATCAGTTAGTCTACCACTTGACATTGTAACTAATAATGTCTAACTGGCTTCTAGATAAATATGCCACAAATTGTCCTAATTACCAATATCTTTTCTCACCAGATGAACAAAGGTAGATAAAAGGGAGCTGTGTTGAAATTGTTATGAAATTTTGTAGTTTTCTTCAAATCTACATCACTTTATGTTTTACCTAAAACACAAATAAAGAACATTAACCAGGCTGACTGTCAGAAATAGTTTGACTAAGTTTCCAAAATCTGCTCATATGGGGAAAATTACATTTCGTTAGATTTTGCTAGCTTTTTACCACTTACTGATAAAACTTTTTAGAAGTTTTTGTAATTTTAGCAGAACATGCATCATTAGATATCTCATTTAAAATAGAAATAAACAGAATCATACAAGTGAGTCTCTGGACATAGATCTAGAAACATTTTTCAAATGTTAAATATGTACATTCAGTAAATATCCAAAAGAATTGCTGCTATTGATGCACCCACTTAAACTAATTCCAGGATATTGTGCTTGAAATTTGATAACTTGTAATAAAAATGAAAAATAAAATAGTAGGGCCTTTCATCTTCAATGATAATTTTTGTTTTTATTTTAGTGTATGGTATTCATAGTTTTATGAGACGCTACTTTAAATAAGAGCCAAAAAGCTAAGTGTTAATAGCAGTGAAATTTACATTAATTGTTATTTGCAAAGATCTGGATCACATGGTTGTATATCAACCATGTGATCCAGATCTTTGCTTCGATTTTTTTACTCTTTTATTTTCATAAACTCTATTCTAAATATGGTTGATAGTTTTATACATGGTGTCTACTAATAATGGAAATCATGAAAGTCACAGATTTTGCTTTGGGGTCATGAATTCCATTTTATTTTTAGTATTTGTTCATTTTTTTGTGACAATCTAAGTAATTTGCCATGAACCAACCATATAAGACATACATGTGGTTTCCTTATAATAACCCAAGTATTAAAAAAAAAAAAGAGCACTTGTGCTCTCCTCCACAAAGAACTGTTAGAGCAAAAAATGTTTTAGCATAGAAATATATGTACAAAATTTTGTAGTCACTTTAGCAATTTCAATTACCCCGCTTATAGGGTCATGACATTTTCAAATATAAATGTTGAAGAAAGGTGTGTAATGACATCATTTAGCACAATGTTGAGTATTTCAGCTTACTTCAGGTGCAGTCAAAGTAAAAGTCAGATTTTCGTTACTAGCGGAAGGGCAGTGGTGTACTTTTTCCATAAAAAGGGGGCAGCAGAGTGTCTCCCATCCTTAATATATGTGTGTGTGTTCATATATATATATATCATCCCCATTGTCAACCATTATTACCAGTAATCCACTGCTTGATGAAAGTTGCCCCAAGTTTCTCCCACAACGGTCTGTCCTGAGCCAGTCTCCTCTATGTCACTCCTGCATGCCTTACGAATTCCGTCTACCCACCTCCCATGTGGTCTTTTTCTGGGTCTTTTCCTGTCCCTTGGTATCCAGTCTAAAATTTTGGCTGTCCATTGGTGTTCTGTTCTTCTGGCAATATCTCCAGCCCATTGCAGGGATTTTACTCTGATCATGTCTTCTACTCTTGACATTTTCCTTATCCATGAGTTACTCTTCTTATCTTTTCTGGTTACACCAAGCATGCATCTCTCTATGCATCTTTCCATTGTCAGCAGCCTTTGTATGTCTTTTTAGTTAAGGTCTACATCTCTGTTCTGTATGTAAGAACTGGAAGGATGCATTGAATAAACACTTTTCTTTTAAGACATAATGGTATATTGCACTTAAAAAATTATATATATATATATATATATATATATATATATATATATATATATATATATATATTTCTCAAAAAAAAATATATATATATTTCTCAAAAAAAAAAATATATATATATATATATATACACACACACATACATACATACATACATGCATACACCAAAGACTTAAAAATTGTTAATTGGTCATGACATGAAATTGCATTTCCCAAATTTGGTAGACACTCTGATTTTATAGCTTACATTCATAAAGCACCTTTTACTGTATTGTATTCTCCTACTACCTGCTGCAACACACAAGTAAATTTATAAATATGTATATCAACATGGTGGCTTGTTTTCTGTGACCTTGTGTAGGGTTATGTTGTTGAACATTTTTAGATGTAAAGCAGTGGGAATTAAGTTATATTTGATTTGTTATACATTTGGTGGTTTGTAAAAAGTTCTTTCAGGAAAAGAAATTCCATTGCAAGGGAGTGCCATTCATATGAGAGATTTCTCAAAAAACTGTGCTGTCTTGTAGTGGGAATCCAGCTAATATCTAATTTCTGTTGCAGTATGCTCACCCATTACACCAGTCATGCATTGAACTGTTCTCTGTGTGTTTACCACATGCACAAAAAAGTAAATGGTAGTTTCTACAATATTTCTCATCTGACAGAGAAGTTCTGATCAGCATGCATGTTATCAAGACAAGTGATTATTGCTATGGATGTTTGTTTACCTTAAAATATTTAATTTTTTCAAAGTGCATTTTCCTGGGCAGTGCGATGTTTAGCATACCCAGATGGAAATCATAAGATTTGGTTCAGCACCTTGCTCAAAGACAGTACAATATTTAGATTTTCTAGTTTAACATTCTTGTTTGGCTTTCAGTCTGTTCCTGAAATGATGACTTACCTTTGGGTTGTTGACTGTTGTTGTAATTGTTACCTCAACTGCGTTAATTGTTGGTCTGATGAAAATTCTGCTAGCGTTTGCTGCATCTGTCTTACCTTCACTTGTTGATATTCTTTGTCTTAACAGATATAGTGTTTGATATCTAGAAGCTAACTTATACTTTCTTTCAGATTGAAAGTTTTGCTGATGAAAGGTGCACAGATCATTTCCTGTATCATCTTTTGGCTGCATTAACTAAAATATTGTCAAAGTCAGTTATAAGAAGTGGTAATTATACAGAAAAGTTGAATGCTCTTTGGGGTAAGTTTGTGTGAGATTCTAAGTTTGTGTACAAAATTTGAGATTTAATTTCTTGTGAATGCTTAAAATTTTATTTGTAAAATTAAAATTACATTTGCTTGTTTCTAAGTTTCTGCATTTGTTTATTCTAATTGCAACACAGTGTGACACATCATGATTAAGATTTTAAACCAGTCTTATGGAATGAAAAACTATCTCACTTGTTACAAAATACACGGTTGAGTCACATTATTGTGACCACCAGCTAATATCCAGAGTAACCACTGTGTGCAGTGCGAATAGCAGCTAGACTGGCTGGGAGTGACTCAGTAAGGTGCTGGAAGGTGTTCACAGGTATGTGGAGCCATGCTGACTCCAGTACATCTGACAGCTGCTAGAGGGTTCATGGTGGAAGATCCATAGAACGAACAACACGATCAAGGTGGTCCCACAGATTCTCAATTGGGTCTGGGGAATTTGGGGGCCAGAGAAGTACTTTGCAGTCTTCATCGTGCTCTTCCAACCACTCTCAGACATTTCTAGCTGTGTGACATGTTACATTGTCATGCTGGAAGATCCCATCCGCCCCAGGGAAGACAATCAGCATGCGTGGGTGTACGTGGTCTGCAAGGACGAATTCGGTCCATAGTGCCTTTCACAGGTATGAGTGGGCCCAGGGAATGCCATGAAAACATTCCCCAGACCATAACGCTGGCCCCACCAGCATGTGTTCTTCCAGCAGTAGTTGAAGAGTGTTTGTTCTCCAATGTTTCTCGCCTTATACGCCAACGTCCATCCGTTAGATTTAGCAGAAAATGTTACTCGTCGGAGAAGACAATCCTTTGCCAATCAGCGGAGGTTTGATTCCGATACTACCATGCAAATGTAAGCCTTTTCTGTTGATGCACCTTCATTAGCATAGGTGCAATGACCATCCGTCTGCATCAGAGCCCCATATGCAGCAGGGTTCGCTAAACTGTCATTTTAGGCACACTTCTAGATCCCCCTAGTTCATTTCGGCCAGTGAGTTGCTCCACTGTAGCGTGCCGATCGGCACTCACACACCTTCGCAGCTAACGTTCACCTCTCGCATCAATGGCACATTGTGCTCTGCAGTTTCCACATCGCTTATTTGCAATGGTGCCATTTCTCCAATCACGATACACTTTAACCACAGCAGCATGCGAACAGTTCACAAACTGTGCATTTTCAGAAATACTGCCACCCTTGGCCTGAAAGCTGATAATCATCCCTTTTTGCAAATCTGATAAATCGCTCTTTTTATCCACGACAGCAACAAGTGATACGATTTCAGAATGCCTACTGCACACCTTATATACCTTCCAAGCCAGCTCATGACACATGCCTTCTTTCATTGGCTACGCACTGTTGATATTAAATGCAGGAGGTGGTCACAATAATGTGACTCAACTGTGTACTGTTTAATGTTGTCCTAGATGTATGAAATCCATACTGCATAAGGGGAAAACCAAAGTCCTGGTTTTTGAGCAAGGAACTCTTAGTACTTGACACAAAATCAGTCTAAGTGGTACAGTGATAGACCAGGTGAATTAATTTGTGTATTTAGGAAGCATGTTTGTCAGAGAAAACAGATTAGATAGTGAAATTAGTAAGTGAATGAATTCATCTTTGAAAGTCATAGCTGCTATACGTACGAGGATTTTACGAAACTGGTGGATTCTCAAAAAGGTCCCAAATGGCTGTGTATGAAAGTGTACTTGTTCCCACTGTGACTTACGGCAGTAAAACCTAGGTAATGAGCCATTTATCTGCTGGAAACGTGTTGCATATGGGAGGTTTGTGGCAAGACAAGTCCTGTCATGTGAGGAGAAAGATGTGTTTCAGTTATGTAATGTGAGGCAAAATGTTGTTAATAAGGTAAAGAGAAATATTCTGAGGTTTGGCCATGTTGAAAGAATGAGTGGTGAAATGCTTACTAAGAGAATTTACTCTGCCAAAGCAGCAAGAAAAAAGGCAAAGGACAGCCAAAGAAATCATAGGAAGACAAGATTCAGGGATGTCTGCATGGAAAAAAGGTAATGAGTATGAAATACAAAAGTTCTTGTGTGAAATGTGTCGTGGAAGTCAGTGAAGCTCGAGTTGTGTGCTGAGATCTCTGTATATGGAGGCATATTGATATATCAACAGTATAAAAAATACATACATCAACAGTAAGTAAAATCTAGTTCCATCAGTTTTAAACTTTAATCTAGTGAACGACTTAGTAATATGTATGTGTATTAAATTATTGAAAAAACAGGCTTATGATTTTTGTAGTTTATGATTGGCAACTGTGGCTGATTTTTAGCATGTTTCTCATTACTGCTTTGAATTACTGTAAACCAAGAAGAAAATTCTGTAAAAAAAAGCATGCAGTTCATGTGCATTATCCTATTAACAGAAATGGAGCCTAACTCTCATAGTAACATTGCATCATCCAAAGAGCAGCACTACATTGCCAAAACAACTGAAGCTTTTTATGCTGGCCTTGTCAGCTGAAATACTAACAATAGATTTTCCATATCTACTTAGTCTTACCATAAATAGTGTTACAAAGTATTCAATGAAATAACAAAAGAAATTTAAACATATTTTAATATACTTGTGATATGACATAAGTAGTGCACTTATGTACATGGCACCAATCACTTTTCAAAATGGCATCCTTTTGCCTTCACACAGTCCTTCAGTCTCTGTGGCTACTTCATCATCATCATCATTGTCAACCATTATCAATCCACTGCTGGACGAAGGTCTCCCCAAGTTTCCTCCACAACGGTCTGTCTTGTGCCAGTCTCCTCCATGTCACTCCCGCATATTTACGAATTTCATCCACCCATCTCCCATGTGGTCTTTTTCTGGGTCTTTTCCTGTCCCTTGGAATCCAATCTAAAATTTCGGCTGTCCATCTATGGTCTGTCCTTCTGGCAGTATGTCCAGCCCATTGCCATTTCAGGGATTTAACTCTGATCATGATGTCTTCCACTCTCGTCATTTTTCGGATCCACGAGTTCCTCTTCTTATCTCTCCTGGTTATACCAAGCATGCACCTCTCCATGGCTCTTTGAGTTGTCTGCAGCCTTTGTATGTCTCTTTTAGTTAAGGTCCACGTCTCTGCACCATACGTAAGCACTGGAAGGATGCATTGATCAAACACTTTTCTTTTAAGACATAATGGCATATTGCTCTTGAAAATTATGCTGTTTCTTCCAAAAGCTCTCCAGGCAAGTTTTGTGCGCCGATTAATTTCTTCATCAATGTGACCCTCACTTGATATCTGCTGTCCAAGATAAACATATGTATCTGTTATCTCCAGTTTTTCTCCATCAATCGATAAATCTTCATTTCTTGTAAAAGCATTGAACATCACTTTTGTCTTCTGAAAGTTCATTTTTAATCCCACTTCTTTACGCTTGTCAGCAAGTTCCTGGATCATACTCTGCAGCTCTGATGGGGTAGTTGCAAAAATGACTACGTCATCAGCAAAACGAAGGTGGGTTAGATAATCTCCATTAATCTTTATCCCTTTGTTTTCCCAGTTCAGTGATTGAAAGACATTTTCCAATGTGGCATTAAAGAGCTTCGGAGATATGGTGTCACCTTGTCTCACTCCCTTTCCAATTTTTATGTGTGTTGTATTTTCAAACAGCCGAATCTTTGCACTTGCATTTTTATAGATGTTATTAATAATATAGTGGCTACTTATCGATAGCTTTACGCAGGGTCTCCACAGGGAAAGCTGCTACTGCCCACACCAAAGAGCGTTTGAGACTGTCAATACTGGGGTATCTCTTTCTGTAGGCCATGTCCTCCAGTGTGGCCCACAACTTGTAGTCTAATGAGTTGAGGTCTGGGCTGCTTGAAAGCCAATCAGCTGGAGAAATGAAGTCTGGCAAATTCGCTTGAAGCCAATTCTGTGGTTGACTTGGTCAATGGGCAGGTGTGGAATCCTGCTGAAAGCTCCACTGTTGGTTTTGTTGGAAGAATGTGTGACTCTCATTTTTGACCACTGGCTCCAAAACCCTGTCCTGGTTGACTTTGGCAGATGTTTTTACTCCTTTCTCACAGAAATGGAGCTCCGTGGTATCCTCATAGGAGACTCCCCACTAAACCATGACAGAAGCAAGATGATGGCTCCTCGTGATCCTTAGAGCTTTCTCTTGAGGTTGACTCATACACCCTGTCATTTTGGCAGTTGAAAGCCTCTTCAATAGTGTTTTTTTTTTTTTTTTTTCATCAGAGGAAAGGATCTGTCTGTGGTGATTGTCTGTGTAATGCTGCAGCAAATGTTTTGCTTTTAGCACCCTCTGCTGCTTTAGTTGTGGGGTGAGAACCCTTAGATCACTCCACAGCATGCGTGACATCAACATTCTTCAAATGTTCAGCTCATGCACCAATTGTTTTCTGACAGGATTTCGTTAAATATGGGGCTGCCACTGCTTTCACCAGGTGAGCAGTCCTCGCGGTACACAGCTGACCCATTCTGGGGCAGTCAGCGACTCTCCCAATCTCAAAGAACCTTTTTATGGTCCGGTAGACAAAAATTCGGCTGATTTTCAGCGTCAGCATGTTGAAAATCTTGGAAGCTGATTTTCCAACTTTGTGCAGCGCTATTACAGCAACACAATTCTCATAATCGCCCCACTCCATGGCAGGTACTTCAAGAAACACGTTATCTCCTCTGTGACTGAACACACAATGATTCACTAGCTTCTTCATGCCTCCTGACTGGTTGGTGACGTTGCACACTGGTTGTGCGCCATCTGTTGAACGTTTGTAACAGTATTTAGGCTAAGACTAGGTAGAAGCCTACATCTGACCGTATTGTGGATGCTGGCTGCTATAGAGGTAAAACCTATCGCTGGTACATCCCAGGCAACTGGACAACCTTATATACTTAAGTTGTTTGGAAGGGCATTGACCTGAGTTGTGTAAAGGCTGGTACAGAAACTGGAAAGTGAGGGTTCCCTTCTTGCTACAATGCAACACAAATTTCCAATAATACCAAGCACAACCTTTTAACAAAGAAAACCTCCTTTTTTTTATGTTTTTGTTTTTTCACCTTTTTGGCATCATGATTTGTGGTTACAGTCTTGTTACTCATTTGATGTTTTCTTCAATAGCCAAGAGAATTAGTAGGAACAACTCACATCACTGAAGAACTTTCAGGTTGTCTTGGCTGCAAAACAGTTCAGCTTAGATTTCTGCCAGAAGGACCATCAACCAAACATCAGTAATGCATGCAATCGGCTGGCAATGAAAATGTAAAGCAGGTATTAGCACAAACAACCCTCTGTTTAAGCTGCAAAGAAGAATGATGATACTTTGTGAGCCATCATTGATATCTGAGGAGGAACAGATATTTTGAGTGAATTTCATTTTATAAACACTTCATAGCTGTGGAACACAGTATTAACCAATCAAGACTAAGCAGATTCTACTATATCCCTGATTTGTTTGAAAGGTAAAGAATTGAATTCACTTATGCCCAGGAACTCATAATGGCTAATTGATTCAGTATAGTCATTATACTAAAACAAGATATTTCAAGGTGTTTGAGTTAGTTAGTACACACAAAGTTTTATCTTGCTTCTGATTGGGAGAAAATGAAACTTTGGTTGTGAGAATAAATCATGTGATTCTGAAAATGAATTTAAATATGCGTGTTACTTTTTGTTTTATTTCATTTTTATAGAAATTCGTTAGTTGAATCTTAAATCGATGAGGCTATTGTTATCATTTTGTTTGTGTACTCCAAAATATTTTACCTGAGCTGTTCTGTTCAAGCATTTATTAGCTTGAGAAAATCTTCCATTTTTAAATGACTGAAATTTTAAATCATTTGATGCATGTTTATACGTGTTTCACATTCTTTGTCACCATATGATGCTTGAATCAGCTGCAATTAATTTATTTATATTATAACTAGCATTATGTTTCTCTCTGTATTTCTAAGAGTTCGTAAAAAGAACAACAGAAAAATTCGCATGTTTTTTTTTGTTTGTTTTTTTATGAAAATGAATTATAGTGGTGGTCTGTGGTTTTGGTTTTATATGACATTAGTCAACCATGATAAGGAGATTGAATTAGTGGACATCTATGCAACAATGACTTCACAAGAGATAGTGGTAGAGGGAGAGAGATAGAGAGAGCTTGAAAGACTGCACTTAATCATTTGTGTGCTTTGAAATCATAGCATTCCACAATTAAATGTATACCAAACTAATCACAGAAGCATTTGCAGCAAATTGGATAAATACAAATGCTGGAGTATTCCCTGGCAATAAAAAAATTGATCCAGTGTTTATTCATCTGCTTGTCACTGCTTTGCTGTGGGGGGGAGTCAGTCAATAAGTCTTCGATAAAAATCCCCATGCTAGGTAACAAAAGTGGATTATGTACAGTAAGTTGCTGTATAGGCAGTTAGGTAGAGGTGCTTTCTCTACTGAGATGTCAAGAAAAGTTGCTGGTGATAATTTTGTGGTTTATGTCTAGTGTTACTAATTATGAATTTTTGTAACTGGACTGCAGTATCACTATTGACATCAACTATCATAACACAAGTTATTGAAGGAAAGGTTCCAATGGCTCTTAACAACAACATCTGATCCCATGCCCCAGCAGCAACACAAATTTACACTATATGCTCTGTTAAATGACAAAGTGGGCATCTAGCTATTCCTGTTCACCCAACACCTGCCAGTACACTGCCATTTAATATTTTATTGGAAAAATTATATAAGAGGTGGATTACACTTCACATTTTTTTTTTTAATTTAACATTCACTGTCCTACTCATTACTTGGGTGGTATGATATCCATTTTGCACAGCTGGTAAATGTGGCCATGCTTTTGCACAATGTTCCAAAGTGAGCATCTGACTATTCATTTCTGCTAGGTGTTAGCATTGATCTTTGAATTGATGTCACCCTGCATAGGGATTTGACTTTTGCAGTGGTACCACTTGCTAGTTCAGAGAAAGGGCGATTTTGAAAGTGCTTAGTCTTCTTTTTTTCTCTTTCTCTTTAAAGGTTATATTCTTTGATAATTACTAAAGTTTAGTTAATATTTTTAGGCTTACATTCAACTAAATATTTTCAATAATATCTCATTTTATTATTTAATTTTCACAATTTCATAAAATACAATAGACAAACAATACAAAATGGCACATGACTGGCCCTGCCAGGCCCAAATAATAACTGCAATAGACGGGCCGAACTGAGTGTCTAATCTCTGAAACGGTCCAGGTCTTAAACACACGCACGTGAGCTAAGCCGGGCTCACCAAATAAGGCCCATGCAGAGCACCTTCTGCATATTCATTAATTCATATTTTGTGATTCTGATTTTAAATAATGTTACTATTCATATATATATACATCTGGGTATTATTTATGTATAATATAAATTATTTACCAAGATAAAAGCAAGTCATAAGATTTTATTTGAAACCATCTTTTGTATTTTTGTTTTGCTTTGAGCAGTTTCTTGCATGGAAGTCACTCTTATTGTATCAGACCATGTCTGAGTTAAAAAAAGTAATAAGAGCATCTGTGCACTTCATAAGCTGTGAAAAACTGATTTCTTCAAGTGTGACATTAAAACGTTTTTTAGACCACTAAGGAAGAAAGATCACTGTTATGGATAACATTTTAATTTAGTGTTAGAAAACTGACCTTGCATCTATCTACTTAACATTATTGGGTTTTCGTTCATTCTTTTTAGCATCTGCCCTGAAAAAATATTTTCACCGGGTGGCCAGAAATGTTAGCTGAGAAGAGTTTCCTTCTTTCCCCTATCCCTTCCAGGAAGGGAAGAAGGGGCCAAGAAGTAGAACTGCATTTTATTTTACTTCTGAAAATGGAGTTTTCCACTCTTAAGTACAGAAGAATAGAAAAAAAATAATTGATGAACAGAAAAAAAAATAATAATAATAATAATAATAATAATAATACTGACACAATTTTTCATGTAGAAAGAAAATGTATTTAAAAGGAATAATAATAGTGCTGCATAATATTTTCATGCTTTTGCTTTCAGAAAAGTGAGTGATAGTTCAGTCCTCTCTTTCCCTGAAAGTGTAACTGGACCAGTTAAATCTTTGCTGCTGCTGAAGCTACTTTTTATTTGGACCTAAGTTACTTACTTTTAACAAAAGCTAAATTCTTTTCTAGGAGAATGTGTTGAAATCACACATTTATGTTGCAAAATTGCAAAAACTGAGCAACAGAATGAAGAAAGAAAGAAAATGTAAATTAGAAATAATAAATTTATGTCCATAATTAAAAAGAGTGTGTAATTTACATGATCACAGCAACCATACAACTACATAAACAGCCTGATGGGGCTCTAATCAAAAGTACACTGAAGAGCAATTGAATTAGAGATACCTGTCTTGTAACGTGTAGCACCACCTTTCGCCCTGATGACGGCGGCGATTCGTCTCGGCATGGACTCGACAAGACACCGGAAGCGTTGGGAAGCCATACAGATCCACGACCCCTGAACAAGCTCCCACAGTTCACGAAGATTTGATGGAGGGGGTCAGAGCTTCGAACATCTCTCTCGATGGCATCCTAGATGTGCTCGATGGGATTGAGGTCAGATGACCTAGCTGGCCAAGGTAGCAAGGTCATGTCAGTGGAGTGTTCATCCAACCATTCGGATACAATTTCGGGAGCGATGGCACGATGCATTGTCTTGTTGCAGGATGAGGTCCCCAGTGGGATGTTGAAGGTGCACAAACGGGAGCAAATGGTCGTCCAGGATATCCCGGTAACGTTGACCTGTGAGGGATGATGTCACACATACCAGGGGTCCCATTTCAGTCCACGTAAACAGTCCCCAGACTAGAATGCCACCCCCACCAGCTTGAAGAGTACCCTGCTGGCAAGAAGGATCCCTCACGTCATGTGGTTTGCACTGTACTCGTATCCTGCCATCCACATGTACCAGCATGAATCTCAACTCATCAGTCCAGGCAACATTTTACCACATGTCTAGGGTCCAGTGGCGATGTTCCCGCGACCATGCTAATCTTTGCACCCTGTGATGTGCGGTCAGCAGCGGTACCCTCGTGGGATGATGGCTTCTGTACCCCATAGCGATGAGATGGTTCAGGATGGTGTGACTGCTTACACGTTTTTGTGCACCAGCATTAAATTGCCAAGTGATTTCTTGCATTGTGGCTCCTGTCTATCCACTGTTACAATGCTAGCTAGCCGACGACGACCCCGCTCATCCACACGCTGTTGTCCACGGCAGTTGGCCCTTGCAATGATGGTTTTACCGGATTCGATGCACTCACGGTGCACCCGTGACACAGTGGCTCGTAAAAATCCCAGTTCCTGCAAGACTTCTGAGATGGAGTAACCAATTCGTTGGTCCCCTACAATTTGCCCACAATCAAATGCTCTTGGATCCTTCGTCTTACCCATACTGCATCCGACTCTTATGATTCCCGTCACATCACTCCTTATATTGTCAGATCGCTGCATACGTCATGTCGTTTCCGTTTATAGGGCTGCCCAACAGCGCCACATATGCATAACGCCAGCTGTCTCTAATTCAATTGCTTTTCAGTGTACATGGAAAGAACATGACCTTTGATTCTCCTTTACTTTCCATTCTAACCTTTTTTATTATTTTTTTAATTTCAGAAGTACTTCAGGCACTCATTTTACATCCTCACCTTTGGATACGACATGCTACAGCTGAGCTGTTTGGAATATTGTTTGGTTCCTACAAAAATGATCATGAAATAAATGAAGTTCTTGTGGCTGTGGCAGAATGTGAAAATAGTGGTCAACCACAAGGCATATTCTTTGCTTCCCGCCAAAAAGTTTGTATTTTGTTGTCTTATGTTTGCTTTTTCATTAACATTACTTACTGTCATTGTCTCAAGTGATGAAAAATATAATCATTTGGTATTGTAGAAAAATAAACTTGTAACCTTGATATGCAGTAGGGAAAGAAGAAAATATAGCTATTAAATAGTGTTCCCATTGATAATGATACAGATGAAAAGAATTAATAAGAACTGCAATATATGCTGCTGTCGTGACATCCATGAAGAACAGAAAAAACTTTTATTCAGAATATGATACATATTTATCATTCTGTATGCACATGCAGAGAACAGCATGCTGTGGTGATGCTGTTATCATTAGAAAATGGGTTTTTTTTTTTTTTTTTTTTTATGCCAAAGCTTTTCTAAAACATACGCATCTCTGAATTGCTTAACTTTGCTGTTGATCACGGAACAATTACATCATCCTGGAGCAGGAATCAAATCTTCATCTCCCGCTTTCCTTTCGAACGTGCTATCCATTACACCACTCAGGACAATCAAGTTCCAAGTAACTGAGTGTTAAGAATCAGAACATTTGCTGATTTTCACCCGTCAAAGCAAATTCTGCTTTGTCATGGTGTAGTGTAAGTAAATCACCAGTCTGTCATGTAAATTCTGTAAAAGAAATATTCTTCTCATAATACGCGAATTCTAACCAATTTTCCATGTATTATGAGAAGAATATTTCTTCCATTGAATATACACAATGCATTTTAATCATTTCAATCTCCCAATGACAAGCCATTGGGAACTCTGCAGGAATTTCAACCCCTTCAGTAATTCAGGCACATGACATAATGTTAGTCATTTGCATTATACAGATTGTATTATGGAGTTGAAATGCAAGCTCACAACGCAGTGCTATATTGCACTTTTTCTATTTTTGCCACAGTTCTCTGTCTTGAAAAAAAACACTTCTCAAACTTTATAAAATGTGAGATATCAAAAAACTAGAATTTCCTTCAATATAGATACATACTTACACCCTGCAAAACAGGCAGGATGTAATGAAATAATTGGAAAATTCAATGCTTGTGTACAATCTGATATTTTCTGTCTCAATAAATATACTCTTTTGTTCTTTTATTCATTCATGCTTGTGTGTTTGTGCATTTTCTAATTTCTGATGCACTTGTGGTAACACATTACGAGGGTGGATCAAAAGTTCATCCCATTTTCGACTAAAGAATTTAATGAAGGGAGAAAGTCACACATGTTTACCACATTCTGAAAAGTACAAGCCATTGGTTTCAATAATCCTTTGCCAGCATGCCACCTGAGCTACAGTCCTGCTTTGTTACCACTTAGTAGGTTTCAAGGACAGAAACTCTGGTGCCACATTTCACATCCAGTAGTGAACGAAAATTCCATCCTTGTAGGAAATGGTACGTGGAACCCCCCCCCCCCCGATCTATCTTACTTTCTCTCTTTACTCTCACGCACACACACACACACACACACACACATTCTGGTGGTATTCATCAATTCATCAGACCACTCCAAAGGTGTCTTCGGCAGCACCAGTGCCCACGTCCTATGGAGTAGCACTGGGTATCACTGGCACAGTGCATCATGGACCCACTGCAGTTATTCGGCAGAGAGGTTCCTGTTTACAGCCTGGCCATCTGGCACAAATTTGTAGTGTACAGGACTCTCACAATTCCACCAAATGTACAGCATAACTTTCCTCTCAAACCACCTTCTCTGCACCATTGGTTGCAATTCCTGGCATAACCACAGCCACTGGTTCCTAGTGGTAGGCGATTTTAGGAATATCCAAGTGGTAATGTGATGCCAAAACCTATTATTATCCCGTGGATTTGACAGCAGTCTGCGACGGAGTGACATGTTGCACTGTCTGCTGTGCCATGCATGGGAAACCATTCGATGGTGCCTGAAGGTAAAACCAAGCTGGTGCGGGTGGTGAACGATGGTAAATTGATAGTGCCCCACCTCAGCTGCCAGTTGTCATGTACTGGTACCATGGTTTGCTGTCACAGCTTTGATCAGGGTGTGAGTGTTGGTGGTAATTGAACATCCTGACCTTGATTTGTCTTTAAGGCTGGTGTTGCCAGGATTGAAATGCCGGAACCATTTTCATTCAGTGCTGCTGTCCACTGCTTCCTCACCTTCAACTGCCACTCCTTTCATGAATAACCCTTTTGTCTAATAATGCTATAGGAGCACTCTAACAGTACGTTTATCAACCTCCATCGTCTGCTTACCTGATAAATGCACTGTGGCTCCATGCCAAATGCACATCATCAGCCTTGTGTTACATGTTGTTGCAGTACCCACACAAAACTGTTGAAAAAGATATGTAACTCATATGAGACTCCACAAACATTTAACTCTCCCTCCAAGCTTTTCAGTTACGTCTTCAAATTCTTTGTTATTGTTTCCAACTCTATTATTCAAATACGTAAGAACATAACTTTTGAACTACCAAACTAAAACTTTAACAAAAGAATCAGCTCTTTGACATTTGGAACCTTTCGTTGATCCATAAACTACCACAACTTTAAAAACCATACTATCCAATTTAAAAACAGTCCAAAGAATTCATGGATTCACAGATTTCAAGCTAACCAATCTAGCAGTTATTGTACTGTCAAAGGCTAAAGCCACACCAGCATGTGCCAGACCTGTCTTTACACTCCAATGAAATGTGTTAAATCTTTTCCTTAGGTCATAGTTTTTTAATTTCACTAATGGCCTCCATAATTAGCAGGGGTATAACTAGGACAGGAAAGCTGCTTCAGGTGCAGCTCAAGAGAGGGCACAAAAATCATTGCTTACAATCTAATTGAAATTGAAACTTTTGCACCAGTTTCTGGTGCAGATTTTGTGCCATCCTTTGTTATTTGTCCATTTACAGAAGTTGCTTTTAATATCTTTCTCCAGTTTCAATGCCTTAGCAACTTAAAATTTGCATTTCTTTGTTGAAATGTTTAGGAGTATGTTCACATTCAGAAATGAGGTCGCAGTTGTTCGTATGTTGCAAGATAAGGATGTTCACATTTTTTAAGATTCTCGGGGCGCTATTTGATCCATTTAATATGGTACCGAAGGCCAAAACTCCGAAGCAGGTGGGAGTCTAGCCACCCTTCTTCCTGTATGTTACAGTCCTAAATGGCATCCAGCTCAGTTTCACTAATCAGAACATCCCTGATGTAAGAATAAAGGAATTTCTTGAAACCCTTCTACTAAGTGCTGCTGCTGTTCCCATTAGGGATACGATATGACACCTCACTCTGGAATGTCCTATTTACTGTATAATACCGCAATAAAAATGCTTAACACTTTTCGCTCAACTGTTGGGTGACACCCGACATAACGAAATCGCTGAATAGCTCGCGTGTTGGGTATCACCTGCCATGCCAATGGCACCTCTATAGCTCGTATTTCATGGCTTGCGAAATATTTATTTTTCGCCGAACAGGTCACGTGTCGGGTGTCACCCGCCATGCCAATGATGCCTCTATTATAGCTCGTATGTCGGGACTAGTGAGCCAAAGCTGAACTTTCACTGCTAAGTTGTGGCCTCTACAGCAGAAAAAAAAAAAAAAAAGCGAGTGCTGGGTGAGTAGGGAGGAAAGTTATTCAAGTGGAAGGGGTTAAGCATTGGGTTGTTATATTACAATTGTATGGCAATCAGCGTAACGGGCAAATTTTCAAAGTCTTTCTCTGGTTCACCAAAAGGCTAACTGGTTCTTAAAATCTACTGCACAACTGTCAATGGTTATTTATTATCAAGTAAGTAAAAGAGAATATAATTTCAAAAGTAAAATTCAGTGTCAGAGATAAAAATGTGGTAATGCTTTGTTACTCAGAAAAATTGTATTAGCACATGAGTGCTAAATGGAAATTTTTGCATAATCTACACACGCTCACAAAAACTGATTTTACTATGCTGAGAACTCTGCAACATGAATAATCATAATATTTTAAGCATCTGTATATCCCTGGCTCTAAAAATATTTTGTCTTAATGGCTTTGGTGTTGCTCTTTATTGAGGTAACACCCCAGACTCCAATGTTATCCTCTATGGTAAGGAATGCTCAAACTGAACTGTGGGGAGGGCAACATTTTGTAGTTTGCCCTGGGCACAGAAAATGCCAAGTTGCACCTCTGTTATCAGATTGAATTGTTTCAATTCTTTAGTAAATTCTATGTCTTTCCCATTGATTTTCTCGGCAATAGTGATGTATTTATTTATTCAATTGATGCCACGTATTTAGAGGATTTTCACTGTGGATCTCACCCTTGGATTTAACTGCTATAATTAATATATAGCCAGTTCCATTAATGCCCACCAAATGGAGACGTCTCAGTAGCTGAGCACATCTTACGGATTAATGATGTCAGAAGCCGTCTGAAATACACACATAGCGCCGTGGATTGTTGGCCACCGTGGTGTAAAGCTAACACGCTCGGATAGATATCGAGAGATCCGTGGGTTCAATTCCCTGGCGGCGGCCGAATTACAGTTTTCCGGTTGCTGTGTGTGGTTACAACATGGAAAGAGCGGTGTATTAATTTATTCTGCAATAATATTCCTAAGCTTTATCTTGTTAAACTTACTTAGTAGTTTCTGTTATACTTTGTTGGTGTTCCAGTGGCATATTTTTCATTATTCACTGTAGTTCCCCAATGGGAGACAGAAAGGTTGTTGACCTCCTGGATAGCACGAGTTTTTTTACTTTATTTTTTTATTTTATGTGCCATTGGTATAAATTGCATGGCTTTTCCAAATCAGTTGGCTGTGCTGGTTGGCTTGGTTTTACAGTCACAATGGCTGTCCCCTGGTTAAAGGACACCACAACACACAATGAAGAACCAGAGCTTATTCGGACTTATCAAAAACTAAAATATATAAAGTGGTTCTCTGTTTAAATTGCAGCTCTTGTACCAGAACATTTACTTTTTGTACCAAAACTTGTGCTTATGTTATGAGTCTTATAATATCATCCATACCCTGCATTCTATGTCTAGATCCTCAAATTTAAAAAATGTACAGTTGAACCCACATGCACTGAAGTGCCAGAAAAGCTGGTACAGACGAGCTTATGCAAAATACATAGCAACATCACCTATGCATGTACTCGGTTGCGTCCGCCAATGCGTATATAAAGCGATAGGCATCCTTGCCAGCTGTCAGAGCTGTTTTCGGCATGAGAATGATAAGTAATAATGATTTAAGCGATTTTCAATGTGGTGTCATTGTTGGCGCTCGTGAGATGGGCCATAGTATTTCGG
The DNA here is from genome assembly GCA_039090855.1 of Macrothele yani. NCBI lineage: Eukaryota > Metazoa > Arthropoda > Arachnida > Araneae > Macrothelidae > Macrothele > Macrothele yani. Next base: position 33,548,650 of record CM077002.1, on the reverse strand, counting down.
AGGTAGAAACGAAGTTCAAATTTTCACGGATGACTATTGCAAGGGTGTACCGTGACTACAAGAATTCCGGCAAAACCTCCAACCTACTATACCAGTGTGGCCGTAAAAAGACATTAGGTGAGCATGACCATCGTCGGCTGTCAAGAATCGTTTCACGAGATTGATGTGCAACACTTTCGCACGTATCATCGGAATTCAATGCTGGAGCCTCAACAAGCATCAGCGTCCGGACTGTGCAACGTACCCTGCACGATATGAGCTTTGGGAGCCGACGCCCAACTAGAGTCCCCTTAATGGGTGCACTACACAGAGCTATGCGCCTCGCTTGGGCACGGCAACACCGCCACTAGACACATGATGACTAGAAACAAGTAGCCTGGTCTGACGAGTCGCGTTTCCAACTGTATCGGGCAGATGGAAAAATTCATGTGAGGCACAAACCCCATGAAGCCATGGATCCCGCCTGTCAACAGGGAACTGTACCGGCTGGTGGGGGGTCCGTAATGGTATGGGGTGTATTTAGCTGGACTTCATTGAGACCCCTGGTACGTCTACAAATGTCTGTGACCAGCCAACGCTATATGTGCATCCTTTCTGACGAGGTACACCCGTTCATGTCTTGCATTCATGATAATGGGTTGGGCCTGTTCCAACAGGACAATGCACCTCCCCACAAGTGTTGGGACATCACATTATGGTTAGAGGAGCATTCGTTTAAGTTTGGGGTGTTGCCATTTCCACCCAAGTCCACAAATCTGAACATGATATAACACATTTGGGATGCCATGCAAGGCGCTATCGAACACAGGAATCCGAGACCTCGGAATACACCCGAATTGTGGAACGCTCTGCAGGAAGTATGGTGTGCATTGTCTACAGCATATTTCCAGAAGCTAGTGGAGTCCATGCCCCTTCGTATTTCTGCAGTCCTGCGCTCCCATGGGGGACCTACCAAGTATTAGACTGGTGTACCAGTTTTTCTGGCACTTCAGTGTATAACAAGCTCGCATAATTTGAAGTTTTGCATAAACCAAAGCTTGATCTTTTGAACTGTGTAATGTTCTCCCTTGTTATTTTAACTGCATATTATGAACAATCATTTTTGGGAAAAACACATATATCGAAGTTCATCACAGTTATCAGCAAACAAAATAAGTGGCATTCACCCAGGTATTAACCTTTTTTCTTTTGCTGGAAAATTAGGAATTACCTGCTGTTGACTACACCTCAGGTTTCCCTTACAGACTGGTCAGTTTGCATGCAACCAAATGTTTCAGTTGTTCTTTTACCACTTCCAGCTTACCACACGAACACCTCCTTGTCAAATGCTGTCTGTTTTTTGTTTTTTTTAATTCCCTCCCCTCATTGCCTTTCAATCACTTAATCTTTGTTTAGAATCTTAGAGTTTATTGGCATCTAGAAACATGTTAGCCATGTCAGAAGAAGTTTAAAAACATTTAAAGCAGCTATTATGATGAACACAAAACAAGTAACAATTAACTTAGGTTTCTGATGTAACATGCAAGCATCAAATCAAATATAACAGGTAAAATTTGAAAATTTTGGCAGTTACTTTAAATTTATAATTGTTAAATGGTTTTCTTATTGCATATCTCACTCATATGTTTTGCTAGCTATATTTTTTTAATTAACTGTGTTGTCAATTGCTTTCAATTAATTGATAAACAGTTTGTGAGTGATCAGTTTAAGACTGACATAATGTTATATACCAAAAGTAACTTCTTTTTTTCATTTATCCAGTTATAATGAAGTTCACATATATTGAATATTTTGAACTCTCCCTTCAACTTCATTATACATGGGTTCGCTACCTATCATATGTGACATATGGTGATTCATGACACTTTCTGAGGGGTTTGCTATCACTCAAGAAGTTAACTGAGTAAGCAGTTGTTTACTTAGTGTTATTGTTTATTTGCATCTGCAGAAAACTTTACAACATTTTCATTTTTCAACTTTTATTTGTGTAGTTAGTTACACACATTGCTATATCTTTAGTAAGGCAAAAGAAAACAGTTTATTGTTTTACTGTCTTCATTCTCACTGTACGAATTCTGTAGATTCACAAATGCAGAAAAAATTTATAACTGTGGGTTTTTAATGTTGTAAAATGTAGAGGAATTTATTTTTTAATCAACTTTATGGAATCCATATAATTACATTTTCATGTGTCAGAATTGCTAATATCTGTTTGATAATAAAATTAGGTACTTGCAGTTTTTCATATTGCCACTACATGATAATTTAGATTTGTTTTTCTTCTAGTTGCGTGACTTGTCAGCAGATTTTGCCACACAGTTTCAGAGTCCACATCTTAATACACATATGGGAGAACAGGTAAAAATATTTCTTGGTTCATATTTTTTTAACTTTTATGTTTCTTTGTATATACAGTGGAACTTAACGAACTTTTGTTTCGCAAATTTATCTGCTTAATGAATTTAATGGGGGATCCTTGAAACTTTGGCTAAAATGCTTTCAAAAAAATACCTCCATTTAGAGAATTAATTTTCTGTTTAACAAAGCTCTTAATAGGAGTTCCTCTTATTTTGTTGCCATTCATTGTACTCAAAATTGATAGGGATATTTTTATTTCTAATCATTTTGCTGATATAGATATTTCACAGTGTTTAGAAAAGTTCTGAGATTAATGATGACTCTGAAGATGAAGACTGCAAATGTACAGGGGATGATAATGAAACTGGAACACATGGGTTTAGTACACAACAGTGTATTAGTACGGTATAGGGGGCCACCTTGGAGTCCAATTCAGCTGCAATTCATCGTGGGAAGGACTGATACAAGCCCTGCACAATGATCAGAGGGATTTAAGGCATTCCTCTTGCAGAAAAATGGCTACTTCACGATGTGATGCTGGTGGAAGAAAACGCTTCCTGACTCGCTCCTCCGGAACACTCCAGAATGGCACAATAATGTTCAAGTTGGGTGACTGTGCAGGCCATGACAGATGTTCAACCTCACTTTCATGCTCAGAAAACCACTCTTCCGTCAGTTTGGCTCTGTGTATTGTTGCATTATCATCCTGATTCACTGCACCACCATCAGGGTACAATGTTTGAACCACTGGGTGCCCCTGGCCCTCCAAAATTGTCCAATAGTCTTTGGCAGTGATGTGCCCTTCAAGAACAATCAGCGGACCAACAGACTGCCACGATATTCAGGCCCAAACCATCACCGATCCACCTCCATGCTTCACCGTGGGCAATAAATAGTCTGGGTGGTAAGCCTGTCGGGGATGTCTCCACATGTAAACTATCCCGATTGTGGAAAAGACGGTGAAGGACGATTCATCGAAGAACAGTACAGATTTCCTGTTGTCCGTCCATGATTTGCACCGTTGCAACCGACCTTTAGCATTCACACTGGTGATCCAGGGTTTGGCAATAGCAACACAGTCATAAATATTGACTTGGTGAAGCTCCCGACGAACAGTTTTGATGGAAACTGGTGAGTTACTGTTGGTATTCAACTCTGCGGGGAGTTGGGCAGCTGTGGATTTACATTGGGGGGGGGGGGCTACCATCCATATTAGCACCCAGACATCCCTGTTTCTTATTGAATGTGATTCTTCCCTCTTGCTGGTATGCCGACTTGACCCTGGATACCGTGGCTTGCGATACACCACAAAGACTTGCTGTCTTGGACAGAGATGCACCGGTTAGACCCTCACCAACAATCTGTCTGTTCTCCCTGAAACTCGGATTTGTCCCCCATTATGTTGTGTGGATCACACTTTTTGATGTACAGCTATGCTAATGAGCGTTCACACTCCATTCTCATTGATCGACTGCAAAATAGATGCAAGCTGGTCACCACATAGTGTGTACAGCTGCGTGACACATGGGGTGCTATTTGCGCAGGTGTTCCAGTTTCGTTGTCCACCCCCTATAAGTCAAAATCAAATGAAGGAAATAAGATGAAATCATTTTAGATGATTCAAAACGGGCTTTAATTGACTGATAATGTGCCAGAAGATGTTTTTCACTGTGTTAACAGAAAAAAAAACATCTTATTCAGAATTTTTTTTTAGGATCCATGAAATTCTTTAAGGTACTATGGTTTCATTTTCATAAAAATCAGGTTTAAGGTTTTATATGTATATTAATATTGTATGTAATTTTAGTTCTAATAATGACTAGCAAATGGCAGTTAAAAACTTGTAACTAGTTTAAAACACAGTATAATAGTCAGCAGTTTAGGCAATATGTCCAAAGTTCATTCTGTATTAATGTTAAAAAAGACCAATTCCATATAGCAAATTTTCTGTGTAACTAATACTAAAGCTGTCTGCTTGTGACTTTGTTAAATAGGGATTCCACTGTAATTATATTAGATTTCTAATGCCATCAGATCACATTAACTTAGGTGACACATTTTGTTTGTTTGTTAATTAATCCGGAGTTCAGAGAAATCAGGATTTTGTTAAAAAGTGTGATGATTAAGTCCAAATTCTTTTCAAACTGGGAATTGGTGATGACATTTCACTTTGTTTTCCACCTTCCTGTTTATTTTATGATTTGATTATAAGATCATCCCCATCAGCATGCCTGTTTGCTGCTACACTACAAACAATTTTTTTTGATGGCATATTAATACATTCCTCAACATGACTTCTGTCCTATCAGCAATGTTATTATATTATAAGCTGTGTCAGAGAAAAAAAGTTGTACATACATATATACATACATACACACATACATATCACTCAGCTGTTCTCTGAAATTCAGAGGTTAGCTCCACAAAGAAATACAATCCACCAAATAAATTTTTAATTGATTATTTACTTACTGTTGCCTTATCAAACTTCTCCATTTGCAGCGATTTTGACACAGAACTTGGGCTTCACTGACATCCGTCACACGATGTACACAAGACCTTCTATACTTCATACTTAAAATCTTTTACTCATGCAGACACTTCTGAATTTGGATTCTCCCATGACTTCCTTGGCCTTTCTCTGCCTTTCTTTCCTGTCACTTGGGCTGAAGAAATTCTCTTAGTCAGCACCTCACCACTCATTCTTTCAACATGGCCAAACCACCTAAGAATGTTAGTCTGCACCTTACTGACAACATTTTGCCTCACATTACACAACTGCAGCACATCATTCCTCACACGATCAGAGAGTGTCTTGCCACAAACTCCCTGTAAGTAAATATCTCTCCAGCTTACAAACGACCCCTATGTCTCATCTTCAATACCGAGGTTTCACCTCCATACATCAGAGTAGAAACAAATACACTTTCATGTATAGCCATGCGAAACTCTTTTGAGAACCCATCATTCCTGTGAGAACCTCCTACAGCAGCTATGACTTTCAATGAAGAATTCACTTGCCTACTAATTTCACCATCTAATTTGTTCTCTCTGTCAAACATACTTCCTAAATACGCAAATTCATTCACCTGGTCAATCACTGTGCCATTTAGACTTATATTGCATTCAGTGCTAATAGTTCCTCGCTCAAAAACCATAACTTTGGGGTTTCCCTTACTTATACTCAGTTTTAATTTCATGCAAACTTTGTTCATCTGGGGCAACATACTCTGCAATTCACTTTTGCTCTTTGCCTACAGGTCTGTGCCATTAGCATATAGCAATTTGCATACACGGATATTACCAAGACATAAACCAATTTTGTCCATTTCAGCATCATGCGTGCATGCATCCATAAATATATTAAACTGCCATGGTGACATTACACAACCTTGTATGACTCCTGCACCAATAGAAAACCGTTTCGATACAACACCATTCACTCATACACAAGCTCTACTGCCAGCATACATGGCTTTTACACTATTAAGTGGATTCCCAGTAACACCATATTTATTCAGTACCTTTTGCAGAAGTATCCTATTTACTCAGTCGTAAGCTTTTTCTAAATCTATGAAGGCCACAAAAACTTTCTTACCTACAACCAGATACTTTTCAATTATCATGCGTAATGCAAAAATTTGGTTAGTTATGAAATCTCTGTAATCATATCCTATTAAAAAGTATTAGGGGTATGCAAAAGTTTCTGCCGTTTTAAGGAGAAAGGAGACAGGAACGATCAAGAAACCAGTACACATTTATTGAACGAAACATTGGCCATTAGCATCAATGACCTTTTGCCATTTTTCAGGCAACAAATGAATGCCCCTGTGATGGAAGGACTTGTGTTTTGAGTTGAAGAGCGCAGTAACGAAATTTTCTACCTCTGGAACTGTGGTGAACCTCTGTTGGGCTAGAGCATGTTGCATAGAGCGAAACAGATGAAAGTCTGGGGTGCAATGTTCAGGGAGTAAGCCAGGTGCAGTAAAACCTCCCAGTGTAACTGTTCAGGGTTTGATTTTGTGGTGGCACCGACATGTAGTCTTTCATTATCATGTAACAGGATGACTGGGCTGCGTCCTTTATCTTTCCATGGGCGTATTTGCTTGATTGCGGCATTCAGTTTCATCAACTGACTGCTATATCGTTGTGCAGTTATTATTTCGCCCGATTTCAACAATTCAAAGTACAGCACTCCATGCATATCCCACCACACACACACAACAGCACCATTTTCCCTATGGATATCCTGTTTTGCAGTGGATGCTAATGGCTGACCTGGGTCAACCCAAGATTGCTTGCATACGGGGTTGTCGCAATAGACCCAATTTTCACCCCTAGTGATAACCTTCCACAAGAAATTCTTCCCTTGAAACCTCTTCAGCAACGACGTGCAAATGCCCAATCATTGACCAATATTACGCTCCATTAAAGTATTCGGAACCCACTTACCACTCTTCTGGATCTTCTCCCTAGGTCTCTAGACACCATACAGCCGTCAATTGAGCCACTTTCAAACGTTTTGCCAAGTTGCATGGTCGATTGTGTGGCATCCTCTTGCAACAGCGATTGCAGCTCCTTGTCTGCAAGTTCCTGCGGTCTACCTGCACGTGACCTGTCTTCCGAGCTTAGACCACCTTTCTTAAACCTGGCAAATCATTCTCGACGTGTCCGCTGACCGATAACCGCTTCGCCATATGCCTGACGTAATATGCCTGACGTTGAACCATATGCTTCACTCACACTTTTCGCTAAACTAAACATGAATAACAAACAGTGCCGCAAATGAACTTCATTGACCGCCATGCTTGGCTTCGTGTACGAACTGACAGCACGGGTCACCTGTCAGTTAGAACCCTACAGCTCCGCTAGCGGGGGCGACGGAATCTTTTGCGTACCCCTAATATTTATATTATGTTTCTTTTTCACTCCAGCTTCCTTTTTCTTTTCTTTTTTAACACATCTCTAAAGATGTAGCTTTCTTGAGGGCATTGACTTTTAGACAAATCACTCTCCTTAACATTATTGATTTAACTAAATTTTAATTGTGGAATAACTTTTTTTTTACGGGTCTTATAGAGATTATTTTTCATGAAAGTTGGTTGTCAAATTTTCGAACTAAAGCCTAGTTTGTCATCAGGACTATGTCACTGGAGTAGTTGCTGCCACTCAATTGGAAGAGTCCATCCGCAATTATCGTTAATTGTGGTACTTCTTCTTCTTGCTATTTCGATCCCTTCTTCTAGTTTCCTCTTTATTAAGTTTGACTGGTGGGCGATTATTTTCACTGAGTCCCAATTTATGGAGTGTCCACTTGCTTGTATATGTCTGTCTAGCCCTGTTTTGTTCCCAATGTTCCTAATAGCTGCTTGGTGTTCTTTCATTCGGACCTTAATACTTCTCCCTGTTTCTCCTATATAGCTGAGTCCGCAGTTACAGTCGATGCAGTAAATTACTCCTTCCTGCAATTGGATGTCCAATTCTTTCTGCTTTAAATTTTAATATTCAACAGGAAAGTTCTTACCTGCTGCTTTGTGTGATTGACATTTTCTACCTTAATGCATTTTCCTGTTTTTCAGCTAAAATTAATTTTTTTCTTAATATATCTCCAATCACTCTGGCTCCAGTCATTCATGTGCAGAAAACTATGAGGTCTACCACCCAATACCTAAACATTATTGCAGACCAGGTGCGGCCGTCCCGGTGGTGCAGTGGTCTAAGCGATGGCTTCTGATCATTCATCCGAGATGGGTCCGGTTTCGAATCCCAGTGAAGCATAGATGTTGTGTTTGTCTTACAGCACTGCTGGCCCTCTCCCTTTCCTAGAATCAGTGATCCTATATTAGGGATTGGTGACTGCTTATAGCCAACTGAGCTGCTCACAGTGGTCGTTAAACCTCCAATAAAAAAAGAGAGAGTGAGAAAGTAGGCCAGGTACATCCTTTCATGGCAACGGTATTCCCTTCTAGTAGTGCCTTCTTTCAGAAAAATAATGCTCCATGCCACACTGCCCAGATTGTTTGAGAATGGTTCATGGAACATAAGGAAGACTTCCAGGTATTGCCCTGACTTCCAAATTCCAAAGACGTCAATTCAGTCGAGCATCTGTGGTTTGTATTGGAACAGCAAATCCAATCTGTGGCAGCTCAACCAAGTAGCTTATGAGAGTTAAGGGATCTGCTGGTAACATGTTGATACCAGATACCACAAGACTCCTTTAAAAAACATGTAGCTGTCATGTGTCACTAGGCAAGAGCGGTTTCAGTGACACATGGAGGACCAACATCATATTACGCAGATGGTCATTAGTAAGCAAAAAATGGCCTGTGAATTTTTTTTAGGCTACACTTTTCAAATATAAGCTGTCAAAGTTTTGTGACTTTTTTCTCTCTGTTATTGAAGTCTTGGAATGAAATCCAAGCATCATACAGGATTGCTCTTTACAAAAATGTAGATACTGAAAGTGTACTATCACTACATTCACCCAGGACCATTTCTATACCAGAGAAGTCTTCCAGGTGATATGGTATCTAGGCTTTCGGGTGATTTAGCCTCATGTCAAAAAAATTTTGTGGGCTTTTATTTTAAAAACGAAGCTTCAAGTCAAAAGTTATTGGAGAAGATTGTTTACGTTAATGTACCTAAGAAATTGCAGCCTGAGTTTCGAGAGCACCCATCTTTGACCACCCTGTATACATACACACATATGTACTGCATATACTCATCATACACAATATACAGTTCGACTCAATTATGATTATGTTAAAAGGACTGTGAACTTTATGCTGCTGTAAATGAGTATCATACTACAGTGAGGGAGATTACTAATTAATAATTCCTGGACATTTATCATTAGCACCATTCAATTATTTAACAGTAGCTGAGGTCTCACTGTAGCAGAGTTCAACTGTATCTGTGTGTGGGTAAAAATGTTGCATATGTTCCCACTTACTCGTGGTTTCCAGTTTCAAAAAAACTGAAGGAAGAGTTTTTTAGTCTATGATTTTGCATGTACCCTCATATGAGTATTAGCTTATTTTGCATTAATTATTGTAAGCTTAAAATTATTAATGGAAAATGACAAAGGAAAGTATTTTTATTTAATGACAAAGGAAAGCATTTTATTTTTATTTAAGGTCATTTTGGAAATTGTGTTCATGTAAAGGGGTGTTCAATAAATTTTACATTTGACAGACCTCTTGTTTGCATTCAAGCAATAATATACCTTTGCTTTTTGATGTGGTCCCCAATAATTCAGCCTGCTTTAAAAAAGGTAAGGAAAGTTTTGAGGAATCCTTTTCCTTTTAGTAAATAAAGAGATTAGTATGGCTTATGCCATTCAGATAAACATCTCCAATTTTTGAGTCTTGGAATCTTTTCTCTTCATTGATAAACTTTAGTAGGTGTACATCAAGCTTTTCAAGCTAAGGTTAGTGTTAAACTAGTATATTTATAATTTCTGATGCTCTTCTTTATTCAAAAGTAATATTCATATCTACAATGGATATTCTTAAAATGTGTGTATATTTTTAATAACATGTAGAAATTTAAATTTGTGTGTGTCTATTTTGAAATTATATTTTACTAATAATACAACAAAAAGGAACTTACCTCATTATCTTGTACATTTCTCACACACATGTTTTGATACTGCACATTTTGGCTTCTGCTCTTTTTCTCCTCATACAAAATATTGCACATTTTCCTTTTTGGCAACTCATTTTTAATGCCTACTTATATTTTAAATTGCTTTAAAATATTTAGCAATTGCGGTAGCAAAAAATGTGTGAAAAAAATCTACAAGATTTTGAGGTAAGTTCATTTTTGGTTTATTAGTAGAATTCCCAAATAAACTTACAAAAATTAAAAGTAATATAGCATGTTAAAATTACCCATAATATAAGTGAATTGAGGGGTAAATTTTAATTCCATGTATTTAAAGTTTTAAGTATCTTACAGAAGGAACGGTGTTTTTACACATTATATCCACTTATTAATGTTTTGTGTAAGTTATTTGCTGTAAAGCATTATACTGTGCAAAGTGATTGTGTGACTTTTTTAAGGATATTGCAGATACACTAATCTTTTAACATACTATTTTTTTCCTCCCCAGATCATGAAAAATTTGGTGTACTTAGCCAGAATCATTTCAAGACTACCTCAGAGTGATGCAGAATGGAATAAAATGGATGTAACTAAATCATTTGCTGGGGAAGAAGGAGGAGGAGGAGAAAGTGCTGCTGTTGATGCTCAGCCAACAGTTACTTTAAACTGGATGATAAGAAGGATATCCAGAGAGGTTAAAAAGGAAGTTTCAGAAACACCAAGAAACACTGTGAAAGTATGCAGTTTTAGTTTTATAACATCATTATCCATGTGATTTTTTATGCATAAGAAGTCAAATGATGAAATAGTTGATGACTTTTTCAACCCTGTTATCTATCTCTATATTGATATTAATAAAATAGCAGTGCTATGTTGAAGGCATTAGACAGTTAACTAGTAGACAATAAGAGCATGAGAAAAGGAATATCAATGTAAAAACAGCTTAATTTCCTGGCACAAACAGTTTATTTATTAATGCAGATATTGGATCTAAGTTGAGTTCTTAAAAGACAGGGGGAATGAAAGCATATTTAAGTATAGTAGAATGAAAGCGTACTTAGTATAGTTGAAGAAAGATAACCACAAACAATTCACATTCGAAAGCAGCTAGTAACAGACCAAAGGAAAGACCTAGAACAAGATTGGATTGATGGAGAAAAAAAAAGGACCATTCTTGTTGGAGGAAATTATTTATCAAAGACAAGGAATATTGTAATAGACTGAAAGGAGTTGGGAAAGGTCTTGTAGGTGTTCTGCATTAATATGTATCTTTTTTTTTTTCTTCTTCCCGTTCTCCATTTGTATATAAGTTTTGTGTCTCACCTGTCAGAATGGCTGGTAACAAGGTATATAAAGATGAGTATGGTGGTAATACTTTACTCAATGCTGTATTATTCCATACATGATAACTGTATGACAGAAGAGCAACAAGATGTTTGCAGATTCTGTATACTAATTATTGAATTATTTATGGTCATTGTTGATAAATATCATATTTATCATGATACTACAAAAAATGTGCTATACTTCATGTATTGATGTACAAAATTGTGCTATACTTCATGTAGTGATGTACAGGAACCATCTGCCAGTAAATGTCATTATATGTCATATGCCAAGACTGCAAAAAAAATACAACAGTTCTTCAGTTTTTCTAACGTTTGGACCACTAGCTGGCTGTCATTTCTCACATTGTGAGTCACATTTTCCAGATTTGAAACACTATGTGAAAATCAATTGAATCAGACATTTTTTTTTTTTTTTTTTTTGTAACCTTGCCCTTTTAAATCTTCCAAACCTTGTAAAATATACTCAGTATTTCATATTTGTGAGGGACTGTAAATTTTCATGTAATTTTCCTCCAATTTCATTAAAAAAATATAGTGTTGGTCATTCTCTAACAATTTATAATTCACCTTCTGATAAAAGGATTAAATAAAGCTTCAGCAAAGTGTTTTCCTGCTACCACAACATAAAATGAATTCAAACAAAGCTGACGTAAGCAGATGTTTATCTGCTTCAACCGCACCCATGTTTACCATCTGCTGAGCAGTGTTGCCAAGTGTTGCACAGAAGTATCTCTGAATAGTTTCTTGGCAGACCTTGTGCATCTTTTCTGGAAATCCACACTGCGTTTTTTTTCCCCCATTTTTTTAAAATGCAACAGTAATTATTGTTTAATATTTATCAGTTTATCATTGATAAAAAATTTGCAACATTGCTCCATATATTTACTTCAGCATTAAGCAATTTCCGGCCAGAATAATTTTTTCCCCATTTTGTGATATAGGTAAGTTTCAAGAATGCATGATCAAGTTTGAAGATAACAAAGTGTCACGAATTTGTATTTGTAGTTTTAGGAAAGTGAAAAAGAACTTTCAGATTTGTAGCAGAATAAATCAGATTGGATAGCTGTGGACACACAGAATAAATCAGATTGGTATTAGATACACACAAACCATTCTCAATGCAGAGTTCAATTAATCTTTCATCATTATCATTCACACAAGGATCATTAAACTTACCCAGAGCATTGTCAGAAACTGCATTCTGCACACCTACTGTAGCATTGAAATCCCCTGCTATTGTAACTTTCTCTTTAGCGCCAAATTGGCTCAAAACAACTTTCAGCTCATTCCAGAAATCTTCCTTCCTATCAAAAGGATCCGAGTCACAAGGAGCATACACTACAACAATTACTATTCCTGAAGTTTCACTTTCAAATGAATCCAAAGAGTCCTCTCACTTATTCAACTATAGTGAATCAAGTTGTTCTTCATCTTCTTACTTAAAATCACACATACACCAGCCTGTCCTCTCACATTATCCAATACTCCAGACCATACACTTATAATTCCATTCACTTCTTCTATCCCAATTTCCTTCTTTTGGTTTCACTTACACACAGCACATCCAATTTATACTTATTCATCTCTTCAATCGCCTCGTTCATCTTGCCATTTATACCTCAAGTATTCCATACACCAATCTTACACTCACTTGGCCAAGATTTCTTTCTCATATGCTGTTTAGAAAGTCCAGGTCAATTTTGTAGTGGATCATCCTTCTCAAGTGTGGTAGGTCCACTATATCCCACACTTGAGTCAGTTTTTGCATTTCTTTGTGCCTTTTTAATCAGGTAAGTACATCAGTGTGGGGGATTAGCCCACAGCTGACTGTTCCAGTTGGTCATTCAACCTAAGGATTCTGGAACAAAACCCAGTGAGTTGGGGTCTTTTTGCCAATGTCACACAGATCTAGCTGACACCTCTCCAATATTCATAGAGGCCCTTTGCTGCTGTTCTGTGTGCCACTGTTCTCACGGAGCACCCCGAGGAGGCAAACCCAATCTCTCGTTAAGATCGCCTGCCAAAAAAAAGTTAACAAGGGTTATATAATGAAGAGGAACTCTTACAGGCAGAATTCCTTCAATATTTTTTTTTATTTAAATAGTTAGCTGACTTATTAGAGCTTCACAATTTTTATTTAAAAATATATTATGAACAAATGGGTGACTTTTTTAGTGACCATGTTTCCTTAATGTTGTGTAATAAATCTGATAAGCTTCACTTGAGAATTTTTGTGCCCAGGAGTTTAGAAAAAAAAAATTGCAGTTTCTAGGGAAATGAATTTATAGAATTATTCTTTTTTTTTCCCCCCATCACTCACACATTTTTTACATTGACCTTTGATAGGTTTATTGATAATATTTACAAATAATTTGATAATGCCATTTAATATTAGTAATCTGCTGCATATGTATAGCTTTAATGATTGTGATATTCTTGCTATTTGTAATACTTTGACCATAAATTTCTTTATGAGTTTCACAAAGGCCTCCATTTTCATTGCAGCGGGAATGCGCCTTCAAGTTCCTTACTGCAGTTGCCATGGATTTGGGAGCAGCTAAACTCCTGCCAATGCTGAGTGAATTTCTTCAGCCTCTGTGTCGAGAACTTGCAGATTCTTCTGCTGTTGATGGTATGTCAAATCATATTTTTGTTTTATTTTATCATTACGATGTTTTTTCACTTCAAGTGGAATTATAAACTGTATACAGCATCTGAATTAAGCAATTTTTTTTTTAAAAGACGAATTAGCACAAAGAGCTCTACAGCAAAATAAACGATAGTTGGTGGTAATCTTGGAAAATTATTTCTGCCAAAAGAAATTAATCTTAAAGAAACAGTTTTGCATGTGATTGGCTGTTCAGTTTATCATTTAAAGAAATGATACAAATTAGCAAGTATAATAGTTTTCAATTAGCATTCAATCTCTGTACTAAATGAAATCAGTCTGAAAACAAAACCTAACAATGAGACCTTGTAGCATTATTTGCTAAAAAATTTATTTGGTGGATTATTTTCTTTAAGTTGTACAACTTACTTAAAACAATTACTACTTTGATAAACTTCTCCATGTTTCTCAAAATGTGTTTTTCAGCCTTAGAAATTTAATGATGTTTAATACTTTGTGTATGTGTGCATGTTCAGCACAAGACAAGACACCTTGGCCACTGAACTAAAATTGTTTCTATTATTTTGTAGCTGTTGTTTTGCTATAAAATTAGTAAATCTGTTCACATTCCAGTCTGTTTCAGATATTTGCAAGTTTTCAGGCATGAGCTTTATGGAGGTTTTAATGAAATACATAAGTTATTAATGTGGTTTATAAGATTGATAAAAGCTCTTTAGATGTGCAATTGAAGATAATTATCTTAAAATTTTACTGGTCTTTTATTTTCAGCCTGCTTTAAAATCTGGCTGCAGTAGAGGTAAAGCTTATTCAAGTTGCCTTTTGCCTAAGTTGGACTTTTCTCTCTAAAACTTAAAAATGCAAATAAAGTATAAAAGCATTAAAGTTCATATATTTACAAAGTTAAAATCTCTTTTTCCTGTGGTAGGTATCCTATGTTAGTTAAAACACTCTAGGTTTTGTTTTTTGTTTAAACTTCTAAGTCACAATATTTTAATACTTGATTCCATTAAAAATATATACATAGATGGAGAAATGGGTAGTGGAAAAGTTTCATATAAATTCAAAAAAGCTTGATTTATTTTTTTTCAAGTGTTTATACATCTGATAATATTTAAATCAATAACATTCAGCTACAGGTTTTTTTTTTAGGAGTGTTTTTACCAGTCTTCTAAACAGGGCTGTAGCTAGGCTTTAGTTTTGGGTGGGAAGATTAAAAATATTCCACTGCAAAAATTGTCATTTACCAGGGCCATAACTAGACTTTTGTTTTGGGGTTGTTAAAAAAACTATTCCACAGGAAAAATATTATCTATCTATCTAATCACTTAACAAAAAATAAACTCTAGCAAAACCAAAGCAAAACCAGAGCAGCACTTACCTGAGCACTCAATCTCCGGCTCTCCTGGCACTGCTTTGGACCCTGTGGTCTGTGGAGTTTCAAATTCAATCACTCACTGTGCTCTCACATTTCTAAACACAACCCATCCCAGTCTGGGATGGGTTGTGAAACAATAAATTATGATTCCAACTGCCATTTTTTTTCTGTCTCTTTTAACACGATAAAGAAATAAATAAATAAGTGATCTCAAAAATACCTGATAATAGAACAATTCCAATTAATAAAGTGCCAGACACAGAGTTCCCTATACTTGTACAAATTTGTTACTGCTGACCAGTGGGTACAGTGAGATAAAAAATGTCCTTCTCAAGGAAAGGTTTATCAAAGGAAATAACAGAAAGAATTTGTAAAAAAAAAAATGAAAAGATAATGGCAACTCTTGTTAGTCTAATAACTTACGATAAACAAGCAAAAAAATTTTGTGGGGGTTGGACCCTAAAAACCC
Source organism: Macrothele yani (assembly GCA_039090855.1). NCBI lineage: Eukaryota > Metazoa > Arthropoda > Arachnida > Araneae > Macrothelidae > Macrothele > Macrothele yani. The sequence continues at coordinate 33,532,865 of CM077002.1, read as the reverse complement.
TTCCACTGGATACTGCAATGCTTATATACCCTGTTAGGAACTTGAAAATCCTGAAAAGTGAACAAACAGAGTTACTGATTTCATAGCAAAGCAACATCTAAGGAATAATATAAGCAGTTTCAAGTTGTTGCAATGGTTCCTTGTGTTAAACATACATGTGTTTACAATGTTCTGAACATTATTAGATTGCTTAAACTGATCTCTTGCCAGTGATGCTCCTTGCAGAAGTTTAATCTTCTGTAAATAGCTCTCTAAAGCACATTTATGAGCTATGTGCGACTTGTTACTGAAATAGTGGTCTACTGTAAGTACTAATTCTGCTGCCAAATAAGATGTTGCTACCAGTGGCATAACTAGCACAATGCCCCTCCACTGCAAGATTTACTTCAGCACCCCTAAAGCACAGAGTAATTTTCTCATTATTTCGAACATGAGAGAGGATGTGTTTTTCACTGGTAGGGGGGTTCTCAGGAAGTCAGAGAGAGTTCCTGGAAAAGTAGGGGGGGGGCTACCTCGAGTCTTGTTTTAAATTTTTAAGTAGTTTTTGGAACAGAAGTACATAATGAAAGTTTATGAATCGGGATTAACACGGTGCTCAGACTTATGCACGAGTACAAATGTACAGTTTATTGCAAGAAACAAATTGAGTAAAATGCACCATATTGATAAAAGTCACCAGACACCCTTCAAAAGCAAATGAACAAATCCGCTGTGTTGTTAAGATGCGCAGTACAGCTGCAAACGGTATAAAAACAAGCTTGCAGCTGACTGCAATCATATCGCACTGTGAGGTTGAGTGAAAATGTCGCGGCAGGAGAGAACTGACTTTGAGGAAGGAAAGATTGTTGGGTGTTATATTAGTGGGTTGTCCATAAGAGAAACAGAGAGGTGTTTAAACATACCCAAGTCAACTGTTTTGGATGTACTGAATAAGCGGAAGACACGTGGCATGCCTGAAGCAGCAAGACGTACTGGTAGACCAAAGAAAATCAGTGATAGAGGATGTTGAAGCCTCAGGGGAGTCGTTACAGCTAATCAACAAAGTACTACTGCACAAGATCTCAGTGTACGGGTGAGTAAAAATGCTGGAACCTTGGTATGAACTTATTCGGTGGTCTTTATAGCAACATACATTCCTGGCAATAATAATGACCTTCAGCTTATAAGACACAGGGAGATTTTTACTCCAGATTTTTTTAGGGGGGTGTCTTATATTCCAAAAAAAATACGGTATTTCTCAGCTGTACGTGTTATGCATATTGTACTATAATACATCTGAAATATAAATGAAGAAAAAACACCTACCTAAATTTGCTGTGTCAATTTCTTTTGTAGACTGCTAGACTTCTTTCACTCACCCACTCCAATCAACCGACCAACAGACCCGAACCGAGTTTGTATTTTGTTTGAGGTTAACATGTGATGCTGCTTGGCCACTTAGCTCAAAATATGAACATCCTACTGCTATGAGTGCTGTCAAGTCTCCAGGAAAGAAGAGCATGCATGTACAGTATTGATCATTGCTTGTGTTAACACGTAATGCAATGTACCTGGTGCAATCACTTTATTATTATTTTTCATTATACAGTGAAACCTTTGAATAATGGACACCACTCAAACCAGGAGAAAGTTACCATTGTTGGGAGATTATGTTGTTCAGAGATTAGGGCTAAGTTTCTGTTTGTCAGTTGCTTTTATATTGAAATGGAGTATGTGTATAAAACTGAAGCACATAGAAAACAGTTGCAATGTTTTTTACAAATGCTGAATGAAATAATGAGAATATATTAGAATTGCTATGATACGTAAACATATGTAACTAGTTAATGTATGAAATTATTTATTGCATAGAGAATTATCTTTTGGAAATGGTTAGTTTATGCAACTTGTTTATACGTGTATCATCATCATCATCATTGTCAACCATTATCAATCCACTGCTGGACGAAGGTCTCCCCATGTTTCCTCCACAACGGTCTGTCTTGTGCCAGTCTCCTCCATGTCACCCCTGCATACTTTCGAATTTCATCCACCCATCTCCCATGTGGTCTTCTTCTGGGTCTTTTCCTGTCCCTTGGAATCCAATCTAAAATTTCGGCTGTCCATCGATGATCTGTCCTTCTGGCAGTATGTCCAGCCCATTGCCATTTCAGGGATTTAACTCTGATCATGATGTCTTCCACTCTTGTCATTTTTCGGATCCACGAGTTCCTCTTCTTATCTCTCCTGGTTACACCAAGCATGCACTTCTCCATGCTGCTTTGAGTTGTCTGCAGCCTTTGTATGTCTCTTTTAGTTAAGGTCCACGTCTCTGCACCATACGTAAGCACTGGAAGGATGCATTGATCAAACACTTTTCTTTTGAGACATAATGGCATATTGCTCTTGAAAATTATGCTGTTTCTTCCAAAAGCTCTCCAGGCAAGTTTTGTACGCCGATTAATTTCTTCATCAATGTGACCCTCACTTGATATCTGCTGTCCAAGATAAACGTACGTGTCTGTTATCTCCAGCTTTTCTCCATCAATCGATAAATCTTCATTTCTTGTAAAAGCATTGAACATCACTTTTGTCTTCTGAAAGTTCATTTTTAATCCCACTTCTTTACTCTTGTCAGCAAGTTCCTGGATCATACTCTGCAGCTCTGATGGAGTAGTTGCAAAAATGACTACGTCATCAGCAAAACGAAGGTGAGTTAGATAATCTCCATTAATCTTTATCCCCTTGTTTTCCCAGCTCAGCGACTGAAAAACACCCTCCAATGTGGCATTAAAGAGCTTCGGAGATATGGTGTCACCTTGTCTCACTCCCTTTCCAATTTTTACGTGTGTTGTATTTTCAAACAGCCTAATCTTTGCACTTGCATTTTCATAGATGTTATTAATAATATTAATGTATGCATCTTCAATACCGCAGGTTTTCAGAGCCATTGTAACTGCTGATGGTTTCACCGAATCAAAGGCTTTTTCATAATCGATAAAAGCCATGCACAATGGAAGTTCATATTCCCTCGCTCTTTCAATTAGTTCTCTCAGCACGTGGATATGATCTATTGTGCTGTAGCCAGTCCTGAATCCAGCTTGTTCTCTCGGTTGAGCCATGCCCAGTGTTACCTTCAAGCGGTGTGAAAGAACTTTAGTGAAGATTTTATAAACTACTGATAGGAGGCTGATAGGTCTGTAGTTTCCAAGATCCTCAATGTCACCTTTCTTATGTAGCAGGATCATTGTAGCAGTGTTCCAATCCTCAGGAATCTTTCCTTCATTAAGGCATCGAGTGAAAATTTGGGCGAGTACTGTTTCGATTTCTCCACTTGCTTCTTGTATGATGTCTACAGTAATTCCATCTTCTCCTGGAGCTTTTCCCCGCTTTATGTTCTTGATTGCATGTGCAACTTCTGCTGGAAGGAATGGAGGAACTCTGGTACTGGTATCTTTCATGATGTCTGGAGTGCATGTATCATCCCTTTCATATAATTTGGAGTAGAAATCTTTCACTCTTGTCAAAATTTCGCCTCTATTTCTTGTTACAGAACCATCTTCTTTTCTCAGTGCCATAATCTGTTTTCTTCCCTTACTGAGATGTCCCTTTGCTATCTTTAGGCTTTGGTTGTTTTCAATTGCTTTCCTCACTAGTTCACAGTTGAATTTTCTTACGTCTTCAGTGATACTTTTTCTTACTGTCTTGCATAGCTCTATATATTCCACTTTGGAAGTCACATCTTCTTTAGTTGTCCTCATCTCTCTTCTTTTTTGCATCAACATTTTCGTTTTTCCTGATAATTTGTTTACATGCAACTTGTTCTTAGACCCACCTAATTTTGTTGCTGTTTCCATAAGAGCTTTGGTTACTTTTCTGTTAACTTCAGAGATGTCTACTTCTTCCGATGTTAGGCCTTCTAAAGCAGAGAACCTGTTCTTCAGTTCCAACTTGAAGGTATTACGGTGTTTTTTAAGGTTGGTTATGTCAATACATTTTGTTTGTCTTATGAGCTTGCCACGTTCAAGTTTAGTGTTGAGGTGCATCTTACATCTCACCAATCTGTGGTCACTACCTGTGTTGAACTTGTTTAGCACACTGCAGTCTTCTATGACGAATTTTTTGTTACACATAATAAAATCAATTTCACTTGTCTTCCCATTTGGATGTCTCCATGTCCATTTCCTGTGTGGCTTTTTCTTGAAGGAGTTCAAGATAAAAAACCCTTCTGCCTCTGCAAACTCAACGAGAGTATTTCCACGCTGGTTTCTGTTGCCGTGACCGAATTTACCTACTGAAGTTTCATTCTGTTGCCGTTGCCCTATTTTTGCATTGAAATCTCCCATAATTATTTTCAAGTGCTGCTTACCTTTATTATTTAGATGACAAATTTCCTCATAAAATTCTTCAATTTCTTCTTCAGGATGACTTGTGGTGGGTGCATAAGTTTGAATAATCTGAGCCTGGTATCTTTTTGAGAGTTGGATAACGAGTCGTGCAGCTCTGTCAGAGGAACTTTCAACTTCTACAACTTTATCCTTCAGTTTCTTGTTTATTATAAATCCAACACCACTAGTTCTGCCAGTATCAGTCCCACGATAGTAGAAGAGATGTCCACTTTTCAGTTCAATGAGATCTTCTCCTTTTGTCCTTACCTCACTTAGCCCGACGATGTCCCACTTGATCCTTTGTAGTTCCTCTTCCAATTCAAGAAGCCTTGAATCAGAAGATAGGGAGCGTCCATTATACGTAGCCAAGGTCAGCATCAGATGGCAGCCTAGTCCGTGTATATATATATATATATATATATATGTGTGTGTGTGTGTGTGTGTGTGTGTGCAAGTGCAAAGATTCGGCTGTTTGAAAATACAACACACATAAAAATTGGAAAAGGAGTGAGACAAGGTGACACCATATCTCCCAAGCTCTTTAATGCCACATTGGAAAATGTCTTTCAATCACTGAACTGGGAAAATAAAGGGATAAAGATTAATGGATATTATCTAACCCACCTTCGTTTTGCTGATGACATAGTCATTTTCGCAACTACCCCATCAGAGCTGCAGAGTATAATCCAGGAACTTGCTGACAAGAGTAAAGAAGTGAGATTAAAAGTGAACTTTCAGAAGACAAAAGTGATGTTCAATGCTTTTACAAGAAATGAAGATTTATCGATTGATGGAGAAAAGCTGGAAATAACAGACACTCACATTTATCTTGAACAGCAGATATCAAGTGAGGGTCACATTGGTGAAGAAATTAATCGGCATACAAAACTTGCCTGGAGAGCTTTTGGAAGAAACAGCATAATTTTCAAGAGCAATATGCCATTATGTCTTAAAAGAAAAGTGTTTGATCAATGCATCCTTCCAGTGCTTACGTATGGTGCAGAGACGTGGACCTTAACTAAAAGAGACATACAAAGGCTGCAGACAACTCAAAGAAGCATGGAGAGGTGCATGCTTGGTGTAACCAGGAGAGATAAGAAGAGGAACTCATATATCCGAAAAATGACAAGAGTGGAAGACATCATGATCAGAGTTAAATCCCTAAAATGGCAATGGGCTGGACATTGATGGACAGCCGAAATTTTAGATTGAATTCCAAGGGACAGGAAAAGACCCAGAAGAAGACCACATGGAAGATGGGTGGATGAAATTCAAAAGTATGTGGGAGTGACATGGAGGAGACTGGCACAAGACAGACCGTTGTGAAGGAAACTTGGGGAGACCTTTGTCCAGCAGTGGATTGATAATGGTTGACAATGATGATGATGATGATGATATACATATCATCATCATTGTCAACCATTATCAATCTATTGCTGGATGAAGGTCTCCCCAAGTTTTTTCCACAATGGTCTGTCTTGTGCCAGTCTATTCCAGGTTACTCCCTCATATCATCATCATCATCGTCAACCATTATCAATCCACTGCTGGACAAAGGTCTCCCCAAGTTTCCTCCACAACGGTCTGTCTTGTGCCAGTTTCCTCCACAACGGTCTGTCTTGTGCCAGTCTCCTCCATGTCACTCCCGCATACTTTCGCATTTCATCCACCCATCTCCCATGTGGTCTTCTTCTGGGTCTTTTCCTGTCCCTTGGAATCCAATCTAAGATTTCGGCTGTCCATCGAAGGTCTGTTCTTCTGGCAGTATGTCCAGCCCATTGCCATTTCAAGGATTTAACTCTGATCATGATGTCTTCCACTCTTGTCATTTTTCGGATCCATGTGTTCCTCTTCTTATCTCTCCTGGTTACACCAAGCATGCACCTCTCCATGCTACTTTGAGTTGTCTGCAGCCTTTGTATGTCTCTTTTAGCTAAGGTCCACGTCTCTGCACCATACGTAAGCACTGGAAGGATGCATTGATCAAACACTTTTCTTTTAAGACATAATGGCATATTGCTCTTGAAAATTATGCTGTTTCTTCCAAAAGCTCTCCAGGCAAGTTTTGTACGCCGATTAATTTCTTCACCAATGTGACCCTCACTTGATATCTGCTGTCCAAGATAAACGTACGTGTCTGTTATCTCCAGCTTTTCTCCATCAATCGATAAATCTTCATTTCTTGTAAAAGCATTGAACATCACTTTTGTCTTCTGAAAGTTCATTTTTAATCCCACTTCTTTACTCTTGTCAGCAAGTTCCTGGATCATACTCTGTAGCTCTGATGGGGTAGTTGCAAAAATGACTATGTCATCAGCAAAACAGAAGGTGGGTTAGATAATCTCCATTAATCTTTATCCCTTTGTTTTCCCAGTTCAGTGATTGAAAGACATTTTCCAATGTGGCATTAAAGAGCTTCGGAGATATGGTGTCACCTTGTCTCACTCCTTTTCCAATTTTTATGTGTGTTGTATTTTCAAACAGCCGAATCTTTGCACTTGCATTTTCATAGATGTTATTAATAATATTAATGTATGCATCTTCAATACCGCAGGATTTCAGAGCCGTGGTAACTGCTGATGGTTTCACCGAATCAAAGGCTTTTTCATAATCGATAAAAGCCATGCACAATGGAAGTTTATATTCCCTCGCTCTTTCAATTAGTTCTCTCAGTACGTGGATATGATCTATTGTGCTGTAGCCACTCCTGAATTCAGCTTGTTCTCTCGGTTGAGCCATGTCCAGTGTCACCTTCAAGCAGTGTGAAAGAACTTTAGTGAAGATTTTATAAACCACTGATAGGAGGCTGATAGGTCTGTAGTTCCTGAGATCCTCAATGTCACCTTTTTTATGTAGCAAGATCATTGTAGCGTTGTTCCAATCCTCAGGAATTTTCCCTTCATTAAGGCATCGAGTGAAAATTTGGGCGAGTACTGTTTCGATTTCTCCACTTACTTCTTGTATGATGTCTACAGTAATTCCATCTTCTGCTGGAAGGACTGGAAGAACTCTGGTACTGGTACCTTTCATGATGTCTGGAGTACATGTATCATCCCTTTCATATAATTTGGAGTAGAAATCTTTCACTCTTGTCAAAATTTCGCCTCTATTTCTTGTTACAGAACCATCTTCTTTTCTCAGTGCCATAATCTGTTTTTTCCCCTTACTGAGATGTCCCTTTGCTATCTTTAGGCTTTGGTTGTTTTCAATTGCTTTCCTTACTAGTTCACAGTTGAATTTCCTTACGTCTTCAGTGATACTTTGTCGTACTGTCTTGCATAGCTCTATATATTCCACTTTGGAAGTCACATCTTCTTTAGTTGTCCTCATCACTCTTCTTTTTTGCATCAACATTTTGGTTTTTCCTGATAATTTGTTGACATGCAATTTGTTCTTAGACCCAGCTAATTTTGTTGCTGTTTCCATAAGAGCTTTGGTTACTTTTCTGTTAACTTCAGAAATATCCACTTCTTCCGATGTTAGGCCTTCTAAAGCAGAGAATCTGTTTTTCAGTTCCAATTTGAAGGTATTATGGTGTTTTTAAGGTTGGTTATGTCAATACATTTTGCTACGTTCGAGTTTAGTGTTGAGGTGCATCTGACATCTCACCAATCTATGGTCACTGCCTGTGTTGAACTTGTTTAGCACACTGCAGTCTTCTATGACGATTTTTTTGTTACACATAATAAAATCAATTTCACTTGTCGTCCCATTTGGATGTCTCCATGTCCATTTCCTGTGTGGCTTTTTCTTGAAAAAGGAGTTCAAGATGAAAAACCCTTCTGCCTCTGCAAACTCTACGAGAGTATTTCCACGCTGGTTTCTGTTGCCGTGACCAGAATTTACCTACTGAAGTTTCATTCTGTTGCCGTTGCTCTATTTTTGCATTGAAATCTCCCATAATTATCTTCAAGTGCTGCTTACCTTTATTATTTAGATCACAAATTTCCTCATAAAATTCTTCAATTTCTTCTTCAGGATGACTTGTGGTGGGTGCATAAGTTTGAATAATCTGAGCCTGGTATCTTCTCGAGAGTTGGATAACGAGTCGTGCAGCTCTGTCAGAGGAACTTTCAACTTCTACAACTTTATCCTTCAGTTTCTTGTTTATTATAAATCCAACACCACTAGTTCTGCCAGTATCTGTCCCACGATAGTAGAAGAGATGTCCACTTTTCAGTTCAATGAGATCTTCTCCTTTTCTCCTTACCTCACTTAGCCCGACGATGTCCCACTTGATCCTTTGTAGTTCCTCTTCCAATTCAAGAAGCCTTGAATCAGAAGATAGGGAGCGTCCGTTATACGTCGCCAAGGTCAGCATCAGATGGCAGCCTAGTCCGGTCCTCCGGGGATTCTTAGCACCCTCTGCCTTCATGTCGCACTGGCCGCTGCCTTGGCCAGGTACATTCCAGCTGCCGGAGACTGAGGGCCAAGATTTAAGTTATGGAGTCATTTTGGAGGGGTTTGGCCATAACTTACCACGCTGGCCAAGCGGGTTGGTGAGTGTGGGATAGCATTTCCTCTAATCCCGATGGTATAGTTATACCGCTATTGGCGGTCGTCAGAGCCCCTTTAGTGGGAACAGGATGTACCACGAGAAGGCGAAGTTGACATTTGTCAAGGAGAGGCTGTGATGTTACGCATCACCTGACCTTACATCCCGATATGTATATATATATATATGTCATCATCATTGTCAACCATTATCAATCCACTGCTGGACGAAGGTCTCCCCAAGTTTCTTCCACAACAGTCTGTCTTGTGCCAGTCTCCTCCATGTCACTCCCACATACTTTCGAATTTCATCCACCCATCTCCCATGTGGTCTTCTTCTGGGTCTTTTCCTGTCCCTTGGAATCCAATCTAAAATTTCGGCTGTCCATCGATGGTCTGTTCTTCTGGCAGTATGTCCAGCCCATTGCCATTTCAGGGATTCAACTCTGATCATGATGTCTTCCACTCTTGTCATTTTTCGGATCCACGTGTTCCTCTTCTTATCTCTCCTGGTTACATCAAGCATGCACCTCTCCATGCTACTTTGAGTTGTTTGTAGCCTTTGTATGTCTCTTTTACCTAAGGTCCACGTCTCTGCACCATACGTAAGCACTGGAAGGATGCATTGATCAAACACTTTTCTTTTAAGACATAATGGCATATTGCTCTTGAAAATTATGCTGTTTCTTCCAAAAGCTCTCCAGGCAAGTTTTGTACGCCGATTAATTTCTTCACCAATGTGACCCTCACTTGATATCTGCTGTCCAAGATAAATGTACGTGTCTGTTATCTCCAGCTTTTCTCCATCAATCGATAAATCTTCATTTCTTGTAAAAGCATTGTACATCACTTTTGTCTTCTGAAAGTTCATTTTTAATCCCACTTCTTTACTCTTGTCAGCAAGTTCCTGGATCATACTCTGTAGCTCTGATGGGGTAGTTGCAAAAATGACTATGTCATCAGCAAAACGAAGGTGGGTTAGATAATCTCCATTAATCTTTATCCCTTTGTTTTCCCAGTTCAGTGATTGAAAGACATTTTCCAATGTGGCGTTAAAGAGCTTCGGAGACATGGTGTCACCTTGTCTCACTCCTTTTCCAATTTTTATGTGTGTTGTATTTTTCAAACAGCCGAATCTTTGCACTTGCATTTTCATAGATGTTATTAATAATATTAATGTATGCATCTTCAATACCGCAGGATTTCAGAGCCATTGCAACTGCTGATGGTTTCACCGAATCAAAGGCTTTTTCATAATCGATGAAAGGCATGCACAATGGAAGTTCATATTCCCTCGCTCTTTCAATTAGTTCTCTCAGTACGTGGATATGATCTATTGTGCTGTAGCCACTCCTGAATCCAGCTTGTTCTCTCGGTTGAGCCATGTCCAGTGTCACCTTAAAGCGGTGTGAAAGAACTTTAGTGAAGATTTTATAAACCACTGATAGGAGGCTGATAGGTTTGTAGTTCCTGAGATCCTCAATGTCACCTTTTTTATGTAGCCAGATCATTGTAGCGTTGTTCCAATCCTCAGGAATTTTCCCTTCGTTAAGGCATCGAGTGAAAATTTGGGCGAATACTGTTTCGATTTCTCCACTTGCTTCTTGTTTGATGTCTACAGTAATTCCATCTTCTCCTGGAGCTTTTCCCCGCTTCATGTTCTTGATTGCATGTGCAACTTCTGCTGGAAGGACTGGAAGAACTCTGGTACTGGTACCTTTCATGATGTCTGGAGTACATGTATCATCCCTTTCATATAATTTGGAGTAGAAATCTTTTACTCTTGTCAAAATTTCGCCTCTATTTCTTGTTACAGAACCATCTTCTTTTCTCAGTCCCATAATCTGTTTTTTCCCCTTACTGAGATGTCCCTTTGCTATCTTTAGGCTTTAGTTGTTTTCAATTGCTTTCCTTACTAGTTCACAGTTGAATTTCCTTACGTCTTCAGTGATAGTTTTTCGTACTGTCTTGCATAGCTCTATATATTCCACTTTGGAAGTCACATCTTCTTTAGTTGTCCTCATCACTCTTCTTTTTTGCATCAACATTTTGGTTTTTCCTGATAATTTGTTCACATGCAATTTGTTCTTAGACCCAGCTAATTTTGTTGCTGTTTCCATAAGAGCTTTGGTTACTTTTCTGTTAACTTCAGAAATATCCACTTCTTCCGATGTTAGGCCTTCTAAAGCAGAGAATCTGTTCTTCAGTTCCAACTTGAAGGTATTATGGTGTTTTTTAAACTTGGTTATGTCAATACATTTTGTTTGTCTTATGAGCTTGCTACGTTCGAGTTTAGTGTTGAGGTGCATCTTACATCTCACCAATCTATGGTCACTGCCTGTGTTGAACTTGTTTAGCACACTGCAGTCTTCTATGACGAATTTTTTGTTACACATAATAAAATCAATTTCACTTGTCGTCCCATTTGGATGTCTCCATGTCCATTTCCTGTGTGGCTTTTTCTTGAAAAAGGAGTTCAAGATGAAAAACCCTTCTGCCTCTGCAAACTCTACGAGAGTATTTCCACGCTGGTTTCTGTTGTCGTGACCGAATTTACCTACTGAAGTTTCATTCTGTTGCCGTTGCCCTATTTTTGCATTGAAATCTCCCATAATTATCTTCAAGTGCTGCTTACCTTTATTATTTAGATGACAAATTTCCTCATAAAATTCTTCAATTTCTTCTTCAGCATGACTTGTGGTGGGTGCATAAGTTTGAATAATCTGAGCCTGGTATCTTTTTGAGAGTTGGATAACGAGTCGTGCAGCTCTGTCAGAGGAACTTTCAACTTCTACAACTTTATCCTTCAGTTTCTTGTTTATTATAAATCCAACACCACTAGTTCTGCCAGTATCAGTCCCACGATAGTAGAAGAGATGTCCACTTTTCAGTTCAATGAGATCTTCTCCTTTTGTCCTTACCTCACTTAGCCCGACGATGTCCCACTTGATCCTTTGTAGTTCCTCTTCCAATTCAAGAAGCCTTGAATCAGAAGATAGGAGCGTCCATTATACGTAGCCAAGGTCAGCATCAGATGGCAGCCTAGTCCGTGTATATATATATATATATATATATATGTGTGTGTGTGTGTGTGTGTGTGTGTGCAAGTGCAAAGATTCGGCTGTTTGAAAATACAACACACATAAAAATTGGAAAAGGAGTGAGACAAGGTGACACCATATCTCCCAAGCTCTTTAATGCCACATTGGAAAATGTCTTTCAATCACTGAACTGGGAAAATAAAGGGATAAAGATTAATGGATATTATCTAACCCACCTTCGTTTTGCTGATGACATAGTCATTTTCGCAACTACCCCATCAGAGCTGCAGAGTATAATCCAGGAACTTGCTGACAAGAGTAAAGAAGTGAGATTAAAAGTGAACTTTCAGAAGACAAAAGTGATGTTCAATGCTTTTACAAGAAATGAAGATTTATCGATTGATGGAGAAAAGCTGGAAATAACAGACACTCACATTTATCTTGAACAGCAGATATCAAGTGAGGGTCACATTGGTGAAGAAATTAATCGGCATACAAAACTTGCCTGGAGAGCTTTTGGAAGAAACAGCATAATTTTCAAGAGCAATATGCCATTATGTCTTAAAAGAAAAGTGTTTGATCAATGCATCCTTCCAGTGCTTACGTATGGTGCAGAGACGTGGACCTTAACTAAAAGAGACATACAAAGGCTGCAGACAACTCAAAGAAGCATGGAGAGGTGCATGCTTGGTGTAACCAGGAGAGATAAGAAGAGGAACTCGTATATCCGAAAAATGACAAGAGTGGAAGACATCATGATCAGAGTTAAATCCCTAAAATGGCAATGGGCTGGACATTGATGGACAGCCGAAATTTTAGATTGGATTCCAAGGGACAGGAAAAGACCCAGAAGAAGACCACATGGAAGATGGGTGGATGAAATTCAAAAGTATGTGGGAGTGACATGGAGGAGACTGGCACAAGACAGACCGTTGTGAAGGAAACTTGGGGAGACCTTTGTCCAGCAGTGGATTGATAATGGTTGACAATGATGATGATGATGATGATATACATATCATCATCATTGTCAACCATTATCAATCTATTGCTGGATGAAGGTCTCCCCAAGTTTTTTCCACAATGGTCTGTCTTGTGCCAGTCTATTCCAGGTTACTCCCTCATATCATCATCATCATCGTCAACCATTATCAATCCACTGCTGGACAAAGGTCTCCCCAAGTTTCCTCCACAACGGTCTGTCTTGTGCCAGTTTCCTCCACAACGGTCTGTCTTGTGCCAGTCTCCTCCATGTCACTCCCGCATACTTTCGCATTTCATCCACCCATCTCCCATGTGGTCTTCTTCTGGGTCTTTTCCTGTCCCTTGGAATCCAATCTAAGATTTCGGCTGTCCATCGAAGGTCTGTTCTTCTGGCAGTATGTCCAGCCCATTGCCATTTCAAGGATTTAACTCTGATCATGATGTCTTCCACTCTTGTCATTTTTCGGATCCATGTGTTCCTCTTCTTATCTCTCCTGGTTACACCAAGCATGCACCTCTCCATGCTACTTTGAGTTGTCTGCAGCCTTTGTATGTCTCTTTTAGCTAAGGTCCACGTCTCTGCACCATACGTAAGCACTGGAAGGATGCATTGATCAAACACTTTTCTTTTAAGACATAATGGCATATTGCTCTTGAAAATTATGCTGTTTCTTCCAAAAGCTCTCCAGGCAAGTTTTGTACGCCGATTAATTTCTTCACCAATGTGACCCTCACTTGATATCTGCTGTCCAAGATAAACGTACGTGTCTGTTATCTCCAGCTTTTCTCCATCAATCGATAAATCTTCATTTCTTGTAAAAGCATTGAACATCACTTTTGTCTTCTGAAAGTTCATTTTTAATCCCACTTCTTTACTCTTGTCAGCAAGTTCCTGGATCATACTCTGTAGCTCTGATGGGGTAGTTGCAAAAATGACTATGTCATCAGCAAAACGAAGGTGGGTTAGATAATCTCCATTAATCTTTATCCCTTTGTTTTCCCAGTTCAGTGATTGAAAGACATTTTCCAATGTGGCATTAAAGAGCTTCGGAGATATGGTGTCACCTTGTCTCACTCCTTTTCCAATTTTTATGTGTGTTGTATTTTCAAACAGCCGAATCTTTGCACTTGCATTTTCATAGATGTTATTAATAATATTAATGTATGCATCTTCAATACCGCAGGATTTCAGAGCCGTGGTAACTGCTGATGGTTTCACCGAATCAAAGGCTTTTTCATAATCGATAAAAGCCATGCACAATGGAAGTTTATATTCCCTCGCTCTTTCAATTAGTTCTCTCAGTACGTGGATATGATCTATTGTGCTGTAGCCACTCCTGAATTCAGCTTGTTCTCTCGGTTGAGCCATGTCCAGTGTCACCTTCAAGCAGTGTGAAAGAACTTTAGTGAAGATTTTATAAACCACTGATAGGAGGCTGATAGGTCTGTAGTTCCTGAGATCCTCAATGTCACCTTTTTTATGTAGCAAGATCATTGTAGCGTTGTTCCAATCCTCAGGAATTTTCCCTTCATTAAGGCATCGAGTGAAAATTTGGGCGAGTACTGTTTCGATTTCTCCACTTACTTCTTGTATGATGTCTACAGTAATTCCATCTTCTGCTGGAAGGACTGGAAGAACTCTGGTACTGGTACCTTTCATGATGTCTGGAGTACATGTATCATCCCTTTCATATAATTTGGAGTAGAAATCTTTCACTCTTGTCAAAATTTCGCCTCTATTTCTTGTTACAGAACCATCTTCTTTTCTCAGTGCCATAATCTGTTTTCCCCTTACTGAGATGTCCCTTTGCTATCTTTAGGCTTTGGTTGTTTTCAATTGCTTTCCTTACTAGTTCACAGTTGAATTTCCTTACGTCTTCAGTGATACTTTGTCGTACTGTCTTGCATAGCTCTATATATTCCACTTTGGAAGTCACATCTTCTTTAGTTGTCCTCATCACTCTTCTTTTTGCATCAACATTTTGGTTTTTCCTGATAATTTGTTGACATGCAATTTGTTCTTAGACCCAGCTAATTTTGTTGCTGTTTCCATAAGAGCTTTGGTTACTTTTCTGTTAACTTCAGAAATATCCACTTCTTCCGATGTTAGGCCTTCTAAAGCAGAGAATCTGTTTTTCAGTTCCAATTTGAAGGTATTATGGTGTTTTTTAAGGTTGGTTATGTCAATACATTTTGCTACGTTCGAGTTTAGTGTTGAGGTGCATCTGACATCTCACCAATCTATGGTCACTGCCTGTGTTGAACTTGTTTAGCACACTGCAGTCTTCTATGACGATTTTTTTGTTACACATAATAAAATCAATTTCACTTGTCGTCCCATTTGGATGTCTCCATGTCCATTTCCTGTGTGGCTTTTTCTTGAAAAAGGAGTTCAAGATGAAAAACCCTTCTGCCTCTGCAAACTCTACGAGAGTATTTCCACGCTGGTTTCTGTTGCCGTGACCGAATTTACCTACTGAAGTTTCATTCTGTTGCCGTTGCTCTATTTTTGCATTGAAATCTCCCATAATTATCTTCAAGTGCTGCTTACCTTTATTATTTAGATCACAAATTTCCTCATAAAATTCTTCAATTTCTTCTTCAGGATGACTTGTGGTGGGTGCATAAGTTTGAATAATCTGAGCCTGGTATCTTCTCGAGAGTTGGATAACGAGTCGTGCAGCTCTGTCAGAGGAACTTTCAACTTCTACAACTTTATCCTTCAGTTTCTTGTTTATTATAAATCCAACACCACTAGTTCTGCCAGTATCTGTCCCACGATAGTAGAAGAGATGTCCACTTTTCAGTTCAATGAGATCTTCTCCTTTTCTCCTTACCTCACTTAGCCCGACGATGTCCCACTTGATCCTTTGTAGTTCCTCTTCCAATTCAAGAAGCCTTGAATCAGAAGATAGGGAGCGTCCGTTATACGTCGCCAAGGTCAGCATCAGATGGCAGCCTAGTCCGGTCCTCCGGGGATTCTTAGCACCCTCTGCCTTCATGTCGCACTGGCCGCTGCCTTGGCCAGGTACATTCCAGCTGCCGGAGACTGAGGGCCAAGATTTAAGTTATGGAGTCATTTTGGAGGGGTTTGGCCATAACTTACCACGCTGGCCAAGCGGGTTGGTGAGTGTGGGATAGCATTTCCTCTAATCCCGATGGTATAGTTATACCGCTATTGGCGGTCGTCAGAGCCCCTTTAGTGGGAACAGGATGTACCACGAGAAGGCGAAGTTGACATTTGTCAAGGAGAGGCTGTGATGTTACGCATCACCTGACCTTACATCCCGATATGTATATATATATATATGTCATCATCATTGTCAACCATTATCAATCCACTGCTGGACGAAGGTCTCCCCAAGTTTCTTCCACAACAGTCTGTCTTGTGCCAGTCTCCTCCATGTCACTCCCACATACTTTCGAATTTCATCCACCCATCTCCCATGTGGTCTTCTTCTGGGTCTTTTCCTGTCCCTTGGAATCCAATCTAAAATTTCGGCTGTCCATCGATGGTCTGTTCTTCTGGCAGTATGTCCAGCCCATTGCCATTTCAGGGATTCAACTCTGATCATGATGTCTTCCACTCTTGTCATTTTTCGGATCCACGTGTTCCTCTTCTTATCTCTCCTGGTTACATCAAGCATGCACCTCTCCATGCTACTTTGAGTTGTTTGTAGCCTTTGTATGTCTCTTTTACCTAAGGTCCACGTCTCTGCACCATACGTAAGCACTGGAAGGATGCATTGATCAAACACTTTTCTTTTAAGACATAATGGCATATTGCTCTTGAAAATTATGCTGTTTCTTCCAAAAGCTCTCCAGGCAAGTTTTGTACGCCGATTAATTTCTTCACCAATGTGACCCTCACTTGATATCTGCTGTCCAAGATAAATGTACGTGTCTGTTATCTCCAGCTTTTCTCCATCAATCGATAAATCTTCATTTCTTGTAAAAGCATTGTACATCACTTTTGTCTTCTGAAAGTTCATTTTTAATCCCACTTCTTTACTCTTGTCAGCAAGTTCCTGGATCATACTCTGTAGCTCTGATGGGGTAGTTGCAAAAATGACTATGTCATCAGCAAAACGAAGGTGGGTTAGATAATCTCCATTAATCTTTATCCCTTTGTTTTCCCAGTTCAGTGATTGAAAGACATTTTCCAATGTGGCGTTAAAGAGCTTCGGAGACATGGTGTCACCTTGTCTCACTCCTTTTCCAATTTTTATGTGTGTTGTATTTTCAAACAGCCGAATCTTTGCACTTGCATTTTCATAGATGTTATTAATAATATTAATGTATGCATCTTCAATACCGCAGGATTTCAGAGCCATTGCAACTGCTGATGGTTTCACCGAATCAAAGGCTTTTTCATAATCGATGAAAGGCATGCACAATGGAAGTTCATATTCCCTCGCTCTTTCAATTAGTTCTCTCAGTACGTGGATATGATCTATTGTGCTGTAGCCACTCCTGAATCCAGCTTGTTCTCTCGGTTGAGCCATGTCCAGTGTCACCTTAAAGCGGTGTGAAAGAACTTTAGTGAAGATTTTATAAACCACTGATAGGAGGCTGATAGGTTTGTAGTTCCTGAGATCCTCAATGTCACCTTTTTATGTAGCCAGATCATTGTAGCGTTGTTCCAATCCTCAGGAATTTTCCCTTCGTTAAGGCATCGAGTGAAAATTTGGGCGAATACTGTTTCGATTTCTCCACTTGCTTCTTGTTTGATGTCTACAGTAATTCCATCTTCTCCTGGAGCTTTTCCCCGCTTCATGTTCTTGATTGCATGTGCAACTTCTGCTGGAAGGACTGGAAGAACTCTGGTACTGGTACCTTTCATGATGTCTGGAGTACATGTATCATCCCTTTCATATAATTTGGAGTAGAAATCTTTTACTCTTGTCAAAATTTCGCCTCTATTTCTTGTTACAGAACCATCTTCTTTTCTCAGTCCCATAATCTGTTTTTTTCCCCTTACTGAGATGTCCCTTTGCTATCTTTAGGCTTTAGTTGTTTTCAATTGCTTTCCTTACTAGTTCACAGTTGAATTTCCTTACGTCTTCAGTGATAGTTTTTCGTACTGTCTTGCATAGCTCTATATATTCCACTTTGGAAGTCACATCTTCTTTAGTTGTCCTCATCACTCTTCTTTTTTGCATCAACATTTTGGTTTTTCCTGATAATTTGTTCACATGCAATTTGTTCTTAGACCCAGCTAATTTTGTTGCTGTTTCCATAAGAGCTTTGGTTACTTTTCTGTTAACTTCAGAAATATCCACTTCTTCCGATGTTAGGCCTTCTAAAGCAGAGAATCTGTTCTTCAGTTCCAACTTGAAGGTATTATGGTGTTTTTTAAACTTGGTTATGTCAATACATTTTGTTTGTCTTATGAGCTTGCTACGTTCGAGTTTAGTGTTGAGGTGCATCTTACATCTCACCAATCTATGGTCACTGCCTGTGTTGAACTTGTTTAGCACACTGCAGTCTTCTATGACGAATTTTTTGTTACACATAATAAAATCAATTTCACTTGTCGTCCCATTTGGATGTCTCCATGTCCATTTCCTGTGTGGCTTTTTCTTGAAAAAGGAGTTCAAGATGAAAAACCCTTCTGCCTCTGCAAACTCTACGAGAGTATTTCCACGCTGGTTTCTGTTGTCGTGACCGAATTTACCTACTGAAGTTTCATTCTGTTGCCGTTGCCCTATTTTTGCATTGAAATCTCCCATAATTATCTTCAAGTGCTGCTTACCTTTATTATTTAGATCACGAATTTCCTCATAAAATTCTTCAATTTCTTCTTCAGCATGACTTGTGGTGGGTGCATAAGTTTGAATAATCTGAGCCTGGTATCTTCTCGAGAGTTGGATAACGAGTCGTGCAGCTCTGTCAGAGGAACTTTCAACTTCTACAACTTTATCCTTCAGTTTCTTGTTTATTATAAATCCAACACCACTAGTTCTGCCAGTATCTGTCCCACGATAGTAGAAGAGATGTCCACTTTTCAGTTCAATGAGATCTTCTCCTTTTCTCCTTACCTCACTTAGCCCGACGATGTCCCACTTGATCCTTTGTAGTTCCTCTTCCAATTCAAGAAGCCTTGAATCAGAAGATAGGGAGCGTCCGTTGTACGTAGCCAAGGTCAGCATCAGATGGCAGCCTAGTCCGGTCCTCCGGGGATTCTTAGCACCCTCTGCCTTCATGTCGCACTGGCCGCTGCCTTGGCCAGGTACATTCCAGCTGCCGGAGACTGAGGGCCAAGATTTAAGTTGTGGAGTCATTTTGGAGGGGTTTGGCCATAACTCTCCACGCTGGCCAAGCGGGTTGGTGAGTGTGGGATAGCATTTCCTCTAATCCCGATGGTATAGTTATACCGCTATTGGCGGTCGTCAGAGCCCCTTTAGTGGGAACAGGATGTACCACGAGAAGGCGGGGTTGACATTTGTCAAGGAGAGGCTGTGATGTTACGCATCACCTGACCTTACATATATATATATATATATATATATATATATATGTGGAGGAAACTTGGGGAGACCTTCGTCCAGCAGTGGATTGATAATGGTTGACAATGATGATGATGATGATGATATATATATATATATCAGTGAGAACTTATTTGAAGAAAGACATTTGTTGTCAATGACTGTTTTGATTTCTTTCTGATAATTACTTTTTCAACAAATCACCTGATAATTTCATGTACAAATCATTGTCATTCTGTTTTCAGTTGGTTAGAGCGTCGTGCTAATAACGCAAAAGTCGTGGGTTGGATCCCCTTACTAGCCAGCAAAGTTTTTCTGTTTTTTTCACCTGTTTTCTGTCGCATTCGAGATTGTATGTGTAAACGTGTGTATACAAAAGGAGTCCTGACAAAAACACACATCTTGTTAACTTAGCCAATCAGCAAGTAAACTCGAAAGTTGAAGAATTGATCTCACCGAAAAACGATAGTTTGACCTATGTTTTATGACTACAAAACTTGCGATGTTGAGATAGAATTTAGGGCAAATGTCTGAATGTCATTTAAATTTTGCAAAACTTCTTTTCAGGTTTTTCACTCTACAGTTGCTGGTTTCAGTTTCTATCTCATTAATTGCGCTAAATCTCCTCTTCGCTTTGATTCCCCGAAACCTTTTTATTAATTATTTCTTCAGTATATCATTGATTTGCATCCTTCAACAACCATAACATTCTGCTAAGCAGAAAACTCCCATTACTTTTTCACTCTCTGCAATAGCTTTCACCTTTTCTGTTAATGTCAGAAATTTCCCCTTTTGTTTTTCACTCATTTTTATGAAAATGCAAGAACTCACAAACTCAAACTGCAGAAAAATGTGCTTTTTTGTGGTTCAAAAAGTCATCCTGAATACTGCAGATCTTCCGCTTATGTGTATGTGGAACCAGCTTTCTATGAAATGGAGAGAAAAGAGAGACAATCCATGGGAAAATCATTTCTGTATGCCAAACAATTCAGCAAACAGGTGGGTTGAGCAAATCCTGAAAGTCAATATGGAATTAGAGACAGATGTGCTCCGTGCCTCGAGTGATGCGGTGATCAGAATGCAAACGCAAGTGTTAGCCTACAAAAAACTGAGCTTAGTTCAAGAACTACATTGTCCACATTAAGCAGAAAAAGGAATAATGAGTATGACTTGCAGTTTAAATGCACGAACGTTCCTCATTGTTTTCCCACATTGCTCACTAGAATTGGTTGGTCCTAGCAAAGATTTTGCAATCAATGAATCATGTACAGGATTTTAGAAAAGCAGTGCCTGGTCTTAAACAGCCATTTGAAAGGTGATTAGCATTATGTTACTCAAACAGAAAAATGTTACAGACAGTGACATGTAACTGCAGAGTTTGCTGGCTGCAAGCAAAAAGCGAGAACAGAACCCACAGGGACAAAACCAATTGACACTACCGCCAACGGGCAACATTTAAAGGCACCCTCCCACCTAACATGGGGGTGGGGGGACTGAAATAAACATGGGATATAGAGCTCACCTTGAGTAATTTCTGCCACACATTTATTTTTGCTTAAGCATTCCACTGTACCTGATGTAATGTGTATGTAGTGACATTCTGTGTCCCCTTTTATTCTTCCAGCTGAAGTACCGAAGGACATGAAAAAATTCCTTACTGGCAAAGTGTCCATTAGACCTCCTTCAGGACAGACTAGGTGTCTGTTAACTCTTGTTAAGAGGTCCCATTGTTTGGAGATTATCACTCATATTAATCCTACTGCAGCTGTTCTGTACCAACCAAAATTTGATGTTGTTCGGAGGTGTCCATTTACGGAGGTTTTACGATACAACAAAAAGAGATTTAGCAGTTTAAAAGAAAAAAGGATATGTCATATCTCTGACTGGCAATTTGCAAGGTGAATTTGATAAATATGTTTACTTTCCAGATCATGCAGTCAGTTTCACTCTCATGATGAGGAAAAAACATGTGAAATAATGTATTCTGAAAATGATGAAACAAGAGGTTATTTTTTTCAGGCAGTAAGTAGTAGTGAAGTGTGATTTCATCTGTTTTTTTTTTTTTTTTTTACCAGATTCTATGTAATTATTCTTGTTGTTCTATGTAATAATTAAATGTAGTATATGCATCCCAAAGATAGGTTGTACTAAAATCTCACTGTAGTAAAATGTAATTGCTAATTTTATCATTTATTTCCACTGTAGATTCTGAAATTAAGAAACTTGCTCAAAATGTTATCAAAGTCCTTCGTGAAATAGTGGGCATCGAAGTTTTTACCAGAGAGTATGCCACTGCCCAAAGTGCTCTGTTTAAGAAGAAAGCAAAACGCAAACATGAAAAGGTCATGGAAGTAAGTTTGCTCAGTCAGTTTGTGTGTCTGATTTTGTGGTAATTTTTCGAATTCTGAAATAGAAATAAACAGCCTTGCTTCTTAATAGCTGAGCTTAAAATTATCATAAATTTTTGGCTAAGCTAAGTGCTGCAGCTCTTATTGTAAAAAAAAGTACAGTTTGCCCAATCTGCAGATCTTATGTTGATGCAGCACTTACCCTGAATTCTTTTTTTAAATGACTGCTCTGCAAACAGCAACTGTGAATTTCTGTGACATCATTCTCACAGAAAATAGCAATGAATTTCTACCTCTTTTTGAACCATGTGTTTATCCCTTCAAGGTTATTGAGAATGAGATAAGGATTCCATCACTGTCATTTGTCCCCAATGACTTGTCTTTTCCACTCTTTGTACGAAACTGTACTCTGAGCAAAAAGAAGTTTTCCACCATGAAATCCACCAAAAGTAGTGAAATCTAGCATTGTTATGTCACTTAATTTAATATTAATGAAAAAGGGACTGATTAACAGACCTCGAAGGTGTTAACACTTTTTCATTGATGCAACTCGTAATGTGTCTACAAAAGTGCTATTGTTAAACAGAAATAAGTAAATACAAAAGTAAAGTATTTACTTATTTCTATTTTCCAAAATCAGCTCACAGAAATTTAGATCGACTAGATAAGCTCTTCAGCATGTGAACTCTATTTGTATGCCATGGTTCATACCTCCATCTTCTCTCTTGCCCACTTTTTCCATCGGGAGTGACGGGCTAAATACTGCTTTCTCCATTTTTATGGGAGCTCTCTGTCGCACTGTCCTCTAACACAAAATATAGCTGAACTCCCCATTGATTATTATCTTTCACTTTCTCACTAGCTGGCAGGTTAAAGCAAAGGGCAGTGAAGCGACTACCACTCTTAATGGAGTTGATGGCATTTCTCTCATATACAGTCAACAGTAACTTAAAAGCCAAATACACAGGTGATCACTGAATTATGACCACCAACCTAATACTTTGTAGGTCTTCCTTTCGCCCTCAGCACAGCAGCTTTCCAACGTGGCATCGATTCAATAAGAAGCCAGAAGCAGTTGGGAGGTATGGCTGAGCAAGCTGTGTGTAATGCGGCCTTCAATACAGGTATGGAGGTGATTGGTGCATCCAGATGCCTGGTATCTGTTCCATAGTGCTCCACAAGTGTTCTATGGGATATATATCGGGGGAGTTTGGAGGCCAGTCGATATGCTGGAAGTCTGAACTGTGTTCCTCAAACCATTCCTGTACAACATTGGACCTGTGGCTTGGCACATTGTCATCTTGGAAGACACCATGGCAGTAGGGAAAAGTCAGCAAGCTATTTGCGATAGTGGGCACTAGTCATACGTTGTTCCACATGCACCAGGGGTCCAAGTTCCTGCTGGGTAAATATGCCCCACACCATAATAATCACCTTCATCAGCTTTCACTGTGTGCACTGTGGAGACCATGCAGGGTGGATCGAGTGCCTCATGTTTTTTGCGCCAAATATGTACACCACCATCCACGAATTGGAGTAAAAAACGTGACTCATCAGACCAGCACACTTTTTTCCAGTCATCCAACGTCCAACTTGCATGATATTTGCACCAGATGAGTCCTTTGGGTCGTTGAACCATCGTTAGAAGAAGATGTTGTCAAGGTCATCTGTTGTTATAGTCCATTCACACAGTCATGACAGACACTGTTCCTCTTGTATTAGGTAGTCAACTGTTAAACAGTGCATTCATCTGTTTTCTTGTATGAGTCATTGGATCAGGTGCTCTCCTCTCACATCAACCTCTCACTGTCCTGTGCAGTTTTGCCTCTGGGTCATTGTTAGACCGCTTTCACCCCAGTCCTAATACACACTTACTACAGTAGCTCATGAACAACCCACCAGTTCAGCCGTTAGGGAAATCGAGGCACCTGAGCACCCACAATCTGTCCTTCCTCAAAGTCCAATACATTTTTTGGTTAACCAACATGCTCTGAATTTTACACCATACTGCTCCACTCACACGTCATACACTATATTGACAAAAGTCACCAGACACCTCTTCAAAAGCCAATGAACGGATGCGCTGCATTGTTAAGATGCACGGTACAGCTGCAAACAGTATAAAAACAAGCCTGCTGCTGACTGCGATCATATCGCTGTGAGGTTGGGTGAAAATGTCGCGGTGGGAGAGAACTGACTTAGAGAAAGGAAAGAATGTTGTGTGTTATATTAGTGGGTTGTCCGTAAGAGAAACCGAGAGGCATTTAAACATACCCGAGTCAACTGTTTTGGATGTACTGAATAAGTGGAAGACACATGGTGTTCCTGAAGAAGCAAAACGTACCAGCAGAGAAAATCAGTGATAGATTGTGTCCAAGCCTCAGGAGAGTCGTTACAGCTAATGAACGGAGTACTGCCCAAGACCT
This sequence comes from Macrothele yani, assembly GCA_039090855.1. NCBI lineage: Eukaryota > Metazoa > Arthropoda > Arachnida > Araneae > Macrothelidae > Macrothele > Macrothele yani. The sequence goes on along the minus strand of CM077002.1, from coordinate 33,508,720 downwards.
CAGTACACAGGTGAGTAAAAAGGCTGGAACCTTGGTATGTACACGTACCATTCACAGAGAACTTCATTCCATGGGTTACTGTGGTCGTGCTGCTGCTCATAAGCCTTTCATCTCCACTCAGAATGCTACTCGTCATTGAGCATGGTGTGAAGAACATTTCTTGTGGACCGTAGATCGATGGAAACGAGTCCTATGGACTGATGAATGATGAATCCAGATACACGATCCATCAGTCTGATGGCCGTGTGTGGGTATGGCAGCAGCCGGGGGAAAGTTTTACCACAGTGTACTGTTCATACTGTCAAGTTTGGAGCTGGCAGTGTACTTGTGTGGGGGTGTAATTCATGGTATGGTCCCGGCCCATTGATCATCGCCGGCAAACCTGTTAACCAGCTCGTCTACCTCGATATTATGGACAATTATGCTCTACCAACTCTGTGGCAATACTGTGGAACCGAGCCTTGTTGGTACCAGCGGGATAATGCACTGAGCCATAAAGCAAGGACTCGTACCGCGTGGTTTGATGATAATTCCATATTGTGTGTGGACTGGCCAGCACAGAGCCCTGATCTTTATCCCATATAGCACCTATAGGATGAATTACAGCACCGCATAAGAAGTTTGGAACCAAGGTCTACTACTAAGCAACAGTTAGCGGCAGCATTATGTACTGAATGGAAGCGCATGTTCCAAAAACTTGTCAAAAGCATGTCTCGAAGGGTCAGTGCATGCATTAAGGCCAAAGGTGGGCCGACACAGTACTGATGTATGTCAATAAATGCTATGTTTTTCCCTTCTAGGTGTCCGGTGACTTTTGTCAATATAGTGTGTATGCTACGTTGGTCAACTAATCACGCTCTTTCAGAAATAACATGGTCAATGGACCACATCCACTTTTTATAGGGGTGATCATAATTCAGTGATCACTCGATGTGTATATATATATATACAGGGTGCACAGGAAAGTCTCCTTAGCCTGAAATAACTTTCGAATGGAGAGAGGTACAGTTATGCAAGTGAGATAACAGTGTAGTTAAGCGACTACGCCCGATCGAATGCAACCGATAGCAGCGCCCCTAGTGCTGTAATGCGGAAGTTAGCCATTATAAATTGAAAACGAAAAGAGATAGAGCATCAATTAATTAGTACAAAACGACATTTGTTTCACACGGATAAGATAAATTGCCGCCTGAATACCCTAAAATGTCCGAAATCGAGGCACGACCTTTCGTGTGAATGTTTGAAGGGAACAGGCATAGGTATGAGCAAATACACACAATTTACAGGGATCGCATTTCTCCTAAAATTATAACTAAAATTTGCTATTCTTCCTAAAATTTTCGTAAGCTTATTTTTAAAATTACAACCGTTATTAACGCCAATAAATTTACCATTACGGTAAGGTAAAAAGACCTGTTATTGTAGAAACACAGCCTATATGCTGTGCTGCTGAAGGGAGGGGAAATGACGCCATCGGGATGCACTTGCTTCGGGGCGGGCGCTCCACTTTTGTGCCTTCGGACAGTTTTCGAGAGTAACAAGAGATCTAAGGAAAAAGGGGAGGGGTCATTTGCAATTCGGCAAGATATAAAAGAATTCACTGTTTCCTGAAAAATGAGCTAACTCCTTGCTATTTAGCATTAATTTCATTTTCACACCAAAATTTTGAAAAGTTTTCATTATGTTATCAGAGTGAAGAACCAAAAATACACCACTTATATTCTGATTTAAATATTTTAATGAGGAATGTTATGGCTCAGTTTATCCAAGATGACGTTATTGCAGGGAAATTTGGAGAAGACCTAAAGAATGTAGATTTTGAAAACAAAAATTCATGGAAAAAACTAGGGGAGTTAGAAGTTGGTATGAAGACAAAAAATCTCCTCAGGAATGTTCAGGAGACCAGGCAGAAATTATTTCTCTTAGATGTTAGATCATCACTAATTGCAACCACAAAATATTTAAAGTCAAATTTGCCATTCTGCAATCAAAAGCTAAGAGACATAGAAGTTTTAAAAGTAAAAGAACCAAAGAAAGAGTCAACTCAACTTTCAGTCACTGAAGGACTTTCGGAAATAACCAGAATTTCAAGTGTTTTGCATCTTTCTGAGGAACAAATTGATAGAGTAAGAGAAGAGTGGAAACTTTTAAATTCTGATAGTTCAACTCTAGATGAACTAGTGAAATTTTCAGAGGAAGGGCATATTCCAGTGCAGATTGATCATTACTGGTGTAATATATTTAGTATTAAAGACTCTAGCGGAAAAGAAAAATACTCAAATCTTGCTAAACTCATCAAGTCAATTTTAGTTTTACCTCATGGTAATGCTGATGCAGAAAGGGGATTTTCGGTTAACACTGCTCTGTTAAGGAAGGACAAGGCTAACTTAAAAGACTCAACTATAACATCATTAAGAATAGTTAAAGGGGCCATTAAACACTATGGATGTGTAAGTAAAGTTCCCATAACAAGAAATTTGTTAAATAGTGTTCGTGATTCACATAAATTTTATAAAGAGTATGTTGATAAGCTGAAGGAAGAAGAATCAAAAAAGGTAAAAGAAAGGAAGCGGAAAGAGAGGAAAAATAAGGAAAAGCAGCTAGAGAAAAAAAGAAAAGCTGAGTTTGATGACAAAATAAAAGAAAATGATGCAGAAATAAATAGGCTTAAAAAAGATAAAGAAGCCTCCCTAGCAGTAATTCAAGAGAGAACAGAAAGAATGAAAAAAGCTGTAGAAAAACAAAATACTGTTGAAATAGCAGTTGCCTCTAACTTGATCATACAAGGTTCAGCTGAAATAAAGAAAACTGAAAGTAAATTAGTTGTGGTGGAAGCAGAAAAAGATAGGCTTATCAGGAAAAGGTTAAAACAATAATATGAAAAAAGTAATTCAGTGAACAATTGTACATAGTTCTTGGTTTTCAATTACCTTTTTAGGATATTATAATTTAATGTGAAACCTGAAAACTTTACTGTGAAAATTGTCAATTGCTTCTGGTTCAACAGCATATTAATGTTCAAAGTGAAACTTGAATGTGATAAATATACTTGAATATAATAACACGTGAAAAGATAAGAACTGAACATTAGAAGTAAATCATACTTAAACTTTAGACATTAGACGTTATGCAAAAAATTTGGGTGTGAACTTCGACCATATATACTAATGGACTGCGCATTGGCAATAGCTGCATCAAAGCCGCCATGGCTCAAACATTGGGCACGTCATCATCAGACTCCAAATTTCGTGTAAAAATGCTGTTATAATTGCTAATTTACGCTGCAGAACTTCAGTGTTTTTGGTGTATTATGTGAATGCGCCTCATATATAATGAAAGCTCTTCAGGTAAGTTTACTTATGAGCTATATACATGCATGATCGGGTTGTTTACATTTCGTGATTTATAATGTGATGAACATTAGCGAAGAATTTGGAACATGCATTCCATTTTTTTTTTCTTAAGTTACTATATTTTTATATCAATAGCTGCAAGTTTCTGGTTAAGTAATTGAACTTTATTGACTTAGGTATTTAATTCGTTTCTTACCAATGAAAAATCATAGAACTTCCTTTACTATATCGCTCAGAGCAACCGTAAGCACAGCAGGTGTAACCCATCTTTTTGACTGATGTCATGTGATTTTATGTTGGAGCCAGAAATTTTGATGTCATGCACAGTCTATCAGTATATATGATTGAAGGGTGTGAAGCAAACTCTTTACAATGTATACGAAGTTGTTTTACTAAATGTATACAAATATACATCTAGTTTTTATTGAAATACACTCCTAAAATTTTCCTAAAATTTTTCTAAAAATTCCTAAAATTCCTACCTAAAATTTTCCAGAAGTATGCTATGATCCCTGAATTTATTGCATAAATGCGTACTTGTGCCAATACAGTTTGATGACGTTAGGCAAAACAAAAACAAAAAAGGCAAACTGGCGCACAGTGATAAAAAGTTAATGTCCAGTATTTTCGAAGAGTTCGCCATTGCCCACTGAGCCATCTCATTACATTTGTGATGATAACTGCACTTAGATGTGGCTCAGCTGGAAAACAAATGGGATATTCCCGTGCAGCTAGTGCCGCGTTTCATTGGCATTTGCCGTAAGTAAGCACCATCTCGCAATGTTGGGAGTGAATGAAGCTTGCCATTCTCACACAGCATACGTAGACCTAAACTTCTGATCAGGGTACATCCTGCTACTGGTTTTTATATCGTAGGTATGGTACAACGCCACAATCTGCATTTGCATACGGCTACATTTGCAAAATGTGAATATGCAGATTCGAATAGTCGTGCATCGATTTCGGACATTTTAGGGTATTCAGGTGACAATTTATCTTATCCGTCTGAAACAAATGTCGTTTTGTACTAATTAATTGATGCTCTACAACTTTGTAATTGGAAATTTTGCTCTATCTCTTTTCGTTTTCGATTTGCAATGGCTAACTTCAGCATTTCGCCACTAGGGGCGCTGCTATCGGTTACATTCGATCGGGCGTAGTCGCTTTACTATACCGTTATCTCACTTGCATAACTGTACCTCTCTCTGTTCGCAAGTTATTTCAGGCTAAAGGGACTTTCCTATGCAACCTGTATATATATATAACAGAAATTTTTATCAGTAATCCCACTGTTCTGAGATGTCACATCCTGCTGCACTTCTAAGAATTTATTGTTGTTCCACAAAACAGGGTTAAAACTGTTACCAAAAATAGCATTCATATTTTTCAAAGTACGAAGTTAAAAGCAGAATTTATTTTAATTTCTTCTTTGCAGCATGTTTGTGTTTCATTCATGCATTTATTTGAACTGTTTCCATGTGCTTTCTTCTGTAAGAAATGGTTAGTCAACATTTCTCCTGCCGCCCCGGTGGCACAGTGGTCTAAGGCGCTGGCCTCTGATCATTCGTCCGTAAGGGGTCCGGGTTCGAATCCCGGTCAGGCATGGATGTTGTGTTTGTCTTACGGCACTGGCTCTCTCCCTTCCCTGGAACCAGTGACCCTAAATTAGGGACAGGCGACTGCTTATAGCCCATTGAGTTGCTCACGGTGGTCGTTAAACCCTCCAATCAAAAAAAAAAAAAAAAAAAAAAAAAAAAAAACATTTCTCCCTTCATTTTTGCTGAGCTATGTTATGGTAGCACAAATCAGTCTTTTTGGCTAAAAGTAGCACCAGTAATTCGTGGTGCTGTGAAAACTGTATTTACGAACTGGAATTCATAATCAGTACTCTCTAAGAACAATTATTAACCTCAAATAAATAAATAAGATAATAAAAGAAAAAGCATTCAGGCTTTTCAATTCCATCTCATTTTTACATTAGCCCATTAAATTACTGAAAATAATGTAAAAGATATGAGAATATAGAAAAATTGTTTTACAAGAGATTACAAGATTTTGGGGTGCAGCACTCTTACAATGAATTTGTTTCCTAAATAGTGATTTTTGTCAGGTGCGACGCTTAACCCAAAAATGATAGTAATATGTAATTTAGCAGGAAGTTTTCAAATATTTTTTAGTTTAATATTCATTTACAAAACAAATGTCAAATTTGGAGAAATATCTCGTGAATCTGTGCTACTGTATCACTGCGGCTTTTTATGCGTAATTCATGCTTAAATTTTAGAGTGCGTAATGTAATATGAAGGTCACTGAGCAACACAAAATTCCAAACGTGTCACTGTTATTAATTTCCACATAGGCCAAGTTTTATGGTGTACCTGTAAAATTTTCAAAAATTGTACTTGTTTTATGGTTATTTTATGAAATGGCGTATTTTATTGATTTTCAAATATTTTTTTCCGAGCTAGATCAGTGCCTTCTAGGTATGACCTGAAAATTTTAAAGTTAAAATAAGTGGCCTGAAGCTCTATCACACATCTATATTCTAATTTATCTGATCCCAATTTTATCCACTTCCCAACTCTCTCTCTCTCTGCTCGCAACCTAGCAGAGAAGACTCACTAAAAACACTGTAGGATTAGGATTGGTAAAAAAACTACTCTCACATGAAACTTTTTTTAAAGGTATTCTAACATGTTGGCACAAAAATCAAAACCTCTTTTAAGTTGAAGTAAAAAGTTACTGCAATATTGTTGTATAGTTTTGCAGTTACAAATGAAATTTTTATCTTTGTGTGCAGCCTAATGATAGAGCGTACTGTGAAATAATTATGTATGGATTGCATTGTAATCACTATAAGCTTGATATACTGCCAAATATCGTAACCATGGCATATGAAATCAATATGTTTAATTAAGATGTTTTACATCAGTCAATCAGACATATTGAATAAATGTTCCATGAATTTTTTACAGATTTGATTTCAATTCTTGAAAATTGGCAGGCCTGATATTCTCATGTCTGCTTACCTGCACAGTATTCTAGCATGTACAAGTATTTGGCACAAACCATGTGACCATTGGTTGAAAACAATAAATATGTTCTTGTCTACAATGAATTTCCTTGATAACTGATATGACTGATATCACACCTTCAGTCCACATTTTTCTGAGTCTATATCTTGGTTCCTAGATAGTGCCTTGCATCTTTTGCCTGGTACCATAGAATTTAACACCTGTTTTAGCAATCTTTCATCTCCCATCCAACATCCATATTATTACACAAACATACTATAATTACATCACCATACCAAACTCAGGGGTACATGTTTTTGAATTATAGGGTTGATGCTATTCTTGAATAGTAGGGGTGATAACATTAAGCAAAAATGGAGTAAAATCCTACTTCAGGAGCTGATGATATGCATATTGAAGTTGCATCTCTTCTGTATTCAGAATGCATTTACATTTATTTTGATTGCTTTTTTATTTCAGAATAGAAACATAGCAATCATAACCTTATTTGGAATTTTTATTATTACTTATTCAGGAATGTAACCTTCTGTATATTCAATGTCATTAAGTTGCATTCTGAATATTTACAAAAACAACATTTTGTTTCAGAACAAGCACATGAGTGTGCAACAGGCTAGAATTATGCTAAAAATCATCTGTAAAAGTCAGAGAATTTTGTGTGAGGAAATGAGTGTGAACCGTGTGTGTGATCACCTGCCATTTGAAAGGTTTTCAAAACACTTATTTCAAATACAGCTATCTTTTGGATGGCTTTTGTTGCTGACAAGTGGTGTACCCTGTCTCACTAAGTATAAACATGATATGTAAACCTGTAAAACAATTTTGAATTTGAATTGGAGCTAAATATTGCTTTGTTAGTTCACCCATAAAAAAAACAATAAAACCTCTAATTATTTTTTATTTTATTTTTTTAATGAAATGTGGGTGACTGTGCTTTGTATTTTAGGACTAACTGTATTGTCTTTAAATCTAAAAGTCATTTTTGAGCATAGTAATATAAACACCTAATTCAATCCAGTGGAGATTTTATGCATCTTAATTTATTAAATGGAATTCAGTGAAACTGTCTTATTACTATCGTCCTATAACTAACATTTTTTCCCTTCTTCTTGTAGGCTGTTACAGATCCTCAAGCATTTGCAAGGAAGAAAATAAAAAAGCAGCAGAGCAAAAAGAAAGTTAAAAAACGAAAAATTATGAGCAGAAAAAAATAAATTATTTTAATATTTTTTATTGCGTGTTATTTTATTGTCATTCTGACAAAATGTAAATAAACAGTTATTTTTGAACTACGCATTCTCTGTGGCTAATTCTAAAGTGACTCTATGTAATATTTGCAAAAATTGTTGTACAGTGAAACCTCTGAATAACTGTCACTGCTTGGACTGGGAAAAAGTGAAAGTTGTTAAGGGGTAGCCATTGTTTGGAGGTTAAGCCGGTGTTGAGATTGCTAGGCCGTTACGTTTCTGCAGAAGCAGAGTAAATATATGAAGCTCGTGCACTATAAAGAAAACATTGCAGTACTTTTCCAAATGCTGACAGTAGAATAAAACTAAATATAACAATAGATAATTCATGGTGTAAATGATTTTAAGAAAATAGTGTCTGGTGTTAAGCAGCCTGTAGAAATAGCAAGCTAGGAGATTAGCTTTAGGGTATGCTGTAGGAGAGAAAAACGTTAGTAAAGCATTACTGTACAGTTAGTTGGCCATGCACCGTAAAGCAGCAACAGAGTCCACAGGGACCAAACTAAGAGACATTACCCCAAACAGGCAAAATTTCATGCCCCATCAACCACTTCTGCTGCCCTGTGAGCATTTGAAACATACATGGAAGCTACAGCTTGCTTTACATAGAACTAAATGTTTAACCCCTTTCTTTTCACTTAACCCTTTAATCAGCTGGAACAAATCAATTCAGAGTTATTGTTAACAATATAGGCTGAAATCAGCTCGAACAAATATATTCGCTGTCTAAGAAGTGGGCCGAATGCGACAGAAACGAGTGAACCTGTGCATCAGAAATTGTTGTTTTTATCTTAGGTTTGTCATTCTAAGTGGTCATTTGGGGGTATGATTGTCCGTAATCCTTCTTGTTTGATTACCTTTTCTGCTAAGAATGCTATGAAAAGGGTGACGAACCTAAGAAAGAAGAGAAAAGATGTTTGAGTAACTTGTTTCTCCCCTGGGACACGACCAGTGAATTGGTCCAATCCCCGGGGAGCGTGCAGGCGTTTCTTCGTAGTGGTTTAGAAGCAAAGCACAGGAGGTGCGGATAGGTTCCCGCTCAACGTGCCTCTGACAAGTTTGCTCAGAACATAAACAGCTTTTCTCAAAGCTTTTGATCCCAACCAATCCAGTCCCCACAGCATCGACGTTGCACTGCCCCCCCCCCCCTCATCAGGACAGACGAACAAAAACCATCTTGCTCAGGCCTCCAGAACCCAGACTCGGGGGTGGTGGAAGCACAGTGATCCAAGTGAGCGCATGCTTAGAGAACTCTTGGGTTGTTCCGAGAGATGAACGAGCTCTTGGACAACCCAAACACCAGGGTGTTCCACAATGTTAGGGACTAATGCGTCTGATTCTTGATCGGATGCAGGTCAGGAGACCCTGACCAGACAGCAACTGGAAATTGAACAACTAAAATGCGGACTGATAGAGAGAGAGAGAGAGAGAGAAGTGAGTCCAGTCAGCCGAGACAGTGGACGTACGCTGAAGCCGTCGAAGTTAAGCCAAAGACAGAGGGACTGAAAAATTTCAGTCAAAACACATGCTCCTGGTCTATCCAAAGGACCCGGAGCATATTCCAGCAGAAGCAGAGTTCTGGAGAGATGTCGAGGGAGACTTCAACCCAGGACGACTGGGAATAGGAGTTAAAGGACTGAAATGAGTGAGCAAAGGTTGGATGCTCATTGAATGCCAGAAGGCAGAAGGGATAAACTGCTGGAACACTACCAGCAGAATGATTACCTGCATCCACACTAAGAATTGAAGCATCCAGCTAAAAAATTATCAAGGCTGATCATGCATGGAGATACATGCAAGGATTTGGAAGCAATTGAGCATGACTTCCTACAGCAAAATGAGCTCAAATACTCTGAGAGGTGTAGGATGCCCTTCCCCATAAAGGGCCGGGGGAAGAATAGTAAAATGCACTGGATGATCCAAGTGGCCCCAATGGATTTCAAAACACTCATTAAAAAAGCCAAGGTCAATCTTGGCTGGAGGATTCTTCTCTGCCGAGAATTCCTTAGAGAAACCTGTTGCTTCAAATGCAATGGGTTTGGGCACCATAAAGTAAATTGCCCATCAGTGTTCAAGAGCTGTGCACGCTGCAGCCAAGCAGGTCACAGGCATGGAAACTGCCCCAATGAAAGCTCGATGCCCCAACTGCCAGAAGGCAAATGAGCATTTCCACCTTAAATTAGAGACAACTCACTCAAGCCTGGAGACAGACTGCCCTAGTCTCAGATGTGAACTGGAGCAACAATGAATGAAATCAAATCAACTATGGATGAACACCAGCAACTGCTCATCAACAGGACTATGATCCCAAATTTTCGGTGTAACGCTGAATGTGCGTTTCTTTGTGCTTGCAACTTTGCTGATAAAAATGTGTCACTGTGCATATGTCTTTAACTAATTGTTGTTGTTGTTGTTGTGTGTGTGTGTGTGTGTGTGTGTGTGTGTGTGTGTGTGTGTGTGTGTGTGTGTGTTCGAACTGTGAAATAAAAGCCTTGTGCTCTAAAAACGATTGTTCGCGATGAACCAATCTCCCAGAGGCACTCAATAGTCCTCACAGTTCACGCCATCTGTCCTTGAGTCCGAACCCTTGGTTCCTCTGGCTTAATAATGGGAGTAGTATCGTAACATTTACGGAGGTAAATGTGCATAGTGATGTACATCTATCCTTGCAGGTTCCTTTGATAGGCAGAGCAAGCAGATGCAATCAGTAACTTACCCTGCGGCATGATGTCCATGCCCAGGGGAGTACTCCTTCCGAATCATTCCTTGGGTGATGGAACAAAGAATAAAGGACTGTAAGGAAATCCGACTAATACTGTGAGACCAAGGACTATAAGGGAGCATTAACGACCAGCGACAGATTTTTTTGGTACTCTTGATATGAAAGAGGGAAAGGAATGGTTTTGCCGTAGCATTTGCATAGCCTGGTCACTATGAGAACACTTCTGTTTGAGGAGTGCATGAAAATTTGGACAACTTTTGGTTTAGGTACATTGACTGTTTAAATTGTTAAGCATACCACTGTACCAACCATAATCCAACCCATTCTGCCTTTAGCAATAAATGTTCTTTATCCTTATCCCACTTGCCGAAGTACCAAAAGACAGGGTGTTTATTAGATCTCTTTCAGGACAGATTGGGGTGTTTGTTGACCACTGTTAAGATGTTTCGTTGTTCGGTTAATGTTAATCCTACAGAAGCTGTTCAGCACCAATGAAAACTTGCTGTTGCCTGGAGGCATCCATTAATAGAGATTTTGCTATATTTTTGGCTGGACATAGTCCTCCAGAACTATGTGAGGGAAAGCAGAGGTTAGTGATATTTTCTAAAGGTGCAAAATGAACAATTTTGCTATGGCTAACTGTTGTCAGTAGTATCAACTTATCTCAGCGTTCTTTGTGGGATGAATGCTACCTTCCAGCATATGAAGCCCCTGAACCCAAGAAGTATGCCTGAAAGAAAGCTGCCTGATTCTTGTTGATAAAGACAAGTCTTTCTGTTGGTGACGGCTATGTGATTTGCAAAAATATGAGGAAATCACAGCATTTCCTTGTATATTTCCAAATTTTCCATCCAAACACCAGGGCATCTTGTAGGAATTTTTGTAGAAGAAAATGGCTTACGAAACTGAATTGAAATTCTTGTCCAGACTATCAGTGGTAGTGGCATCATATTTTTTTACCTTGTTTCAAGACTTTCAGAATTTGCACCAGAAAATGTTACGCACGTATTTCTCGATGTATTGAGATTTTTAAAAAAATGTTTTCCATACGCTATTTTTTCAGGTAGAACCATTTAATGGTGGTTTTATCTGCTGTAACTTTTAACATGTTATATTTCCTTTTAGTGGAAAGCAATTTCTGGGTTGGAAGTTATTAATATTCGCTGCGAATATTAATAACTTCCAACCCAGAAATTGCTTTCCACTAAAAGGAAATATAACATGTTAAAAGTTACAGCAGATAAAACCACCATTAAATGGTTCTACCTGAAAAAATAACCAGAAAATGTGTGCCCTTAATAATATCTAGGGAGTCCCAATTTATGGTATGGCATGTATATATATTTATATAGTCCAGTTGTATTTCAATATCTCTCATGAATGACATATCCATTTGTCCAAGAAAATCCAGACACAGAAACATTTGACTCTAACCCAGGAGTCAGAGTTGTTGCTGAAATTTTTGACTTTTTGGTCCTGAAAGTTCTTATTTTGTACTACAGCAGATTTTTGTTTAATTGGGCCAAAGTGTTCTATCTCTGATGTGTCCCAATTAACTGGAATGTACTGCATTTGTTCTGAACTCTTGAAATTTTGAAAAGATAATAATTCACTTTTGAAATTTTACTGTCTTAGATAAACAATTATTAAGGAGCATGATTACACCAAATTAATGAACCTTGGTATAATATCCAGTGATTTTTTATTGGTGTAAAGCAAACTGCCATAGCCGAGCTTGCGCTCACTAATGGGTGGCTGGCTTTCCATATAGGTTAGTATCAACCAGCCTTGAAAAAGCCACCCGTAGATGAGCAAAAGCTCGGCTATGTTAGTTTATTTTACACCAATAAAAAATCAACGGATGTTATAACAAGGTTTATTTTATTTTATTTTCTGTTTGGTTTTGAAAGCAAATGCACTTCGCAATAGGGGTGGTGCAGTGGTCTAAGCGATGGCTTCTGGTCATTCGATGGTTCGAATCCTGGTGAGGCATGGATGTTGTGTTTGTTTACGGTACTGGCTCTCTCCCTTCTCTGGAACCAATGGCCGTAAATTAGGGACGGGTGACTGCTTATAGTAGCCCAGTTGAGTTGCTCACACACAATGGTCGTTAAAATTCCAATAAAAAAAATTAAAAAATTGCAATAATGAACTTGTCCTGAGTTAGAATGTTACGACTGCTGATCATAAGCCTTCCTGCTCCCTCACCCCTGCAAGCGATAACAGACAGCAATAGCTCCTGCCACTAATTACTTCAGGTCAGAACAAGGTCAAAGACCAGCTGCTGGCTTCCATGAAGCATGCTGCCCTAAGACATAATAGCAGCATTTCTCTATATGTCTTAATAAGAAAATTTATGCAGAATTCAAAAAGTTGTCATGGGATTCAAGTGAAATTTGCAGGGTAAGCTCATAGGATCAAGTTATGGCACCTGTAAAAAACAGCTATTTTAATAAGAATTTTGAAAAATTAAGTTTTCTCAATTTTTATCCTGGGTAAGAAAGGAGGGTAGAATGGGTGGAGCATCAAAGATTGCAATCGGCTGTTTATGTTATTATAATTTATTTATTTCAGTATTCATTTATTTTAATCGATATGATCAATACATACATTCCACACACACATTTATTTGATATGCCAGTAGACATATCGACTAAATGTTTATTCAAGTTGGGGAGGGGGGTTGCAGATCAATTCTTGAGAAGTTTGCAGTCTGCAGTGTTGTTGTTCTTGGTGGTTTAGATAAGGTTACGCTATCCATTTTGAAAAAGAACTATCTTGTGACAGATGTGCTCCTGTGTACACGTGACATGCAGAGCCGTTGAGGGGGATTCAGGGCCGTAGCTAACAGCAGCTTGAGGGAGCTCAGCCCCCTGCCCCAATACACACTGTTGTAATTTCTTTGAACTTTTATTTTAGTTTTTTTATGAAAATGACTTGCATTTCATCATAGGCATAAATGCTTTTTCTTTATTTTGTCGTGCACAATGTTGTCAGTAAGGTGGAGACTAATATTCTTACGTGGTTTGGCCATGTTGAAAGAATGAGTGATGTGATGCTTACTAAGAAAAAAATTTCAGCCCAAATGGCAGGAAAGAAAGGCAGAGGAAAGCCAAGGAAGTTATGGAAGGATCAGATTCAGGAGTGTCTGCATGAGAAAAAGATCATAAATATGAAAAACAGAAAGTTTTGTGTACATCGCGTGATGGATGTCAGTGAAGCCTGAGTTGTGTGTCAAGATCGCTGTAAATGGAGAAGTTAGATATGGAAGTAGTAAGTAAATAATCAGTAAAAATTTATCTTGTACGTATTGTTTACGCCCGAACCCTTCATTTCTTTGTAGAGCTAACCACTGAATCGGAGAGAACAGCTTAGTGATATGTATGTATGTACGGATGTATTACCTTTTTTAAAAACAAGAAAAACTGAAGTGATACAGCACAAACGATGAAGGATGAATAACTACTAAGAAATTGCTTTTAAAGATGAACATTAGGGGCAGCTGATTCTGTGCCTCATGGTAACAGGGTTTGTTGAGTTGTTCTGGGGCTGCCGAGGAAAGGCTTGCAAGCGTTGTCCAATGGGATAATATACACTGGTGTTCAAAATTAAGTTGTCAAAAAAAATCTTGAATAACGCAAAATCCACACAACAGAGTTTAACGACAGCTGCTACGAACATATATCGATAACGCAGCAATACACAACAGAAAAGGAAATGCCATCTCCGCACGACGAGGAAGCATGCGTGCAAGTGGCAAGGAAGCAACCGAATGCAGCAAGTGGCGCGAATTTCAAGGGGCTAATAAGGTAGTGTGATTACCCCAAACAGCAATATGCTCTCACAATCAGCCCTCATGCTTTTTACAAGTCTGTGCATGAGAGTTTGTCGCAATAAATGCCACTCCTCCGCTGAGGTGCGTCAGAGTCCTCGGAGGGGCTGCCGGCTTGCAATTGCTCTTCCCAGGGTATCCCAAACATGCTCTATCGAGTTCAGATCCATAGATCTCGCAGGCCACTCCATCCTGTGAACATCCTCACTCTCCATGCGTTTGTCGACTAGCCAAGCCCTATGGGGACGGGTGTTATCGTCCATAAAAACGAACTGGGGACCAACAGCTTACCTATAAGCCGTACATAGGGCTCTAGGATGTGTCATCTCTGTAGCATGCAGCAGTCAGCGTGCCTCCTGGAAGCACGTGTAGTGGCGTGCGTCCATCCAACATGATACCAACCCAAACCAGGAGTCCTCCACCACCATAGTGGTCAATTTCCCCAATGTTGGAGGGAAGATTTCGTCTTCTCGCCTCTCTCCAAAATGTACGCACGTTGAGAATCAGTGTTTAAGCTGTGCCACGACTTGTCACTGAAGATAACATAGGCCTATTAATTGATCGGAGGTTCAGGGGTGATGTTGTTGGGTCCAATTCAGACGGACCCTTTTGTGAGATGCGCAGAGTAGAATACAGACCATTGGCTTTCTAGCATACAGACCTCTCTCTTGGAGTCTTCTGTGAGCTGTTGAGCTTTATATCGCAGTTCTCGTAGCAGAGGAGAGCTACTGCGAGTTTCCTGGCTATTTATTCCCTATGGCAGCGAGCTGTTAGAGATAAATACCATACCGATCGTCTTGACCTGTTGTAGCACGTGGGCGTTCTTGTCCCGACCTTCTGGTTATTGATCTGGTTTCCTGGAACTTCTCCAGAGATTGAAGACCACTTGCCTCGACACATTCAGCCATCTTGCTACCTCAGCTTGCGATTGCCCTGCTTCCGGTCTACCGATAGCTCTCCATCGTAAAGAGTCTTCTAAGCGATGGTGTGGAACAATTCTTCCACTAACAGTCCAACTCAAGACACATTCAGCCATCTTTTTTTTTTTGATTGGAGGTTTAACGACCACCGTGAGCAACTCAATGGGCTATAAGCAGTCGCCCGTCCCTAATTTAGGGTCACTGGTTCCAGGGAAGGGAGAGAGCCAGTGCCGTAAGACAACAACAACATCCATGCCTGATCAGCCATCTTGTTACCTCAGCTTGTGATTGCCCTACTTCCATTCTTCCGATAGCTTTCCACCGGAAAGTCTTCTAAGCCGCCTCGGTGGCGTAGTGGTCTAAGCAATGGCCTCTGATCATTCGTCCGTAAGAGGTCCGGGTTCAAATCCCGGTGAGGCATGGATGTTGTGTTTGTCTTACGGCACTGGCTCTCTCCCTTCCCTGAAACCAGTGACCCTAGATCAGGAACGGGCGACTGCTTATAGCCCATTGAGTTGCTCACGGTGGTCGTTAAACCTCCAATAAAAAAAAAAAACCTCCAATCAAAAAAAAAAAAAAAGTGTTCTAAGCGATGGTAGGAAGTCCTTCTTGGGCTAGCAGCCCAATTCAAGCTTCAGTTGTGGCACCCCTCTCAAAACAACGTTCATCAAGGTCGCTTGCCTGTTAGCTCGATGACGTATAGTCGTCATTTGCATATTTCTATAGGAGCTAGCACAATGTTGCTTGGGTACGTCAACTTAATATTTCCCCTCACACATGTCTCTGAAAAATCTTTCAATCGATCGTCTCGTTTTGGACATATTTTCAAATTTGTATTTGCAACGTTAATTTTTGACACCAGTGTGCATGCTGAATTTAATGGTAGGTCCATTGGTGTCGCCGTGTATGGAAGCATATGGGCTCCTTGTAGGAACGTTCGGTACATCTTAACTATGTGTGATCCAGTATCTTGCTGAAAAACAGCTTCCGTGACAACACTCAGAAACCGATACAACACGAGCTGTTAAACATCATTCACGAATGACCGAGCTGTCGCCATGCCTTTTATGCGTGGCCGCCTGTCGTAACTAAGGGCATCCCATACGAGGTTGCTGGTTAGCGAGCAATGTGCTGCTCGCGGACAACAGCTGGATCTTCTCTGTCGGCACCGACGCAGAATCGGGACTCATCGCTGAACACGACACGGTATCATTCATGTCGTCATGAAGCTGTACTACACCACTCCAGTTGAGCACGGTGATGCCCCACCGTTAACAAAGTTGACGAAATGACTGCCGGGAACGCAGACCTGCCTCCATTCACCTACCATTGTGCCGTGGATGGCCCTGTGGTTAGTGTAGCCGCCTTCCAACCATATGGTTGGAGGCTGGAATTGAACCCGACTCCCTAACCACTAACTATTCGCTGTGCTTCTGAGAGCACGGCGCTTTCTCGGGGTGCTGGACCCCCTGTTGCAAAGAAGGTCATCTATTCTACTGACTTTCTTTCTGGTTTCCGTGTGGCTTTCCTGTCTGACCCTCTAGCCATAATCTCCTAGCTTCCTACTTCTAACGGTTGTTTAAGACCTGGGGTCAGACACTACTTTACTAAAGCTCTCTACATAGATCTCTGTTTCCGTCAATCTTCGGTTCGCTGGCCAAGTCGTGGCGGGATGTACATTTTCTTCCCTCTACAGCCCGTTGAATGCTCGATGCAGCCGCCTGTAGCTCCGCGACGAATATGCCGATCGATGCATGCGCCTGACTACACCGGTCCAAGTACGTTGTTTTTGGATCTCTCCAAGGAGTACCGAAACTCGTTATGTTTCAAGAGACAATTCCCTGGGCTACCTCCACTAAGTACCTAGGGCTCCAACTAGATTGTCAACTTTCGTGGATGGCGAACACCAGGTACCGCACGAATAAAGCCGGACAATGCCTTGGACAGCTAGCTCCACTACTCCGCCAGAGAAGTTTCCCTACAACACTGCACAACGTACTGCTGTACAAGAAGGTCTTCAGGCTGGTGTTTACCTACGCCTCCTCCATCTGGATCGGTATTAGTAGGAAACAGCGAGTGAGAATCGAGAGGGTGCTGAGCCGAGCACTTCGAATGATCACTGGAGCTCCCCCTTGGACCTCACTTCGGAACCTGAGGAACAGACTAGGAATCGAGAAGGTACATGAGTTTTCCATCAGACTCGCCAGAAAGTTCTTCAAGAAAGCGGAAACCCGCCCTAATGGACTTGTTAGGGGCGCGGTTGATTACAATCCCAGAGAAATCATTAGGTATCCCAGAACTAAGGCGGTGGTCGTTGATACCCCTTGACAGAGAGAGTATATGAACACTGGTGGGTGTTACACCACCACACCCTTCTTTTTCAGTTTGGCATCGGGATGGCGAAAATGGATTCTGCTCGGACATTTGAAATTGGTATCGTTGAGTTTCAGTCACACCCTGGTGCGTCGGGGGACTGGTAGGTATTGTGGTTCTCTGTGATGTTGTGCGGTGCTTCGTTCCCTTTTCCACCATCCACACAAAGTGGTGTCATGGATCACCCTCTCCTTTCACTACATTTTTCTGTTTGTCTTTCCTATTGAGTACACTTACTCAGATCTCCTAACTTCTCCTTTCTAAGGGCAGTTTTAGACCTGGGGTCAGACACTCTCTTCCTAAAACTTCTTCAAATATTGTATTGTGACCACCTCCTACTTTTGACGCGTAGCCAATGAAAGAAGGCGCGTGTCGTGAGCTCGCTTGGAGAGTATAATATAAGGTGTGTTGTAGGCAATCTGAAAACGTATCACTCGCTCGGGCCGTGGGTGGCCTAGTGGGCAACGTTCGTGACTGCCACGGAAAAGACCTCAGGTTCGATCCCAGCAGGTATGAACGCTTGATCCACTAAGCATCTGCCGTGCGTCGGATGAGCACGTTCAGCCGTCAGGCCCTGGGTACTGGCCCCCGGTAATAAATAAGGGCGTCTTCCTACCCCTTTCTACTTCGCTTCCTTTCACTTTCCTATCGGGTACTCTAGCCCAAATCTATTAGCTTCCTATTTCTACGGATTGTTTAAGACCTGGGGTCAGACACTTCCTTCCTAAAAATCCTCTACATATGATCTGATCTGAAAACATATCACTCGCTGTTGTCATGGATAAATAGAGCGATTTATCAGATTTCCAAAAGGTATTGTTATCGGCTTTCGGGCCAAGGGTGGCAGTATTTCTGAAACAGCGCAGTTTCTGAACTGTTTGCGTGCTGCTGTGGTTAAAGTGTATCGTGATTGGAGAAATGGCACTATTGCGAATAAGTGACGTGTAAGCTGCGAAGCACCATTGCCATTGATGTGAGAGGTGAACGTCGGCTTCGAAGGTGCGTGAGGGCCGATCTACACGCTACAGTAGAGCAACTCAATGCATATTAGCTCTTTGGGATAAAGCTTCGAATAATTGGGGCAGAGCAGCTTAATTGGGCCAATGTGTTCTAGTCCCAGTTAACCAGGAATCTACTGTACATATTTACCCCCCCCCCCTCCCTTAACTGTACAGCTTTAGTGACAAAAAAACTGAATTCCAATTTTTACGTGTGTTGTATTTTCAAACAGCCGAATCTTTGCACTTGCATTTTCATAGATGTTATTAATAATAATAATGTATGCATCTTCAATACCGCAGGATTTCAGAGCCATTGTAACTGCTGATGGTTTCACCGAATCAAAGGCTTTTTCATAATCGATAAAAGCCAAGCACAATGGAAGTTCATATTCCCTCGCTCTTTCAATTAGTTCTTTCAGTACGTGGATATGATCTATTATTGTGCTGTAGCCACTCCTGAATCCAGCTTGTTCTCTCGGTTGAGCCATGTCCAGTGTTACCTTCCAAGCAGTGTGAAAGAACTTTAGTGAAGATTTTATAAACCACTGATAGGATGCTGATAGGTCTGTAGTTCCTGAGATCCTCAATGTCACCTTTTTTATGTAGCAGGATCATTGTAGCATTGTTCCAATCCTCAGGAATCTTCCCTTCATTAAGGCATCGAGTGAAAACTTGGGCGAGCACCGTTTCAATTTCTCCACTTGCTTCTTGTATAATGTCTACAGTAATTCCTTCTTCTCCTGGAGCTTTTCTCCACTTCATGTTCTTGATTGCATGTGCAACTTCTGCTGGGAGGACTGGAAGAACTCTGGTGCTGGTACCTTTCATGATGTCTGGAGTACATGCATCATCTCTTTCATATAATTTGGAGTAGAAATCTTTCACTTTTGCCAAAATTTCGCCTCTATTTCTTGTTACAGAACCATCTTCTTTTCTCAGTGACATAATCTGTTTTCTTCCCTTACTCAGATGTCTATCTTTAGGCTTTGGTTGTTTTCAATCGCTTTCCTCACTAGTTCACAGTTGAATTTCCTTACGTCTTCAGTGATACTTTTCCGTAGTGTCTTGCATAGCTCTCTATATATTCCACTTTGGAAGTCACATCTTCTTTAGTTGTCCTCATCTCTCTTCTTTTTTGCATCAACATTTTGGTTTTTCCTGATAATTTGTTTAAACATTTTGGTTTT
The DNA here is from genome assembly GCA_039090855.1 of Macrothele yani. Lineage (NCBI taxonomy): Eukaryota > Metazoa > Arthropoda > Arachnida > Araneae > Macrothelidae > Macrothele > Macrothele yani. The sequence continues at coordinate 33,489,050 of CM077002.1, read as the reverse complement.
TCCTGATAATTTGTTTAAACATTTTGGTTTTTCCTGATAATTTGTTTACATGCAATTTGTTCTTAGACCCGGCTAATTTTGTTGCTGTTTCCATAAGAGCTTTGGTTATTTTTCTATTAACTTCAGAAATATCCACTTCTTCCGATGTTAAGCCTTCTAAAGCAGAGAATCTGTTCTTCAGTTCCAATTTGAAGGTATTATGATGTTTTTTAAGGTGGGTTATGTCAATACATTTTGTTTGTCTTATGAGCTTGCCACGTTCGAGTTTAGTGTTGAAGTGCATCTTACATCTCACCAATCTATGGTCACTACCTGTGTTGAACTTGTTTAGCACACTGCAGTCTTCTATGACGAATTTTTTGTTACACATAATAAAATCAATTTCACTTGTCGTCCCATTTGGATGTCTCCATGTCCATTTCCTGTGTGGCTCTTTTTCTTGAAAAAGGAGTTCAAGATGAAAAACCCTTCTGCCTCTCAGTGTATTTCCACTCTACGAGAGTATTTCCACGCTGGTTTCTGTTGCCGTGACCGAATTTACTTACTGAAGTTTCATTCTGTTGCCATTGCCCTATTTTTGCATTGAAATCTCCCATAATTATCTTCAAGTGCTGCTTACCTTTATTATTTTGATGACGAATTTCCTCATGAAATTCTTCAATTTCTTCTTCAGGATGACTTGTGGTGGGTGCTTAAGTTTGAATAATCTGAGCCTGGTATCTTCTCGAGAGTTGGATAATGAGTCGTGCAGCTGTGTCAGAGGAACTTTCAACTTCTACAACTTTATCCTTCAGTTTCTTGTTTATTATAAATCCAACACCACTAGTTCTGCCCGTATCAGTCCCACGATAGTAGAAGAGATGTCCACTTTTGAGGCCAATGAGATTTTCTCCTTACCTCACTTAGCCCGACGATGTCCCACTTGATCCTTTATAGTTCCTCTTCCAATTCAAGAAGCCTTGAATCGGAAGATAGGGAGCGTCCATTATATGTAGCCAAGGTCAGCATCAGATGGCAGCCTAGTCCGGTCCTCCGGGGATTCTTAGCACCCTCTGCCTTCATGTCGCACTGGCTGCTGCCTTGGCCAGGTACATTCCAGCTGCCAGAGACTGAGGGCCAAGATTTAAGTTGTGGAGTCATTTTAGAGGGGTTTGGCCATAACTCACCACGCTGGCCAAGCGGGTTGGTGAGTGTGGGATAGCATTTCCTCTAATCCCGATGGTATAGTTATATCGCTATTGGCGGTCGTCAGAGCCCCTTTAGTGGGAACAGGATGCACCACGAGAAGACGGGGTTGACATTTGTCAAGGAGAGGCTGTGATGTTATGCATCAGCTGAACTTATTGCATATATCCTTCCTTTATTATTGTGTTGTACATGTGCCTTCGTAGCACATCCCAGTTTTTTCGCTACTGTACTGTAATTTCTTTGCACCGTGCTTTTTGTGAATTGCTCTGTACATACCCTTTACTATCTTGTTATACGCATTTTGCACGTTTTGTTCTTGATTATTTAGAACACAAGCTCGTGCGTCCCGATCAGTTTTGTTTTCGTCAAATGTGCTTCTGTATTGCTTGCTCCGTGCTTTTCTGCCTTTGGTGTCGTGTCTTATGTTTTATCACAGAAACTGATTTGCATAATTATCAGTGTTGTGTTGTTTGTGTGTCTTCGTGGCACACCCCAGTTCTTTGCTACTGTACTGTAATTTCTTTGCACCGTGCTTTCTGTGAACTGCTCTGTACATACCTTCTAATAATTTGTTATACACATTTTGCTGGTTATGTATCTGTGTGTTGTTTCTTTTCTTTCGAACCACAAGCTCGCCTCCATCTGTGTGTGTTTTTTTCTTTCGAACAACAAGCTCGTGTGTCCCAACTACTATTGTTTTCGGCGAATGTGCTCCTCCTCTTTGTTTGCACCGTAATCTTCTGCCTTTCTATTTTGTCCGGTAACTGTATTGCATAACAGTATACATAATACATGCATTATCCATCTTCTGTTCATAAAATGTATGCCTCGGGTGTTGACACCCGATATTGTCTTTTATCATTCGATTTTTTTGTTTTGTTTTATGGGACGGTTTCCCACTTGCATCATGTATAGACCATCTCATTGTCACTCACTGTTTTGACATTAGTCGTTAAACCCCCAGAGAAAAAAACTTAAAACTTCACTGAAAATGAATGTTTTTCCATTCCATAGTCACTGCTAACTATATTGTGAAATAAAAGACGTGATCATATTTCCTGTTGTTTGAACGTGAAATTAAAGTTAAAAATCAGAACTTCAACTGTTCATCACCGTATGAGTAGGTAATGGTGTTTTTGAACTTTAATTTCTTAAAGAAAAGGACAAAATGCCTGCTCTGTTCCTTGATGCAGCAAGAAGTGACTAAAGAATGGCTGGCAAAACACGCATTTTTTACGGGAAATTAATTTAAAAAATCGGTATGTTTATTTAATGTAGCTCACTGTCGCGAAATCTATTTAACGGTTACTGAAATAGCAAGTTTGAAATTTAATTTCGCTTTAAAAAGTTCGGGAGGAGAGAATAAAAAGGCGAGCTCCATTGACTTATTTTAAAGGCATGTTTAAAAACGCCGTCCCGATGGCACAGTGATCTAAGCGTTGGCTTCTGATCATTCGCCCAAGATGGATCCGGGTTCAGTTCAAATCCCAGTGAGGCATGGATGTTGTATTTGTCTTACGGCACTGGCTCTCTCCCTTCCCTGGAACCAGATGGGCTATAAGCAGTCGCTGGTCCCTAAATTAGGGACCAGCGACTGCTTATAGCCCATCAAGTTGTTCACGGTGGTCGTTAAACCATCAATCAAAAATAAATAAAAAACGCTGTCCGAATGGCACAGAGATCTAAGTGTTGGCTTTTGATCATTCGTCCAAGATGGGCACGGGTGGTGCCTTCGTCTTAGGGCACTGGTTCTGTACTCCTGCCTGGAACCAGTAGCAAGAAATTAGGGGCGGGTGACCCTCATAAGCCCACTGTACAGTAATAGTTAAATCTTGAAATTAAAAAAAAAAAAAAAACACTTTGCATGAACGTGTAAGACTTTTGATGAAATGAGCTATTTAAGACTACAATTAACGAGAACTATAACTCAAAGATATACGACAAAAAATTCAAAGAGACTTCAAAGGCATAAAATTGTATATTGTATTTTTATTCTTCAAAAACTGCAAGGTATATTTTTGCCCAAAATTTCGTATTTTCCATGAATAGTTCCTAGTTTACAACAGTTTCAACATTCAGCGTATTAAAGTAATTAAATAACCACATTTTTTTTTATGAACAATATGTTCTACCATATACTGCAGATTATACGGAGCAATAAATAAAGCCATCATTTCACAGATAAATTGAGTAGTTTTATACACTCGACTCATAATTTTGTTTGACTGGAAAAAAAAAATACCTGCTGGGATTCTATTAGGAAAAATAAAGTAACACAGACTAAAACAGATCTCCTCAGTTTGAGGAGCTGACACACACATACATACATATAACAGAAGTGGCTGCTGTTTCTCATACAAATAACAAAGAATATAGATAACTTTTTAATGTGAAATGACAAACAGTTCTTGTGTCATTCAACAAAGTGGAACAACAAAAGCTAACAAACTAAATGAACATATAAATGACTTCTTTTGAAAAAGGAAAAACAAAAAAAAAAAAATGAACGAATATCACTATAATAATATGACGTTGTCTGGCTATGTTTTTCTTCTATTCTTTTCTATGTGAATTTATTTTAAAGGATATAATCAAACAAAATATGAAGTTGCATCTCTGTTTTATTAACGACACAACTGTTCTAGGTGAAATACTGGATTCCTAAATTAACGCCATTTGTTTCACACAAAAACAGGAATACTACTTTAATTTGTACATTGAAAATTACTTTTGTAGTAAAGAACGATGAAGTTACTTATCCGCAATTTAAAATATTTCCTTTTTCCACATTCTAGCAAATATGTAGGCACTCAAGAAAAAAGTCCTACATTTTAAACACAAGACCCTTCAAAACGTTTTTGTTTTTAAATTCATCATTATCAACATTTTGTACTTGTTCGTTTTTTATTCAACAAAACTGATTAAACGTATTAGATTTGCTTGATTTATATTTGCATCCATTAGTGTCTATTGACCCATGATGTCTGTTGAAAGATCATAGAATTTTTTTTTATATTGGTAAGAACTAAACAGAGGTCAGGTAGTAACTTTTTGGAACCCAGGTGCTCCACAAAATGAAACACAATATAAAGAAAATGGCTACACGGTTTAGGTGTTAATATTTTCACAACAATTTGCCCTTACACAACATCTACCATTGTGTTATAAGCACTCAGTGCCACTCATGCATCTCTCTGCCAAAAAATTATAAAATTTTCAATACTGCCTTTCTTTCTCAAAACAAAAACTTAATTAATATTTAAACTGCTTGCATTTTTAAGTTGGCCAAATTTTTCTGTTGATTTTTAACAACTTGCTTGCATTCCAATTTATTTTGTTTTACATTGTATGTTTTTTAATTATCCTGTTTTTTTATCTGTCTGTTGCCAAGTTTTATTTCAGTTTTGGGGTTCAATGACTGTTGTGAGCAACTATAGACAGTTAGTACAAATTTTGAAGATGACAATCCCTTTTTGGGGCAAATGTGACAAGGATGGTAAGTCAGATAATATCCAAAAACTTGAAAATTTCATTCATGATACAGACAGTTAGTTGCTCATACGCAGTTTAGGGCCACTAGTTCCAGGGAAGGAACAGAGCCAGCACCATGCGACAAGCACACCACCCATGCCTCATCCAGAACTCAAACATGAGCGCACTCGGACAAATGGTCAGAACTAGGACCACTGCACCACCGGATCAGCTCAAAAAGGATAGTGTCCCTGTTTCAGATTGATTCGTTCTAACACAGCCATCTGGATATTCACCAGACCAGGGCAATTCTTTCACAATGTCACCACAAGTGACTAAAATCTCTCTGACCAGTGGTTGGCTCTGACTATCTGTGCATAGTGGAAAACAATGGTGTTAGGGATTTTAGTGGCTCTTCCTGATGCCATGAAGCAATTGCTTTAAGGCCCTGGTGGATGGCTATCTAGCTGGTCATCATTTCACATCATTCAGTAAGCCAAAAATTTATCATGAATGAATAATATTTCCAAGCCAATGTGCATTAAAAAAGAAATTACATTATAACTGGTATTAAAACATATAAGAATTAAAAAAAATATTAACCATGTTTTAGTGCAAAGTATATAAAATAAGACACTTCAAATCTTTCTGTCAATTACAGTTGAGCTTTTCTAATAGAGTAGCAATATATTGGGGTGAGAGTGAAAGCTGGGTATTATGCCTGAAGTGCGTCATATTCATACAAATTTGTTTTTATATTATTGTGAAATTCAGTGTTTAACATTTTAAGTATGAATCTGTTATAGTGTTTGGTGGAAGTGGTGAATACATTCACTTAGCTTTGTTTAACAAAAAATTCAGCTTGTTGTCTTCCTTCCTTTCTTTTTGTGAGCATCAAAATGATTATACAAAGTTGCAAATCAGATTGAAATGTGGCACTCAGTGAAACTACTTAACATTCAAGTCCAGGGAACATGTCTACTGATCTCATTATAATTGTAAAGTGTTTTGATTTAAGCTCGCTTTACATCATCTGTTGGTGTTTTTACCACTGATGCCATATGAAGTTCTTTCAAATTGTCTGAATTTTGTCACAATTACAGTAAGCAATTATTTACTGTTGCGTTTGAAGGGCCCAGTGTATCCTACCACTCGTATGCTTCATGTTTAGGTGTAAAAAAAAAAAAAAAAAAAATGAATGTATGAAGAAATGCGAGGCAATGCAAACTATATAGGGCAATGACTTTTATTGTATTGATCATTTTCCTGAGATTTTTGGAGGTAATATTGATACCACTAAAATATGGTATGGCAGAGAGAGAAAAAAAAAGTTACACAAGACAAAAAAGGTCAAAAGCAAGTGATTCAGAGGTAAATTGGAAGAACAGTGCCAGTTGTTTACATTACTGGAAACAACCTTCTCAAGATGCAATCACTGGTCCCCACTGATACAATAAAAATTTCCCCATTAATGGATTATGACACAAGCAAATACAAGTGATGTAAAACATGACCTATAAACTTCTTTTGGATGCCTTAACAAATGAAGTTTCGAAAGTTAGATATAACATTAACATTTGAGCTTGTACAAACAGTTACTGTCCTGATTAATCCCAGAACCAAAGCGAAAGTAATCTTGTGAAAAACTGTTATGCTTGAAATAAAGACTATGTACAGTAATAAAAAAAATTACAAATAGGCAGTTTGAACTCTCAATATTTAGATTCATGACTTTTTGTATAATCAAAACCTTCAAACCAATCACTTGACCAAGAAGTCACTTAAAAAAAAAAAACTTCTGTAGAGTGGCAATGAATTAAACCTGAATTCAAAATGCTGATTACAAAGAGCATGTAGCATCAATGAATTAATCTTTTAAAGACTGATTTGACATAAAAAATTGAAGTATTCTTTCAGATTATTTTCACATCTAACAATGGTTCAGAAATTAATCTCATATCTGCTATCAATGGATTGACATTTTATAGTTTAATAAATGATCTTTAAAACGTTCATTTGGCATATATTGACAATAAATCAATCTTGCACATTTTTTTCTTTTTTTTTTTTGGAATACATACTTCAGAGTGTGCGAGGATCTAATTAAGGTACTAACAAGCACAGCAAAACATAAAGACCCTGAAAATATGTGGCTGGAGCAATCTTTTCAGTGTAAGATGCAATTCTGTGCATCACTGCATGTTGAAATCAATGGCGTGGTACATATTATTATTCTGTGAAATGCATATAAGAACATATTAGTACATTTTACAGGTTCATGTGCTGAACAACATCTTCAATTACTTATCGACATATGAAATTTTTCTATCCTTTTTCATTATGATTTTGCAAGCTTTTTTAACACTATGGCTTGACAACATAGTTTATGTTATGGAGTTAAGAATTTCCCATTTATTTCTGCTTTTTATTCATTTTAACCCTAGTCTGTCCATTTATTTATATAGTTCTTTCTCCTCTCATCTATTTTTTACTTCTTAATTCTAAAATTCTTATGTATTATGAAGTTTTTTATTAGCAAAGCACAAAACATATTTATCAACATTATAATTGTCAATTTTTGGCATACAGTCTTTGATATATATATTTCATTTATTCAGTATTTAGTGATACTTAAATTAATATTCATATTTCCTTATTTAGCTAACTGTTCCTCTCTTCCACTTTTTATTTAATCATTTACTTATTAACTAACAATTTTATTTATTTTTTATTCATTTTATATCATGCTATATTTTAAATGAATGAAATAATTACATTTGTTAATATATACCTTTATAACATTAGTTATATTCATTTTATTTTTATGATAAATATATAAATTACTTTTATGATATCCATTTATTTAGTTCTTAATTTATTTATGTAGTTATTATTTATTTCTTCTTATTCATTGTTTTGTTATTTATTTTTATACATCATAACACAAAAATGCTACTACCTGTGTGGAAGAATCTTTAAAAAACAATGGACAATCCATTCACAAATTTCACTTGCAAATGTCATCTCGGCTTACATTCATTGGTGCTACATACCATTTCCGCTGGTATATTTGTTTAATCCTGCCAGCCGACTATCATGTCCTGGACAAGAGCTGATGTTCTTTTGTTTTGGAAAAGCACGGCCTGCAGTCATGTTTGCTGAGTTGCCCGCTAACATGCATTTGTGTTCACCATTACAGGATGAAGGATTTTGGACACAAGCTGTTCTACAATAAAAGCAATACATGGGCTACGAAGCAGAAAACTATTCCGAAACTTGAGGGATCAAATGACAAAAACAAGAAATCATATATAAAGTAACAAATGGTTCAATACACAGAATGCCACTTTCACTCTGATCAGGTGACAGTTTCTGGATCAATGGCTACATACTCGAAGATCTAACAATGGTTTAAAAAAAAACTGATCTTGTATCTGCCATTACTGCATTGATGTTCCATAGTTAAATATGTATAATCTTTCAAAGATTTGTTTGGAATATAACATCCATTCCATGAATTAATCTTTCATAAATTGAGAGTGGGTGGGTCTAACAATGGTTTATGAATTGATTCTGAATCATGAACTGGTACTTCATAGATTGATCAAATTGATTAATCATTTACAGATTGATCTCGTCCAATATCAGTGAATTACCTGTTGAATCGGTGATTGGAAAATTGGGAGTGGGGTGGGTGACTCACATAAGCATCTAAGGCATCTAAGAGTCATCCAGCCCTAGTTTATGGCTGAGGTATGCTCTGACACATTTCTTTTTCATCAATTGAAAAAAAAAAAAAATCACGACTTGGTACAGGCCTGAGCTAGAACAAAGAATATCTAACGCTTAAAGAAGGTCAACTCTCATAAAAACAGGCGGCAACAGTGCCACCACATCTTGAGAGGTAATATGCTCTACGGGAAAGATAACATTCAGGAGCAAAACATGTTAGGGGGACTACGGCAGTGAAGCTTTTCTTTGATCCACGATGGTTTCCTTCGATCTGATGACTATTTACTTAGAGCAGATTTTTGTTGTTGTTGTTGTTGCTGTTTTCTGATATCCCGCCCATCCCTTATTTTGGTGAGAAAAATATGCAATAACATTAGTATTACTATTTAAATTAAATTTCAGCAAATATTACAGTTAGGCCTAAGGATCCGTACAAAATGCAGACATTCCCTAATATTTGGCATTACTGAAAATGTTTCTGAAAAACTAAAGAACAAACAAAAGTCTTAATTAACCTGATTGGCGTAACAAAACTAACATATCCGATTTGCAAAGTGATTATACTACCGAGAAGGTAACAATCTCGTGCTGTGAGTAGCTTGGCTGACTGTTCTTTACCCAAAGAATTGAAGTCAACAGAAATATGCATGCACAGTCTGCTCTGGCATCAGCCTGTATGTTGGCTTCCGTGCACTGCATTTTTGCTGAAGATATGGCCGCGCTAGTTACGTCTTGCTGAGCCTTAACTTCTTCTCGTTAGATATTCTTTGGCTAGAAGATCTGTTTTGAGGCAGAAAATGCATGTTGGCTGGCAAAATGGGTACTGATTTGTGAATCTATTGTTTCTCATATTACCTCCCCATGCTACTGATCCAACTTCACAAATTAAATAAAGTCAAATTTAATTTCACTTAACAAAAAATCAAATTTAATTTGCACTCAAAGGTTGATTTCCTGTAAATGCATACTATATCTTCCAGACAACTACTACCCATATCCATGCTTCTATTCAGTTGAAATACAGGATTATGAAATTAAGATTTGTTTTCACTCTGTGTTCTTTTCTGTTGTTTTTAAAAGTAGGAGTGGCAATGTAGTGAAACAGAATACATGGAAGTGATATGGTAACTGAGTGTGTTCATTAATTATTGCTGAAATCATAAGGCCAGACAATAAATTGAAATACCTAATGGGGCCAGACAATAGGTTGCAAGTCTTAAACAAAATGGGCCTGACTTCCCAAATTAAGAGCTATGTAGATATCTGCCACTCGGTCTATGGTGTATAAAACAGTGGCAGGTATCTATGCAGATGTCTACCCCTGGTTTATGAGCGCAGCAGAACAAGCACTTTACTCATGCCTCATTCAAGGGTCGAACCCAGGCCCAGCTTGGACAAATAGATTTTGCCTCTGACCTTAGTAAGACACCGGCTGGTGATTTAAATTAAAATATTATTTTCGCATGTAGCAATTGCTTAATTACTCACAGATTGATTAAAATGGCAATCATTTGATATAGTGTCAATGGAATAATTGTTCTCAGACTAATTCAACAATGGAAAAATAATTAATATATGTATTTTAAACTAGTAACAACATTTTATGTTTTGGAATTGGAATTACAGGATCCCTTTAAACTATATTTTCACTAGAATAACTGTTTCTTAACGCAAACGCAAGCCCACGTGCTTGAAGCAAAGGCTGACCACAAAATAGAAACAAATTTAATAAATGTGCTATTCCTGACTTTGGCTTTTCTTTCAAAAATCAAATTTTAGAATGGTTTGTCATACAATATAAATAAATATTTTCACGTTTAACATGCATTGCTACTCCTGCGGCATTCCTCATCGTTCATGTTACAAAACAACAGCATACAGACATTCCATATTCAATTACTGCTATTTTCCAAATGCATTTCAGATCAATGGCACTTAAAAGTATAAACTTATGAAAGCAGTATACAAATTGTAGCAAATATAACATGTATTCTTATAGTTTTATGAATTAAATTTTGACACTTCTAAGACATGAGAATGTGCTATACAAAATATAATTGGTATGACCTAATGAACATCATTCTTTCCAAATGTATATGCATTGTTTTAAATTCTACTGTTACTATGCTGTGACTTACAGATGTATATTCGAGTACTGACCTCGGAGCGAAATGCAGCACCATTTTGTGCATATGGTATTGCATTCCACTTTGAAATTTGCGCAACAGATTCAAATAAAAACAATAACGATAAACAAGAACAACAAATATGTATGTACTAAAATGATTGCTGACGAGGTTTTCACACTCTCAATATTTTTACATCCTAAAAACACTCATTGGAATTTATAAATTGATAAAAATGTCCTTTTCTCTTTAAATGCCAGCAACTGGGGTTACAAAAAAAAAAAAAAAGAAAAAGAAAAAAAGAAACTCCCGTAATAAAAAAAGTAGTCTTTTCTGTAGGATCCTGAGAAAAATGCATAACATTTTTGTCTCAATGCAGTTGCATCCACAAACATACAATCCACCTCAATTGTTCCATTGACAAACCAAATTCAGTTTTTGTTGTTGTAGTTGTTGTTTTTATACAGTCTTCTGGAATGTCGGCCACAATCAGATTACAGCCTAAACTCGTTAAAGGGTTTCTTCAACAGACAAATGTGGTGGCGAAGCTGTCTTCGAAAATGACGAGCATTCTTGTCCTTGCAATCATATTCATTCACACCAATGACAAGACAACCAACTTAAAGTTTGTCAGCTCATTCTTTGACTAGTGAACAGAGGCAGGTCATGCTTTCTTCGTTTTGCTATCTTTGTTGATGATAACAGAAGTGCACGTACCACGGTCACTTGGGAACCGTGGTGGCTCTTAAAAAAGCACATCTTGAACATCAGTCGGTGTTCCCGCTTGCTCCATGTCCATGGGATCCCGCTGCTGTTCTTCCAACTTGTGGGTGGGCAGCGTCCCTAAAGGGACTGGCATGGATGCGATTGGGTGGGAAGCTGCTGCGAGGCGAGAACAGACTGTTTCCTCGATTTGCTCTAAACAGGCTCTTAGACAATCCTAAAAGAAAAAAAAAAAGAAGAAAGAAAAAAAATTAATTTTGCTACCAATAAATAGTTAGGAAAATGATTATTATCACTTAAACAATGCATTAATAAAGCAAAGACACAAAATTCATGGAGATTGCTGCATCTTTCAGTTGAAATGATACTGTAGCTAACCTATAAATACTAGGCAATTGGGGGTGCTTTGTACTTTGTTTCCACTGAGTTTTCTCATGCAGACTGTTACTGACTGGGTAAGCCAACCATCTGCATAGGAAACAGTGACGCTACCCTGAAAACATACATATACCTAAATCACCATTTATAACATAAATGTTTTATTTCACTATCATCACTTCTGGTCATCTTATAGCCACATTTCACAAAGACAGCAAACATGTTCTTTACGTTTGGCTATTACAGAGTGCCCAGTGTCTTTCTGCCTCGGGACCAGTGTGCATCTCCTCGCTGACTGCATTCCACACCAATTTGGTTTTCCCTCCTTGGAACAGCCATGCATGACCTCAAGCAGACAGGAACCAGTCGGACCAGCATTCCTCCGAATGTCGATGTCAGTTTAAACCCTTCACGATATGCAGTTTACATCAATAAAGCAAAAAGAAATCATGTTGTTATAATCATGTCTTTACAGATACATTTCTTTTGGGGTTTAACAACCACCCTGGGCACTCAGATATTGTTTAGGGAAGATCACTGGTTCCAGTGAAGGGAGACAGCCAACACCACGAGCATGGTTCCAGTGAAGGGAGACAGCCACACTGCCTATGTTTCATCGAGGACACGAGACAACGCCCAAATCCAACTATAGCCAGAGCCACTGACAACTTGGCCAGCAATTCGCCTGAGCTGACTGTTAAACAAATGGAAAATTAATTTTGCAACCAGTAAATAGTTAGAAAAACGATTATTATCAATTAGAAAATAAGTTAATAAAGCAAGGATGAGCCACGGGTAGCCTAGTGGGCAGCATTCGTGACTGCCACGGAAAGGGCCTCAGGTTCGATCCCAGGCAGGTACGAACGCTAGATCCACGTTAAGCCGTCGGGCCCCGGGTACTGGCCCCCGGTAATAAATAAGGGCGTCTTCCTCCCCCTTTCTACTTCGCTCCCATGTCACTTTCCTATCGGGCACTCTGGCCCAAATCTCCTAGCTTGCTATTTCTAAGGGTTGTTTAAGACCTTGGGGTCAGACACTCCCTTCCTAAAATCCTCTACATATGATCATGATCATGAATAAAGCAAGGACATAAAACTGCAGGAGATCACGGTTTAACAATTGCAGCGAGCACCTAGTTTTCCTGTCCCTTGGAATCCAGTCTAAAATCAACTGTCCATCAATGGTCTGTCCTTCTGGCAATATGTCAAGCCCATTGCCATTTCAGGGATTTTACTCTGACCGTGATGTCTTCCACTCTTCTCGTTTTTCTGATCCACGAGTTCCTCTTCTTATCTATCCTGGTTACACCAAGCATGCATCTCTCCATGCTTCTTTTAGTTGTCTGCAGGATTTCTACTCAAAACTGTATGAAAGGGATGATACATGTACTCCAGACATTACAAAAGATACCAGAGTTCTTCCAGTCCTCACAGCAGAAGTTGCACATGCAATCAAGAACATGAAACGAGGAAAAGCTCCAGGAGAAGATGGAATTACCGTAGACTTCATACAAGAAGCAAGTGGAGAAATTGAAACAGTACTCGCCCAAGTTTTCACCCGATGCCTTAATGAAGGGAAGATTCCTGAGGATTGGAACAGTGCTACAATGATCCTGCTACATAAAAAAGGTGACATTGAGGATCTCAGGAACTACAGACCTATCAGCCTCCTATCAGTGGTTTATAAAATCTTCACTAAAGTTCTTTCACACCGCTTGAAGGCAACACTGGACATGGATCAACCAAGAAAACAATCTGGATTTAGGAGTGGCTACAGCACTATAGATCATATCCACGTACTGAGAGAACTAATTGAAAGAGTGAGGGAATATGAACTTCCATTATGCATGGCTTTTATCGATTATAAAAAGGCCTTTGATTCGGTGAAACCATCAGCAGTTACAATGGCTTTGAAATCCTGCGGTATTGAAGATGCATTAATATTATTTGTTTTGTATATATATAATTCAAGTGTGACAAGTGTTTATTATCACTACAAAAATCCAAAGATTGAAAAAAAGAAGAAGCCCGATTATAACGGACTAAAATTCACGTCCCACCGAGGTTCGTCATCGAAAGGGTTGACTGCACATGGAAGAAAAAATTAAAACAAAAACAAAAAAATTCAAACATAACACACGCACAAAATCAACATGCAGCATTTAGAAAAAAAATTGATTCTCCTTTCTGCCCCCCCCCCTCCGCTTTTTATGGGTCAGGCCCTGTGCTGATCGAGCAGTCACACGCGCTACTGTGAGGGGGAGGGCCTGAAATTAAAAATTGCGATGAGAATTTATTGTTGAACTGGCTAAAAAAAAAAAAAAAGGGAAAATATTTTTTTCCCCTAAATGCTGCAAGTTAAGATTTGGTAACACCCCCCCCCCCCCGGCCGCTACGTTTACGGCAGTAATTTCAAGATACATGTACTTGGAGTGCCACTTTTCCAAAATAAGAAATCAACGCTGCCAACGTTTTGTACTAGTTTTGTACACCCAAAAGAAAATTTTGTACACCACCGGAAGTGGTACTTTTCGGCTCTTTAAAAGTGGCACTCCAAGTACAGCTGGAGTGCCACTTTTTCAAAATCGAAAATAACTACAGCCAAAGTTTTGTACTAGTTTTGTACACCCAAAAGAAAATTTTGTACACCACCGGAAGTGGTACTTTGTGGCTCTCGACCATGTACTTGGAGTGCCACTTTTCCAAAATTGAAAAAAAAAAACCTGCCAGAATGTTGTCCTGGTTTTGTACAGTTTTGTACACCCAAAAGAACATTTTGTACACCACCGGAAGTGGTACTTTTTGGCTCTCCTTTGTGGCTCTCGACCATGTACTTGGAGTGCCACTTTTCCAAAATTGAAAAAAAACACTGCCAGAGTGTTGTCCTAGTTTTGTACACCCAAAAGAAAATGTTGTACACCACCGGAAGTGGTACTTTTTGACTCTCCTTTTGTGGCACTCGAGCATGTACTTGGAGTGCCATATTTCTAAAATCGAAAATAAACACTGCCAGAATGACGTACTAGTTTTGTACAGACAAAAGAGAGTTATGTACCCCTCTGGCGAAGGTTCTCTTTGGTTGTCCAGCATGCTCTTAGAGTGTCATCTTTCGAAATCCAGAAGTAAACACTACTATCTCTTTCCAGTTTATTACATACTTTTACTCCTGTTCATTATACACAACCAGCTGTTTTTGTGTTCATTATACGCAACTTTTATTTGTTCAAGGTCGCAAATTTTCGTGCGGTTGTCTTGTATAAACTAAGACATTGTCGAAGCCTTTATTTTTATAGCAAAGGAAGAAAAGAAACAGTTTTTTGTTGCTTTGTTAAGCAATGCTTTCGGCAAAAGCATTTCGGAAACGCGAGGAAAAGGAATTCAAATCAGCGCATATCATCGCTTCCAGTCTAGCAGCCATGCCGGCGCATTCGCAGTGGCGTAACTAGCACCACTTGTGCAACCCCGGAAAGTTCATTTCAGCACCCCTAAGCATAATAATTTTTCCAGGATTTCGGACACTAGGGAGGATGTGTTTTTCACGGTGTTTGTTTTGGGAAAATGGTGATGTCAGGAAGTTAGGGAGACTGTCTGGTAAAGTAAAGGAACTACCTATAGAGCCCTGTAGTTTTAACTTTTAAAATAAATTTTGGAACAGAAGTACATAATGCAAGGTTATCAATCAGCCAGTCAGATTTAACACGGTGAGCTGTCAGATGCATAATCTTGAATATACGTTTTATCGCATTGAAACGAATTCGGTAAAATATATTTAAATGTTTAAGGTTAACAACTATGAGTCTTTAGTGATCGTTATTGGATATGGTTGTATACAAACAGGGAATTCAGTATTCTACACTGCAAGAATGCAATATGGATTTCGTAGCTGC
Source organism: Macrothele yani (assembly GCA_039090855.1). Classification (NCBI taxonomy): domain Eukaryota; kingdom Metazoa; phylum Arthropoda; class Arachnida; order Araneae; family Macrothelidae; genus Macrothele; species Macrothele yani. The sequence continues at coordinate 33,473,546 of CM077002.1, read as the reverse complement.
AGATATTAATTTGCATGTACAACAAAACTTCAATGCAGGCCAGGAAAAAAAAGAGCGTGTGGAAATGCAATGTGCAGGTATGTGATGTTTACAAATATACGAGTACTATACCCAGTGTTCGAAATGGGCCGATATGGCATACCGGTAGTTAACAAAAATGGAAGTGAGCATACCGGCAGTTAAAAAAAACGTTATTTACCATCCCGGTATGTAATAAATTATAAACCCTTCACAAACTACGTAAAGATATTAGGATGAAAGAACAAATTTTAACGCAAAAAACGGCAAATGGCATTTTTAACGGATAAAATTGATAATTAGCAGCTGAGACTGAAAGAGACCGACCACAAACCCTTCAATGAAGTTTTTTTAATTTTTACATTAATTTTATAAAATTATATACATTAATTTTTCAATACCAAAAAAAAAAAAAAAAAAAAAAAAACAATTATACGGAATGGAATGTATTTCTTTCGAAACCTCCTATTTATACTATGTAGATCTATGGTCTACACCATACTGGCAGTAACTCTGTGCCACTTCAACCACTGAGTGTACCACATAACTACATAATATAGATATAATATAAATTATAATTATATGATTAAAATACAAGTGGAAAATTAATTATGCGATAAGTGGAAATTTTCATGTTTTTAGGCTTAAGTCTTTCTTTCTAGCCTTCATTTTTTGGCGAAATTATTAAGCGTTGAGGTCTATTCTTTTGGCAAACTGCCTTTCTATGCAGTGACAATTCCTGCAGCCTATCTTGTGACATGATGCTTCAAATAGTTTTTACAAATTTTAATTTGGAAAACGATCTCTTTACAGATGCTACTGTGACGGGTAGGGTAGCCGTGAGTGTTAAGAAAAACATCAAGGCTATAATTACATAGTTTAGTACAACCACCGACAATTGTAGGATCCACATCCTCCACGAGGAATCTCCATGTGGCCTCGCACTTTCCTTCAGCAGTGCGCCAATAAGGCGATTGCAGAGCGATCGTATTACGACCCGCAGCCAAAGGGTCAAATAGCTTCAATGTGTAGGACATCCAGCAACTGAAAAATTGTTATGCTGTGTGTTGGTAAAACGTGGAAAGTGCGATGTATTTGTTTATTCAACTGACGCCACGTATTTGGGGGATTTTCACTTAGGATATCAGTGCTTCCAAAGTGTACCATCCATTTTTTAGTGTTCACAAATTTGGTACACATGTAAACAATAATTACTTATTTTACACTTGCAGGTGTCACAGCTCATCGTAAATTCAAATAACGCAAACTTTCAATAATAACTTTTGGAATGTCGTAATAACTTTTGGAATGTCCTAATTCCATTGCATTTTATTTTCATTTATCATGGCCTTAATTGATTGAATTTACTTTTTGTTTCGAAATGCATCCACCCGTCTCCCAAATTTTAATTTTCACCTAAAGTCAATATTTACCTTAATTTTAACATTTGCTAAATTTAACTATTAATTACACACATGAGCAAAACCTATCCATAACAGTTTGAAATGTGGTCAGGAAGGAAAAAACAAGATGATGGATGTGAAGACGAACTTTAGGCGTGCTCAAACACAGTGATCTGTTTCCTTCTGTTCGACAGGCTATTCTTATTGTTCAAACATTACCAGTAACAACCTGCCCAGTGGAGAGGTCCTTCAGCACTATGAGAACAGTTAAAAACCTGGTTAAGGTCAAAAATAGCAGATGGATGTTTATCTGGACTGTGCATGATGAGTATTCATCGAGAAAAGGTTTTTGAAAATAAACATGAACTCATTCAAAATGTAATTGATAGATTTGGACAAAACCCAAGACGTTTGCAGTTTTTATTTCATAGTATCTCTTCTCAAGTGCAAGAAACAGAAAATTGAAGGGGGTATAAAAATTAACAGATAAATGTCTATAAAAAAAGGGGGTTTATACTCATACTCAATAAAGGACGATGGAGCAGTGCAATTGTTTTATGTAACCCCAAGTGAATGTTTCCATACGAAAAGACTTTATTAAGTTGATTATTAAATTTAGCAAGAAACCTACAGTAAGGTTAAACTTTTGACTCAGATATGAATAATCAGTGGCCAGTAATTGGTAAATGACATAATTATTATTATTGTCCGTTATTTCAATACTAAATATTGACTATAGAAAGAAAGATGCGTCCAAGTTCCCAAACTTTGGGGGGGGGGCTAACAGTGCTCCTAACCCACTCCCTAGCTTTAGGGGCTCGATGCACTCGCCTGACCCAATCCCCACTATGCCATATAAAGACGCAGGGGTACTATAAATTTAAGCAATAATTATGATAGTGGGAGTATACCCGTTTGCCCCCTCCCCCGGAAAAGTTGCAGCTGACGCCCATGCTCATGGGGGATAACGCTGCGGGAAAAAGTTTCCGGCCCTTTATATGATTTTTTTTATCACCAAAATGGCGGTTAAACAAGTTCCCAAAGTTTGGCCAAATATTTTAAAAACTACATGACAAAATGATTATGTACGATTGCGCATTTTCAATACATGAAAAAAAAAAAAATCTTTACTTTTTAAAAACTTTGTTGTAAATCCGAATGTTATATTGTTTTATATTCATACCCCTATTACTCCTTCTTTATTAGCATCGCTCTTTTCAAAGCAAATTGTTTACAAGTTGATTTCTCAATAGTATTCAAAAAGTAGGAACTGTACACCAAATTAAACTCAAAATAGTATAACTATATATGCGAAAGCTTGGAAATTTTGATTATTTATTCTACGCCAATAAATTTTCAGATTTTTAGTATATAGTTATACTATTTTGAGTTCTCAATAGTATCTGAGTAAAATATTCTCTAATCTTTGCTTGTTTAAAATTTGTCAAAGTCAGAGAAAAAACATAACTATGAAGCTATGAACGTTATTAAGTTTTGCACCATCTATTTCATGACTGAACTACAACAACAAAAAAACGTCTGCACCATGCCAAGAGTTGTAGCTTGCCTAAGTGCACGTTTTATTCAGAGCAAAGATTGCGAAATAAATTTTTCATCCAAACCGAAACTAAACATATCCCTCTCCGATGAGATCAAGGTTCAACTTTGCACGAAGAAGGAACACAAGAACGCTAACCGAAAGTAAACAGCATACCCTTCTCTGATGGGATGAAGGTTCAACTTTGACTGCACCAGGAACTCAGTAACGCTGTCTCGATTCTCTCAAACTTGTGATATACCACCGGTTACGTATACGTAAACGAATCAAAGAACTGTGAGTTTGTGATAATCAGAAATTACAAAATTTATGTACATCGAAAAAAGCGTATAAATGAATTAATTAGCTATTATCGAATTGGAAAAGCTTAGAAAATACAGTAAAATATCGGGACTAATGCAGAATTACGTATAAATGTCAAAAAATATAACTGGAGTACGCATTGCCGAAGTTTCACTGAATATCTTTTCATTTCTACTAAGCAATGCTTAAATATAAAAATTTTGTTTAAACTGAAAACCACTAGATTGAAAAAACATTACGCAGAAATTCAAATTGCTTGAATTTCAGTCTGTGACTTATACCTGTAACTTAACCCTCCTTTCGAGTTGCTTCTAAACTAAACATTTTCCCACTGAAGAGTCAGTTACTTCTCTAAACAGCTTGTACATTTTAGCGACACTGACAGTGAGTCACAGCAAAATTTATAGACAACCTTGATTGTAAATAATGGGGGGAGGGGGGTAGAGAGAGAAAGATTGCAAGTAATTGTGGGGAACTGATATAAAGAAAGAGATTTAAACGAATACGTATTGTTGCTATATGTTGATCTAAGAGCTATTTTGTGTCAAATGATGAATCACAATGTGACGATTTTTTATAAAGATGACCTTCGAACTTTCATTGAGTGGAAAATTAAGGGAAAGGAGATTTTAAACATAAATTCTTTTGGTGATTCTTCTAACTTGGCCGTTCGGCTTCTGGGTTATTACAAAAGTGTGTTTTATATGCAACAAACTAGGAATATTAATCAAATTAGTTAGCCATTTAAGCTACTGCTTCGAAAATCAAGAGTAAAAAAGTACTACTTCCGGTGGTGTACAAAATCTTCTTTTGGGTGTACAAAACTATGACATCACTCTGGCAGTGTTTTTTTTTTATTTTGGAAAAGTGGCTCTCCAAGTACATGCTCGAGGGCCACAAAGAAAAATCAAAAAGTACTACTTCCGGTGGTGTACACAATTTTCTTTTTAGTGTACAAAACTAGGACTACACTCAGGCAGTGTTTATTTTCGTTTTCGGAAAAGTGGCATTCCAAGTACATGCTCGAGGGCCACAAAGGAGAGTCAAAAAGAACTATTTCCGGTGGTGTACAAAATTTTCTTTTGGGTGTACAAAACTGTACAAACTAAGACAGTGCTTATTTTCGTTTTTGGAAAAGTGGCACTCCAAGTACATGCTCGAGGGCCACAAAGGGGAGTCAAAAAGTACCACTTCCTGTGGTGTACAAAATTTTCTTTTGGGTGAAACTGTACAAAACTAGTACAAAACTTTGGCAGTAGTTATTTTCGATTTTGAGAAAGTGGCACTCAGCATGTACTTGGAGTGCCCCTTTTAGAGAGCCGAAAAGTACTACTTCCGGTGGTGTACAAAATTTTCTTTTGGGTGTACAAAACTTTGGCAGTATTTATTTTCGATTTTGAAAAAGTGGCACTCCAGCATGTACTTGGAGTGCCACTTTTAAAGAGCCGAAAAGTACCACTTCCGGTGGTGTACAAAATTTTCTTTTGGGTGTACAAAACTAGTACAAAACGTTGGCAGCGTTGATTTCTTATTTTGGAAAAGTGGCACTCCAAGTACATGTATCTGTAATTTCACCCGGCACTAATTTCTACGTCATGTGGAAACGATCAAACTTCCATTTTCTTTTCCTCCGGGGTTTAATGCAACTCAGCACGTCCCTAATTTAGGGCTAGTGATTTCAGGGAAGGATGAGAGCCAGAGTCGAAGACAAACAAACCACGCATCACGCATCCGGACCCCAAGTTTTGATCGAAAACGAATGGTCAGAACACCGGTTGGGGGGAAGGGCAAACGGACTTGATTTAGAAGTATGATCAATGGCTGCAAAAAGAAAATTAACAGGAGCTAATAAATAAAATTAACAGGACTTACTGCATCAATTCCAGTAATTTCGTTTAGCCTTTTTAATAATTCTGTGGACGTCCATGGCCTCTCTATTCTTGCCGAAAGCCCAAGAATGGCTTCTCCAATACTTGCAGCGGCGATCATTGAGGAAGGATACATAGAAAATTTTACATCTGAAAAAAAAAAAAAAAGCGGTTACACAACTCATCATGACACGAAACAGTGAACATGAATATTATTCACTTCTACTGAAGAACACTTGTTAGATTTCTGTGGACTGTCTAATATGCAAACTCAATAAAAATGACATTCCAAGCTGCCAAAACACAGATAACGACAAAACGTGCAGTTCATTTATTTATTTTTTTAGCTATTGTAATACAGCTGCTGTTACGGCAAATGATTTTGGAAGAGCCTTAGTGTTTGTTTAATTATGCGACATCCTTCTTCACTAAGATGACGACAGAAAAAAAAAAAAAAAAAAAAAAAGGTGAGATGTAGAATGCTCATCCGGTGTCAGTAAATGCCAGACACAGTTCTACGAAAATAAACGGAACAAAAAGAAGAAAGACTAACTGTGACTGCGTTTGACTTCAGTGAAGTAATCAATTTTAGTTACGCATTTTCAACATGACACACAGATGCCAAACTGAAATTTTACAATTAATGGCAAGAAATGTCAACTTTTTAACGTAAACACAATTTTTATTAAAAGTAAAACATTTTTATTAAAAGTAAAACAGAGCGAATGAAGTGACTGTCAATATTCTGTTGGCATTTCCCCCGTAATACTTGTTTAATGGAGAGAGAGAGAGAGAGAGAAATCTGCTACATTATTTAGGCCGTTCTGCATTCATATACGCATGTCTTATTGAAAAACAATAAAAAATACAAACGATACTGGGGCGTCGACTACTAAAAGACTACTTCAGAATCAGGTGGAATATTCTGGAAAATTCCTGCCCATCAGATGCGATATCGCGTCTATAAAAACAACGAAAAAAAAAAAAAAAAAATACAGGTAGGCTAACTTTTTTTTTTTTTTTTTTTGATTGGAGGTTTAACGACCACCGTGAGCAACTCAGTGGGCTATAAGCAGTCGCCCGTCCCTAATTTAGGGCCACTGGTTCCAGGGAAGGGAGAGAGCCAGTGCCGTAAGACAAACACAACATCCATGCCTCACCGGGATTCGAACCCGGACCCCTTACGGACGAATGATCAGAGGCCATCGCTTAGACCACTGCGCCACCGGGGCGGCAGGCTAACTTCTGATTGAGCCGTATGTTTGGAACGTAGGACTACGACTCTCAGATCGGACAGCTGAAATGAGCTAGTCGAGTAGGGTTTCAAAGCGTTTATTTAATTTGTTATAGCCAACTATGATATGAAAAGTAGCTTACATAATTTTTACAAATAATGCTGAATACATTGCAAACACAAAATAGATCGATACACTTCTTACATTCCTCATCACTTGCTTTTGCCTTTCGTTTTTATTTTCTCCACTTTTGTTTGCGTTCATTCTGCGAATTCCACGTCATTGTCGAAAATGTTAAACCATTCACACGAATTTTTTTAATGTTAATTTAAACCACTGCGATATGTTCTTCGTATATTTGAATAGATCTGGTAGAGAGCTTTAAAACAAATACCACGCACAGTTGTTTTGCACTCACGGTTGTCCAGATAAACCGTGATATTGTCAAAAGTATTCACCTTTTCACAAGAAAACAATTTTTAAAATGTTCAGCTAAAACCACTGAGAAATGTTCTACGTATATTTGAATAGATCTTGTCGAGATCTTTAAAACGATACCACGCGCAGTCGTGTTGCGCTTACGGTTGCCGAGATAGACTGAGTCAAAGGCGGCGGCACACCCAGAAATATTGCACCATCTCCCCAACGCACACGAAGGGAGGGGAGCGTCGCGCGCAAGGTGTATTGCGCGGGTGTATTGCTCCATGCTGTTTACGAATAGGCTAACACGATTAGTGTGCGTCACGTATTTTTAACGCTATAATGATTTCAATTGGAACTTATTTTTGTACGTCGCCCCCATACTATCCGCGGAGTCAGACGTAGTTCTACGTCAAAAGAGAAAAGTAAGCCGCTACTACAAAGGAAAGTTCAGCGCTAAGGCAAAATGAAAAACCTGGGTCATTTTCTTCCACTTGCCACACGAGAGATTTACATATTACGGCAAATGTGAAAAAAACTTTTAATGAAAATTAATCGTGCACCAGAAAAGTATAAAAAGTTTGAGGCAAGTGATCTTTCTTCAAAAGGAGGATCTCAAAGAAAAATCTATCCGATACCTGTAATGTTAATTCATTCCATACACATTTTCCATTTTTTCAAGGACTATTGTGTTCTGGTCCTCAAAATGAGCGCAAATACATAAAATGTTTAGCTAATAAACATCCCAGCTGCAATATCGAAATTTTGTCGCAATTTCTGTTCAAGTTCAATTTATCTCAATCGGTGCCAAATCGAAATACTTCCCGATTGAGATAAATTGAATTTTTAAAAATGTTTCTGATATTTTTTTCGAATTCAAAGCTAGGGTATATACAGAACAAATATTAGCTAATAACCTGATTTACTTGCTTTCAAAATTTTGAAGACCAGAACGTCATAGTTTCTGAGAAAACGTGTATTGAATGATTTTTTTTTTTTTCTCAACGTCCTCCTTAAACGCATTTTAAAAAGATTGCTTTCCTCACTTATCAGGATAAATACAAGAAATTCTAATCAGGAAACGGATTTTTGATTGTGAAGAATTTAACGATCGCGACGAAAATTTAGAGCTACACGTAGTCGCCCAGCCTTGATTATGGACAGTGGTGTCAAGTAGGGGACACTTGGTATGGACATGAACTCCAGCTAAATATGCCCCACCGGCGGCGCCTATGTAGGGGACAAAAGGGGTATTTGCCCTCCCCTAGAAATCAGATTCTCTCCTTGGAAGGTACATCAGAGATCTTAGTGATAACACTCATTCTGATTGCTAATTTCTCTATACAACGTCTGGTTGCGGGTTTATGCAGAAAACATAAAAAGAAATGGTGGAAATTTTCAATAGAAAAATGAGATATTTACAGTAAAAAGTAATAAGGAAATTTTCTATTGCATGTTGATGAACAACTTACGTACGTACAATATCGAAGCACGTGAAAGGCGAAGAAATTAAAAATGTCATCCTCTCTCTGCAGCAGCTATTCACTACTGGACAAACATCTCTCGAAATTTTCCCCAGAAATTTATCTTGAGGGTTTTCTTTCATTCTTGGTGACCAATGCAGTATTCTCTGGGGTTTCGTGGTGCATGTGACCAGGAGCGTATATAGAATTTTTTTTCGGGGCTGGGAGGGGAGGGCGACCGAAACTGGAAGCTTTTGAAATCCATCAGGACAAAATAAAACATGTTTTCTAATGTAAGTAGCATTTTAACAAATAAATGAAACACGTTCGGAGGCAAGGCACTCTTGCTCCCCTCTCTAAATACGATTCTGCATATACACTACGCTGACAAAAGTAACCGGACACCTAAAAGAGAAACACAACATAGCATTTATTGACATACATTTGTACAGTGTCGGTCCACCTTTGGCCTTAATGTATGCACTGACCCTTCGCGACATGCTTTCGACAAGGTTTTGGAACACAGCGATAAGTATGCGCTTCCATTCAGTGCATAATGCTGCCGCTAAATGTTACTTTTAGTAGTAGGCCTTGGTTCCAAACTTCTTATGCGGCGCTCTAATTCACCCCATAGCTGCTCTATGAGATTAAGATCAGGGCTTTGAGCTGGCCAGTCCACACACGATACGAAATTATCGTCAAACCACGCCATAACAGCCCTTGCTTTATGGCTAGGTGCATTTTCCTCCTGGTACCAACAAGGCTCGGTTCCATAGTATTGCCACAGCGTTGGTAGGGCATAATTGTCTAGAATATCGAGGTAGACGTGCTGGTCAACAGGTTTGTCCACGATAGCCAATGGGCCGGGACCATACCACGAAAAACACCCCCACACGAGTACACTGCCAGCTCCAAACTTGATCGTAGAAACAGTACACTGTGGTAAATAGCGTTCCCCCGGCTGCCGCCATAACCACACACGGCCATCAGGAGGATGGATCGTGTATCTGGATTCATCAGCCCATAGGACCCGTTTCCATTGATCTACGGGGTCCATGATAAATGTTCTTTACACCATGCTAAACGACGAGTAGCATTCCGAGTGGAAATGAAAGGCTTATGAGCATCCGCACGACCACGGTAACCCATGGAATGAAGTTCTCTGCGAATGGTACGTGTACATGCCGAGACCATTTTACTCACCTGTACAGTGAGGTCTAGTGCAGTACTCCGTCGATTAGCTGTAACGACTCTCCTGAGGCTTAGACGTCCTCTATCACTGATTTTCTTTGGTCTGCCGGTAAGTTTTGCTGCTTCAGTCATGCCATGTGTCTTCCACTTATTCAGTACATCCAAAACAGTTGACTTGGGGTATGTTTAAACACCTCTCGGTTTCTCTTATGGACAACCACTAATATGACACCCAACAATCTTTCCTTTCTCAAAGTCAGTTCTCTCCCGCTGCGACATTTTCACTCAACCTCACAGTGCGATATGATCGCGGTCAGCTGCAAGCTTGTAATTATACCGTTTGCAGCTGTACCGCGCATCTTAACAACGCAGCGGATCCGTTCATTTGGCTTTTGAAGGGGTGTCCGGTGACTCTTGTCAATATAGTGTATGTGACAAGTGGCCAAAATGATCAAAAAGACAATGAAATTTCTTATTGTGCTCATGTAGTTTTTTGGATCTTCTGGTTTTCAATTAAATTTACGTGTTGAAAGTGTGGTAAAAATGGTTTGATAACAAGAAGGCACAGGGAAACTCGTATATTGATGTTTGTGTATGTAATTCGTAGTTCCAATTTCTGTTTGTCCACTCCTAAAAACTGAGTTATGGGTGCTCCCGCCACCGGCCATCGAGAAGCCCAGGAAAATTTTGACAATCTCTAACCGAGCAATTGTGAAACAGAAGTTGTAGTGGCACCTGATGTACTGTGATTAAATAAACACAAAAATCCTTGTTCTCTGTTAACTCTTCCAAATTCTTCATTTCGCAAGAATGAATACGTTAGTAAAATGGCGAACGAGCCAAATAAAAAAAAAAAAAAATCGGAGCTGTAACTCAAATATTTCGAAATTGCGCAGCAGCGGGCGGAACATAAAGAGTTCCGGGACTAGCGTGCTGGGATGTCTGCTCATTGATATGCTCGCCAAAGACAAGAGGCTGTGGGAAAAGGAAAGAATTAATCGAAAGAAGGACCCGCCCTGACCGACGAACTGACAACAGAACCGGCCTCCACACCCACGACATCTGCTTCTCTCTCTCTCTCTCTAGCTGATGCAGAGAAGATTAGCAACAACCATTCCCCATGAACTAATTAGAATAAAGCAATAAAGCATGCCACAACGAAAACCGTTTGTGAACCGCAATCTTTCTTGGTCTCCAATATTACCTATATTGAACACTCGCACTTCAAACTATAGCACTTGCACGTTAAAAAATAATAAAAGAGTTTAGATGTCACGGTTGGTCTTTTCATGTTCATTCGAAATGATCGACTGATTTTTTTTTCTTAAAGTATGACTATTTTCCGTATGCATTTCACTTTTTTAATTAGTAGTTTTCCCACTAGATGGCGTAAACAGTATTGGATTTGCATCGCATGCCTGTAAACATCGCAAACTTTTTTTTTTTTTTTAACATGTTTTCGCTTTTTCTAACGCGTATTTTCCCCGCGGGGTGGCTGAAATAAATTTCTTGATTTGTTACCATATTTCTGATACAGGAAAAATACCATTGGGATCTAACAGATGATGTAGATTGGGGGTGGGGGCAAGTTTCATCTCTAGATAGTATTATCAATGAGCAGAATACATTTAAGGAGACGGGGGGGGGGCTGGACAGTATTCTGGGACCCCAGTATTACTGACACCTGGGATTTTACTATGAGTGGCTGAATAAAAATACCAGGGAGAAAACATTCCCGAAATATAATGAGGAAACCGTAAAAATACACCCGCCATATTGAAGTGTGTATCCCATGATTCATGGACGAATCATCAGTGTTAGCAAGAAAATGTAAAAATGCATGGTTGAAAAATGGATACCAGTTCAGTTCTGCTTTAATGACACCCCCCCCCCCCCCCAAGATTCAGCTTGTTGAAATTATATGTAGTGGACAAAACTATATGACCCAAGTGCAAGTATCATAATTCAAACGAATTTTTAGTAAATGAAATTTTCCCCCAGTGACAGATGTGTACAGAAAAAGCATCTGTAATGATTTCGAAAGATTTGAGGATGGACTAGGGGGACTATTTTTTGCGAACTCCTAAAAAATAGGAAAGAAATAGAAATTTTTTTTCACGAGATAGTTTTTGCTGCGCTATCGAAAAAAATAACAAAAAAACCTATAGAACCCTGTCGATTCTTTAAGTATCCTACATCATTCTGGGGGCCCTAGAAAACGCGGGGCCCGGGGCTGCAGCCCCTTTAGCCCCCCAAATGGGATCTGTAAATGTGCATTTATCACAATACTAATGTGAAATTTTCAATTTATATGGTGCAATGTTAAGGATCACCATTTCCTAATTTCTGCTACGGTAGAATTCTCCTCCTATCGAGTAGCACTGGTAACATATATCAACTACTATTTGGAAAAAAAAAAAAAAAACGCGGTAGTGTGCGTGAGGTAAAGATATCTTAAGAGTTTTTATTGAATGTTCCACATGATTTTGTAATGTTAATACTAAAGGTATTATTTATTCATTTAGACTTTTCTTTCTTTTTATTAACCCCCTAAAAACGACAACAGAAAAAAAAATCTCCTTACTCCAAAAAACTTCGAAGACGTTCCTTTCATTTCTTTGATGGAGCTGGCAGCAACAAAGGAAGTAATTTTCTTTTAAGGACAAGCTTCTAAACAGCCCGGATGCGACGCGACCAACACAACGCCTTTCTTTTACTTCTTTTGTTTGTGGTTGCTTTGTAACAGTACCTCCTGAATTTACGTAACCATTTCTGATTTCTGATGAGCGGTATCCAGATGGCAATCGTAAAATCTTCAAACACCTAAGTACCAAGACTTTAGTTAAAACCTGTCACCCAAATGTAAAGATGGCCAATTAACCATTCGGAACGCACAATCGAATGGCACGTACAGGGAATGCCCTTGTAAACGTCAGAATCCAACAATTATCAGTAGACAGGGAGTGAAATCCGAACGAAAACGAAAGGAATTCTTCTGCTTTAATTTTTGTCTGTCCGTGGCTTCATGTCTTTTTCTTTCGATGATGAGCCTCTGGGTTGGAAAGTTGTTCAGTCCGCATTCCAGGCGAGGCTCAACGAAAAGAAAAAAGTTTAAGAGATGACTACGTCAAAATAATAACACTACAAAAATGACTTCGTGGAAGATAGCAACCTGATTTTGGGTTTCAACAATTTATAGAAAATGTGTCATGAAAGAAAGAAAAAAAATCTCAGAGCAAAACTGGCGTTGTGCCATTGTTAAAGCAGTCGTGTGAAAATATTCGGCAAGAAAAGGGAAATTATTAGAAGTCTACAAAATGTAACACATTAAAAATTCTTTTAGGAATTTTGGTGGACATATTTGCGATGCTTACTGCAAAAATGATTTCAGTTTTGTTCTACCACGTAAAGTTTTTTTTTAACACAACGATGTAGCGCTTTGGGCAAATTATGCATAGAATCGTTGGTTATAAAATAAGAAAAATATAGAAAAAAAGTTTAATTATTAGAGATGCATCCACCATGCTTTTTAAAACACTTATACATATATTTTCACATCTCCAGACTCGTAAAATTTCTGTCTTTCCCTTCAAAACCGCGCTTCTTACACTTCTGTTTAAGCATTTCCCATGTCTGTGCAACACTCCAGCAATAGTCGCACGCATACCAGTACTTTCGTTAAAACTTGTTACACACATTAATTTTAGTGCTGTAATCTTTTACACACTACAAAATCAAAAGTAGGCCCTAACTGTGATTTTTGGTTCCCTCCAGATCAATGGCACACTAAAATGAATGGTTTTTTCTTACCTTCTTCCCCAATTCTTCAATGCCAACAGTACAGACCTTACTTCGAGCCCGTGGTTTGCCCAGGTTCCAAGTTTCACTCCACATCAAACCTTTTATTACAAAGTTTGGACTCTTCCTCTGTTGTTGTTTTTAAACTCTCCACAAGCATAATAGAAACTGCCTGGACAATTTAACCCACCACCCTGTAGCCACAGACGGAAAAACTACCGCTCACGACCTTAAAATCAAATACAAATAAAACAGACACCTAATACACAATGGTTCAGTGCAGACACAACTTCAACTTAGCCTCCATCCAGCCTTATAGACAGCAGGAGATGAGCTAAAATGAAAGTTCAGACATATATTTGAACCCTCATTCCAAATGTTTTTGCTGCCCTGTTACCTTCCTCCTCCTTCCTGAGCATCCCCCTCCCCAAATGTTACCAAATTTCACATTCAGACCTGTTACCCAACAAGTCTTAGTGGCAACATTATTTTGTAGGCTTTCGGACAGAATGAGTAACTGACAAAACCTTTTTTTTTCTTTTTCTTAACCAGGGGATTTAAAATTTTTATGTGGAAAAAGTACGCGTGCGAACTTTATGAAACACTGTTTCGGAGGTAGGCGAAAAAATGAAGTAACGCCGCAACTCAAGGTGGTGAACAATCCAGAAAATTCCTTCACTATGGACAGAAACATACAGAGTCCATCGATATACCTACACTACCTTGATGCTGCAGAATTTCCGATTTATTTTTACTGTAGTAACATTATTGCTATCTAGTGGGGAAATTTTATACTATGAAAAACCTTGGGAAATTGTGGTCTCCATGCGACCAAGAGCCCCTCCCGCTGCCTTTCTTTAAAATACAAAGCCACATTTATTGGTAAAATCCTCAAAAACTTTCATCTTAGACAGGGCTAAGCGACAATGATCAGAGGAACGAGCCAGAGCCCAACTAGGCCAATTGTCCTAGTTGGGCTCTGGTTCGAGTCCCGTATACGGCGTGGGTGGTGTGGCAGTCCTACGGCGTTAGTTCTGTTGTTCTCTATGGCTCTAAATTAGGAGCACGGACGACTCCTTATAGCCTTAGATTCAAATGGAAGTTGTTCACCCCCTCCCCCGAAATAATTTCATGGGCATGGTTTCCTCTGTCTGACACAACGGATTTTCCTAACCGATCTTTGCTATTATGTCCACAGACACTGGAAAACCTTGGATTGACTTTCTACCATCGATACAAAATATGAATTTTCCTACCCGACTTGCATCTAAACGACAGACAACACGCAGAGCAAAGAACAAAATACGTGAACCTCGTTAAATTCTTGTAAAGTTAGGAATCGCGTGATGGTAGAAATATTGCAAAGTTAAGCATCATGCATGGCTCTCATTACCTCAAAAAATGCGTTATACGTCAAGAAGCTACATGCATTAGTTCGCAGCTAAATTACAGTGTAAAATCTCTCCGCCACGTATAATGCTATATTTATTGGCATAAGCACGAACTCCACCCCCACGTAAAAGTTTTCTGGAAAACATGCAATCATAAAATTAACATTAAAAACTGATATGGAAGATGTTCAAGGCTTATGTTGGAGTACGAGCAAAAACTAGAACGACTACTCATTTACTACATAAAAATCTGAAAAACACAATTCAAATCTTCAGGACAGATCTAGGTGGGTGCGATGGGACGGGGGGTACAAGCAAATGATTCCTTGACGAAACACTTTTCTACCTGAAGCAAAACAAGCATAACTTTTCGAGTGTAATGAATCTTAATGAACAAAAACACCCCGTACAAGGAATGAGAAAGTAATATGAATTACATGCATAATGTTTTCTGGAATTCTCTAAACACGTCGAAGTGAGCCCCGCGAACTACATGGAAAGGTGGGGAGGGTGGGGAAAGCTTGATCACAGTGGAAACAATGAACGGACGATTACAGTGAGCGGGATTGGCAATGTGCCACGGAGGGCCAAGGTCAGATGTTTCCCAGGCTCCGCTCCGAACACGTGAGAAGCAGGTAGGTGTAAGCGAGAAGATTTGACGGCGGCAAACTCTTGAATCGCATTTGAACTTTGTGTAGAAATAATGCTGGAAACTTATGGTTTTCATGGGCAAAAGTCAAGAGAAAAAAAGAAAGGTTTCCTCGGAAGGTTATCACTTGAAAAGAAAAAGCGAAACTCGTCATCGCAACGGCAGGTGAATACGTTGAGATCCGAGAGCTCAGCCGCCCTATTGATTACGATTAAAACTCTTGAAAGAAGTTGGTTTCGAATTCGGTGTGAATTGTTAGGCCTATGGTTCTCGTTATCTCCTAAGTGCTACTAACAACGAGATAGAAGGCTACTACACCGGACTATCCTTAACTAGTAACGTCACACACTACAGATGCGACGCTAAATCAGATATGTAATTGTCGCAGTTATAGGGTTGCACTTATAGAAACTACCTCTCCCCCTTTTCTTATGCCAAGTAGTCAGCTTGTACAATTTCTCTCCACTACCCGGTTTTCGTGGCAAAGAGAAATACTTCGCACGATAGTAAATCTTCACAGTCTACTAGCTCATTTTCACTATTCTGCTGAGTAGCAAAATCGCCACGCATGAGTTTCAATCAATCACGTTTGCTTAGCCCTTATCAATGTAACGGCAACGACATTTTTTTTTTTTTTTGATTGAAGGTTTAACTACAGCTGTGAGCAACTCAATGGACTACAAGCAGTCGCCCGTCACTGATTTAAGGCCACTGGTTCCAGGGAAGGGAGAGAGCCAGTGCCGTAAGACAAACACAACATGTATGCGTGACGGGATTCGAACCCGGACCCTTCTAGGACGAATGATCAAAAGCCAGCGCAACACTGCGCCACCGGGCCGGCCAATCACATATTGCATTTGCTATGCGGAAAACAGAAACGAAAGAGGTGCACGATTCAAAGCAGACATAACGGTAAGCCAAAAAGCTGAAATCCAGCTGACCACGAATGAATCAGTGGTACTGTGTTACGGTAGACACATGCGCAATGCACACTTCTGTCGACTCCCTAGTTAGCCGCTAACAGTGTCAGTTTGTAGCTAATCAACGAACTACATCGCGATTGGTTCTCGTACTTTCATAACCAGACATGACGTAGCCAGGCTGCGACACCGTCTATTCGTAAGAGTAGTTCCGTTATCACGATGGCATTAATATGTCTGCTTGATCTATTTGTCTCAGGACTATTTTGTTACTCCATTCCCATACCAACCGATCTTTTTACTTCCTCACCTTTACTATCATTGGGCGGCACACTACCCTGGCATCAATTCCGACCAGTCGCGTTCCCGTGGTCCTTTATAATTGCAATCGCAACGCCATACTGCCTGCATCTACTCTGCAGAAAAAAAAACTGTAACGGGAATGGAGATTAGGGCCCTGATACTTCTGGGCCTGGATTCAAATCCCGTGTAACAAATGGACGCTGTGTTCGTGTTTACCACATTGTTCTTTTCCTTCCTTGGAACCGGTGCACCCTAAAGTAGGGATTCCTTCTGGCTTTATTTTCTCATGCGGATTTAACTCCTTAAGAAATAATAATACAACGGTAAACTGTGTTTTTTTTTTAATTGTCAGAAGCCAGCGCTAAGACTGCGTCACCGCGTTTATTTAATACCCCACTGCATTAAAAGAGACAAGGAACCGTATCTCTTTTTTTTTTTTTTCCGTTGGGGGTTTAACGACCACCGTGAGCAACTAATGGCCGTCCCTAACTTACGGCCACTGATTCCAGGTAAGGGAAAGAGCCAGTGCCGTAAGACAAACACAAAATCCATGCCTCACCAGGATTCGAACCCGGACCCATCTCGGATGATCAAAAGCCATCACTTAGACCACTGCACCAACGGGGCAGTCCAGTCGCTGTTCACCTGCATCTCATAAATTAGTGAATAAGGTTATATTTGTCATTTCTCATAAAGCAAATCTTACGAAGGCTGAAGCCAGTTTATCGCAACGTGCAAATCTTGTAATAATATTTCCTTCCGCTTTATTAACAGGAGACACAAAATTTTCAATCCCCCCCAGTTTAAACTCTTTGTTATAGTTTCCGGAGAAGTATTAGCTCCGACCGTTGGAAGCATGCGAGCGCATGCAACAAGTGCAACAGGAAACTCCACACCTTTCCCTTCCTCTTGTAAGAAGTATTTTCATTTCTTTTTTTGGCGCAAGGCAACACATTTTTAAATCTTATCAAGTTTTTCATTTTTGTACAAACAAGATCTGAGAACAGCCTAATGTTCATAGTAACTTGGTCAATTCGAAACAGTTTGTTTGGTATGCATCAGGAGCAGCAACTTGTTTGACATGCCAAAATTATCGAGTTCACGCTGATCCCGATCAACAACAACAAACAAAAAAAATCAACTTTGCAGACCAGTTTTAAATGTTCAAGGTTTCCCCATGATTGGATGGTTCTCACAGTTAAAAGTAAAATAAGAATACCGAATTTATATAATCACAATCGCTCTTCGATTCTTTAATGGACGAAATTTGATCGAAATGTCAACATTAGAGTTCTAGATGATCCCGATCAATACTTAAACGGGATTAACTTCTCGGGTGAGTTCCAGACGTTCAGGGTTCGCTGTGATAGGATGACTTTTACTTAAAGCGAAAATGAACATCTAAAATTTGTAATGGCAAAGTTCGGTTGCTTATTATTATTATTATTCAAAATGCCGGAATTCACGGTAATCCCGATCAATGCTCACACAGGATCAACTCTGATAAAGTTTTAAGAACTAGAGCCGCGTGTCACGGACGAAGCTGTGCACTGGGAACCCAAGCGCATTCGCCAGGGTAATTTTCGATTGGTCAGTCAATTATGCCACGTGCCAGAACAGTACGTTCAAACAGCTCATTTCTGTTCTCAAAGCTCTTCCCAGGTATCTTCCATTTGCTCAGTGTTTACGGCAAAGATTTCTGTGATCAGCTGCCCAAAACGAAGTTCACTTTGTCTTTCCCTCAACCACTTCAGGAATGTGCAATCAATGACTGCTTATGAACATCATGTCACATTGATGAAGAAATTAATCGGCGTACAAAACTTGCCTGGAGAGCTTTTGGAAGAAACAGCATAATTTTCAAGAGCAATATGCCATTATGTCTTAAAAGAAAAGTGTTTGATCAATGCATCCTTCCAGTGCTTACGTATGGTGCAGAGACGTGGACCTTAACTAAAAGAGACATACAAAGGCTGCAGACAACTCAAAGAAGCATGGAGAGGTGCATGCTTGGTGTAACCAGGAGAGATAAAAGAGGAACTCGTGGATCCGAAAAATGACAAGAGTGGAAGACATCATGATCAGAGTTAAATCCCTGAAATGGCAATGGGCTGGACATACTGCCAGAAGGACAGATCATCGATGGACAGCCGAAATTTTAGATTGGATTCCAAGGGACAGGAAAAGACCCAGAAGAAGACCACATAGGAGATGGGTGGATGAAATTCGAAAGTATGCAGGGGTGACATGGAGGAGACTGGCACAAGACAGACCGTTGTGGAGGAAACTTGGGAGACCTTCGTCCAGCAGTGGATTGATAATGGTTGACAATGATGATGATGATGATAGGCAAAATGACAGTGAACGACATGAATTATATTTAAACTGTTACATTGCAGTTGCAATCGTCACTACTCATAGACGAAAGTTCAGTGATGTGCTCACAGTTCTACTTGTGTTTAACTACGCGTCAGTCCGTAATGATTTTTATTTTACCATATCAACAAAAATTGCCCACGCTAAATGTTCCTTTCTTTTCGAATTAAACATAACAAACTCTAGGAAATCAACGAGAGGAGCATTTAAGCCATAAAATTAACCAATATTTTTTTCTTGATCCCGATTTGTTTTTTGTTTAGTAATTCGACAGCTAAAGTCGAATTTGAAAGGCATATAGATGATCAGCTTTATCGGCGATCTCAACCGGTACTTTAGG
Organism: Macrothele yani; assembly: GCA_039090855.1. Lineage (NCBI taxonomy): Eukaryota > Metazoa > Arthropoda > Arachnida > Araneae > Macrothelidae > Macrothele > Macrothele yani. The sequence goes on along the minus strand of CM077002.1, from coordinate 33,454,310 downwards.
CGATGGGAAGACGGCGAACGGATGTCCCGGAAGCCGGAGGCTACGAATACCGTGGAGTCACGTTCGGTAATGGTCTCCGCCAATGGGAGAGCGAGAAAAGGGTTGATAACCCTCTCCACCCTGGCGGACAACTCTCACGTGCATCACATTCCAGAAACCTGCCCCACAGACGAGCGGGCCACCCTGGGAACTCGATACCCGTTCGGCGGAGGACGCCTACGCACCTTCGCCACCCCCTGTCGCGGTGACACTCCACGACGAAGCAAAATGGCCACCACTTGGCAATCTAAAGACCAAGTGGAAAAAAAAAAGAAAAGAAAAGAGAAGCACCGAAGCTGAAGAAACGAAACGCTCTTTTTCAGCAAGGACAGTCTGGGATGACTTGGATATCCCCACTCAAGGTCAGACACTCAAAAAACGTTGTCACTGATTTCACAGACTATAGCTGTCTACGAATTGCGTCGTTCAGAAGTCATAATCTGATGTTTGAATTCAACTTTTTATCACCTTCCTCCCCCCCTCCCCTTTTCACCATCGCATTTTTTCCGGAAAGCTTCGTTCATACAAACACTGCGGAATTACCAGACCAACTGTCTTATGTGAATGCTCGATGTCTAACCTAATGATATTTTTATATTCTTATTCCGTACCGAGAATTTTTTTTCGCTTTGAAATTTCCTGTACTCCGTAAGCAAGGCAAAGCTGCTAATAGATGCACATGGCCTTCCATAAGTGCATCAAATATTGTGCGGGTGCAACAGCTGTTTGGAAAGTTTAGACTCTCTGTCTGTCTAAGTTTAAATGGGAATTTCATATCTAATTTCTTTGGTCCTGAACTTTTTTTTTTTTATTACAACACTAGAATATGAGTTCAGTTCTTGAAATAAGAGGAATTAAACGTATAATAAATCATGTAAGATATGCTGACAAAATGAAAGGCATCAGTGGCTTACGAAACTGGAAGCGGAGTCATAATTCTCATGTGACCCTCCCATAACAAGTATGTTTATGCCTGCCATTCATTTCAAGCTATACATCCTTTGCCTTTCATATCTGTGCTCTAAAGTCATGCTGTAACCACTCAAGACACTTAACCAATGCATGTCTCCAATTTTAACACATATTTTGGATTGACACTTCTCATATGACACCCCCACCCACCCACCAATGGCAAGTATATATTTGCCATTCATTTAAAGGTATACATCCTTTGCCTTCCATATCTGTGCTCTAAATCATGCTGCACCTACTCAAGGCACTTAACTAATGCATTTCTCCAATTTTAACACATACTTTGGAGAGACACTTCTCATATGGACCCCCCCCCATGGCAAGTATATATTTGCCATTCATTTAAAGGTATACATCCTTTGCCTTCCATATCTGTGCTCTAAATCATGCTGCACCTACTCAAGGCACTTAACTAATGCATTTCTCCAATTTTAACACATACTTTGGAGAGACACTTCTCATATGGACCCCCCCCCCCCATGGCAAGTATATATTTGCCATTCATTTAAAGGTATACATCCTTTGCCTTCCATACCTGTGCTCTAAATCATGCTGCACCTACTCAAGGCACTTAACTAATGCATTTCTCCAATTTTAACACACATTTTAGAGAGAGAAAAACTCAAAAATATACAGGTCCAAGAAAATTCAATACGTCCATTCTTAAAATAAGAGACCGCTGGCGCTGTGGTCTAAGCGCTGACTTCAGACCGTTCGTCCAAGTGGGCCCGGGATCGAGCTAAGGGTGAGGCATCTGTTTGCCCCTACGGCACTAGCTGGCTCTCTCTCTTCCCTGGAACCAGTGGCTCCAAACTGGCGACGGGTGATCGCTTATACCCTACGCGGCCACAGACACACACGCTTGAATGACACGCCAGCAAATTGGGGGGAGTTTTATGCATGAGGTGGAATACAGCGTGCAGTGATACTCTTCAACGCCAGCCTGAAATCCTCTTCACTCCACGCTACATGCCGCCTCAGGCACAAAACTTCCACATTTGCTGGCGCAACACTCAAACGTGTGTGTCTGTGGCCGCCTTTAAAGTTGCAACATGGTGGTCGTTAAACCACGAAAAAAAAAAAAATGTCAAAGGCGAAAAACGAACACAGATGCAAATCAACAGTCAGCTGGTGCTGTCTCACACAAAAATAGGGCAGTTATATTTAGAACTCGAAATATTGATCCTTTATTGAAGCCAGTCTACCAAGGTCTACAAACTTGATGTGATGTTTTTTTTTTTTACCGTATCGCTACCACCAAGGTATCTCGTCCACGTTGGAAGACGTGTTCGTGCACTAACGACCAGTCCTGAAACCTCTGCCGCCCCTGGTGACGCTTCTGTTCATTTGTTCGCATCTCGGTGAGGTATGGATGTTGTGCTTTTCTTACGGCACTGCTGGCTTATTCACTTCCCTGGAACCAGTGGCCATAACTCAGGGACGGGCGACTGCTTATACGTAGCTTAGAGTTACTCACTGTAGTCGTTAAATCCTAAAAAAGAAAAAAATCTGAAATCTAATTTAATTGGCGCGTAAGTACCGAACTTTACAGGCATGAGAAAACTATGAGAACCAGATAAATTGGTAATCTCATTCGTTTTTTAATCTACGTTTTATCCATAAAGGCTTGTTGGTAGACTTCAGCCAAGAATTCTGTAGACTACGACAGAAAGAATTAATTCCAGCGTTTCAGAAGGAAAATTCAAGTCACAAACAACATTTAGCAATTATAAAGTTTCGCTGATTTCGCAGTGCTTCTAGATTTCTCGAATATCCCATAAGCGTATAACAGAAGAATAAAATTCCGAAATTTTTGGATAAGAAGAAACCGAAATTTTAAATCGATTTCAGTATTCTAAAAAAAGAAGAGACATACTATTTGCCCGCAAATTAATACAAAGTTCTACCACAGGATGTGTTTACGGCTATAAAGCCCGGAATAAAACTGACCAAAATAAAACTGACCCAAGCCTCTTTTCCCAAGGATAGTGGGTTAAACTGGATTCGTATATATATCTTTAGATGAGATTTCTACAAGCTGTGCTGAAATATTTGCCAATCTTTCTCCACTGACGACAGATGGCGCTAGGAGTCTGGAAGCAGAAAATTACCTGACATCTTTATCGAATTCTGAACTCACAACATAGATTGATCTCCCCCTCCTAACCATCCTTTTCATGCGTCCGTATACGGGGAGGAAGCGAAACTGAAGATGCTTTTCCATGAGCAGAAGAACATCATTAAAGCTATAAAGTTTTACTGGTCCATTGTTATTGAACTTCTCAAATATGTTTATTTTTTTACATAATGGATATTTCTTCCTGCAATTTTCGTTACTTTCCATACTTATGCTCGTTCAATAGGAGTCAGTTAGGGAAAACAGGTGCAAATATTTATCTAAATCAATGGCAGTACAGAGAAATATTGAAGGTGACAAATTATATCCGTTAAAATAAAACTCCATTACTCTGAAGCACATAAAAAAGTCAGATTTTTTTTCTTTTTTTAAATACATGTAATGGGTGAGAGAGAGAGACAGACATAGGTAATCATGAAACGCTCCCCTTCCCTTTCGGCAGTTTGCTAAGGACTGCTGAAATTTTATCGCCATTAATGTTCGCTAATTTCTGTTTGTATTTTAATTTTAAGAACACGCAGTCTCAATGAGTTGATTCCGTAATTTGTGACTTCCCGTTTCCCTACCTGTCTCAGCAACATTTTTTCTTCTTACCTTGAGAAAACTGCTTCTTCTTTTCATAAAGAACTTAAGTTTGTCATCGAACCTTGGATGCTCGAACTACCGCTCGCAGAAAATAAAATCAGCAATACCGGGTGCGGACCAAAATTAGCTGCCGATTTTTTTTTAAATCACAACTTGGTAATGAATGAAGTAATAACACAAAACAAATTATGTTGTTTTTATTGCATTTCATTTTTAAACAAGCTAAAATATTTTGACAACCGCGTTTGGCTGTCGCGATCTGAAACACATGGCGCTGCGGCAGTCAGAAATCCAAAATGACAGACTTCACTAGTTTGTTATAGGTAGGACGTAACATGTGCCACATAAAACACTTATGAAAAAAAATCTGGTTTGTGCCTACACATTATTTGATTTATGTTAATTTCTGCCCTCATTTCTAAATTATTACTTTCGTTAATCGGTGACTAATTTTGACGCATTCTGTACATGTCAGCTGTGTTCTATATTTGAATGTTTAATGAATGGGTCTTTTCAAATTTCGTTACACTGATCGTGCGCTCATGGATGAAATTTTACTGCCTTAAAGTGATATTTCCTTTACAATACAGCAAAAATAAACGGGTGCGATCTATATAAAAAAAAAAAAAAAATCGGTTTACTGAGTACATTGCGCGGGCCTTCGCTGAAACGCTATTACTGTAGTGCTACAGCGACTTCATGTACATCCGTGAGTAACTAAATAGGAGAAATTTTCGTCGTCCCTATTCCTCAAGCATTGGTTCCAGTTAAAGGAAAATCCGCTAATGGTTACAGCTAAGAGCACCCTGGAGACCATGTGGATCAGTAAGAGATTTCCTCGTCCATTACATTTACAAAAACCAGTGAATTTTTACGCAAAGACTACCCCCACCCAGAGACCGAAAGCTCTGATTTTGAAGAGATCATTTTTCAGGAAGCGGCCACGGGTAGCCATTTTTGTAATGCATATGAGACTATACCTGCACTTCGCGGTCACCAACATGCGGAACTTAAAAAAAATCTTGTTTAGGAAGTTCTCGAAAGACAACGACAAGGTCGTAAGTTAAAAAATATGAAACATCTGTCTGCCCCCCCCCCTCTCTCTGTCAACACTCTTCACGAGATTGTAAATGGGGTTCTTAGAATTTTGCTTGCAGACGGTATGGTTTTTTGTTAATTGAGGTACGCATTTTGGATCTTTAATTGCCCTAATTGAGAGCGCAAAGCACACGATGGAGTTCATCCCGCTCGACTTAACGAAACCAGCCTTCTCACATAGCGGTGATACTATTTGAGCAAGCTTGATCGTCCGTTCCAGATGGCAAAAGAACACATCACTGACGTTAAGCAAGGGAAAGATGAGTGAGAGTGTATACGGTTTCAAAGTTCAACCGCAGTAGGGCTGCTATTGTGTTCGGCATTTCCTTACCTTCCATTTTCACCTGGGAAACATGCCGTGGGAGAACCCGATTTGCGGCAACATACTTATGTTTCAAACACCTTACCCCATTCTCAGTCTTAGTTCTGGCTCTTAGTGAGAGATTACGCAAATAACATTCGTAAATAGCAAAATGGCAGGGAAGAAAGAAAGAACTAGCACTTCAGAGCAGGCTGCCTGGGAAGACTTTTTCATTTTATTTTCAAGTGGGAAGGGGAGATATTTTGGCAAATCGAACCACTCTATTTGACGGTCATCTTTTCACAGAACCGTTGATGACCTTGTTAGACAAGTTTTACGGTATTTACTTCAAGATTTGAAGAAATTATTTTTGTATCCCACCGAGTCAAAGCATAACCTAAATTTCCGTACCCGTCCCGGTGGCGCAGTGGTTGAGGCGCTGGCTTCTGACAATTCGCCCGAGTTCGATCCGGATGAGACATGGGTGACGTATTTGTCTTCTGGCCCTGGCTCTCTCTCCCTTCCCTGAAATCAATGACCGTAAATGAGGGAGAAGTCTGATTATAGCCCATTGAATTTCTCATGGTGGTCATTAAACCCCCAAACAAACAAACCTGTTGTTTTTTTGTTTTGTTTTTTGTACAGAATTTGTTTTGTGTGAGCAACGTGCAATAAACTGAAAAGAAAATCTGCGCCTTATCAGTTCGAACGAAATCTTCATTAATTAGTAATTTTCAAATTAACTTTTTATTGTTATTATTATTATTAGTTATGTAATAAATACTCCGTGAAACTGAAATACGCACAGGATCTTCGCTTAAAAGCAACATAAAACGGAGTAAGCAGGAATGAAAAATGGCCATGAAAATAAGCTTTTTTCTTTAGCCATGTACTTTTTTTAATGCTGGGAAGCCAACGGCGAGGCCATCTTTCTCAGAGGTTATGTAAATGTAGTCAGGCATATGACCAACCTACACCAGAGATGCTCCATCTCGGACATTCAGAAGATGCGGAGGATGGCATAGAAGGACTCCGGCGAGTTTCTCGGAAGTTCAGAGTGACAGAACAGCTTTATGTTTACATCGACGCTAGTCAACCGCAGTTCCGGTTTTTCTGGATGCCGGCTGCGTTGAATTTGAGTGGCTACACGTCTAAAAAAGGCTTTGTTTTTACCGAAAAGGACGGCACGCAAATCAGCCTACAACTGCTGAAATTATTTATCTTATTAGATCGACTTCTCAAATGGGAAGACGTGCTTGTTCTCAAGGAACTCCCAGCTTCTCGCTTTTCGTAGAGCACAATTTCCCCGCTAGGTGGTGCACTTGTGCATTTGTATCTGCCATGGTAAAAGACGGACTGGAAAAATTCGTTTTAGAACCGACTGAGCATGATTTTCCTTCCTGTATAAGCTCTCTTGATGAAATTATATTTGTTTGTTATCACATCTGTGTTTCTGGAATACGGCCTGGAAACTATTAGTGGTTAAATTATGACAAACATAATTTCCTGCTCTTCTGAATGCGCCGCCCCGGTGGCGCAGTGGTCTAAGCGATGGCCTCTGATTATTCGTCCGAACGGGGTCCGGGTTCGAATCCCGGTGAGGCATGGATGTTGTGTTTGTCTTACGGCACTGGCTCTCTCCATTCCCTGGAACCAGTGACCCTAAATTAGGGACGGGCGACTGCTTATAGCCCATTGAGTTGCTCCCGGTGGTCGTTAAACCTCCAATCAAAAAAAAAAAATCTTCTGAATGCAATTATTTTTTTTTTTTTTTATTTACTAAATGAGTAAAATTTGATGAGGAAAAGTGCTACGATTTTATATCCCTCGCGTTTGGGAAACATGCAGGGAGACTGAAGTGAGTGCGTGTGTGGGAGGAGGGGAGGTCTTTGGAAAATAAAATCAACTTTTAAACACGAAATTTAGGAAATGGTGAATGGTGGATTTATATGAAAGGCGAGCCGCCCGGCCTCGGTGGCGTAGTGGTCTAAGTGATGGCCTCTGATCATTCGTCCGAAAGGAGTCCGGGTTCGAATCCCGGTGAGGCATGGATGTTGTGTTTGTCTTACGGCACTGGAACCAGTGACCCTAAATTAGGGACGGGCGACTGCTCTCCTTCCCTGGAACCAGTGACCCTAAATTAGGGACGGGCGACTGCTCTCCCTTCCCTGGAACCAGTGACCCTAAATTAGGGACGGGCGACTGCTTATAGCCCATTGAGTTGCTCACGGTGGTCGTTAAACCTCCAATCCAAAAAAAAAAAAAAAAAAAAATGAAAGGCGAGGGGAATAAAAGTCAAGCATGTACGCACATACTTTCTGAGGTGCACTTAAAAAACAGCTCGTGAACAGACATCACAGCGAGCGCTTATATATGTGAGTGAGCATTTTCCCATTTATCAACTTTCAAGCAAATAAAAAATATGTGACGTATATTTCAATTCACCGTTTTCTTTCACTAAAATTCTAAACCTTCAAATGTCCTAATCTTCCACAAGATCGGGAAAATGTGTGTTTAATTTATTGGGTTGCGATCGTTTTTGAACCATTTGCGCGTGTGATTAATGATCCTTTGTATGATACTTAGCCAACAGCTGGGGAATGTCACCACGAACTACTAAAACTTCCTTCTCTAGAAACGGATTCCATAGAATCCAGAAAGTCTTAATTAAAAGTAAAAGTTTTTCGAGTAGCTAGCAGAGGTGCGACTGAAATTGGGTAATCGTCCACGGAAAAATGTTCACCAAAGCAGGCTCTCTGGAATCGAAACCGAGAACTTGAATACCGCGCTTTCTCATACCGACACCAAGTAAGTCTATGAATAAAAGGTAAGAGAGATGTGATGAAAGAGGATTGTTAATTTTACCTTTCATTCAGCTATCCATCGAAATAGAGAGAGAGAGAGAGAGTTAACCCCCGGAGCTGCATCAAGTCGGGCAATCTGACCTTCACGTTCGCGAATGCTTTTTAAAAGGCACCGCGGAATGTGAGAATCAAGGTCACGGAGCTACGGAACAGATAATTAACGGAACCGCCAAAAAAACATTGGGGAAATGCTCCTCGCCCAGATGCACAAGGTTGTGAATATAATAATGTCGACCCGTCGTCTTGTTTTTAATAAAAATGGAGATACCGAGTCATCTCCCTAAACATGCCTTTCGAGAAAAAGGAATTTTGAAAAGTTTCGCGTTTTTATGGAAGATTCTTTTTAAAAGAACTTTTTCAGTTCGGGCTGCGGAGACAGAAGAATCCGAAAACGCCTTCTACTGCGAGACATTCCCTTGGAATCGTCTGTCTTTCGTCTTGTCACAACAGTAATTAGCGGCACAGGTTATATGGATGATTACGTAAAATTACGTCCATGAGAATTGGTTGTTCACGAGAACATCTCTTCGTAAACTATTAGCAGATATTTAGATTTATAATAACCTCCAATTTCGTAAAGAAAACTTAGCGATCAAATATGTGAAATCTGTTTGCGTCTCTGCCAGTTTCAGCTAAATAAATACATGAGAACTCCAGCAAGGAAAATCGAAAGTTACTTTACATCATTAGAAAAGAATGTGAATCCCCGGAAGAACTAATTCTTCAAAAATACACATGAAAGGCACGTACAGTATATATATATATGCCTTTCATGTGCATTTGTGAACAATTAATTCTTCCAAGGATTCGTTTCTCATTCATTTCTATGATCTGCAACACTGGTGGATGTACACTGCTCATCACAAGTTAAGCACGGATCACACAAATCATCATAACTCCACAACTACGGGAACAAATTTGTTCAAATTTAACACGGTCAGACATACAAGTCTTAGGTAGATATCATACAAATATTGGGAAATTTGATTGCGTATAACCCGAACAAACACACTAATGAAAGAACGGTATCCCAAAAACACCGAAATAAGAAAAACGTGGTATGAACACCAAATCGCGTTAATATGGACTGTGGCCACCTCTGCCGCATGAATGCAAGCCTGGCGAGGTCGATTCATACCCTCAATAAGAAAATACAAAGAGTGGGATGGCAACAATTGACATTCACGCACAAGAGCAGTTTGAAGGTCGCTGAGGGTTTGGGGAGGGGGTATGAGAGCCGAAACACGTCTCCCGAGGGAATCCCACAGATGATCTATGGGGTTCAGATTCGAAGAGTATGCAGGCCGCTCCATTCGTCATCAAGGTATTGGCCGACCAGTCTGGCTCTGTGTGCACGAGCGTTGTCGTTGATTAAAATGAAATCTTGTGCAATGGCACCAGCATAAGACTTCACATAGTGGTCCAGGATCTTATCCCGATACTTTTGAGCAGTAGCGGTACCTCCAGGAAACACATGGAGGACGGTGCGTCCACCTAATGAAAATCCAGCTTACACGGTTTTTCCAGCACCCTTCAGATCAATATACGCCAGCTGTCAAATTTCAGGGAAAACCTCGATTCATCTGTGAAGAGGACATGGGCCCATTGTTCTCGGTCCCAGCCTACAGGCTCTTTACACGACCTCAGGCAAGCCTGTCTATATCTGGAGGTTGACGGTACACATACGGCTGGTCGCCTGGCATAGAGCCAGGCCTTGTGCACTCTCCTGGAAAAAGCTGAGAGGGATACCTGCCTGCCTGTGGATGCCATGAGGTCAGTATGCAGAGATGATGCAGACGCCCTACGGTTCCTTCTGGCTAAGAGTTCGATATAGCGGTCATCCTGTGGTGCTGTACTCCTCGGACGACCTGCAACAGGTCGTCTGACACGGTTTCACTTATTTGGAATTGTCTTCATAGCCTTGAGATGACGGAATGGTGGACTTTACAGAATCTGGCCACAGCTTCCATCTGTTCGACAGCTCTCCATCTTTTTAAGTCCTTCAAACATCTTCTTTGGGACATGTTCAAAAAATTGGGTATTCGGAAATTCTGTCCATGACCTGTAATAACAAATTATGACCATTAGAAAAATACGCTTTTCTTACCGTGTTCCTGTTTGGCATCTAACGGTACAAGTGACATTGATTCGAGTGGATATTAAGCATTTACATTACAAAATATGTCTCTTCACCAATTTTCATTCCGATTGATTTACTCATTTTTATTTTATTCGCATGTTTGTGATCCGTGCTTCAACGTTTGACAAGCAATGTATAAACCATCCGTACATGGACAAATGGCCGCCGACGCTATGATATGGCGGGATTGTTTCGACTAGCGCACATGTTCAGATTTCTATGCTGCATCTGTTTACTTACTTGGAACTTCGTTGTAGGTGCAACGGTAGCATGTTCGAACGTAAATCGGGAGATGCGGGTTCGATTTCCGTTCTAGGGTGATGCCATTTTCCGGATAATTACACAGCAAATAGTAAAATGTACCGTTACGACATCTATATTGCAACAATGATATGTCAATACTATAAATTGCTATCAGACCTGATTAAAGTGAGACTCAAGAAATAAACGCCGCCCCGGTGGGCGAGTGGTCAGAAGCGTAAGTTTCTGACTAGTTTATGAACCGGGCCACGATTCGAGTCCCAAATGAGGCACGGGTGATTTGCTTGTCCTTCAGTGCCGACTCTCTCTCTCTCTCTCTCTCTCTCTCTCTCGCTTCCCGAGGAAGAAGTGGCCCCAAATAAAAGCGCGGGAGATTGCTTATAGTACTTAACTTTGCTTATGGAGGTCAATTAAACCCTCATAAAAACAAAGAAAAACAGGGGAGAAAATGTGAGGTAATCCACAGCAGGCAAAACTGAACAACGCGTTGAATCTTCATTTTAGCTGTAAACTTCCAGCTAATTACCCATCGCTACAAAATCCCTTTTAGCATGTAAATATATATATATACAAAATTTTAAGATCAATTTAGCAATTTAAATTAGCTACTTATGAAGTCATGACATTTTCAGGTATAAATGTTAAAGAAAGGTGTGTTATATAAAATCATGTAGCACTATGGTGAGCATTTCAACTTACGACCAACGTTTCCCCTAAGCTGCGACTTAACTTGCTCCGCGCAGCTGAAATATCTTCCGCGCAGTAAGCATTTTAGATTTAAATTCCCAAATCCTTAATTAATTTTCATAAATAGAAAATTAATTGCCTGCAAAAATAATAATAAAAAAATTAAATTCGGACTTTCAAAAGTCAAAAGCAACACTTTTCTTAAATGTCATTCGCCTCCTTCTAAGTTCGTCTCATTTTCATTCTCAAAGGCTTCTTGCAAAGTAGCCTCGTGCGAGCAGATAGTGAACGCGAGAATGTGGATTAGTGATTTTCCCAGGCTGAGAAAGAGGCAGATATTGAGTCTTTTCTCAAAACAACACATAAGCGCCAGCCAATCACAGCAAATAGCAACCAAGTAAATTGTACTAACTAATACACCCATGCTAGTTGGCGGGGGAAAAACATTCCGGTCAGTTAAATTCTAAGCCACTGGTCAGTTAAATTCTAAGCATTCCAGAAGTAAGTTTGAGCTTCTCACTTTTTATAAAATAAAAATTTTAATTAATGAAAAGTTTTTCATATTTTTTTAAATTTAAAATCAATTGCGGAAAGAACAGTGATAAAATGGGGGGATGGGGGTGTTAGAAAAAATAAGGGTTCCAATCCAAGTTCCAATTTCTACTGCATTAGTAAGAAAAGTGAGAAAATAAAATTTTTTGCCCAAATAATTTTGATGCCTGCCTAGCTTATTGGGGCGCGCATTGCCCTTGGCCGCTAAGAAGGGAATATTGATCACATTACACCGCTACAGGATTTTCAATCACCGTGTCTATTTTTTGCGACATCACAAAATGCAAATAAGGGATTTGTAATATAGCATGATTCCTATTAGTTCCAGTTTAGAATTTTTATTATTATTATTTTTTTTTTTTCTAAATTGCGTGCGTAAGAGGAGTAAAAATAGTCTGCTTCATGCACGACATACTAAGGTTCTACAATTTGGGGTGGGGGAGGATGGTGACGCAATATCCACCTTCCGCTTAAAGTGTGTCCGAAAGGAAGTGAAAAAAACGACAACTGCTACATCAAAGGCATTTATAGCTAGCTTTTTCTGTAATGCGGGGGGAAAAAGGGCGGTGACGTAAGAATATACATCTTCCCTTGGAAGAAAGGGTGTCAGGGGTGAAAGAGATTGGAATGCGTTAAATTGAAAGAAGGCACTTTAATGCTGAGAACAAAACACGACGATGTCAAGAGAGTCGCCAATTTATGTGGGAAAAGCCAAGAACTCGTACGACACACGACCCCCCCCCCTTTTGCCCGCCTTTCTTTAAGAAGAAGAAGAAATAATTTTATTTTCCAGCATAAAAAAATATCCTACAACTAAAATGCTCAATCTTACAATTCGGTGAGACTTGCAGCTATTTATTACAGAGATTTTCAACGTTTAAAGCCCAGAAGAAACCACAAATTATACGGTTGCTACAAAAACCGCAGAAAGGGGAGAAGGAAGGTAATTGATAAAAAGCTACTGAGTTTAAAATTAGTTTGACATTTTCACTTAGACTGGAACAAAAAAACTTTTAATAAAGAAAGCAAAGAGAGGCTAAATATAAATTCCATACTTTTTTTCGAGCGCTAACTTCCTACATTTGTTTACAGTTTGTATTAATCTCAGCATTCCGCATTATTTCACACATTCAAAAAAAAAAAAAAAAAAAAAAATGCGTTGTTTCTGAATCTTTCTCACGAGATGTTTCTAATATCGAAAATGCAAATATGTTATCAATATTTGGTCTATATTTCCTCAATAACAGAAGTTGATAATTTATTACAAATTTACATTGCCTATATTATCTTTGATTGGACCATATAGAAAAAATACACGTGGCAAAAGTGAAAACTGAACATTGGAAATCATTGTTAAATGTCTTTTACAAAAAATAATTCTTTAAGACCCACACAGTTGTATTTAAAAACCAAACGTTGTTAATTTTTTATGAATAAATATTATTTACGAACAAGCGTTTTAAAAAGATAAAAATCTTAAATGCCACAAGTTTTTTGAGGACGTAAATAACTGCTATGAGTATCACAGATCGTAGGCTACAAGCACTGTGAATAAGTAATATAAGAATAAAGAAATCAGCGTTTAGCCATAATGAGTTTTTTTCCTTGTTAACCGCAGTTTCGCCATGCTTCTCAGCGCTTCATTAGGACTAAACTGCTATAAGTAATTGAAAGCCACACACACAACAACAAAAAGAAAGTTGTCACGAAACAAGAGCTTATATTTTGCTTTACGAAGACAAAAATACGCTTAAGTCAAAGCAGACAACGAATGGAAATTTTATAAAAGTGCATAATTTAGTTCGTCCTGAGAACAGATTAAAGGATTACTAATTAATATAATTATTTGTCATGGTATAATACTGTTCTGCTGGCTTATACTGATTCCTGGTAACAAATCTCTTCTAGCTAGTTTGCTTTTGAAATATATAATTAAAATGGTTAAGACTGGCTTGATATATTCTGATGCCTAAGCACAACGCTTTTACCTGCGTGACATTGAAGAAAATTTAAAAGAGAAAACATGAAAAAAGAAAAAAGAGGCACCGGAACGAGAAAAAACTAAAATAAAATAAGAAATAAAAATATACGATGCAACCCTGTAATACATTAATGATAAATAATTTCCTCCATCAACGTATCTGAGATAACGCAGACACTCATGAATTATTCATGGTAGAATTCACGTGATATTCATTCAGGAGGTCCATCGTAAAAGTAAAATAAAGAGAGACAAACAAACAAAAGAGGAGGAATTTGTCCAAATGCGTCCGCCCACGGGGGCGCGTGTAAAACGTCGAAGTGTCAGAGAGGGTCTGTCACCTGCCCAGCCAAACTAGAGAACGCCCAGGAAATCGTCTGCCTGTGTGGGTAGACTTCCAGTCCGTTAATATGTATAAATCATGAAATGCCTGTGGATTTTAATGGCTACCAAGAAACCTAATGGAAGAGATTTGAACACCTTTTTTTACGCTAACGGACAATTTTTGCCCACGCGAAAGGGACTAGGTTCACAGGAAAGAGAGTTCAAAGCTCAGCGAAATGCAAATAGGAGGAAGCAAGCAAACGTTGGTGGGGAAGAACCCAAAAGAACAGGTTAAAAAGGAGGGAGGGGGATTTTGAAATGTTCATGGCGCATTGCTACATCTACTTTCATTTACCTATTTCCAAATATTAGTTAACTAAAATTGATATCTAGTTAGGATCATCTATATACTCTTTATCTACCTCCTTCCAATATTAGTTAATTAAAATTGATATCTAGTTAACATCACCCCGGTACTTCCTAGACTACACGCCATCGCCTTTGATTTGCATGGTATAATATGGTATTTGAAGAAGTTTTAGGAAGGGAGCGTCTGACCAGGTCTAAAACTTCCCTTAGAAATGGAAGCTACGAGATATGAGTAAGTGAACTCAATAGGAAAGACAAAGAGAAAAATGTAGTGAAAGGAGACGGTGATTCCGTGACACCAGTCCGTGAGGAAAGGGGGTAAAGGGAAACGAAGCACCGCACAACATCACAGAGAACCACACCACCACCCGGCCGCCGACGCACGAGGGAGTGACTGAAACTCAACGATACCAAATTCAAATGTCCGAGCAAAATCCATTTTCACCATCTCGATGCCAATCTGAAAAAGAAGGGGCTAGTAGTCTGTCTAACACCCACCAGTGTACACATACTTACTCTGTCTGTCAAGGGGGTCAACGATCGCCGCCTTAGTTCTGGGATACCTAAGGAATTCTCTGAGATTGTAATCAACCGCGCCCCATAACAAGTCCATTAGAGTGGGATTTCCGCTTTATCGAAAAACTTTTTGGCGAGTCTTGTGGAAAACTCGTGTACCTTCTCTATTCCAAGTCTCTTCCTCAGGTTCGGAAGTGGGGTCCAAGGGGGAGCCCCTGTGATCATTCGAAGTGCTCGGCTCTGCACCCTCTCACTGTTTCCTACTAATACCAATCCAGATAGAGGAGGCATAGGTAAGCCGGCCTGACGATCGTCTTGTACAGCAGTACTTTGTACCGTGTTGTAAGGAAGCTTCTCCGGCGGAATATTGGAGCTAGCTGCCCAAGGCATTGTCTAGCTTTATTCCTGCGGTAGCTGGTGTTCGCCACCCACGGAAGTCGACATTCTAGTTGAAGCCCTAGGTACTTAGTGGAGGGGATTGTCTCTTGAAACATAAAGAGTTTCTCGGTACTCCTTGGAGAGATCCAAAAAACAATAGCGCACTGCTCTTAGACGGATTGATCTGGATCCGCCAGTCAGTGTAGTAGGTTTCCAGCTGAGAGAGAAAGTCCTGGAGGAGCTTCACTGCTCTGTCTTTGTTCAGGGACCTGATGACAACAGCTGTATCACCTGCGTACATCATGACCTGCCCTTGTTTGCCTTTGATTTGCAGATCGTATTTGTCATTTTCTTGTACTACTTCCGTCCACAGTGAGTAGAGTTTAGGTCCCAGCCACCTACAGAGAGATCGCCTTTTGGGCAGGACATAGAAACGGAAGGAATGAGAGCAAGTCTAGCGACTTTGACAGAACAGTTTGTAGTGAGATTAGAGTACAGTAGATGGCGCCACCATACAAGCACGATGTTGCACATAGAGGGGTGAGAGAATTTCATGGGGGGGGCATAGGAAAGGATACCCATTTAACCAGTGCGTCCAGCCTGGGGGCTGTCAGTTAACGTGCTCGTCCGATGCACGGCGGATATTCAGCGTTTGTTAGTAAATCACACCATCTCCGAAAGATCAGCCCAGGCTCGAACCTGGGGACCTTGCATCGATAGTCTGAATCGCTAATCACTAAGCCATCCGCGGCTCGCCTTTGATTTGCAGACGGCGACGCTGCCTTTTATATATCCAACACAAGTACGCCGTAATTTGTAATTTGATCAGCCGAAGAACGATGGTCCACACCAAAAGTTTTAACCCAACGTATTCCATTTTTCACCGACTTGCTTTCCACAATGCCAGCGCCGATCGTCTGTAAGTGTTCAACGTGCTGAACTGAACTTCCACTTAAAGTTGGGAAGTGTAGCATCATAATTTTGACTCAACAATACGCTTTCTACGGACCTGTTCTTCATGTAACGTATCCTGTTCTTCCATGTAACGTAACCGCAGAAATTTTAAAATTTTATCGTCCTGGAAAGGGAAATCGAACCCGCATCTCCAGATTAGCCTTAATTGTCCTGGGTGGTGTAATGGTTAGCATACTCGAGCGCAAATCGGGAGATGTGGGTTCGATTCCCGTTCCAGGACGATAAAATTTTCAAATTTCTGCGGTTACGTTACATGGAAGAACAGCTTGATTTATGTCCGTATTAATTATTCCATGTGTTTTCAACTTGATACGCTTTCTGTTTGTTCATGGTCAACCGTGGTTAGTATCTTCAAAAAGTGGTCCGAGGAGGAAAAATCACGAACGATCGGCGAGGTGTGGCACGAGCCAACAGAAAGGTTACTGCGGCGCAACTCGCTAATAATTTGAATGCTGGTGACGAGAGCAGTGTGTCACAACCCACAATACATTGAACCCTACTGAAAATGGGACTGCGTGGCCGCAGATTGCTCAAAGTGCACCTCAGGTCAAATCTCGGTTCAGGAACGTATGTAGAATTCTTTTGCGGGGTGAGGGGGGTCGACCGAAAATGAAAGTTTTAGAAATTCGTCAAAACAAAATAAAAGGAAATGAAAAATTGAAGAAAAAAAATGAAAGCATTATTGATGAAACACTTTCGGGGAGCAAGGCCCCCTTGCCCTCTCTACCACACCGTCAAAAGGACCTACAATGAGCACGCGAGCATCAAAACTGGATCTTGAACGATTGGAAGAAGATCGCCTGGTCCGATGAATCGTGCTTCCTGTTGCACCATGCGGAAGGCCGGTGCGTGTGCGTCGTTTAGCTGGGGAAGTGTGTGGCATCCAGATGCACCGCGAGATGAAACCAAGTCGGCGGAGGAGGTGCAATGCTTCGGGCAATGTTCTTCTAGGAAACCCTGGGTCCAGTCATTCATGCACAGGAAAATATGACGTCTTCTACCTACCTAAACATCATTGCAGACCAGGTGCATGTTGTCATGGCAACGGTATTCCCCTCTAGTAGTGTCCTCTTTCACATGATAATGCGCCATGCCACACTGCCCGGATTGTTCGAGAATGATTCATGCAACATGAGGAAGACTTCCAGGTATTGCCCTGGCCTGCAAATTCCCCAGGCATCAATCCAATCGAGCATCTGTGGTTTCTGTTGGAACAGAAAATCCGATCTGCGGTGGCTCAACCGCGTAACTTACAAGAGTTAAAGGATCTGCTGGTAAAGTGTTGCACCAGAAACTACAAAACACCTTTAGAAATCTTGTAGCGTTCCCGCCTCGCCAGGTAAGAGTTATTTTGGCGGCACGTGGGTGACTAACATTACATTAGGTAGGTAGTCATAATGTTTTGGTCTTCGTTGTATCCAGAGATGGAAACGGGTCACGAGTTAACGAGTCAAAGGGTCGGAAATTTTTAGTGGGTCAAACGAGTGGGGTTAAGGTGTTCCTGACCTGATCTCGACCCGGTTTTATTTTTGTTTTATTTTTGAATAGAAAAAAAAATATTTCAAAGAACCCTTCAGAGGCCTTTGAAATAATGCTTCAGAGCTGTGGAGGAACTTGCTGAGAAGAGTAAAGAAATCCAGGAACTTGCTGAGAAGAGTAAAGAAATGGTATTAAAAATGAACTTTCAGAAGACAAAACTGATGTACGATGTTTTTACAAGGAATGAAAATTTATCAACTGATGGCGAAAAGTTGGAGATAACCAATTCCTGCATTTACCTTGGACAGCAGACATCTAGCGAGGATCACACTAATGAAGAAATTAATTGGCGTATGGCCGGAGAGCTTTTGGAAGAAACAATGCACTTTTTAAGAGCAATATGCCATTATGTCTTAAAAGAAAAGGGTTTAATCAACGTGTCCTTCCAGTGTTTACAAAACTGCACACAACTGAAAATACCATGGAGAGATGCATGCTTAGTGTAACCAGGTAAGATAAGAAGAGGAACTTCTGGATCAGGAAAATGACAAAAGTGAAAGACATCATGATCAGAGTAAAATCCATGAAATGGCAATGGACTGGACATATTGCCAGGAGAACTGACCACCGACAAACAACCGAAATTTTAGACTGGATTCCAAGGGACAGGAAAAGACCCAGAAGAATACTACGTGGGAGATGGGTGGATGGAGGAGACTGGCCTAAGACAGTCCGTTGTGGAAGAAACTTCACCCAGCAGTGGATTGTTAGTGATTGACAATGCTGCTGCTGCTGGTGGTGATGATGATGATATATTCGAATTTATAGCTCACAGAAGATTTGTCCGGGCCGGGTCCAATTATGTGACGGTTGGGTCCGGGCCCAAGATTTTTGACCCGTTTCCAACTTTGGTTGTATCTGCCTTACCTTCAAAGTCTGCTTGTATATCGCTAAGAAATGATGTTTAAAGAAATGAATCGGTAAAACTAACTTTCCTACTTTGTTAATTTAGCCTGAACTTTCCATGCTAAAAATGCAATTATGCACATCAATCAGCAACAAGACTGAATCGTTTAATTGCAAATTTGCATCCTTGGCAGAGTTTATGAATGCAAAAGGATCCCTTCTCTTTTTCCCTTACACAAAGATCAGCTTGCATGAACTCTTCTTTGCCGGATATATTGTGCCATGTCTTGTTGTAGAGTTGTAGTTCTCCGTGGGAAGATAAAAAGGTTATTAATGGGTTTCGACAAAATGCAAACTACGGAGAAGGGTGCCGGAAGTTTAATCCACAAAAAAGGTTCCACAATAACAATTCCTGTTAAGAAAAACAAAATTATGCAGAATAAAGAATTTCTGGATCTTTACTGCAGCGATGAGATCGACTGTATTTCAAATACCTGCCACAAACCATCTGCCAGGTAGGAGGGAGAAAATCCCCCACCTGCGGGATAAAGCCCTACTAATTTCATCCGTTCTGAGCTAGCCGAAATTCCACCTATCAACAGATGCGTATAATTCCCACTACTGCGTAGATACTCGAACGTGGTATCGAACTCCAGTCTCACGGTATCTGAGCCCCCAGGCGTCTTTTTTCTTTCACTCTCTGCATACCTCAAGGCTATGAGACCCTCACCACCTGCCCCAGGGGTCGGGGTTTCATTCACAACTCTCTTTCCATTCACAAGTTTCCCCTACCGCATATCACAGCGGCGACCTTTCAACCCCTGAAGAGGCCACCACAAGTGCGTGTCGGTGATTTTTGAGAGATGCGAAGTTAACGGGAACAAGCAAGGTGAGACCACATAATCCCTCCCCCTCACTCCACCCCAGTTCCAGCACCTTAAGTTGTTTGTCATACGTTCACATTCAAATTTTTCATTTTGGAAAATACGCTGTACGATTTCGAGAATAAAGCATTAAATTACCACAACAAATTCAATTAATTTCATCACGTACGAGAACCTTGTAAAAGTTGCAAAAGGATCGAACCCAAAGCGGGAAGGAAAATACACGCTAACAAAATCTTTAAAACTAGCAAATATGTTCTGCCTGGTAGCACAAGTTATAATTTATTATAAATGCTGATACAATAAATTTAGGTCAACAAATGCTCAGCACAATAAATTAGGCACTCGTCCAATATCGGAAGATACTGATATTCCAAATTGCCTGGCTAGTTAACTTATGACTGTCTTTATTGTGTTTACAGGTACCCAGCAATTTATCGTACGATCTGCGCCCATGGGAAGGGTTTAAGTCGCAAAATATGTCGCATGGGACTTTTGTGCTGCGTATCAGAAACGGAGTTACACTGGACTGAACCCAGAGGCTCAAATGCGACAAGGGACCTAACAGGTGAGATAAGGTGAGATATAAATGCGACAAGGGACCTAACAGGTGAGATAAGTGCCAAACCGAATTGCGAATAGACATAGTTCGGGGGAGCCAAACTATGAAGTCACAACGAACACTTCATGGGAGAGAGAACGAGGGCGGGGGGTGAGGAACAGGTGGTCTTATGTGTTAAGGGGGGGGTGTCCAAATCAATACCCGGGTCCGACGGCTTAGCGTGCCCACCCCACGCACAGCGATTATTCAGTGGTTCAGAGCAACTCAGCCTACCTGTGGTCGACCCCGTTGCTCTAACTCCACTGGGCCACTCGCGGACTAATGTCTTCATTGCGTTTTGTCGAAAGCCGCTTTTATATGTGGTGTAAATATGCCCTCTCAGAGGTTGGCATAACCCTATACTTCAATTCACCCTAAGATGACACTGAAGTGAAAGCTATCGCCACGACTAAAAATAGTTCCCAACGCTTTCCGTAAAAACCAACGCATTTATTGCCCAGAATCATACTTTATATTGTCCTGGGCCGCGGGTGGGCTAGTGGGCAACGTTCGTGACTGCCACGAAAAGGACCTGAGGTACGAACGCTCGATCCACTGAATATCCGCCGTGCGTCAGATGGGCACGTTAAGCCGTCGGACCTCGGGTACTGGCCCCCCGGTAATAAATAAGGGCGTATTCCTACCCCTTTCTACTTCACTTCCGTGTCACTTTCCTATCGGGCGCTCTAGCCCAAATCTCCTAGCTTCCTATTTCTAGGGGTTGTTTAAGAACTGAGGTCAGACACTCCCTTCCTAAAATCCATCTACATATGATCTGATCTTTATATTGTCCTAGCTCTTCATTTATTTATAAGTACATATAGTTATTTTAGACAAATCTAAAAATAATATATTTCCAAAAATTAAGTTTTAAAATTAGACCAACACACACATGTGTAGATATGCAGTGTTTGGGAGACAAGAATGCCAATGAGTCGATGGGGGAAGTGATTGTTGGCTACTAACAGCAGGACACAATGGGATGCGACACGGATGAACACCCGGCCGTCCCCTAAGGCTCAGTGACTGCGTAAGCTCTTGTACCTTAAACTGCAGTGTCATCTTAAGGTGAATCAAAGTATAGGTCAATTTGCAGGCACCGACGGATTTTTTTTTTAAGTATGTGTTACAATGGCTGTGATATATTACAAATTTACGCTTTTAACACATGAAAAATGTCATTAATTCGAAATAAATATCCCTTCTTTATTCAGCAGTTGCTTTTTTCTGCTTTCTTCTATGCAAATTCACCAATCACGTTTCGGAAAAAACTGACTTAGTGCAATTTACAGTTCATTTAAACATAAGGCAATTCAAACGATCTCGTCTCGATAGAAGTAATTCTTGATCTGCATGTACAATTTCCTAAAACATAACGATAATATAATTATGGTTATGGAAATAGCAAATAAAGAAACATTTATAGATAATGTCAAAAAATCTTAATTTGAGGAGCCCGTTAAGGTGGTTACACTTTAAATCTCAATGGTAAAATTTCTTTACATATTTTCTTCCCAATGAATGACTTCCCAAGGATGAAAATTTGCACATCGATAAAAGTAACTTTAACTTATAGCATGGGATACTTAATACTTGCTAAAACATAACCATATTAAGCAATCCAACATTTGTCTACTGACGTCATCAATGTACAGGTCGCGCCATCTATTAACAGGTCTGAACATTACTTAAAGAAAAATTATTAATTTTTAATATAATTATGGTTATGTTTCAGCAAGTATTAAGTATCCCATGCTATAACTTAAAGTTAGTTTTATCGATGTGCAAATTTTCATCATTGATTAATTGCGACGAAAATATGTAAAGAAGTTTTACCATTGCAAACATAAGGCAGAGATTTTAGGTGGAACCACCTTAAAAGGTCCAGACTGTCCTGTCCTTTCTCTCCTCGTCCTCCCCCGTTGCCAAGCCCTGGTCTTAACTATTGAAATAGCACTTGAATATAAAAATTGCTGTGAAGTATTGAGCTACACAGCATCTTCAAGATATGCAAAACAATAAATCATCATAACTAATCACATTTTAAAGAATGAGGTGACTAAACTACAAGAATTCTGTTAGCTGTCTACAGCTTTTGCGTTTAAATTTGATAAAATGGCGTAAAATCAACCAATTCATTGTCTGTACGCGTGTCGACGTTTATGTTGAAAGATTTATACAGAAGCAGATAAATTTTATCATCAAGGAGAAATTACAGTAAGAGAAATTACTCCAAATCTTATCATAGAGAATTAGTCTAGCGGTGAACCTAACAAAATGGCCGCCAGTCACTGCAAAACCAGAAAAAATGCATCCATCATTGTTCCTCTAGAACGGACATTGACAAAAGAAATGCCATGAAGGTAACACAGGATGCACTACCTACCTCTACTGGATTGCTGAACATTCCCCCCCTCTATGCATTTATGTCTTGGCTGCATCGTAGAAATATATTTCTTCAAAATACGCAATTTCGAAAAACTGAATTTAAAGGTGAAATCTCCCTCACTTTGGCTGACTGAGGATGAGAGTTTTGAAATATAACATCAAGGAACTGGGAGAGTAACATGTCTAAATCTACAAATTTAACGTTATCACAAGTCAAGTGTGAACCCATTCTTAACACGACGAATGTTAATATTTACTTCCTTTCTTGAAGTGAATACAAACAAACACCTGAGACTAAAGTGCAACAGCTACCAGCCACTAATCTTTCAAAGCCTCCTCAGATAAAAAAACGTTTGCAAGAAAAGCCGCTCATTTGCCAACTTCATTTCAAAGGGGGAAAAAAGTACATTTTTTTACTTTCGAAAAGCTAATTTAGACAGCCAAAATAAAAAAATTGACACAACTTGTACATGAGTAACAAACAAAATATGTACAATGTCAATAACGTTCCAGGAAAGTAAGTGATGATGTGGGAGACATGAGGACTGAACAAAAAAAAAAACAAGTAGAAAGTAAGAAGGCAAGCGATATTTGATGCTTCCTAAGAAATCTTTTAAAGAGGCGTAACTGTCAGCACCTTTTTGGGGTTACTGGCGGACCCCGTCTCTAGCATGGGGGCCACTGGTTTAAGGGACGGAGCTCAGTAATGCCTCAGCTATTGGTCGGAGGCCAGCGCCTCTTACCACTCACCCAGCGGACGACGAAGTTTTGCATCAAGTTTCGTTACAATTCAACTAAAACGGGCTCCACAGAATTTTTCCGTTTAACAAATGATAGTCTTGATTGGCTTGACTATTGCATTTTAAAATATAGCGCCGGATGGATGAACGCAACATCCATGACTTGACATGGATTCAAACCCATGCCCAGTACGAGAAGTAAGAAGCCCATGCTCTAGATTTGCCAATGATTACGGGGATACATTTAAAGGCCGGAGAAGTAAGAAGCCCACGCTCTATAGATTTACCAATGATTAAGGGGATACTTTCAAAGGCCAGAGAAGTAAGAAGCACAGACTCTAGATTTATCAGTGATTAAAGGGATGCTTTCAAGACCAGAAAAGTAAGAATCTCACGCTCTAGATTTGCCAATGATTAAGGGGATACATTTAAAGGCCGGAAAGTAAGAAACCCACGCTCTATAGATTTACCAATGATTAAGGGGATACTTTCAAAGGCCAGAGAAGTAAGAAGCACAGGCTCTAGATTTATCAGTGATTAAGGGGATGCTTTCAAGACCAGAAAAGTAAGAATCTCACGCTCTAGATTTGCCAATGATTAAGGGGATACATTTAAAGGCCGATAAGACGCTCCAGATTTACCAATGATTAAGGGGATACATTCGAAGGCCGGGATACATTTAAATTTCTACATCAAGATAACTTCATTTTTAATTTTCAACAAAAACAGTTTGTAGACGTCAGACTGAAATTTCAGTGTGCTAAGATTTAGGAAAATTATTCTTGAATTTTGCCCCCGGTCTTCCTCCACCCATATTTCCAGTTTTTTTAGGACATAATTTTTCCACTGGAAAGTTTGTTTAGATGTTACTACGTAGATCATCCTAAGTGGAATGATTTCAAAAAAATAATTTTTAGATCAGGTAGTAGTATTATGATTATCAAAATTTTCTAGTTTTTGTTAATGTAGCTTAACTGAATACGTTCGACTGCCAGTCGTTACTCGTTAGGCTTTCTAGACGGTACACACAGCGCATTTTTAGTTGCTACTCCCGGGTAAAATTTACAACATACGTATATCTACTCCGTAGGTTCATAACGAAATACTGATGGCGAGAATGCTGGACACTGGTGCTCAAAATTAGAGCAATAACTACAAAAATCACGTAATCAGACAGTAGCTGGCAAAGTAATGAACATACATAAGGAAAGGAGCGTTATGTATGCTGTGTGGGTAATATCGAAAAAGAATATCCAAGTCTCAGCGACAAAGCTCTAAAATTATTGGTAACTTTTTCGATTACGTATTTATAGCGAGAAAACATTTTCAGCCGTCTCGGCAATCAAAACAAAGCACAGGAACATAATGGACATCAATGCTGCACTGCTCACTGCAGAAACGACGCTGGAACCACGGCTCGAGAAGATTATCGAGAAGCAACAGCAACAGACGTCGCATTGACCCCAGAAAAACATAATGGACATTAATGCTGCACTGCGCCTTGCATAAACGACGCTGGAACCACGGCTCGAGAAGATTATCGCGAAGCAGCAGCAACAGACGTCGCATTGACCCCAGAAAAACATAATGGACATTAATGCTGCACTGTGCCTTGCAGAAACGACGCTGGAACCACGACTCGAGAAGATTATCGCGAAGCAGCAGCAACAGAATAACTACAAAAATCTCGTTATCAGACAGTAGCTGGCAAAGTAATGAACATACATAAGGAAAGGAGCGTTACGTATGCTGTGTGGGTAATATGGAAAAAGAATATCCAAGTCTCAGCGACAAAGCTCTAAAATTATTGGTAACTTTTTCGATTACGTATTTTAAAGCGAGAAAACATTTTCAGCCGTCTCGGCAATCAAAACAAAGCACAGGAACATAATGGACATCAATGCTGCACTGCTCACTGCAGAAACGACGCTGGAACCACGGCTCGAGAAGATTATCGCGAAGCAGCAGCAACAGACGTCACATTGACCCCAGAAAAACATAATGGACATTAATGCTGCACTGCGCCTTGCACAAACGACGCTGGAACCACGGCTCGAGAAGATTATCGCGAAGCAGCAGCAACAGACGTCGCATTGACCCCAGAAAAACATAATGGGACATTAATGCTGCACTGCGCATTGCAGAAACGACGCTGGAACCACGGCTCGAGAAGATTATCGCGAAGCAGCAGCAACAGACGTCGCATTGACCCCAGAAAAACATAATGGACATTAATGCTGCACTGCGCCTTGCAGAAACGACGCTGGAACCACAGCTCGAGAAGATTATCGCGAAGCAGCAGCAACAGACGTCGCATTGACCCCAGAAAAACATAATGGACATTAATGCTGCACTGCGCATTGCAGAAACGACGCTGGAACCACGGCTCGAGAAGATTATCGCGAAGCAGCAGCAACAGACGTCGCATTGACCCCAGAAAAACATAATGGACATTAATGCTGCACTGCGCCTTGCAGAAACGACGCTGGAACCACGGCTCGAGAAGATTATCGCGAAGCAGCAGCAACAGACGTCGCATTGACCCCAGAAAAACATAATGGACATTAATGCTGCACTGCGCCTTGCAGAAACGACGCTGGAACCACGGCTCGAGAAGATTATCGCGAAGTAGCAGCAACAGACGTCGCATTGACCCCAGAAAAACATAATGGGCATTAATGCTGCACTGCGCCTTGCAGAAACGACGCTGGAACCACGGCTCGAGAAGATTATCGCGAAGCAGCAGCAACAGACGTCGCATTGACCCCAGAAGAAATTATATTAACACTAAGGAGGATAATGCGGTAGATTAGATCATGGATTGAACTTATTAACCATTAAAGAATATTAACAGATTAAATGATACTAGCTGTACGTATGTGACACGGAATAATCTGGTATATAAATTATGGATTGTACGCAGTAATAATAATTATGATATAGAATATTACGAGATTAAATGCTCGGAAATAGCTGAAAAGTTTTGTTTCGGATCGCCGGTCCGCGAATACAAAAATGTTGGGAGCCACTGATCTAAACGAATTCTTTGAGACATCATGGCATCTTATCACTGCACCTGACAGTACAAATAACCAAGATTGTACATGTATTCGACTCCAGTAAACCACATACGGTATTCACTAGAGAGTGTGTGCATAAGCAAATTTTGCTGTCACGTGGCTTCTTCAATTTTGATGTCCGTTGTTCGTTCATTAGCCACAGCATCTGCTGCTTCTCATCCACTTGTGCGTTTTCAGGGCAGCGTTCCTCTGTTAACTAGGGTTTTAGTTGTTGCTTTAATTTAGAGCATCAGTGTATATAGATACGAACAGCAATAAGGGTTATGAATTTAGTCAAATGGAGCCAACCTCCACTTAGTGTGCCAGTTGGTATCAACTCTTACCTTCCAGACGCGCAAATACACCGTTAACCCAGGCGCGCAATACATTAGTTAATTCTATGTTTCTGTGACTTGCAATCAATATTTTCTTTTTAATAGGAACCGATATCTCGGAAATTGTTTGAAGCTTTTTTTAATTCAGAACAGTAACAACCAGTATCTGCCCAGTGTTTTTCTTCGCGTTAGGATTGTAATTATGAATCCCGATATTCAGAGCATAATTGCATCGATTTTTTTAACATCATTACCGTGCGGGCCAATTCCTGTCACGGGGGTCGTGATGTGGACATTGACACTTAGGAAACACGAGAAATTTCACTTATGCTGGCGACAAGTCTTGTCTTGAATGCGCGTGCCCACAGTTGGCGTAAAGGTCACACTTTCGAAATGTCCGTGACAGCGATCGACGACGCAGTCACAATTAAAAAACACTGTTCCTTTTGCGATGTGAAAGTTCTTGAAACTGTATCCGCGGTTCTGATATGATTTTTTTATTATTATTGTTACTTATTTACTTGGAGCAAATTCGTCGTGCCACTAAAACCTGACATTAATCAATGTCGGGTGATACGGTAGTCAAAATATTTAACTTGTCTTTTTGAGCTAGCGAACACTGTTTATGACCCTGAATTGGTAATTACACAAACACAAAGGCTACTTTATTGTAACACAGTATACGCTAATCCGGTTTAATCGATTATAGAAACATATCGGTTTAAGGTTTAACTTCAACTTCACTTGTCTATATATTAATTCTATAAGGTTTTTTACTGTGAGTCTTATTTTAAGAGAACGGCTGAACGTAAAGATATTGTTGAGGTATCAAAATAAAGGTCTTACCATGTAGATGTGCCAGTCGAAGAGAAAAATAAGATTGGGGCAACGGTTCGGGCGTTGTAGGGGCGGCAAAGTTCCCATGTAAAGTCTATGGGAGAAGCGTGCGGTTGACATTCGATCGCTTGCTGTTGACTCACGCGCTCTTGAAGGCGAAAGTATGGAGGGACTGAGATAGTCCAAAGTCTTTTCTGAGCAAACCGTTGCGCAAAACAACGCTAGCAGGCATTGGTATCAAAGTTCTCGCCGGAGCAGCGAACACTCTCGAAGACCTGAATGCGTTATGCCGTTGGACTGCGTGATGTATATATACAATTTAATATTCATTCAATCCAGTTTATTCACGTAGGTAAGACGTTTCCCATTATGTAAAGATGTAAATAAACATTCCGTTGACCATTGTTAGTGAAAATATTACGGGCGACTGCTTATTGCCCATGGATCAGATCAGATCAGATCATATCATATGTAGAGGATTTTAGGAAGGGAGTATCTGACCCCAGGTCTTAAATAACCCTTAGAAATAGGAAGCCAGGAGATTTGGGCTAGAGTGCCCGATAGGAAAGTGACACGGAAGCGAGGTAGAAAGACGCCCTTATTTATCGCCGGGAGGGGGAGGGCAGTACCCGGGGTCCGACGGCTTAACGTGCCCATCCGACGCACGGCGAGTTTATTCTTTTCAAAAAGAAAAAAAAAGAAAAAAAAAAAAAAAAAAACTAACCGTCGACTCCGACGGGTAAAGAAGGGTATTCGCAACGCAAACCTCATTCCAATAACATTTACAAACACGGTTGTGACTGAAGATGAGAGTGAAAGAGTGCGCTATCCAGTTGAATTTTTGCACACGATCGAGATAAGTGGACTTCCGCCTTACATTTTACGACTGAAAAAGGGTGCAGTCGATCGTGAAGCTCACCACGAACCTGGTCGCCCCGGTGTTGTAGTGGTCTAAGCGCTGGCTTATGATGGTTCGTTTGTTAAGGCTCCGGGTTCGAATCCCGATGAGGCATGGATGTTGTGTTGGTCTTACGGCACTGGCTCTCTCCCTTCCCTGTAACCACTGACCCTAAATTAGGGACGAGTGACTGCTTATAGCCCATTGAGTTGCTGACGGTAGTCGTTAAACCTTCGGTCAAAAAAAAGAAAAAAATCACGAACCTGGACTATTGCCTTTACTGAAGTGGTTGAATGAATTTGTCAAACAAATGAAGTTCACATTTGTTGTTTCATGAGTTTATTCTTTTCAAAAAAAAAAAAAAAAAAAAAAAAAAAACTAACCATCGATTCCGACGGGTTTTGTCTAGTTCCGTTTATTTTGGAAAAGTCCGTTCCGTTTCAAGTTTTTCCGTATTTAGACAGAAATTTCGCAAAATCCGACACACTGAATATTTCAGCCTTTATGTGAGAAAATCCTTTTGTGCCGGTAGTGATCAGATCATATGTAGAGGATTTTAGGAAGGGAGTGTCTGATCCCAGGTCTTAAACAACCCTTAGAAATAAGAAGCTAGGAGTTAGGGTTAGAGTGCCCTATATGAAAGTGACACGGAAGCGAGGTAGAAAGGGGGAGAAAGACGCACTTATTACCGGGGGCCAGTACCCGGGGTCCGACGGCTTAACGTGCCCATCCGACGCACGGCGGATATTTAGTGGTTCGAGCGTTCGTACCTGACCGGGATCGAACCTGAGGTTCCTCCATGGCAGTTACGAACGTTGACCACTAGGCCACCTGCGGCCCGCAGTTACAAATAAAATTTTTATCTGTCCTGCATTTTGAGCCCGGGCCGTTTAGGTAGTAGCTGCGCGTCTTAACCACTGAGCCAGAATGCGACATGAACGTTCAAGGTAAAACTTAATTGCGCGACTTAATTGCGCGATGGTGATTTTTTTTTCATTAATAGGAGTGATATAGTCATTTCATTTCCTAACAGAGCCTGTTATTTTTTTGAATACGTTTCTAATATTTATTTTCTGTACGAGGTCTTATTACAAATTACGTATTTTTTATTGTGATTTTTCGAAGCAGCAGAATGATTTGTTTGAGATCTTTTTTTCAACTGACAATAACTTTCAATTATCTTTAAGAGAAGACGCAATGTACGTTTTATAATATTATTTCACAAAACTCCTAAATATAAAATTTACTCTAGATAGCTATATAGCTTTTGTCTTGACGATTCCGTAGATTGATACATGGCCTTCCTGATGAGTATCACGTGACTGCAGATTTTTAAATATATTTGTGCATGTTTTTAATTATATAATTAGTAAATAACTGGAAGCGTATTTTAATATGGCGGAGATATCTTTTATAGTTTTCCAATGGTTTGGGAGATACATTCAACCAGTGTATTCTTTTTATCTCAATATTTTGGAGCCACACCAAAAAAGAAATCGTGGGTGTGCCATGGCTTCAAATCACCTAGTTTTTACGCCAATTTCTTAAGCTATAATCAGCTCCCAACGCCTTGTCGGTCTTCAACTTAAAAGAGAGCAATCAATAATCACATTTATTGCCTTGTTGTCCCGAAATGTCCGGACAACTCGCGGTGTTTCTGGAACACGACAAACGTTGGTGTGATGCTTGTCCTGCTCCTTTTTCCCTGGGAGACAGGAACTCCATATCAGAAATGGATAAATTCCGTCAGCTTTAGATCAGGACATGATCAGAAAATTACCAATTAAAGACGACAATAAGTGACAGATAAAATAAAAACTATAATAAAAGAGTGCATCACCTTTGCCGATTTCGATATATATGAAAAATAACTGCACGCAAGTGTACCACGTGTAACAGGTCAATGCCTGCACGTGATATTATTAAAGCCGTTCAGGCAATAATGACAGCATGTGGAATAGATTAGTAACGCTAGGACACTGAACGTTGTACAATCTGTCTGGAGAAGAAAGACTTACGTTCTTTCAATCTTCGCCTGTCATTATTACATGCATGCCTATTTAACAGTTTCTGTGAATGAAACCTAAAATACAGTTAAAGGACGTACAACACTTTTTTTTTCTTTTCCTCCCCTTTAACAGGTAGCGCGCGGCACCTGTTCAATTGGCATATCAACAGGAGTTGAATCTTTGACGGCTACGGCACCCGCAGGGAGCACAGCAACTGTTCCAAGCAGCAAGTGTTTCACTACAGCACTTGATGTTAAATTAGTAGACGCTCCCGTCGCCTTGCTGTGTGCGTGTGTGTGGGCGGAAGTTTGGAGCCAGACAGTCGGTGGCAGTCGGACATTGAACTAGAACGCCGCAAAGGCAGACGTAAATTAGCGCGAGTACATACATCCCACGGCACGCCGATCTTGCGGATGAATTCAGCAAACTCGCGCGCTTTTAATTCTTCCTGCTTGTCAGTGCAGGATTAATGGCTTTGTCGCTTCCCCATATAAATTTGTTTCAGCTTTTTAACAAATTCGCTAGCACTAAATAAAACTAACCTTATAACTGAACATATGCAGACTTTACTATAAATGCTTACACCCTTTCCCTCACCCCTTTCAAACCACAAAATCCCATTATCATGCTTCGATTTTTTTAAAAATCCCATTATCATGCTTCGATTTTTTTTTAATATTTGCATAAATAGCATTACAGGTGAATTAAAACAAAGACCGTAACTAAAAAAGACACCCACAGGTTGCAAAGAAGTATGGAGATGTGCATGCTTGGCATAACCAGGAAGGGTAGGAACAGGAACTCGTCGATTAAGATAACGACAAGAGTTGATGACATCATGGTCAATACAAATAAACACTCTCAAGTGGCAATGGGCTGAACATATTGCTGGAAGGAACTGACCATCGTTGGGCAACTGAAATACTGCACTGGATTCCAAGAGACAGAAAAAGACCCGGACGAAGACCGTGTGGGAAATGGGTAGATGAAATTGGAAGCATGCCAGAGTGACATGGAAGGATTGGCTCAAGACAGACCGCTGTGGATGAAACTTGGGAAAACCTTCAGCCCCCCCCCCCCCAAGTTTCTTAATTGCCTCAATCAGCGACAACAACAAATATTCTCAATCCGCTGCTGGATGAAGCTTTTCCTGTTTTTCTGAACTTCATCCAGCAGCGGATTGACAGCTTTTTCTATTCCATGCCAGCAATTTTCTTCCATATCACTCCGGCAGGCTTTCGAATTTCAACCACCCATCTCCCATGTGGTCTTCTGAGGCTTTTTTCTGTCACGTAAGCATCATCAATCCACGGCTAGACCAAAGTTTTCCCGGGCCTCTTCCAGATCTCTGTATCCAGCAGTTCTGTTCCATGCCAGTTCGGCATGCTTTCGAATTACATTCACCCATCTCCCACGGAATCTTCTGGTTATTTTTTTCTGTCACGTGATCATCATCAACCATTCTCAACCCACGGCTGGACGAAGGTTTTCTTTTTTTTTTTTTTTTGATTGGAGGATTAACGACCACCGTGAGCAACTCAATGGGCTATAAGCAGTCGCCCGTCCCTAATTTAGGGTCACTGGTTCCAGGGAAGGGAGACGAAGGTTTTCCAGGGGCCTCTTCCACAACTCTGTATCAAGCAGTTCTGTTCCATATCAGTCCGGCATGTTTTCGAATTACATCCACCCATCTCCTCCACGGTATTCTTCTGGGTCTTTTCCTGTTACGTGATATCATCAACTATTTTCAGTCCAATGCTGGATGAAGGTCTGTTTCACAACTCTCCGTCCTGAATCCATGTTAGTCTCTTCCGCAACTCTCTGTCTTTTTTATCCACCTATCTTCCGCATGGTCTTTCTGCGTTATTTCGTGTCCCTTGGTATCCAGTGTAGTCTTTCAGCTGCCCAAGGGCGTGTTTGTGGTCAGTTCTTCTAGCATTTGAATAATATGTTCATATCATTAATTAGCATGCCATTTGAGCGCTTTTACTTTTACCATGATTTTAATGGCCATGGAATTTAAATGTACTAAATAAGTTCTGGGTGGGGCCAATTACGTTCTCAGAAAGAAAAGACAGACAAATCATTCTCTGTCTGAACTTAACCTCTCATGCGTAGACAGACAGCATTTTTTTTTTTTTTCTTAAAGTTTACCGTCACATGAAGACGAAAATATCCCGGGGAGATTGGTAAAAGTAACGCCACGTCAGATTCTTTAATTGGTTTATATCAGATGTCTTGATTCCTCTCGCAAGAACTAAAAGTGTTACGGCGACTTCCTTTCCATATAATAAGTAGCAGCTCAATATCTATGCACAAATGTATGTAGGCGGTTCCATTCAATATATACTCAATAATTCATTCACTTAATTTTTAATTTCTAGTGCAACATTTTATGTTAGACGAAAAAACAACAACAAAATTCATTCTGGTCCTCACAGGCTTTAAAATATTATATTAAGGAAGGATCAAAAAGTCTTCTCAGTCTTAACGTTGGGGTAAACAATTTCACGACGAAGCGTAATTGCCAGAAATAACGGTCTTAGGGCCACACAGCGAAAACATTCCAAAAGCAACTGCTAGAGGCATCGGTTCCTTAAGAAATTGACCCCTCTCCCCCTGCCCCAGAAATAAGTTCTTAAAAATGTCGCCGATGAAGCGCGAAATCAGCAAAAACCAAACTGACTAATAAATCAGGTGAAAACAGCGCAGTGATAAAAGAGAGGCTATCTATAAATGCCTGCTTATCCATCCGCTTAACAAAGCTTCATCCCGCCTTCTTGCTCAAAGGTGAAGACTCAAGTAAGATGACTGTGGAAGGGGGGCAGAATATTACGATGGGCGTTGACATTAGCAAACAAAACAACTCTTAGGAATGAAGTGGGGGGATCTCGCCTCCTCCTGACCACAACCAATCAGAATGGCTGAGGGGAGCGGCAAAATGAGAAGGAAGTAAAAAAAAAGAAAACAAGATTAAAAAACAAACCCCTCTGTAATTTGGAACCGCGGCGAGCAGTGCGTTTAGCCCTATTTCGGAACTTTCTCTCTCATACTGTGGAAGATGGGAAACGATGTAGTGTAGAGGGGACGAATCCCCCACCCCAGCTACAAGTAATTGAAGGTCACTTTGAGGCCAAGGGTGTCTTTTCGAATCACCACCGTCGGTCATAACTGCGTCTGCTGGTCCCCAAATTATAAACGCCTGCATCCGGCTGCACAAGAAGGAAGCATCCTCATTTCTCGCTCTTTATCCTACCTCCCTCCCTTCCTCCCTTCCATCGCTCTAAGGGCTCCTCGCCTCCCCTCCTATGAGGAGGGCCAACACACGCCTTCCTCTACAAGGACTGCCGGCTTCGAATTCAGTGAAATTCCTTTCTCATTTTTGTTCTCGAAGGCGGGTTTCGGGTCCGTTGATGATCGCTGATTCGCCTCTTTTTGAAGCACGGGAAAGGAAAAATTTCCCACCAGCAGGCATACTCGAAAGTAATGGACTGACCAGAAGAATTTTGTGAATTTCTCCTCACCAAATAATCACGAACGATATTACCAGCTTCGATCGTTTGCTAGTTGGGTCAATTTCCATATTCTCTTTTTTAAGGATCGCATCAAAGCGTCAGCTAATCACGTCGTGATTCCCACCACAGTAGATAAATTTTAACATCTTGTAGCCACACTATTGTTATTCTTCACAAAGCCCACATTCACATTTGGTCGCGGGCCCGTTATCGGTTCACCGCAATTCGAGACACACATTTGTTTAATTGACAGTGAATTTTCAGTTGGGTTCACTTTTACTGCCATAATTCAGCTGCTAAGCGACTTTAGTAAAGTTTCCGAACGATTGCTGTTATATGAAATGAGCGCCAAAACAATTACTTCTGCTCAACTTTCTCTATAAATAAACCAAAACAGCCTGAGACGACAGGTAATCAAATGGACAGTGAACGCTTTTAAATTGACAATGCCTTTATTCAGCTGGTTTCTCCATAAATGAAAACAGACGATCAGAGTTTAATGGCCTGTGGGCGTTTCTTAACCCTTTAACCGACTGGAATGATTTAACTCGGGTTTTGTAGGCCCCGTATGGCATAGTGGTCAACATTCGTGACTGCCACGGAGAAACCTCAGGTTCGATACCATGCAGGTAAGAAAGCTCGAACCACTAAATATCCGCCGTGCTTCGGATGGGCACGTTAAGCCGTCGGAACCCCAGGTGCTAGCCGCCCCCCGCTATAAATTAGGGCGTCTTCCTCCCCCTTTCTACATCGCTTCCGTGTGACTTTCCTATCGGGTACTCCCAAATCTCCTAGCTTCCTATACTCAAATTCACCCTAAAAGTGTACTACTGGGAAAGGCGGCAGAGCCTTGTCACATCTCGTCGTAGAACGCAAGAGAACGGTATCCATCCGCGTTAATGTGCTCTTCTACTGTTTCCTTTCTGACACCCCCACCCACCCATACATCTCACAAGCAGTGGGGATTGTGTCAGTCGTGTTTTGCTGGAGGCCGAACTTCTTCCCCTACTACCTTCGAGTTTCTCCGATTGTCAATTTATTGTCTCTGTGTTGTTAATGTTGGGAGAGGTCTTCCATCCCTTCCCCCTGTCTGAGTTGTATCCCAAGCGGGCAGAAACAGCCGAAAGTGCGAAGCTCTTGATTCAGCAACTTCTGAGAACAAATTTATTTCTAAAAGCGCTCTAACTTTTACAATTTTTTTTTTTTTTTTTTTTTTTTTTTGATAGCAATTTCGTCTGATGAAGTGTTGAGCAAACAAAATTGGATTCTAAGCAATAATTCTGACGCTTTTCGCTCAAAATGCTAGGGACTATTTTTCGTAGCGGAGATAGCTGTTTCGTATCCTTCATAGTGGTTCACTCTTAGGTTGACTCGAAGTATAGTTTCTATGGGTTGTTTAAGGGTTCACTTTAAACTGCCACACCGGAAGACTGCCATATGGGTTTCATCAAGGGGCCGGGCATAAAAATGCTGTTCTTCCGAGGAACACTCTGAATGTGTGGCAGTTTTCCAATGGGGCAATTTTCCAAGGTGCCTAACGACGGGAAGGAGCTCATTTGATTTGTCTGAATTTTCATACCGGTTCATACGAGTTTGTCTGAATTTTCATACCGGTTCATACGGCCACAAAAGTTCTAGGTGTATGGGGGCGGGGAAGGTATAAATATTAACGTTTCTTGGCCTATATTGAGAATTGAATTCGGAACTCCAAACAAATTTCGAGAAAACATTCTGAGTAAACCAAGCGAGAATTACCGTGTTCAGAAAATGACGATAACTTGGGATTTTTTTAATAACGCTGCACTTTTACTTGGGCACTAAATATTTACATAGCATGTCAAGTTTGTAATATTTTTCTCTTCTTTATTTCATAGGCACTACACCTTCGCCTTTTTAACAGCTTTTAATCCGCCGACTTCATGTTCATAATGTTTACGTATCAAATCAAGTCAATAGCATTGCGCTTTTACTTAGGTACTGAATATAAAAGTCATAGGTCTCAGGCCTAGGCCTTTTTAACAATTTTTATTCTATCAATGCCATATTCACAACGTTTACACATCAAATCAAGTTAATAATAGTGCGCTTTTACTTTGGCACGAAATATTAATTCACAGGCCCTAGGCCTATGCCCTTTTACCAGTTTTTATTCTATCAATGTCATGTTCACAGCGTTTACAGAGCAATTCAAGTTAATAATATTTGGCTTTTACGTAGGCACGAAATATTAATTTATAGGCCTTAGGCCTTTTTAATAGTTTTTACTCCACCGATGTCATATTCATAACGTTTACACATCAAATAAAGTTAATAATATTGAGCTTTTACTTAGGCACAAAATGGAGGCCTAAGGAGGGCTTTTACAAAAATGGTGAGCTTTAACTTAGGCCTAAGTTGTGATTTTACTTAGGCTCATTCATGGGCCCTATGCCTTTTTTGACGGTTTTTAAATCCGTCGACTCCATATTCATAACGTTTACACATCAACTCAAGTTAACAGCATTGCGCTTTTATTTAGGCACTAAATATTAATTCGTAGGCCCTTGGCCTATGCCTTTTCAGAAAATTTTAATGAGTGCAACATAACTTGTACCGATATATAAAAGTTATGAATATGACAGAGTCAGAATAAAAACTGGTAAAAGGGCCTAGGCCTAAAGCCTGTGAATTAATATTTCGTGCCTAAGTAAAAGCGCAATATTATTAACTTTATTTGATGTGTAAACGTTGTGAATATGACATCGGTGGAGTAAAAACTATTAAAAAGGACTAGGCCTAGGGCATATAAATTAATATTTCATGCCTAAGTAAACGCCCAAACTGGTAAAAGGGCCTAGGCCAAGGGCCTGTGCATTAATATTTCGTGCCAAAATAAAAGCGCAATATTATTAATTTGATTTGATGTGTAAACGTTATGAATATGGCATTGATATAATAAAAACTGTTAAAAAGGCCTAGGACTTTAATATTCAGTTCCTAAGTAAAAGCTCAATGATATCGACTTGATTTGATACATAAACATTATGAGTATGAAGTCGGCAGATTAAAAGCTGTTTAAAAGAAAAATAATAGAAACTTGACATGCTATGTAAATATTTAGTGCCTAAATAAAAGTGCAGCGTTATTAAAAAAACCCACCTTATCGTCCTTTTCTGAACACAGCAATTCCCTATTGGCTTACACAGAACGTTTTCTCGAAATTTGTTTGGAGTTCCCAATTCAATTCTCATAATAGGCCAAGTAACGGCAATCTTTACACCCCCTCTCCCCGTTGAACTTATGTGGCCAGTTGCTCTAAGTTATGAACCAGTATGCAAATTCCGACAAAACAAAAAGAGCTCAATGCCGTCGTTAGGCCCCTAGGAAAACTGCCACACATAATTCGGAAACTTCGAAAACTACCACACTGGAAAATTGCCACACATTCAAAGTGTTCCTCGGAGGAACAGCAATTTGTGCCCCCCCCCCCTAATGAAAACCATGTGCCAGTTTTCCTGTGTGCCGGTTTTCCGATGTGTGGCAGTGTTCCTGTGTGGCGGTTTTCCGCCAACCTTGTTTGGTCCTGGGGTCTGACACTCACTTCCTAAAATCCTCCACAAACGATCCGATCCGATCTCGGGTTTTGCAAAATTGGCTGACATCAACTCGAACATTCGCTTTTTTCGACAGAACGCGGCTGGAATGGGTGAACCTGCGAATCAGGGATCATAGCTTTTCCCTTAGATTTCCTAAACGAAGTGGTCATTTGGGGATGACTGACATGAATTCTTTTTGACTGATTACCTGCTGTAAATGTGCTATAACAATGTCGACGAACCTATAGTAAGAGAGAGAGAAGATACTTGAGTCACTTGTTTCTGACCAATTGCATGATGTTCGTGTTTGGGGGACTAGCCCATCCCATCATGCCTTTGCTCGTGGAGCAGAGAATAGAGGATTAGAAGCGAGCAATTATCAGTAGTGGCAGGTTCATGAGCACTGACTGCTGAGATAAGAGGAGGAAGGGGATTGTATTGTCACAGCTTTCGGAAATTGCGGTCATTTCTGTTTGGGGAGCGCAAAATTCTTTGGGCACCATTTGATTGTGGTACACCGACCGCTAAAAGGGTTAAAACTTAAAACCTCTGTTCAACAATCTGACAATGACCTCTGTTCAACAATCTGACAATGATGACATCTGTTCAACCAATCTTTCTGTAAATGAAAACAAACTCCGGAAAGTCAGCAGTTCTATTACTCAGACGACAACTGTTTAAATGGCACACGGGCGCTTACACACAGGTAAGTATGTTAGGGCTGCTTACAACTTCACCATCTTAACGGGAAACCGTATACTCCGCCAAATTCTAATTTCCCCTCTACTTCATATTCTTTACTATCAGGGCACTCTGTTCCCGAATATTTCCCTTCAATTTTTTCCAGTCTTTCCAACCAAGATAGCACAGCTTTGAAATTTAACGAAGGTCGGTCGTCTTTTAGGAATAAAAGACGATGGCTCAGTGTTGGGCCTACGTTAAATTGCAAGGCTGTACTACTGCGAAGAAATTCAGCAAGCTGCAGGACGAAGAGGCTTAGAGAATTTTTATTATTCTCTGAACCTTTTTAAGGACTTCGTCATTGCCGTCAATGACACACGGGCAATGTCGAACTGCTTCAGATAGTTGTTGACGTTTCACTGATCTACAACTGCTCGCAGTTCGAATCGTGCCGTTAAAATGGCATACGGGACAACAATTAGGCTGCAGTCAAACTAACTTCCGTTCTAACCCGAACATTTTACAGTAGTTTTCTAGCCATCATCAACACTTGCACAGTTTACAGTTGAATCGTACTACGTACTATACTAAACAATGGCACTGTTCGATCAACCCAGAAAAGTGATTCGAGTGACAGATTATTGAGGACCACCAGAAACTTAAGACCACCCTGAGATGTTTGTATCTACAATCATTGCGTACATAAACTCATCGGAACAGATTTAATAACAGGCTAAAGTCATTATTCGCTACGTTGTAGTGCTACCTCCATGAAGCGATCCCATGCAAATGCACGTACGCAAGTTCTGCAGAACAAATAAACATTCTCTTTTTCTTTGCATATGCGCGCGCGCACACACACACACACACACAGACGTTCGGCGTCAGAAACGCAGAGCAAGTAAAAGAGGGCTCAAAGAGGGAGACTTGACTCCTCGCGGTTTATCAGTCATCTGATTTGATACCGTCAAGTCCGAGGACTGATAGCCCAGAGTTTGCAGAGCCGCCTCCGTCCATGAGTTGAGGAATTTGTGCTCTCAGTTCGCTACTTTGTAACAACAATCAACATCATCCAAGTTCAGCGACGTCAGGGCTATAAATGATATGCAAAGCGAGGTTCCTTCCGGTATTATCTTTAACTCCAAGACACACACAGTCGAGCATGCCACTGACTGTGATGTGATTTAATTTCACAACACCAGAAAGAACCCTTAAAGAAATGAAGAAAAAAAAACTACACCTCAGCCATGGCTTGAGAACATTGACGCAGAATTCCAACCGGAACATACAACATTCATCCCTACGACATGTCGTCTAATGATACGATGAAACTTACCAAACAACAGATGTTGCTATATAATTTATGACTACAAAACTTGTGGTGTTAAGATAAAATAAAAATACCAACGTTTACCACAATCAAAGGTTTATTATACAACTACTATAGTTTCGCAGAGCGCTTGGCTCGGATGATATCCTGGTGATGCCGAGCAAAACGCATTGCGAAACCACAGTCGATGTGTAATCTATATATTAGGTTTTTTACTGTAAGTTCTATTTTGACAGAACGGCTGGGCGTAAAGATATGGTTGAGGTATCAAAATAAAGGTCTCACCATGTAGATTTGGCAGTCGAAGTGAAAACTAAGATTGGGGCAACAGTTCAGGCGTGGCAGGGCGGCAAAGTTCCCATGTAAGGTGTATGGGAGAAGCATGCGGCCCTTATCTACATCAGGCGTTCAGTTCAGTGTCAGACTTGGTGTATGCATGGTGTTTTCTATGATCAGTCCTAAAGTAAGTAAATACTTTATTCCATACTTACCCTTAACAGAATGTCTCTCCCGCAGAAAAAAATAAATAAATAAATAAATAAATAAAACGAAGGCGTGAGCGATCAATGGGTCGCAACTATATGTCTCTTAGACAAGGGAGTATGAAGAGTATTCGCAACGCGAATCTCCTTCCAACAACATTTACAAACACATCTGTGACTGAAGATGAGAGTGAAAGAGTGCGCTATCCAGTTGAATTTTTGCACACGATCGAGATGTGTGGACTTCCGCCTCACATTTTACGACTGAAAAAGGGTGCAGGTGCTCATCACGAACCTGGCCGCCCCGGTGGCGCAGTGGTCTAAGCGCTGGCTTATGATGATTCGCTCGTGATGGGTCAGGGTTCGAATGCCAATTAGGCATGGATGTTGCGTTTGTCTTACGGCACTGGCTCTCTCCTTTCCCTAGAACCAGTGACCCTAAATTAGGGACGGGCGACTGCTTACAGCCCATTGAGTTGCTTACGGTGGTCGTTAAAGCTTCAGTCAAAAAAAAAAAAAAAATCGCGAACTTGGGCTATTGTCTTTACTGAAGTGGTTGAATGAATTTGTCAATCAAATAAAGTTTACATTTGTTGTTTCACATGAGTTTATTCTTTTCAAAAACAAAAAAACTAACCGTTGATTCCGACGGGTTTTGTCTAGTAAACCTTTGACTGTGGTAAACGTTGATATTTTTATTTTAACAGATATTGCTGCTAAAATTCACACAAAAATATACACCCAAGAGCCAAATCATTATGATCACCTGCCTAATATGTAGAGATGGGTGGTAACTTTTAAGGATCAGTGACAACGGTGATGGTTCCAGAGAAGTATCAGTCAAAAGTATCAGTGACAAAACCACAGTTCGGGACAGCAGAGCCTCCAGACAGTGTAACGCTTGTGACTCGGTGTATCAGTGACAGGAACCATGGAGATTACATCCACGCAGCACTGGCCGCCATAAGTCACTGCCCGCACTGCAGGTGACGTCACCTCTAGGCAAGAAGCTGCTTTGAGATTATGGAAACCAATGGAACTACAGCTCTATGGGGCGTATAGACAGATAAAATGAGGGATTTAATAATCATCAATTGTACGAGCTTACTTACTCTTTTATCAACTGTAAATAATAAAAAAACGTTTGTTTTGTCTTGCGGAAATCATTGTCATGGCGCCAAACCCGTCTCAAAAGAGCAGGAACTGTGGAGCTGAAGTTTCGGCCGGTTACAGCGACAGGTGGCGCCGACAGTGATTCATTCTGGCACTGATATTTCAGCAAACAAGTCACAACTGGTAACGGTGATATACTCGTATCAGTGACGTGATTTCCGACCCATCTCTACTAATAGGATGTTGTTGGTCCTTCACGTGCCACCGAAATGGCTCTTATCCGGCTAGGTATGGACGCTACAAGATTTCTAATGGTGTCTTGTGGTATCTGGTGCCAACACGTTACCAGCATATCCTTTAACTCTGGTAGGTCACGTGGTTCAGTCGCCGCAGATTGGATTTGCTGTTCCAACACCAACAACGGATGCTCAATTGGATTGATGTCTGCGGAATTTCGAGGCCAGAACAATACCTAGAAGTTTTCCTCGCGTTCCGCGAAGCATTCTCGAACACTCCAACTAATAATCTGACATGGCGCATTATCCTATGAAAGAAGACACTACCAGAGGATAATACCGTTATCATGAAAAGATGTACCTGCTCTGCCATGATGTTTAGGTAGGTGATAGACGTCGTGTTTCCTGCACATGAATGACTGGACCTACTGTTTCCCAGCAGAACACTGCCCACAATATTACAGTTCCTCCACCAGCTTCTTTTCTTCCCCACGGTGCATCCTGGTGCCAAGACTTCCCTCAGCTAAACGACGTACCGGCCGTCCACATGGTGCAACAGGAAACGAGATTTATCGGACCAAATGACTTTCTTCCCATCATTCAAAGTCCAGTTTTAAAACTAACTTCTCCATTGTAGGTGCTTTCAACGGTGAACCGAGGTTTGCATGGGCACTTGGACAGGGTGACCAGACGTCCGGCTTTTGGAGGACATGTCCTCCAGACATTAAAGGAAATAGCCCAAAACATCCGGTTTTTTCAATAAGGAGTAATTCAAATGCATTTTGATCAAATTCTTCTATTGTAATCATATATCTTATCAAGCCACCGCTGAAATGTATTCATTCATTTCTGGATTCTCGCTCGTCCTCCTCCACCGGTCAGTTTATTCCTGTCATCCTGCAGCTGCATCGTTGCCGTGCGTCTTTGTAAGTGAACAGCAGAGAGAAATCCCGCCAGTGCGCGTTAGTCTGTCTGTTGTTCATCGCACGCAGACGGTGCCGTGCGGTGTAGTCACTTAAACAGTCGGCTCATATTGCTTGTTTTGTGTGTAAGTCGCGTTGCTGTGAGTTTTTTTCTATTTACAATTCAAGTTTCTTTATCAGTGATGGGGTATAACTGCTAGTTAAACACAATTTGAAAGACCTGTCATGCTCTGAATTTCAGAAATATTTGTTAGAGAAACCCGATCTACCAAAGAAAATATCTTCCAGTGAAAAATATAAGTAATAATGTGCAGCAGACTAAAATCTTTGTTTCTTCTTAAAATTTTTACACGTGTAAACCCTCAAAATGCAAAATTTAAATACAGAGTATGTGCATTCATATTTATTTTTGTACAAATGTATTGTGACCTTTTTTCTTCTCAAAATGTCCTCCTTTTTTAATGAAAATGTCCTCCGATCCCAAAAAAGTCACCTGGTCACCCGGCACTTGGAGAGACCTGCGGCTACGCAGCCCATTTTCTGCACAGTCCGATGCACTGTCTGTTGTGGCACATTAATCCGGTCACCAGCATTCAAATTACCACCGAGTTGAGCCACGTTATCCTTTCTTTTGGCTTGTATATTAATCCGGTCACCAACATTCAAATTACCGGCCAGTTGAGCCACATTATCCCTTCTGTTGGCTTGTACCATACGGGACTGCCTTCGATCACCTCTAACATCGATGAGCTACGGTCGGTTTACAATTTGCCGGCGGTTCGTGGGTTTGCCTCCTTCGGACCACTTTTTGAAGGTACTGACCGTGAGTACCCCACAATAGAGGTCTGCACGGGAACGAGCCAGGTCAGGCCTTTGCTCATTTCTAAGTTAGAAAAACGGACCGGGCCCGGGCCTTCAATATTTAATGTAAAACAGAGACGGGCTGAGCAGGTTTTTTCTTTTTTTTTTAATGAGCAAAACAATGTGCCTTTCTCGTTTGGAAATCTCACAACATACAGCAGCAGGATAAAACTGAATTTCCGCTGTTGAAAAAAGAAGTTTTACGACATCTTCCCCTCCTACAAAACAATTGAAGTGGGTCAGCTCTCTTAGTTTTTCAATGTGAATGTGGTC
Organism: Macrothele yani; assembly: GCA_039090855.1. Classification (NCBI taxonomy): domain Eukaryota; kingdom Metazoa; phylum Arthropoda; class Arachnida; order Araneae; family Macrothelidae; genus Macrothele; species Macrothele yani. The sequence continues at coordinate 33,411,006 of CM077002.1, read as the reverse complement.
CCTCCTTTCTCTCTCTAACTTCCACCCTTCTCTCACGCTTCACGGCAGGCTATTAACTGCAGCATTTATAAACTGAGCCACCCGCTCGCAGACGATCTTTTTTTATTGTTATGGTCGGCGGCACTTCGTTCTCTAGATGTGTGAAAAGCTTTCAAGTTGTCTTAAATGGCACGGGAGAAATGGGCTGGGAGAAACTTACTTCTGTATATTTCCCATTTGTACTCTCAGGTACCATTTTGGCAAATGAACCCTTAGGTATCCCAGCCCAGCCGTTTTCAAAACTTCTGTGACACTGGTTAGCTGGACAGTCTGTCGTTGTTTTTCCTAGCATATGCTCAGTTCAGTGTTGCTGATAAATACTCATCCATACTTATTATGGAGTTGAAGAAAGCGAACGATTTTCGCGAAAAAATCGCTTCCGGAGAATATGTGCTTGTAGATAATGTAAAGTAGAACAATCGGACTCAGAATTCTGGATATTTCGTACTTTTCGAATTACCCCCCATCCCCAATAATATTCCGGGTCCCGCGGTAGGCAATGATAATTTGAAAGGCGTGAAAATTGTCGTTTACATGCAACATTTTTGAGTATACAAGCCCCCCCTCAGACGTCACGTGACTTATACAGAGTCACAGATATATTCCGAATTAACGTTTATCGTAATAGAATACGTGTAGCAATTAAGAAAACGAAAACTCTTTAGGAGTCGAATGACTGAGTGCACCAGGTGTCAAATTCGCGTTTTAGTAATTGTTGAAATTTTACGGGCGGGCCCGGGCCTTGGAAACAGGAGAAATATACGGGCCGGGCTTTCCAAATTAAGGCCAATGCAGACCTCTAGTCTATCTGCTGATAATTCAAAGGTAAAACTGGAAAGATAGAAAAAAACTGAGTTTCTCCTGGGACGTTTAACCAGACAGCAAATGTTATTTGAAATGCTGTAACAGGATGTGCCATATTGCCATCCGCCGAAGAAATGTTAAAAAAAAACACCAAAAAATTTTAAGAAAAAAAAACGCAGAAGAATTTTATATTTCATTTATTTATTCTGAAATGTTGAGATATTTTATTCAACTTTACATATTACCGTTATATTTGCTTGGAAAATAATCTGAAAACTTACCTGTGGCACACAAGCCTATAAATGTGTGTGCGTGCCTTTTAATAAGATCTTGACTACTGATCATAGGTAGCCTCCTGAGAATGTGTCCTACGAACTCGTACGGTGTTATAGCAGCAAGGTCCCATTTTAGCCTACTTAATACTAAGAGTTCCCAGTCCTGCAAAGAAACAAGGAATATTATGATGAAATAAACTTCAGTCCTCTTGTTACTTGTACAATGAAATTAAAAAATGAACTTCTGTTAAGAAAAAAACAAGAAGCTTCGTAATAAACGCTTTCGATGTCATGGCGATAAGTTAACCACCCGTTAGAACAGCTCGCATAACAGTAATGCTTCCGCTGAATTGTTGTCTCCAGTCGTATTAATGTGCATATGGATATATCAAATCATTTTTCAATACCCATCTCCCAAAGAAAATAGAGTGGGTATGAAAAGTATTTGCGCCCATAGTTTTACGCCGATTGCAGGTAGAAATGTTGTGTCGGACATTTGCCCACGGGGGCTCAATGGATCGATCTTCAGGTGCTAATCTTTCTAAAAGATTTTGAATTACAACCTTGATATTCCCGGTATTTGGTATTTGTAAACATTTTATAAAACCTAATAAAAGACACTCAACGGATTGTTTCTCACCTATTTACAAGGCACCTAGGCCGCGGGCCTTTTTAAAAGATTTTAAATTACAACCTAGATATTTCGTATTTGTAAACAGTTTATGAAACCTAATTAAAGGATTATTCCTCAGCTCTTTACAAACCACCTAGGCCGCGGGCCCTTTTAAGAGATTTTAAGTTACAACCTTGATATTTCGTATTTGTAAACATTTTGCAAAACCTAATGAAAGGCACTCAACAGAGTATTTCTCAGCTCTTTACAAAGCATCTAGGCCGCGGGCCTCATCGCCAGACCTATCGCTGATTGAAAATGTGTGGGATGCTACTGGACGCGCTATCCACACTCCACCCCTACCGCACAATCTGCAGGAACTGCGTGAGAAGATTCAAGCTGCATGGGATGGCTTATCGTAGGACACCACTAGGAACCTATACAAACAACTCCATGCCGAGACGCCTGGCATGCTGTGTAAGCAAACATGGCGGCCCGACGCCATACTGAGAGACACTATACTTATTGGCGTGTAGCTTAATAAATACAGTATTACCCATCAGTCTCAATGTTTAATCATTTATTGTTCCTGGTAACCTTTATCTTCCTCCCGAATAGCATTGCAATCCGACACGTCCTTCTGGGTGCAGCTATTTCTTTGTCGATGAGTGTATTTATGTGATCAGTTTTCCTACACTATATCGGAAACGTACTTCTACGTTACGCATTACCTACAAATCATCCATAGTGGGCAAGTGTCAGTGGGCTTTAGTCCAGACCCCGAAATGTTCACATAAGTAAGATCATATACCACCACAAGAGTCAAAGTATGCGAAGAAAGAACGCCAACGGGTAAAAACTGGAACAAATTACAAATTGCTTCCTGGGTTAGCTCAATTTCCTGAGCTAACCCAGGAAATTGCATAAAATATGCAATTTCCTGGGTTAGCTCAGGAAATTGCATATTTTAGAGAACAGAATGCACTTGTAAATCTCTGTATGTACGTAGTTTCACGAATGAATAGCTTAGAGTCGTTTTTTCATTGAACGGACAAGATTTTTAGTTGTGGCAGTAGCTATTTTGGTCCATTCGCTCTTGATAACTGCTTCTTGAACATGTGATGTTTTCGAATTTTGAGGTCCAAGGAACCCACAATTTTTCAATAACGTTAATATCAGCAGACTGGGGAGGTGTCACTAATCGCTAAGAGACATTATACGGCAGCCATCCTCGAGTAATTTTAGCGGTAAGTTTGGGATCGTTATCCTATTAAAATTATAAGTATTTTCAATTCCCAATTTTCGGACACTAGCACGTAAATTATTACGGGTGTGCAAAAGTTTCCGCCGTCCCCGCTAGCGGGCGCTGTAGGGGTCTAACCGGCAGGCAACCCATGCTGTCAGTTCGTACATGAAGCCAAGCATGGCGGTCGATAAAATTCATTTGCGGCACTGTTTGTTATTCATGTTTAATTTAGGAAAAAGTGCGAGTGAAGCACACGGTTCAATATGTCAGGCGTATGGCGAAACGGTTATGGGTGAGCGGACGTGTCGAGAATGATTTGCCAGGTTTGATCTAAGCTTGGAAGACCAGCAGTGCGCAGGTAGATCGCAGGAACTCGCAGACGAGGAGCTGGAATCGCTGTTGCAAGAGGATGTCACACAATCGACCACGCAACTGGTGAAACGTTTGAAAGTGGCTCAATCGACGGTGGTACGGCGCTACAGGCCTTGGGGAAGATTGGTAAGTGGGTTCCGAATACTTTAACGGAGTGTAATATTGGTCAACGACTGGGTATATGCATGTCGTTGATGAAGAGGTTTTAAGGGAAGAATTTCTTGTGGAAGGTTGTCACCGGTGATGAAAAATGGGTCTATTGCGACAACCCTGTACGCAAGCGATCCTGGGTCGACCCAGGCCGGCCATCGGGATCCACTGCAAAACAGGATATCCACGGGGGAAAAGGTGCTGTTGTGTGTGTGGTGGGATATTGATTAAGCTGAACGCTGCAATCGAGCAAAAATGTCCATGGACAGGTAAAGGACGCAGCCCAGTCATCCTGTTACACGATAATGCCAGACCACATGTCGGTGCCACCACGAAATCAACCCTAGAACAGTTACACTGGGAGGTTTTACCGTACCCAGCTTACTCCCCGGACATTACACCCTCAGACTTTCACCTGTTTCGCTCTATGCAACATTTCCTAGCCCAACAGCGGTTCACCACAGTTCCAGAGGTGGGAAATTTCGTCACTGCGTTCTTCAGCTCAAAACCCGAGTCTCTTCTATCACGGGGCATTCATTTGTTGGCTGAAAAATGGCAAAAGGTCGTTGATGCTAACGGCCAAATATTTCGTTGAATACATGTGTACTGATTTCCTGATTGTTTCTGTCTCCTTTCCCCTTAAAACGGCGGAAACTTTTGCATACCCCTAATACGTCACAAAATGTCGATATAGTCCCTGGCATTCGTATAGTGTCTTTAATGAAGTGTGCATTTTCTGAAGTCATTTGTCGATATGGACAATACAAACCACTATATTTTGACTGCTCTGGTGTAATAAGAGAAAACGAGAAAGTGTTCAGCATTTCTGAGACTTAACAGAATCTCTCTCTCTTTTTTAAATATTTTTAAGTCTTCCGGGACCCCATTTTAGATACCTATAAAATGAAAAAGCGATTTAAGTTACTGTGCGCTGTAATTAACTTGAGTTATTTGGTAGGGATTTTCCTTTGAGTACGGGGGTTCTCGTTCGATGTTTATATAAAACTGTGTTTAGTCCTCTCACTCTCTGTTTTTGTAGCACCTTGGGAATAAGCCCCCCCTCTTTCTGTAAGAACGTTCATACAACCACATTTTTTACAGCATTTGAAGTATTCTTACGTATCTACAAATTGAATATCGAAATTGGTAACACGTTTTTACCCCAGGTGTTATCACCCCCCCGATCCAAGGCTACAGCAGAGGCAGATCCAGAGAGCGCGCACTCCCCTCAGGACCAAAGGAAAGCTTCGATTTGTTAGGTTTTAATAACAAACTGAATAATTTTTCGTGAAAGAAAGTATTACTTAAAAGTATATTACTTTCCTTAATTAACTGGAAGAATAATTTATAGGCATACTAAGAACACTTTTTTCATTTTGAGGGAAAATATCAGGAAGGTCACCGATTACCCCCCCCCCCCAATCCTAGATCCGCCCCTGGGCTATAGGAGACTTTTTTCGCCAATTTGATATTACACTGATTTTACAGAAAGGCCAGACCAGTGGAGTTAGACAAACACGTCAACCAAGCTCCATTTGAGACCTGCACGCTCGACTAGCCAAAGGGCCATGCGACCACCGGAACAGATATACATTATCCAAAGGTCATAAGCCCTCTATTCTCAACCCCCTACTTCCTTGTAAGTTATTATTATGCTCATATAACAACGAATCATGATTGACTTTGAAATGGTGATTATAAATATCCATACCGAAGAATGGGGGAAATAGGACAAGTTATACGCTAACTAGAATATTTGGCTGGACGGTGGGATCACATGGTATCACTTTAAAAGAAAAAGTGCGTGGTTACCGACTGTAAACAAATACAGATTCACAGCTGTTTAACGAGACGGGTTATTCAGTTCCGCGTCAAGACTTACTGAATGAGCAGCACCAGCTGGATGAACCTGCTATGGAAGAGTGGGGTGGGGTGGGGGGATAAACAGTACTATAACCATCTAACGAGAACCCACGTATTCAAAGAAAAGAGGTCAGGACGGAGTAGCCAACAAAAACGCCCGAGTGTCGGAATACTGCCGCATCCATCGAAAACTGTCTGTCCAAGACCTTCTGTCTCTCTCTCTCTCTCTCTCTCTCCTCGCTGCATGAAAAGGAAAATTGTGCCCACCCGAATTTTTTCCCATCGGAAGAAGGTGGGAGAGAGGAATTTTTTCGCCACTTCATGGGAACCTGTTGCTGTACGGGTGGTTAGTAGGGAAACGTCGTCTCTGTGCTGCGGAATCAACTTTCCGCTTGTGGAGCAGCCGCCAGAAAATGCCAAGGAGGGGAGCAAGTCGCAGCTCTTCCTCCCCACTACTGATCTCTATTCACCCCCAAAAGAGCATGAACCGCTCTTTTGGGTGCCGACAAGTAACCCCCCACCCCACCCCATGACCCTCAGGGAAAGGTTTTTGTTGACCCCCCACTTCACCGTTCCGACTTTTTTTGCCCACGGTTTGGGGTTACATAGCTGCCATTTTGGTCTTACTTTTCCAATCGAGACTATTCTCAATGGGCAACTCCGGAAGTAGGCTTTCGGAAGTGGTACAAGGCATGCGCCGACCCCTCACCCCTCAGGGCTGTGGGGTGGGAAGGACTGGTATGCCACTGAGACAGCCATTGTAGGAAAGCCCCTTTCGCTGGGAGTGTTTCCCCTCTTTTTTTTTTTTTTTTTTTCCACGAAATTCTTGGGGAAGGATAGGCGACTAACATCTCCTTGGGCTGGGAGCATTCGTCAATGGGTCCATCATACACTGTTTATTTGCATCCTAGCTGCGTCTGTGCCAACCGATTGATGTACAGAATCCGGATGTTCATTCAGTGAAAAACAATCACCCATTATGAAACAAACGGTCAAATATTCCACCATGTCGATGACGCTACGTGGCGAGCATAAATATCATCCTTCACAAAAACCGGGAGTAACGACAACAGGTTCCTTTTTTTAATGCTCACCACACGGTATTACCGCTTAAAATCTAACACCTGCTAAGGCAATAAAAGAGAACCTTACTGGAATTTCCTGTCCTTTGATACTGTTTTTATGGAGGATACATCCCAAGGGATAAAAGGATGCAGAAAACCTAACTGCGGCTGCAATAAAAAAAAAAAAATGCTGCTTCTCAGGGCAGCTTTTTTTATTACATGAATGCTATGAAATGTGTGAAAACACAAGTTTGTCCGTGACGAAGATGGAAACCGCGCCCCCTCACTCATGAGAAAGTTGCTCTCCCAACTAAGCTACACGGACGGATTGTACCGCTGTAGATTTGTTGTCTTGACACGTGCTTTGCCTCTGTAGTAAGTCACATCATCTCCCTCTTAATCTTTTTTATTTTTTTTTACTTTTTCTAGACCTTGTGTGGAACAAACATCACACATTTTTCGAAGAACCCGGCGGCCAGAACATCTATTTTTACGTTCCGGCGCCAATGTGAAAACACAAGTTTGTCCCTGACGGCGATCGAAACCGCGCCCCCTCACTCCGGAGTAAGTCGCTCTCCCAACTAAGCTACGCGGACAGAATGCCTCGCTTCAGCTAAGTTTTATGTTTTCTTCGATGAGGGCCTTCGCTTGCTATTTGTTGTCCAAGAGATGTAGGCATCAGTTACTTCTAAATTTGCCCCGTCAACATCTACACCTTCAGTTCTCGAAACCCATTGCTCAACAATTTCGTTTTCTGCAAAGCTAACCTTTAATCTCACTTTTTATGCACGTAAGTTCATGAGACATAGTCTGAAGTTCTCAGGCGGTACTTGCAAAAATAATTGTTACCAGCAAGACGATGGTAGGTTAAACAATATCTATTAATCCTCACTGCCTTGTCTTTCCACTTCAATGATTAAAAAAGGTATTCTGCAATATACCAACCTAACATCGTGACGAAAGAAAACAACCAACACTATAAAAATAGGGGCAAGACGGAGAGGCACGCACCTCTTCTTTTCTGAAAATCTGAACGTGCAGTCAGAAAAAGATGGAGAAGTTTGAAATAGAAAGGAGTGAAGCTGATGTCACTCAGATGCGTAACTAGGGCGGGGCAGGCGGGGGCGGCTGCACCCGGGAGCAACTCAGAGAGGGCGCAAAAATCACTGCTTACAATCGTTGCCTCACTTTCAGCTACGGATCTTTCGCGCCATACTTTTCTATTTGTACATATACAAAATTTGTTTTTGATATCTTTCACCAGGTTCGGAAATTTTTGTATCTTAAAATTTGAACATTTCTTCCTCGGCATTTTCTGGGGAAGTCAGTTGTCCACATTCAGAAATGAAGGCATAATTTTACATACGTTGCAAGATATGGAATGTACGTCACATTGTTGAAGATTATTTGGGGGCTATTCCATAATTAGTGCGAACCATGACTGCCAACGGTTCGTGAAGGCGCGGCTGAACGTACTTTTGCAAGATACGAATGTTGTTCACATTGTTCAAGACTCTTTGGAGGCTATTCAATAATTACTGCGACTGCCACTTGCATTCGGCCCGTTTGATGTGGTACCGAAGGTCTTAACTACGAAGCAGTTTGGGAAAAGCGATACAAATAATCAGGTTGATTGTGCCACCCATATAGATGTGATGTTAATTTCGTTTTGTTGAGCGAAGTATATTTATATGGGCATTTGTGTGTATGCGGATGTACAAAATAGAAAGACAGATTGGGGCGCAAAGGTTTGGGGTTTGTCCCGGGCGAAAAAATAACTTTACGTTTCTGATGTCACGTGCATCTTCTCAAAGGCATCGCAGTTACTATTGGTTCAAAAAGACTTCTGTAAACGTGTTATGCCGCAGAATACTTTGGCACAGTGCTCAGCAAACTCATTAGAGTGCATTTCCTTTGCCTGCTCAAGATGCCACTCATACGATTCCGTATATTGGCTGCATTTCTTGCTACTGGGAATAGTTACGGAAACATGAGCACTTGCTCGGAGGAAGGAGAACTTACCTTCTGAAAATCTAAATATGTACGATTCGACATTTTCAATTCCTTCTTATTCTGTAGTTTCACGCACTCACGTAAGTATAACCTGTTGCATTTCGTGATGGTTTTGGGAGTATTTCGTCCGATATTTTTAAGCTTCTATGGTGTCTTCTCGTTGTTCTGGAACTACGAACTTGAATGAGCAAAAAATTTAAACAGAATGCGCCACAAAACACTCTAACGTAACGGACAAATGCAGTACAACGACGGATTACACTACAAAACTATTATAATTCAGGATGTCCCCGTAAAGGGTATCAAGTAAGCTCTACGTTCAGTCGTGAGCATACAGAACACGATGTTAAATAGGTAATTTCTTAAACTTACCTTTATATATAATATTTGGTTAACCAAAAAGCAATTCTCACGAATAAATGCGATATGGTACACTCATATGTTGCTACGCATTATAAACAGATCAGGTAATGTTGCTATATGTGTCTTTCATAAACGGCGTACGTAATATTGTTGCGTATATCTGAGCTACAGGTGTAAGGTCCCTAATTTAACGAGCAGAACAGGAACTCAAAATATAACAATACTAGTCATCCGCTTTTCTTGGAGTAGAATAGAAATCAAAGTTTCCAAGCTTTCGCACAACCAGATGGCTTTTTCAAGGAAGGTAGACAGCAAACTGCAAAACAGAACACTTCAACAATTTGAACGCGGTGACTTGACTAGACAATAAATGAATAGATACGAATGTAATTATACATTCGCAGAAACGATGCGCCATGTTGGTTGGAACACTTCAACAATTTGAACGCGGTGACTTGACTAGACAATAAATGAATAGATGCGAATGTAATTATACATTCGCAGAAACGATGCGCCATGTTGGTTGGGCACGCTGTACCGTGGGAGAAAACGTAGCATTATTTGACGAACTAGTTCCAAACTCGTGGCAGTTCTAGAGAGACGCTATCATTGCAAGCTTCGCGTTTTTAACGAACAAAATTTCTCGAAGTCCCAGGATTTAACGAGGCAGTGAAAAACTGCTGCACATTGTCTTGGAATGGAGGAGAAATCGTAGCGTACAGGACGAAATCGAAGCATAGCAAGGATTTGTGAGCTAGTGGAAGAATGTTGATAAAAAAGCAATGAAAAGGGAGTACATCAAATGCTCAACAAGCGAGCTGTGCAAGGGACTCTCTCTCTCTCTCTCTCTCTCTCTCTCTCTCTCTCTCTCTCTCTCTCTCTCTCTCTCTCTCTGCCACCCACTCCAAAAGCTTGGGTGTATCGCGTCAGCAGATTTGAAAACAGGATACCTATTCCTAAGCAGAAAGAAGATGGGTAGAACTCACCCACTTGTAAATGGATTTCTGGGCGACGATTGCGGAGAAGGTAGGGGAGTAAGAGAATGGGGATGTCGTGCTGGAAGAGAAACAGAAGATACTAAATTACTGGAATTGTGTCCATTGCCCCTTTCACCTTCCAGGTGAGTGTTGCTGCTTTTGCTTCATGTGAAGTTCAATATACTTGAAAGATTTAATTAACTGTAGTACTAATGCAATCAAATCTTTCAAGTACATCAAGCTGTTATGGATATATAAATTTAAATGTATATTATTATCAGGGGGTCGAGCTGCCGATCGCCATCTTCGCAATTTGCGAAAAAAAAATCCTTGTGGCGATGGAAAAAGAGCTTTAGCGATTACCTTTTTGTGCTGTTATAACAATTTGGCGAACAAATTGGCGAAAACTTTAAAAGAGCCAGCGCGACCCCTGCAGTATTATTATTATTTCGATTGGAGGTTTAACGACAATCGTGAGCAACACGATGGGCTATTATAAGCAGTCGCCCGTCTTTGATTTAGAGTCACTGGTTCCATGGAAGGGAAAGAGCCGGCGCCGTAAGACCAAAAACAACATCCATGCCTCACTGGGATTCGACCCATCTCGGGCGAATGATTGATCAGAAGACATCGCTTAGACCACTGCGCCACCTGGGCGGCTACATGCATATTATCACGAATGCGTATTTTACATATATTAGGTGGGAATTTATACCCCAAAACGAATTTAACGGTTTCCGTCTGTCCTAAGCTCCTCATTATGCGCGGATTCTCGTACTGTATGTATATTGATATCTACTTCACTGAAGTTTAATTCAAGCAGAGGACCGCACGTGTTTGGTTTGGACTTTCTTTTATTCTGGTAAAAAAGCCCCACCTTTGCGCACCCTCTGATACCCCAAAAGGTTTTACATTTACAGTGCTGTTTGAAAAAAAAAATCGTCTTCGAATTAATTTAGAAAGAATCGACGTCTTTGTCATTTTGTAGGATCCAAGAAAAGTAACACTTTTCGTTATTGTTTATTATACAAGCAGCCCGATCGCAATTTCTTGGCACGGAAAGGAGGAATTTACTCAGATCAGATCATATGTAGAGAATTTTAGAAACGGAGTGTCAGACCCCAGGTCTTAAACAACCCTTAGAAATAGGAAGCTAGGAGATTTGAGCTAGAGTGTCCGATAGGAAAGTGACACGGAAGCGAGGTAGAAAGGGGGAGGAAGATGCCCTTATTTAATACCGGGGGTCAGTACCCCCGGGGTCCGACGGCTTAACATGCCCATCCGACGCACGGCAGATATTTAGTGGTTCCAGCTTTCGTACCTGCCTGGGATCGAACCTGAGGTTCCTCCGTGGCAATCAACGAACGTTGACCGCTAGGTCACCCGCGGCCGGAGGAATTTACTCCCTCCAACATGGGAAGTTTTATAGGAAACCTTTGCGCATGCATCACTGTGAAGCGGAAAGCGAACCCACATCTACTAATTTTCGACTGAACATGACACATTATACCACATTGCAGTTCCAATCTTTATGACATCTCTATAAATAGTTTCCGAGTCTCGCAGCTGATCTGGAGATTATTTCCTCGCAGTTTTCAGTTTCGTATGATTTTCAAACTACTGTTCGCGATGTTCATTTTATTTTATTTTTTGCTCTTAAAGCAACATGGACATCAAAGCGAAACCGTGTTTTGGAAAAGACGACTGGGCACGCAGTCACGATACCGGTGGGCGGTTTGCTTTTCCCGTTCATGCACCCACGGGAATTGTTGGCATTCTTTTATGCACAGACATTGCAAGCGAACACACAATAGCACAATTCCCGAGTTCCTTGGAATCGTTACACTTGATCAAAACAGCCGAAACTTCCATATGGAAAACACGCCCTACGATATGTTTTCATTCCAGTTACACACTCACACACTGGCACTGATTGATCGATAACAGAAATTGTGGTTTTAACTCTCAAGTTTCGAGAGTTCGTTTTCGTTAAACTGTTAGCACAACTTACTACGAATCCTCCTTTTTTGGGGTTCGCCTCGCCAGTGGTTTGCCTAACATCAATTTGATTACACAAGACAAAACAAATGACACAGTATTTGCTCACTGCAGAAAATTTTAAATTCACACAGACTGCCAAACATACACTATCTGATCATAAGTATCCGGGCACTTGCCTATCCACAAAATCCAAGTAACAGCAAAGGAATTAATATAGAGTTGGTACAACTTGCTACGAGAAGGGCCGCGGGTGGCCTAGTGGGCAACGTACGTGACTGCCACGGAAAGAACCTCAGGTTCGATCCCAGGCAGGTACGAACGCTCGATCCACTAAATATCCGCCGTGCGTCGGATGGGCATGTTAAGCCGTCGGACCCCGGGTACTGGCTCCCCGGTAATAAATAAGGGCGTCTCCCCCCCCCTCCTCTCTACTTCGCTTCCGTGTCAATTTCCTATCGGGCAGCCCAAATCTCCTAGCTTCCTACTTCTAAGGGTTGTTTAAGACCTGGGGTCAGACACTCCCTTCCTAAAATCCTCTACATATGATCAGATATATGATCCTGCTACCAGAACCTCTAGTCTGCTGGGAAGGCTTTCCACTTGAGATCGGTCGTTCGCGAATGATCCGTTCCAAGTGACCTTGGTCGACAGAGTGAATGAAAATATCCGTTTAGTAGCTTCAGCAGATCTCAGTTTCCGGCGAACGATCCGGTCCTCGAGTCGAGGATCCCAATCGTTCGCCGTTCGTTTCGTTCGGAGCTGGTATTTCATTGCTCATTGATTAGTTACTGGATCAAAAAATTTCCGTGTTACTAGAACCATTTTATCTTCGGTTTTATCTAATAGTTTGTAGTAAAATGAAGATATAACGCATATTTTAAATTCTATGTTTTTCATATTTTGATTTTTTTATTACGGTTTCACTTAGAAGATGGCGACGCCAGCTTAAAACTCTGACAGCACTGCTGTTCTGTAATATGTAGCTATTCGTTGATATTTCACTTGGAAATGTATATTAATAAACACGAAAGGCAGTATTTGTACTGCCACAGAGTGAAACAATTAATTACAAAAATCGTCACACATCACTCTGAAACGTTTAATTTATGGACAACTGCTAACTTCATGAACATACACCAACCGTCACTATCAGGAAGAGACCTCACGTGACTTCCTGTTTCCAACGAACGGGTCTTTTAACCCTTTAACGACCATGACCCAAAAATCGTTTATCACTCCAAATACCATAGCGCCCGAAACTGTCTGTTGGTTCACTTCTTTGTTTAATAACAACTATAGTGACTGAGGGTGACTCCTGCTGATACCTCATAGGTCGAGAAAACTTGAACAGGTAAGGGTAGGAAATGTGACTTACTCTAGACAGGCGTTTCAGGCGGCTATGGCCGTTTGTATGTACGGGCGTCTTGGGCGTTATGGTCGTTAAAGGGTTAAACGGATCACTTCAGTGACCCCCTCTGAAAGATCCGGATCGCGTAAACTAGCGAATCTGCCCACCACTACTTTCCACTAGGTTTTGGTTCGTTGTTGCAAGAACTGCCTTCCATTCTACTTCTAAGGGTTGTTTCCATTCTACTTCTAAGGGTTGTTTCCATTCTACTTCTAAGGGTTGTTTCCATTCTACTTCTAAGGGTTGTAGCAAGAACTGCCTTCCATTCTGCAACAAGAGAATTAGTCAGCTCGTTCACCGATGTCAGGCGATTCGGCATGGCTCAAGGTCGAAGTTCCAATTCATCCCCAAGGTGTTCCATGAGGTTGAGATCGGAGGCAGGCAAGTTAAGTTCCTCCACGCCCATCTCATCAAACCATTCCTGCACGGACCTCGTTTTGTGGACGGGGGCATTATTCTATTGGTAAACACACCGAACTATTGCCATAATGCTGGGAGCAGAGGAATGACGAGAATGTCGTCATAGGCCGTATTGCTAAGATTATTGGGCACTGGAACCAGGAGGCCGGGCCCAAACCATGAGAAACAGCCCGAGAGCATGATATCTTATAACGTAATGTCTTTTTCGTGAGTCAGATTGGTGTTACGCTCTGTCTAAGGAATGTTGAATTAAACACCTTAAAAAAATACCTTACAAAAAACTATGCACCAGGAGAAGTTGGAAAATATACGGAAAATTTGGGGCATGTTAACATTTATCCGTGATAAAAACAATTACAGTACAGGGATTGCGATGCCGATCGCCTTCTTCGCAGTTTTCGAAAAGAAAATCGTTTTGGCGATGGAAAAATTGATTTGGCGATTATCTTTCGGTAATATTATAACAGCTGAGCAGAAAAAAATTGAATTTGGCAAATGGGTTAGCGAAAACTTTAAAAAAGCCAGAGCAACCACTGCAGAACATACAGTGACGATTATCCGGATCGTTCAGGACCGCTGTGGTCCGGATAATCGGACTTGATTTGTTGAGATAGCAATAACGCGAAAAATTAACATGTAAAACATAAATCTCAAACTTTTTTTCTTTGGGGGGCTTAACGGAAACCGTGAGAAACTCGGTGAGCTAAAAGCAGTCGCTAATTTAGGGTCACTGGTTCCAGGGAAGAGAAAGAGCCAGTGACGTAAGACAAACACAGCATCCATGCCTCACGGGGATTTGAACCGAGACTCATCTCGGACGAATGGCCAGCAGCCTGAGCTTAGACCACTGCACCACCGGGGGCTACAACCTCAAACATAACCACATTCGTATCATGTGGTCAACAAGTGCTTAGCAGGTGGAAACCTCTAAACGCTATGTGACTGGCGCTTGGCCTGTCGAAACAAGTTGGTTTTCAAAGACAAAAGAATGCTTTTGTGAATTAAAAGGTAAAGATGTCACAAAAAATTGCTCTTCAGCATCGGTAGTCCGAATAAATGGGCATTCGGATAATTGGCGCTCTACCGTATACTGCAAGCCAAGTAGAGCAAGCACATAGACCGTGGATCCTTAATCTCTGTTCACAATTTTAAAAACATTTTAAGTAAAATTTGTAATAATGAGCAACACGTTTATTTTAGTTGGATTACGCAGTTAGCATGGTTCTCTGTAGGGATACGCGACCCAAAAGATGAAGAGCCCATATCGCGGACGGACGACCAAGCGATATCAGAACATCATTTTTGACGTTCGCAGGTCAAAAAATCGCGCTACAAATTTTGTCAAAAAATGCGCCATTATTAATATTGGTATTTCTTAATGACTACGATTGAACTATGGTTCTCAATGAAAAGAGTAATTCCAAACAGATCAACAGAAAAAGATCTTAGAATATCGGTTGGCAAAATTTCCGTTTCCGCATGCAAAAGGTTGGAAACTATAAACGTAATAAGGTTACATGGGAAGCTACGTTTCTATATCGTTAGATGGGATCACTATATACTTTTTGACGCAGGACTACGTCTAACTACGCGGATAGTATGGGGGCGACTTACGGCCTGCAGCCTGTGACAAAAATGGTAAACGGTAAAAATACCCCCGGAGAAAAATACCCCTGAAAACTGAAAAAAATGCCCCCGGAAGAAATACCCCGAGAACAAACGGTTCACTGTAAACTACCACACAGAAACACTGATGTGTGGGAGTGTTCCGGTGTGGCAATTTACCGGCAACCCTGTCACACATCTTTCAGCAACTTGGCCACAAAAGTTCAAGGGGGGGCTATAAAGGTTGGCGTTTCTGGGCCTATATTGAGAACTGAAATGGGAACTCCAAACGAATTTCGCGAAAACGTCCCATGTAAGCCAAGCGAGAATTGTACTTTAATTTGAAGAAATAAATTGCCGAGGATCCGAGGTACACTTGGGGGGGGGGGTCGACCCCCACTTCCGTAATATTAGATTTTAGGCCGCTGGAGTCTGTCAGTGTATCCAGGCTGTTGCCCTTAAAGCGCGGGTGAGGTCCGTGGGATCTGGGGGGTGGGATTTTCACCAAAATATTAAAATGGGCGTAGAGCTGTAAACATTAGAACCATGCTTTACATAATGATTCTGTACACGACCACGAATTTTCAGGAGGATGGGGTGAATTCACCCTCCTCCAAGTTTCTAAGAGCGCAGACAAGTGATCAAGGTAAGGGATTTGCACGCAATTTCTATGCTTCATGTTGCGTTTAATGGAAAACTATGTATGCCCTTCCCCCTCCCACAGAAATTTGGTGAATCCTGTGAAAGGGATATGAGGTGCTTGGTTTGGAGGGCTCTACCCCCAACTTCCGTAATTTTATATTCTGGACCTCTAGAGTAGGTCCGTGTATCCTCGATGTTACCCCTGAATAGCTCTTAGAAATGGGGGGGTTACCCCACCCTCCTGAAAATTCGTGGTCGTGTACAGAATCATTATATAAAGCATGGTACTAATGTTTACAGCTCTACGTCCATTTTAATATTTGGGGGAAGCCCCCAAGCTCATGGACCTCGCGGACACTTGAAGGGGAACTTCCTGGATACACTGACAGACTCCAGCGGCCCAGAATATAATATTACGGAAGTTCGGGATAGAGCAACCCCCACCCCCACCCCCACCAGGTGTACCTCAGATCCTCGGCAATTCATTTCTTCAAATTAAAGTACAATTCTCGCTTGGCTTACATGGAACGTTTTCGCGAAATTCGCTTAGAGTTCCCAATTCAGTTCTCAATATAGGCCCAGAAACGGCAACCTTTACAGCCCCCTCCCCCCCTGAACTTTTGTGGCCAAGTTGCTAAAAGATGTGTTGCCGGTAAATTGCCACACTGGAACACTGCCACACATCAGTGTTCCTGTGTGGTAGTTTACAGTGAACCGTTTGTTCCGGGGGTATTTCTTCCGGGGGTATTTTTTCCGCTTTTCAGTTTTCGGGGGTATTTTCTCCGGGGGTATTTTTACCTACATCCGACAAAAATAGGTCCCAATTGAAATCATTATAGGGTAAAAAAAATACGTGAAGCACACTAATCGTGTTAGTATATTCGTAAACAGCATGGAGTCCAATTCGCGTACTGCGCAATACATCATGCGCGTGACGCTCCCCCTCACTCCCTGTGCGCGGAGGAGATGATGCAATATTTCTGGGTGTGATCCCGCGTTTGACTCAGTCTGTCTCGGCAACCGTGAGCGCAACACGACTGTGCGTGGTATCGTTTTAAAGCTCTCGACGAGATCTATTCAAATATATAAAGCCCAAGAAAAAGATGGTCGAAAACGATAATAATAGAGGAAAAGAAGAAGGAACCCTAATTCGAAGAGCAATGGAAATAGAAGACTAGAAATACCAAGAAAAAGATGGAGGAAAATGATAACGGAGGAAGTCCACTTCGAACGCAATGGAAATTGAAGTGCTGGTAAATGAAATAGGAGATTAGGAAGACCACGAGCGGAGAAGATCATAGAAGACATGAAAAATGGAGAAGCAAAAAGGGAAGGATCTGTTAGAAATGGATACTTTTTCGAGAGGGATAGCCTAAGACGAAACTTGATGAAAAGTGTCAATGTTACAGTGAAACGAAACTTCCAGTTGGCATTCTGAAGCGTCGAGGGATGACACCATTACGACAGCGAAAATTGCACTTTCACATGCATAAATAATATACATATATGAGCAGTCTTCCAATATTCCAAAACGTTTTGTGAACGTGCACACTTAAGATACGTGCTGACCGCGCTGGAACTTCGACCTCAGTTTTAAATCTGCAGTCATTAAGCATCAAAAAATCCTTACAACGTTCTTTCGTTGTCTCAAGAGTATTTCAAGACCACGTAGATTGGTCGTAGTATGTGCTGAATTCGGCACTTAGAAAATTAATTGGACCCTTCTCAAAATAAACCGTCAGCGGCAAACTTTTGCATTCTGGCGATAAAGCTCCAGGCGTTTTTAACTTTCCATTTCCGTTAATCTGCAAGAGAAACGATATCCAGTGTTATCCGTAATCGCATTTTTGGTATCCATCACCCAAGGATCGGCGGAATAGATTAGGGAGCCCAAAGTTTTAACTCGTCTTTTATCTTGGACTGACTGCACATTCTTCTTCCCAGCTACGCTTACTATTCATAACAATGACGCAACCTATGGAGCCACAGCATAACCTATCCCACGCTAAAGAGTCGTGAGAAACTCCAAGCGAAAGAAAACTCAATAACCAAACTTCACATGAAAGACCAACGAGCTGTTGAGAGATAAGAGGTTTCACAGATTAAAACTTTACCTAACATAATTAGCCTATCTGCCTAAACAGAAAATACACCACCCTTCAAAAATATGTTGTCACATTTCCATTTTTTTTTTGTAACTTTACATCGCACCTACTTCATCAATCTGGAAATTTGCAATAACAATATACATATCTTGCCACTATTAAAGAAACATACAAAGCCTATGGAAAAGAACAGTCATTCACTGGCACTGGGTACAGTTATGAATGAGCGGTGCTTTGCGTAATCCGCGGACATTGATTTCACAACTTAAAATAAAGGCGTCACCTGTAAAGTAAACCGATGAACATTCTGCAACTTTGACGCGTCAGTGTGTCTGTCGTCTGTACAGGTATTAAAAACACTTATATATGTTACTTAGATTAAAATAACTGAATTCCATTTTAATTTGAAGAGCTTTCAAATATTCTTCGTATCTGCTGAGATCTTTTGTATTTTTCTGACGTTTCCAGCTTATCTTTATAGACTTTTAAATTACCGGAAACTGTAGGCTGCTACCTTTACACAGAAAGTATTTAAATTTTGCTGCAAGGTTCCTCGTAGTTCTTAAATTAAAATCTCCTAAGGTATTTTCAAGTATGTTTTTTTAATTACGTCGTTGATACCTCTATTTACAAGTTTAGTTAGGTGCACTGATGGAACAGTTTTTCTTGATGTAGGAACTTGAATTAAGCGATGCTCATTTGGACCGCGACTTCCCAAAATTCTTCACAGATTCGTTGCCTTTTTTTTTTTTTTTATATATATATAATTTTTGCGCCAAACATTAATTTTATTTTGAAGACAAGCTCCACGTCCAGTAAGATTCTCTAACCTCGACCTTGATTTATGGAACTTGAGAAGTAAATTGGTTCCCTGACATTCTACGATACGGTAAACATACGGATTTATGGCCGGCTGCTTTGAAAACGTCATTTAGCCACAGACATAAGAAGTAAAGAACAAATTCGGAATACTGCGAGAAAAGCTTAAAAAATTAGAATTTCTTTTAATAAAAACCGGGTTATGAAATCAACGACTTTGCATGCATTTCTTTAAATATAATAATGCGCTCATACTAAATGGTGTTTTAATACATAGTATTTGTTTTTATTCCAACAATCTAATCTGAATGCAACGAATGCGTGCCAGCGCCCTTTTTTATAAATCAAAAACAGCGATGACAAAAAGTAAGAACATAAATTTCACTCCCTTTCACCTCAAGAAAAGAACTGGCCAAATAAAGCACAAAATAAATAAATAAATAAAAAACAATACTGTTTCCCGACTGAAATTTTGCATACATTTTATTTTACTACGTTTTTTGAGGCTTCTAGAACATACTGATTATAACAACATCGATGAATGATTCAAATGTTGCAAAAATTTTTACAACCAAACATTTAAAACTATAGGAACGCAGTTAATTGTCATACGGGAAAAAATAAAATGAACAATAAGCAAGGTAATCATGAAAGCGCTTGCTTGCTACGACATCGATCAAAATTAATCTCTTAATAACTATAATCACAAAGCTATTACAAATGCGGCTATTAATCAAGATTTTTAAATAACTTTCTGCCTTCGTTTTGTAATTAATCAAAAGTGTCAAACTCTACTGCACTCCGAAGCAACTCTGTTTTTTGGTATCAAGCACTTAACTCATGATTGCATGTCCCTAGGAAACATCGATTATGACAAATTACACAACTAAACTGAAGAGAGACAGCCGTTTGTTACGTTGAATATTTGTTACTAAAACTGACGAAAATGCTTTAAACAATAAAAAAACGTTGGGCCTCAACTAAATCATCAAAAAAAAAAAAATCCAAAGGTTCAAATTTTTTAATTTTAGATGCTTTAGCATTCTCTGCTAAAAAAAAAAATAGTGGGGATTCTTTACAGATCTAATCACCGTTTTTCTGTTTTTGCTTAATTCTCACAATTTTTTTCATTGTATTAATGTATTCAGATTTGGTTTTATTCATTCATTTTTACCTACCTCAATAAAATAAAACTAATATTGTTACGACCTACGAACAGAGAAAATCGCTGAAAAAATCTACAGAAGTAATCAAGCTTATTTGCCTTCAATTCTTCAAACTACTTTCAGTTTATTATCACTCTTGCAAAAGGAATTATTAAGCTGAACACAATTTCTTACCTAACTGCATTTATTCCACCGTCTTTGAACTTAATAGTCTAACAAGCTACTAACGCAATAAAATTGGTGTGAACAGAAGAAAGTCAGGTAACACAACGAAAAAAGGTCAACAGAAAATGGATTAAACGCTCGTTCCCTGGCCGAAGTACGAAGCAGTGTGCCAATTTTATTAAGTTTGTACCTAATTTTAAAGATGAACTTAGAGAAAACAAAACTGATGTACAGTGTTTTTACAAGAACTGAAGATTTTGGTGTTGATGGGCCAAATTTAGAAGTAACTGATGCCTACATCTACCTTAGACATTGGATATCACCTACATTGGCAGATATATCTACAACAGACATCATCTACATAGACAGATATATCTTCAACAGATATCTGCACAGATAGATTTATCTACAACAGTATCATCTACATAAATAGAATAGATATATCTACAACAGATATAATCTGCATAGATAGTTATCATATCTTCAACAGATATCATCTACATAGTTATATCTACAACAGATATCATCTACATAGTTATATCTACAACAGATATCATCTACATAGATACTTATATCTACAACAGATATCATCTACATAGATATCAAATCTACAACAGATATCTACATGGACAGATATCATCTACAACCGACATCACCTACATGGACAGATATCATATCTACAACACACATCATCTACATAGACAGATATCGTACCTACAACAGATATCATCTACATAGACATATATCACAGCAGCAACAGATATCATCTCATCACCTTGGACAACAGATGTCACCATATCAAAGAAGAAATTAATAGGCATATAAAACTTGCCTGCAGTGCATTTGGACGAAGTAGTACTATTTTCAAGGGCAATTTACCTTTATACAGGGTAATTGAAAGTGATTACTCCAATTACAAATGACAATACCTGGTTTATGAACATAGATATGATAGAATTTTGTTTCCACGCCTTACAAATGTTCTATGTGACTCCCCTGGGTCACGTGGGCAACATCTAAACGGTGATCCATTTGACGCCATACGTTATGAAGCATGTCCGTAGTCACTGATGCTAGTGCAAGCTGAATGCGCATCTTTAGTTCTTGCAGTGTTCTCGGCAAAGGTGGCACATACACATGGTCTTTGACATACCCCCACAGAAAGAAGTCACAAGGGGTAAGGTTTGAATGGCACTTTTCAAACTCCAGCACACAAAACGCCTTTTCTGCTGCGGTTGCCGTTTCTTCCCACTGGCTTTGGAGTACGGGTAGCTTACTTTCCGATGTCACCATAGCAACACAGCAGTAGATTCCAATAAAATTCTAAACTTCCTTTTTTTTTGTGTGTGTAGGGATATCAGCCAGCTGTCTATCTGTCTTCACAAACAGGTTGTTGTCATTTGTAATCGGGGCAATCATTTTGAATTACCATGTATCTTAAACGAAAAGTGTTTAATTAATGCATCTTTGCAGTTCTTACTAGATGACATACAGTACATATATCTTAACTAAAAGGTATCCAGAGGCTGCGAACAACTCAAGGAAGCATGGAGAGATGTATACTTGGTGTAATCAAGAAGAATGGGAAAAGGAACTCATGGAACAGAAAAGTGACACGGGTGGATGACGTCACAATCAAAGTAAAGGCCCTGTAGAGGCAAAGAGCTGGAAACATTGCCAGAACTGACATTCATTGCACAACTGAAATACTAGATTGGATATTAAGGGACATTAAAATACCCAGAAGATTACGTGGGAGATGGGTGGATGAAAGACGATTGCGTGCCAATGTGAAATGGAAGATGATTACTCAATATCAAAATTTGTAAAAGACCTTCATCCAGCAATGGACTGAAAATGGTTGATGATGATAACGAATCGCTTTTCATGCATATGAGAAATGCAAACTGAAACATCCGTGATCTTCAACTTGCTTTTAAACACCTGTCTTCATAAATAATAATAAGCTGCGCCCTTTCTTCGGAAGATTATGGTACAAATGGCCCTTATGAGCAAGTGAGACAGCAGTCTTAAAAAAGAAATATAAAAGCCACTGGATTCGATTGTCAGTAGTGTATTTATTTATTTACTAAAGTTCGCGCAATTAATAATTTATGAAAATGTTTTCGAAAATGAAAATACGTACTTCAGGACGAAACCGCACTTTGGAAACCAATTTCTACACAAAGACGCCGCTTTGAAAACAGGAACCGTACTATGACTTCAGGATTACCTGGATCTGGTAAATTTCATGTTTCCAGTTCGTAAGAACTAACATTTTCCTAATTTTATAATGTGATAATTCATAGCTGATTGTAACATATAAAAGAAGAATTTTTTTTGGAAAATCACACGTGGAATATACAACTTCAAGAAAGAACGTACCAGAAACTTAGATGCAGGGGCATTTTAATAAGGCTACCCTTTTATTAAACGGAAAGCATCTGCTTTTTTTTTAAAGTGGAAAAATATTACATAGATAAAGGTAAACTAATACAAGAAAAGGTTTGTAAATAATGTAATGGCTCATCGTGTATGTATGTATGTATGTACATATTACAGAAAACGTGATTTATAAAATCAAATTACAAAAAAATATAACATACGAGTATGTGTGTAATTTAATGAAATATTTCTGTTCATTTCTTTTTTTATAACTTTTAAATCGGGGTAGTGTTTTAGTGAGCTCATACTACTGCAACTTTAGTTCACTATTCGCCCAGTTCCAACTTGCGTATGATTTTACACTTCTCTTTCAGTGATAAGTAGTGGTATGTACACTGAAGTGCCAGAAAAACTGGTACAAACGAGCTTATGCAAAATACAAAGCAACGTCACCTATGCGCGTACTCGGTTGCGTCCGCCAGTGCGTATGTAAAGCGATAGACAACCTTGCCATCTGTCAGAGCTGTTTACGGAATGAGAATGACAAATAATAACGATTTAAGCGCTTTTCAACGCGCTGTCATAGTTGGCGCTCGTGAGATGGGCCATAGTATTTCGGTAAACGGTAAAAATACCCCGGAAGAAATACCTCCAGAACAAACGGTTCACTGTAAACTGCCACACAGGAACACTGATGTGTGGCAGTGTTCCGGTGTGGAAATTTACCGGCAGCCCTGCCACACATCTTTCAGCAACTTGGCTACAAAAGTTCAAACGGGGGTGGGGGGGTGGGGTAAAGATTGCCGTTTCTGGGCCTACATTGATAACTGAATTGGGAAACGAATTTCCCGAAAACTTTCCATGTAAGCCAAGCGAGAATTGTACTTTTACTTTAATTTGAAGAAATAAATTGCCGAGGATCCGAGGTACACTTGGGGGGGCTCAACCCCCAACTTCCGTAATATTAGATTCTGGGCCGCTTGAGTCTGTCAGTGTATCCAGGCGGTTCCCCTTGAAGAGCCCGCGAGGTTCGTCAGCTTGGGGGAGGAGGGGACCCAAAATGTTCAAATGGCCGTAGAGCTGTAAACATTAGAAGCATGCTTTACATAATGATTCTCTACACGACCACGAATTTTCAGGAGGGTGGGGTGCAAGTTTCTAAGAGCGCAGACAAGTGTTCAAGGTAAGCGATTTGCTCGCAATTTCTATGCTTCATGTTGTGTTTAATGGTAAACTATGTATGCCCTTCCCCCTCCCCCAGAAATTTGGTGAAACCTGTGAGAGGGATACGAGGTGCTTGGTTTGGAGGGCCCTATCTCCAACTTCCGTAATTTTATATTCTGGACCTCTAGAGTCGGTCAGTGTATCCTCGATGTTACCCCTAAATAGCTCTTAGAAACGGGGGGGTACCCCACCCTCCTGAAAATTCGTGGTCGTGTACAGAATCATTATATAAAACATGGTACTAATGTTTACAGCTCTACGTGCATTTTAACTTTTGGGGGGAAAGCCCCCCGCTCATGGACCTGAAGGGGAACTTCCTGGATACTCTGACAGACTCCAGCGACCCAGAATATAATATTACGGAAGTTCGGGGTAGAGCCCCACCCCCTCCCACTCCCCACCAAGTGTACCTCGGATCTTCGGCAATTTATTTCTTCAAATTAAAGTACAATTCTCGCTAGGCTTACATGAAACGTTTTCGCGAAATTCGTTTCCCAATTCAGTTATCAATGTAGGCCCAGAAACGGCAATCTCTATCCCCCCCCCCTTGAACTTTTGTAGCCAAGTTGCTGAAAAATGTGTGGCAGGGTTGCCGGTAAATTGCCACACCGGAACACTGCCACACATTAGTGTTCCTGTGTGGCAGTTTACAGTGAACCGTTTGTTCTGGGGGTATTTCTTCCGGGGGTATTTTTTCCGGGGGCATTTTTTCCGCTTTTCAATTTTCGGGGGTATTTTTTCCTGGGGGTGTTTTTACCTACATCCTAGTATTTCGGAGGTAGAAACCAAGTTTGTATTTTCACGGACGACCATTGCAAGGGTCGTAGAATTCCGGCAAAACCTCCAACCTACGATACCAGTGTGGCCGTAAAAAGACATTGGGTGAACGTGACCATCGTCGGCTGTCACGAATCGTTTCACGCGATAGGCGTGCGACACTCTCGCAGGTATCATCGGAATTCAATGATGGAGTTTCAACAAGCATCAGCGTCCGGATTGTGCAACGTACCCTGCACGATATGGGCTTTGAGAGCTGACGCCCAACTCGAGTCCCCTTGATGGGTGCACGACACAGAGCTATGCGCCTCGCTTGGGCACGGCAACACCGCCACTGGACACTTGATGACTGGAAACAAGTAGCCTGGTCTGACGAGTCGCGTTTCCAACTGTATCGGGCAGATGGAAGGATTCGTGGGTAGCGCAAACCCCATGAAGCTATGGATCCCGCCTGTCAACAGGGAACTGTACCGGCTGGTGGGGGAGTCCGTAATGGTATGGAGGGTGTTTAGCTGGACTTCATTGGGACCCCTGGTTCGTCCACAAACGTCTGTGACCGGCCAACGCTCTGTGCGCATCCTTTCTGACGAGGTACACCCGTTCATGTCCTGCATTCATGCTGATGGGTTGGGCCTGTTCCAACAGGTCAATGCACCTCCACACAAGTGTCTGGACACCACATTATGGTTAGAGGAGCATTCATCTGAGTTTGGGGTATTGCCATTCCCACCCAAGTCCCCAGATCTGAACGTTATAGAACACATTTGGGATGGCATGCAACGCGCTATCGAACACAGGAATCCGAGACCTCGGAATACACCCGAATTGTGGAACGCTCTGCAGGAAGTATGGTGTGCATTGCCTACAGCATATTTGCAGTAGCTAGTGGAGTCCATGCCCCGTCGTATTTCTACAGTCCTGCGCTCCCGTGGGGGACCTACCAAGTATTATACTGGTGTACCAGTTTTTCTGGCACTTTAGTGTATATTTCCGTTTTAATTATCTTTCAAAGCACAAGTGGAATTAATGTTGCTAACTCGCTAACTACGCAGCAACACGAAAGGACAACAGCACAGCAGACGCTGGATGCCTTGATGTCTACTGCAATGAGCTACTACTAAAAGGTGGAGATCGGGAAGTAATACCTGGCACTACCGTGGTTGTGGTATATACCCATACAACAGCACGTATTGTGGTCCCGGGTGAAGAGACAAGTTGTAATGGAGCAAGTTGATGTTCCGCGACAAGCTGTTTGTCAAGTTGTTATGCACCAAGTTGATTTGCAACGTCAAAGTAGAAAATATGAAGCATATGGGAGGGGGGGGGGTCGTTAAAATGTTAACAATACAAAGAACTGCACCAGCCAATATTAGGATCTATTAAAATTCTGCAGCGTACTGTTATGGTATTCTGATGTAACCCGACACCGAAAAAAATATGATTACGAGATGATAACGAGCTTCAGTAAGTCAAACGAAAGATATTACATAGTATAACGAAGTAAATTTCTGCGTCATTTTTGGTCCACGCCTCAGTTCGAAACCGGGTCCCCTCACTCTGGAATAAGTCACTCTACCAATTGAGCTACACGGACGTTCGTTCTGCCTGCTATCTGCCTTTATGTCGTGTGCGTCCTGCTGGCAGGCACGTCGTGAAGTCAGCCGTGACCATGAATCGTTTCAGGCAGCCATCCGCTGTAGAACGTGCACTTGAGAACTCCCAGTCAATCTGGTGTGTGGAATGCAACGTCACACATTTTTATTTTTCGAAGCGCTGGAGTAGAGATTCTCTTATTTTTCCTATCTCGCGGTGTGGAAAGAACATCACACCACTGCGAGATTTTGAACGGCCGGGTCATCTGGAAAGTTCGGGCGTCATTATAACGAAGTAAATTTCTCCGTCATTTTTGCCCACACCGGGGCTCGAACCCTGGACCCCTCACTCCGGAATAAGTCACTCTACCAATTGAGCTACACGGACGTTCGTTCTGACTACTATCTGCCTTTATGTCGTGTGCGTCCTGCTGGCAGGCACGTCACAATAGCCAAGGCCTAATACAATTTGTTGACGAGGGCTACGTCAGAAAGCAGCGGTACGATGTTGACGGAATACACAGCACAAGTGTATTAGGTTTAAATTGTTTAAACAATTATTGAACGCCTCATCTTATATCGAATATCTATCTTCTCCAGATTCTCGGAAGAATTTCTAACACAAATTTCAAAATATTGTAACCAGTTTATAATTCCGCTATGTAACAATGGAATTCTCGCCCTGAGAATCTTAAACGTGTTACGGTATGATGGGAGTAAACTGCAAAAACTAACTGAACACGTTGACAAGCCTGTCGAATATGAAATAAGGTGATGAGTGATTATATTTGGCGTTCTGGTGCCAAATTCTTTTCCGAAATCACCCTATTAACAATGTTCTAAACTCTTAGAACTGCATCGATGTAGTTGCTAGACATGCTATGCTGCAGGAGTGCAATCATGCGCTTTGAAAACCTGTTCGCTATTTCGCTTCATACTTCGAGCACAGATTCAGAAATGTGATCTGACCACTTCACTTGAGGAGTGATAGCTACAGCGAAGCTGGACGAACTTGTTAAAATATGCCTCAACGTTTAGAAAATAAAGTTCAAGGCCAGGGATATGCTTTCCCCGCGCAAGCACTGAAGAAGAAATGAGAGTTGCTAAAATTTACATTGCTTTTACTTCTCTAATTCAGTGTAGCCAGAGATATTACGGAAAATACATTGTTAAGATGAAGCCAAAAATAATTTTTATTTTTAGGGAGATGGGAATTGTTCCTTACAAATAAATAAAAAGGGAGAAACATCATTCTACTAATACTGCCAAGAATGTTTCGTATATTAAAAAAAAAAAAAAAAGCTTTCCATTTTCCATGCGTTTATATAGCTTCACTTAATAAATTCCAACAGATAAACGGAGACTTCAATGTTTTTTTTGTTGTTTTTTTCTAAAAACGTCATACAAAACGATGTGCTACTGAAAAAATGAAGGTAGTTCATCTACTTATTTCTGTCAAAAAATTTATTATAAACATCAGTGCTGTGATTCGTTTAATCCCGACAGCAAAGCGAGAAAGCAAATACAGGGTGATTCATAAAGAAGTATACAGTTTCAACGCACTATAAAACAAGAACAATGTAAGATATTTTATGTTACCTGTAACAGAATTGTAGGGGAATGTTTCAAGTTTTTTTGGAGACAGTCACATATGTTTCATGTGTGCACCCTTAGTCACACGACACACATCGAGCCGGTAATCCATTTCCGCCCAAACGCGAGGTAAGATATCTGAATCAAGTGCAGTGATAGTGGCTGTGTTACGCTGTTTCAGCTCCGCTACATCAACAGGAAGGGGAGGGGCGAATACCCTGTCCTTTACGTACCCCCACAAGAAAAAGTCACAAGGTGTTAAGTCGGGACTCCTGGGTGGCCATTGGGGGTGAGTGGCATGTTGTAGTCCGCGGCTCGTCCAATCCATCGGTGAGGAAGATGTTCATCGAGATAATCTCGCACGTCGCCTAACCAGTGCGGTGGTGCACCATCCAATTAGAGAATAAAGTTGACACTGTCGTCCTGCAACTGTGGCATCAACCCAAAGACTTAACATATCCAGAAAAAAGCCTCCCGTGACAGTTTTCTCGTGAAAAAAGAAGGGGCCGTACACTTTCTTTTTGGACACTGACCCAATGACCACCCAGATGTAATGACTTAACACCTTGTGACTTTCTCCTGTAGGGGCACTTAAAGGACAAGGTATTCGCCCCTCCCTTCCTTTTGATCTAGCGGAGCTGAAACTGCGTATCACAGCCACTATCACTGCACTTGATTCAGATATCTTACCTCGCGTTTGGGCAGAAATGGATTGCCGGCTCGATGTGTGTCGTGTGACTAAGGGTGCACACATAGAACATCTGTGACTGTCTCTAAAAAAACTTGAAACATTACCCTCCAATTCTGTTACAGGTAACATAAAATAGCTTACATTGATCTTGTTTTATAGTGCGTTGAAACTGTATACTTATTTATGAATCACCCTGTATAATCGGCAGTACAGAAGAAATTAATTGTAAACCAAGCCCAAATTATAATGCTATGCAAATAAGAGTCGGAGATGTAAGTTCCAGCCTGCTGTGTAGCCCCACCGTCGAGCTACACAGAACTGATAACAGCTTACTACTTGCACTCACACAGTTACCGGATCGCCATCCCATTGCGCGAATCGTTTGTGCTGGGCCAGGGTTCAAGTACCAAATGAAGCATGGATGGTGTGCTTGTCTTACGATGCAGGATTTCTCCCTCTCCAGGAACCAGCGCCCCTAAATCAATTGCGAGCGACTGCTCATAGCCTTTTCCTCATGGTGGTAGTTTAGCTGTTAGCACCAAAAAATCACAAAAAAGTCATCGGTTCTGTGTTCTATTTTACACATCATCAAACCTACAGCGATATTTTTACCTGGATACCTCAGAAACGTCGATTAAGTGGCAGCATGCTTTGTGCACTACTTTTTTTTTACCAGTACATAATTTTCTACAATCCGTTAGTGATAATTTAAAAATAAAGTTGTGACGAACGTTGCAAATTATTTTAAAAATTAATATTGTTTTATCACGAAGTTATAGTACGAGTAAATAGGAAGGGGGGGGGGTAACCGTCCGAGAGCAGCATGGAAACATACATAATCGCCACTTTTCGGAAATACTAAATATAAGGAAAGTAGCGGCTATATCTACTCACACAGTTTGTTAAAAAGTGGCAAGTGGCTGTATCTACTCACATTGAGTGAAAAAGCGGCTATGGCTGTTTCTACTCACATTTAGTTAAAAGCGGCTATTTCTACTCACAGTTTGTTAAAAGCGGCTAGTGGCTATTTCTACTCACAGTTGTTAGCGACTAGAGGTTATTTCTTCACAAAGTAGGTAAAAAATGTGGCTATTTTACACACACAGTTCGTTAAAAGCGGTGGTCATTTCTGCTCACACAGCTGGTAAATAAACTATAAACAAAATAAAAGTTCATTATTCTGTATACTCGCGCACGAAGTACAGTGAACAGGGCTAGTTATCTAAATGCAACGCAGCTTAACATATACAGCGAGAAGTTTCATCGAGTGAAGGGCAGAAAGGTGGAGATGTCACACGGTCTCGTAGTGCCGTGCCCTCTTAATCACTTAAGGTTTCTTGGAATTTCCTTATCCCAATCTCGTATGTGTGTGCGCGCGCAATAGCGAACGAGATGTCTGTCCATCTTGGCTTGTTTAGCTCCTGTTAAAACTTATGGCCCCTGCAAAAGCGACAAAAGCACCATCTTCCTAGCCGTTAGGTCAATTACGTGTGCAACTTCAACCTGACACTCTTTAGATAAAGTTGCAACAACATTTTAACAACCAACACAACCAATCTTCGGCAATGGTTTCTCAGCGGACGAAAAAAGAGCACAGCGTATCGAGAGACACGGCCGTCACAATTCACTCTTATCTGAACCTGAACTTCGTGTCCGTTTTTAGGTCTACCCTTGAAGAGAGCGAGAAGGGTATTTTAAGAGTTTCGTGTGTTGTCTCTGTGTCCCGCTTTCTTAACTCCGATCGTAAAGAAAACAGAGAGAGGACAGCAGAAATTCATTCATTGACCCTGGTTGGTGTGCAGAAGCGGCGTGACCTTGAATTCGCAGACGGGCATCATACCAGAAACACTGCTCGTTCCCATGATCCTTCAGCACGGTGGTCCCAGAGGAAGTTTCCCATCAACTCCCACCCCATTTCTTATCCACGCAGCCCACCCCCGGCCGTGCGTGTCATGTGACCGACACTTGTTATGCATGGAATACAATGTTGCAAGAATCCTGCGTTTTGATGGACGCATTCCCGCCTACCCCCTCCTAAACCTGCAGAAATGATTTCTTTCTTCCACTTTTTTATGTTGCTTCGGCGAATTTGTTTTTTCTTCTGAAAAATTACGATTGGCTTGACTGTGGTTTGCATACCTGTAGCGAGCTATTACCACTTGCTATCGTGACGTCATGAAGCAACACCAACAGATTTTAACCAATTGTGGAAACAGCTGGGTTGCATAATACAAAATTTTCTGACATCAGCTGTTGTTCATAACCGCGACCGTTTAAGCTGTTGTTCACTGTACATCATTTGTGCGTTTTAATGACTTTGATCAATAGCAACTGCAACTTAGAATATAAATCATTTTTTTATATTTAAGAACTTTCGTAGAAGCTGTTTTTATTTTTATTTTATTTTTTATGCTGTGAAGTGACATAACTCGGTAAAGGACAACACAAGATTACAAACATCGTTACCCTTTGATACAATATTTTTTTAGCACTCCATGGTAGAAAACTTAACAAAGTAATCAATCACGAAAGAAATACGGGATTACGCCATATAATACAAATTTTGAAGATGACAATCCGATTTTTGGCGTAAATGTGATAAGGATATGGTGAGTCAGATAATATCCGAAAACTTGAAAATTTTCATCATCCGCGTCTCCCAGAAAACGCCCGGGTATGCTAACCACTACATCACCCAGAACGACCAAGTTTCAAGTTTCCGATTCGCTAAACAAGATTCTTAACCTCCACATTCGCTAAACATGAATGCCGGTTGCTTCGACTAGCGAATCCTGTGATGGTTATATACAAATTGATCGGAAACTTGAAACTTGGTCGTTCTGGGTGGTGTAGTGGTTAGCATACCCGGGCGTTTTCTGGGAGACGCGGCTTCGAGTCCCGCTCCAGGACGATGAAAATTTTCAAGTTTTCGGATATTATCTGACTTACCATCCTTGTCACATTTACGCCAAAAATCGGATTGTCATCTTCAAAAAAGTAATTAAGAAATTTAAGAATGCCAAAACAGAGATCCGTGGTTTTTTTAAGATTGCAGTTAAAGTAAAATTGAAGTTAAAGTAAAAAATACTGTCATCAGCCCACTACCACTTGAAGATCTTTGCTCTGTTCGTGGCGTCGTCAAATCTCGTCGTTTTCCTGATTCATGGGTTCTTATTTTTTCTGGTTACACCAAGCATGCACCTCTCCAAGCTTCTTTGAGTTGCCCAGTCTCAGTATGTCTTTTTTAGGTAAAGGTCCATGTCTCTGATTTAGCAGCGAAAACAGAAAGGCCGCACTGATTAAAACACTTTTCTTTTAAGACCTAATATGTTAAATTACTCTTGAAAAATGGCAGCTTCTTGCAGTTTCTCCCAAATTCACTCCAGCCAAGTTTTATGAGTATATTGATTTCTTCTTCAGCGTGACAACTGTTGGTCGATATCTGTTGTTCAAAGTAGATGTAGGCTACTATAGTAAAATTTGCCACATCTACCTCTAAATCTTCATTTCTTGAAAAGCACTATACATCAATTCCGTTTTCGGTACGTTCACCTTTAATTAATTCCACTTGTTTACTCTTGTCAGTAAGTTCTGTAACCTTTCTTTTTGTCCACAATGGAACCCGAACCTACATCTTCCTTCTCCGGAGTGGCTGTTTCTCCCAGTTGAACTACTCCGGCAAGCTTATCGCTGCTTCGTTGTCCATTTGCCTCATATGTGGCATCGTCCTCTCCTCTGCCCATGAGAAGGCGGGAACACGAAATGGCACAGCAGGTTTTGGGTAAATCGATAGCAATGCCGACCAATTCATTAAGAAGCATTTATCTATTTATTTTACGTACGTTGTGCCGAAATAAGAATCACCACACATTTTTTTATTTCAATCCTTAAAGCCAGGAAATCCTTTTTCGTTCGGGCGCCATATAACCTTCCTTTTTGCCGACAGTGGGATTCGAACCCACATCTACTCCAGAGCGGCTGTTCTCCCAATCGAACTACGCCGACTGACTTACTGCTAGGCCACTGTCCGTTTGACTCATACGCCGCACTTCTTGGATCAGACTGCAGATCTGCGTAAGTACTTACACAAGTGATTGCGCCGTCATCAAAATGAAGGTGGGTTGAACAATTTCTGTTATTCTTTTCGTCCCCTCGTATTCCCAGTTTATTCAATGATCAAACGATATTCTGTAATGTGACATTGAAAATTTCGGGAGATATGTTATCACCTTTACACACTCCCTTTCCGATTTCCATATGTGTTGCGACCTCAAACAATCGAACATTTTGTGAAAACACAAGTTTGTCCGCGACGAGCATCGAATCCGTGTCCCTTCACTCCGGAGTAAGTTGCTCTCCCAACTGAGCTACGCGGACAGAATGTCTCGCTGCTGATTTGCCGTCTTGACACATGTTTTCACCTATGTAGCACGTCACATTTTGCCCTCGCATTTTCTTAGACGTTATCACTAATACTCGTACTAATAACGTTGCATTATAAAGCAAGGCTTCCTACAAAAAAATTTAACCCCCCCCTCCCCCTTGACATGCCATTTTGCATGCACGATCACTTCATTTATACTATATGGACACACAAGAGCGAAGGAAACTTACTAATAATTCCGATACTGTGATGGAATGATCTGTGTAAAGACAAAGTCTTTCGGCACTAAGAGGTTTACTCTGCCGTAATTTTGAGGCGACGAACATACACACAGCACCCAGGAGTTGCAACTGACTTTTGCGAACTCGTACAAGTGCAAGAAACCTGTCCATACAGTTAATAGCAAGCGGGAACACTTCCTCTTGGCATCGCTCTTCTTCACAAACCTACAAAGAAAAGAAAAGAAAAAGAGAAGTCTCATTAGAGCGGAACAACTGTATATCAGCTGTGACGATCGCTATCATCAAGGATACATAATTGCAATAATGTTAATTATACAAAGTAACATCGGGCCATGGACCCCTTTAACACATCATTTCACATTAAAGCTCAACAGCACTGTAGTTTATTTTTAAACGGATAATAACCGTGGGTGTTAAAAAATAGAAAATTAATTGCGAACGGTCGTATGACATTTAACATAATGATATGAGGCATGTTCATAGCACCTCTTCATGCATCCGCCTGTGCAGACGATGTCACCGTATCTAACCGGCAAAATTATTTTTGCGAGAAAATGCTCTCCTTACGAAGACCGCAATTCACGCA
The DNA here is from genome assembly GCA_039090855.1 of Macrothele yani. Lineage (NCBI taxonomy): Eukaryota > Metazoa > Arthropoda > Arachnida > Araneae > Macrothelidae > Macrothele > Macrothele yani. The sequence continues at coordinate 33,377,422 of CM077002.1, read as the reverse complement.
TTTTTTTTATTTCGGTGAGTAGTCTTACCGAATCTATTAATAATAAACGTAAACATCTTTATTATTTGGCACGGAATCCTTGAATTTAGGGAGTCGAACTACTGTTTTTTAATCGTGCAAGAGCAATAAAGGTTGTATACGCATTCTCACCAAACAAAAATGTTTTGTGAAAGGTGCTTAAATGCAGTTGCACACTGAAGAGCAATTGAATTAGAGACAGCTGGCGTTATGCAAATGTGGCGCTGTGGGCGGCCCTGTAAACGGAAACGACATGACGTATGCAGCGATCCCACAATATAAGGAGTGTGCGACGGGAATCAGTACGAGTCAGACGCAATATGGGTAAGACGAAGGATCTAGGCGCATTTGATCGCGGGCAAATTGTCGGGGCTCGACGAATGGGTCATTCCATCTCGGAAGCAGTGTAGGCACTGAGATTTTCACGAGCCACTGTGTCACGGGTGCACCTGGAGTACATCGAATCCGGTAAAACCATCCCTGCAAGGACCAACTGCCGTGGACGGCAGCGTGTGGATGAGTGGGGTTATCGTCGGCTAGCTCGCATTGTAACAGCGGATAGACGGGCCACAGGTCAGGAAATCACTCAGCAATTTAACGCTGGTGCACAAAAACGTGTAAGGAGCCACACACCATCCGGAAGCCATCGGTCCCACGAGGGTACCGCTGCTGACCGCACACCACAGGGAGAAAAGATTAGCATGGGCGCGGGAACATCGCCACTGGACCCTAGACATGTGGGAAAATGTTGCCTGGACTGATGAGTCGAGATTCACGTTGGTACATGCGGATGGCAGGATTCGGGTACGGCGCAAACCACATGACGCGAGGGATCCTTCTTGCCAGCAGGGTACTCTTCAAGCTGGTGGGGGTGGCATTCTCGTCTGGGGACTGTTTACGTGGACAAAAATGGGACCCCTGGTACGTGTGACATCGTCCCTCACAGGTCAACGTTACCAGGATATCCTGGACGACCCTTTGCTCCCGTTTGTGCGTCTTCAACATCCCACCAGGGACCTCATCCTGCAACAAGGCAATGCACAGTGCCATCACTCCCGAATTGTATCCGAATGGCTGGATGAACACTCCACCGACGTGATTGACCAGCTGGGTTACCTGACCTCAATCCCATCGAGAGAGATGTTCGAGGCTCTGAGTTCCCTACATCAAATCTTCGTGAACTGTGGGAGCTTGTTCAGGGGTCGTGGATCCGTATGGCTTCCCAACGCTTCCGGTGTCTTGTCGAGTCCATGCCGAGACGAATCGTCGCCACATCAGGACGAAATTTGGTTCTACACGTTACTAGACAGGTATCTCTAATTCAATTGCTCTTCAGTGTATATGATACGATAGCTCAGCTTCAAGACACCGGGTATAGAAATTCTTTTTACGTCGGATAAACTTTGCTGCTTTTCTAATGCACACAATGTGGCTCGAACGTTTGTGTTTGGCGTGTCTCCGCTCCGAGGTTTACTGCCACTTTTCCTCCTAGGCAATTAGTTTGTTTGGAGGTTTAACGACCACCGTGAGCAACTCGATGGGCTGAAAGCAGTCGCCCGTCCCTGATTTAGGGCCACTAACTCCAGGGAAGAGAGAGAGAGCCAGTGCCGTAAACCAAACACAGCATCCATGACTCACGGGATTCGAACCCGGACCCGTCTCGGACGAATGGTCATAAGCCAGCGCTTAGACCACTGCGCAGCAGAGATAGGCGCCTCCTAGGCGGTGCTATGTGTATATTTGTATTTCCTGGTAGCTCTTCTAGAAGTTACATTTGAAATATCCACTTTCCTCCTCCATCTGTTTTACGAAAAGGATCGCTGTAACCATCCATGATTACACCTTTTCCAATTCGCACGCCGTAGGGTGGGGCTGAACACTCAACACGAGCATCTTTTTGCATTCAGATTGTTTATCACGCCGTGTATGCAAAACAGGACAATTAGTGTTGAAACTTTTGTTTCATATACAAAGCTAGGCAAGTGAATTTCTTATTTACTTGCAATGAGCAATAATTTTGACGCCCCTTGCAACTGGGCAATGGCACTTTGCAAGTCCTGTTAACGATATCTGCGATATAATCTTTATGCGCTTTTGAGGACGTATTAAACAATTTCACAAAAATTGGCAGAATTTCGCTAAAATGGGTATCAACTTTTAAAGACTGGCCCCTGCTGTACCCTGGGCATGTTGTTATTCTTTCTTTCAAACAGAACACATTACTGTATTTAGAGTTGAGCAGCATATTTCAATATTATCCATAGGCAATCAAAGCGATAATGGTAATACACACATCGAGGAAACGGGGCTGAAGCCCCTACAAAGGTGTCTGAGACGCACCTCCTCCCCAATAATCTTGCGATAATCTCCACGTGATTTGTTTAAGTTTAAAAAATATTTTTTAAAACCTTTGCTAAGTTCATAATATTATTTTAATCCAATAATCAATCATCAAAAAATAAGGTATTGGTGTAACAGGTATTGAAAGAGATTAAGCCGTGTTCAGCTCCCCCCCCTCCCCAAGTTTAGTCACTCCCCTGATACATAAGCTATTATTTTTGCAGAATATTATGTAAGGCAAAAAATGTGCTGAAAATGAACTCTCAGTTATTTTACAGACTGGATCAATATTGCGCACGTCGTGTATGACGAACTTTTCGGGGATCATTAAGTTCAAAACGTGATTTCCTAAAGGTACAGGAAACCATCGAATACACACGCGTTCCTAAAGAAAGAGAGCGAAACTGAATGCTTTTTAATTAAGTCTGCGATGTCCGAATTTTTCTGCAAGGAAAGTACAGTGTCATTCTTGATAATGTTATTCCGCTAACTAAGCTTTGACAAAGGCGCCTAGAAGCGACAGGAAATGAAGTAATTACATAGGGAGACCTTTGAACACCAGATAGGAGTCTTCAGATTACACATCTAGATGAAGATTTTCCCAGTAGACTTCATCGAAGCGAGTGTTGTGGGAAGATTATGTTCTACGACCTTCGAATATCCGCTTAAACACAACATACCTGCAGATACCGTTCAATTCTTTTAACGTATTTCACTTGACGCCATTACAATCTTCCCTTCGTAGTTAGTTTCACGTTCTGGGACACTTTCTGAAGTGTTCTTTGCACATAGTCTTTAATCAAACTCATTTAATTCAGAATATCACGGGGGGGGGGGTGTTCTGCGATTACTATGAAACACTTTCTCGCATTTTTGGCCCTGTCGTTTCACCAGCTGCACATGTGTATGAAAAACCATTTTAATTGCAGTTGCTTCAAGTCAAGACTCTTGCCAGAATTATACTTCCTTTTCGCTCAAACATTTCGAGATGCTCTGCCCTTCTGACATTCCTCCCAAGGAGGCAGAGCTGAAACGGGCTGAGCCCGAACCCGAAAGCCCGAAGCAGAGACCGGGCCCGAATCGGGCTCGGGCTGTAGAATATTTACTGCGGTTCGGACTCGGGCTCTTAGGGAGAGCGAGATAATTTTTTTTTATATATAAATGTGATTTTATATGATTCAGCAAATGAGACATTTTATGGTTGGTAAAGGGAATTCTTCGGCAACTGGTTGTAGTTGGGTAGCGGGCATTCCAGATGGCTATTTATTCCGGGCTTGGGTAGAAAATGCCTTAGGCCACGCATTAGTGTGTTCCTGCAGAGAAGAAAAAGCTTCTTCAAGAACTATAGATATTGGATAGTTGATAGCATGCTGACGGTAATTTACCCCCATCTCCACGCAATAGCTCCCTGCTAATTCTATTTAGCAACGTACGTATTTCGGCGCATTATGGCGCGATAATACTAGCATTATTTGAGCAACATATAATTGCAGCACCGCCCGATCATTTTGGATGCCTGGCAGCCCGAAGCACTTCAGATGAAAATGAACGGTCAAAGAAAATCGTACAGTTACACTGTAAAAATAGATAGAGGTCCCTTCTATCCACTCCTCATTTGAGAAATACATTGGTTAATTGCTGGAGGAGGAGGAAAGAGTGGAAAAGGAGATGTTTTTTTTTATTAATGGTTGAACAGGTTAGCCAGTTTTCGGGCTCGTTCGGGCCCGGGCTCTATCTTGCAATATAAAATTCGCGCTCAGGTGGGTTCGGGCTTATATACCAGGGACTCGGGCTCCGAAAATTGAGCCCGAACTCAGCTCTACTAGATGGCACCACCGCCAGCCACAAACACACACACACACAATATTCTATCTTGCTGTTTCCAAAAGTACAACACAAAGAGGAAAAAACAAAATACTTTAGCGGTCGAGTGATCTGATCTCTCGTACTGCTGAGTACGAATCCCGGTTAACGATATGGATGTTAAGTTTCTCCTTCGCTAGTTCTTCCCGTTCCTTGAAACCAACGTCCTAAATTAGGGATGGAAACTCCTTTACTGCCTTAACATGGTTATTGGGGCAGTTAATACCCCTCCCCTTGAACAAGAAAGAAAAACAATTAACACTTGTTTACCGGATTTCTACATCATACCATTAGTGTGTGGTCAAGGGAAAAACTTTTCTTGCTTTCCTGTAATTAGCTTATCACAGCATTATTCTCAACGAACTATTTCATTGATTATGTCCAGCAAGGGGACGGAATGTCTCAAGCAATTTTCACTACAGAATGTGGTGTTATGTCAGCTTTTTCACATCCACTTTTTTTTTTTTTTTTAGTCATTGTATACATAAATACTTTCCTCAATTTCTCTTTAAAAGGGAGTAGTTCTTGGTTTCATGCAACAAACGTAGGTCGAATTTGCTCATGAGCACCAACCACCCAAATACCTAGCGTATTATTACGTACGATCTAGAAGCATAAGAATTGAGTTTTTAATCATGGGTCTTGAATGGTAAGATCTTATCATATTTTCATTTACTTTAGATTTGTTGGGTGGATCATCCTACGACGTTGTGCGAATGAGAAACAAAATTCGGCATAAATACATTTTATATTACTAACAAGTGCCAAGCACAGGACAAGTTTTAAATGGTTCAGTCCGGGTACGGAGAACGGGCCACAGGAGAACTGGCTCCCGAAGAATTGACCACAGGAGAACTGGCCACCGGAGAACTGGACACATTGCAATTTCAGTGCCATAAAATTGTTCTGCATAAACAAATTTCGTGTGGCTATATTCCCCACTACTTGAGCAACAATTGCTCATAATTTTTTTTTTAATATTTCATTTTCAGTAAGAAATTTAGACATGTCCATAATTTTCGGAGCTAAGACGAAGCGGAGAACTGGCCACCGGAGAACTGACCACCGGAGAAATGGCCACCCGGAGAACTGGCCACAAAAAATTTAAGGGGCTGTATAAAAATTGCGTTCTGGGCAGCTCCGTGGCTACGTCTCCCCGAGATTGGTTGGTTATCTGACACACATAAAATATCCGTAATTTCGTATTTTCTTATTTACGATATTTTTCTAAAAACTATAACTAAACAAATTCTCTGCGAGTATGAGCACACCCGGGAAACGTGTCGGGTTAGAGGGGGGGGGGTTAAAACCTACAATATGAAATATAAAGAATTTCTGGTCCGATCGGGAGATTTTCAGCCATTACAAGCTACAAGTCATCGAATTGTCTGAGGGCATCTGCTTCCTAAGGACACTAGTCGGGGAGGGGGGGGCAATACCAAAAGTGTAAGATATGAACAGGAGATTCTCAGCATTTAGCAGCTACAACTCCGACACATTATCTGCAGGCATGTGCCTAGTCAGGAAACCTGTCGGGAGAGGGGGGTTGTAGCTTGTAAATGCTGAAAATCTTCTGACCGGACGAGAAATCTTCATATTTTACAGTTGTTATTACCCCCCCCCCCCCCCCACACACACACACACACACGGGTTTGCATAGTAGGCACATGCCCTCAGAAAATGTGTCCAGTTGTACGTAGCTTGTAAATGCTGAAAATCTTCTGATCGGACGAGAAATTTTTCATATGTTACACTTTTGGTATTAACCCCCCCCCCCCCACACACACACACACACACACACACGGGTTTGCATAGTAGGCACACGCCCTCAGAAAATGTGTCGAGTTGTACGTAGCTTGTAAATGCTGAAAATCTCCCGATCGGACGAGAATTTTTCATATTTTACAGTTTCGGTACCCCCCCCCCCCCCCCCGACAGGTTTCCAGAGTAGGCACATGCGCTAAGATAATGTGTCGAGTTGTAGCTTGTAAATGCTGAAAACCTCCCAATCGGACCAGAAATGCTTTATATTTTACACTTTTGGTAACCCCCCCCCCAACCCCGACAAGTTTCCTGAGTCAGCACATGCGCTCAGATAATTTGCAGACTTGTAGTTTGAAAACTCTGAAATCTTCTGTTGAAATGTAGATCATAAACATTTTTTATAAAAAATTACATTAATTATCGCAATTAAGAAAAGACGAAATTACGGAAACTTTATATGACTCAGATAAATAACCTCTGGGGTCGTGGGCATGAAGCGGTCAAAAACGCAATTTTTATACGACCCCTTAAAATTTTTGTGGCCAGTTCTCCGGGTGGTCAGTTCTCCGGTGGCCAGTTCTCCTACACCAGGTTCAGTCGTACCGTCAGTTAGATCAGAAGAAGCACCGCCATGAAAGAAGGAGAATGGACCAATCAGAATAATGTATCAATGATATATTCACATTGGTGCCCGAATTCTTAAATAGAAGAAGAGAGAAGGGGAGGTGTTAGTGCAGAGTACACAGGTAAAACAATGCTCTTAACTCACATCATTTAATCAACAGTTTTTTAAAATCTCTCTTTCCGATATCTAAACAAGGAATTTCATTTTTTAATAAGATTCGAAAATCCTAAAATATGGAAGACCGGGCGGAAATCGCGAAAAATTCAGTAATACAATCAAGAAACATCCCCACGTCTTGGCATTAAAGAAAAAAAATGTTATAATACTGATTAGCGCGCTCTTATGGCGGTTAAAAAGCCCTTTTAAGTGCCCGCTAGATTGCTTAGAAAAACGTGTAGCAATTTTTTATTACTAACAATTTTTTTCTTTTATTACTACGGAAACCGAAATCTCGCTTCCTCATTTTTTCAGAATGGCACATGGTAAGGTAACATTCTCCAGATATCAGGAATTTTTTCTAGATGCGTTGTCTGTGTTAAACAACTAAATTTGGTGAGATATTTCATCATAAACAAAACCATTAAAACCGAAAAAAATGTTTTCCGGACAGGTGGAAGATGTTATATCTTTGTCGTCTAGGCGTAAAACCGCAATGAACCCAACAATAAAAACGAATTCGTACATTGTAAAATGCACAAGGAAATCTCTGTTGTGATGATTCTGTTATCACGTGAATTTAAGAAGAAAAAAACACCCACGAGTTTCGAGCGTAAAGAACACGACTTTTGACAAAAGAATTCAATTTAGTGATTTATATAATGTTCCAAAAAGTGCATAACCATTTAGGAAACTTCACTGCCGCGAAGGCAAATGTGGGCATAGCTAAGCGTTATGTTTTCGACTGTAAAATTGCCACTAGAGGTAGGGAGGATTACAAGCCAAGAAACGTGAAAAAAAAAAAAAAAATCTGCTCATACTTCTTTACATACGATTGAAGCATTTTTCAAATCAGTTTTATAGAAACACAGACATAACAAATACAATTAAACATTTAATGTTGCTTGATGGAAAAATTGTTTGCCTAGAAACAATAGAGAATATCCAAATAGTTGATTTTAAATCCAAGAATCGGTCTTTTAGGAACGGAATTATCGTAACAAATACTACTACATCATATCACACGCCACCCTAATGAGCGAATGGTCAGAGGCGTGGCCCACTGGCTAATCGTTCACCGTTGGTTTCGGAAATTCTGGGACGGAGACAGAAGCTGTAAAGATCAACCACGTTCTGGACGTCCATCCGTGGTTTCTGACGAGGATGTGGCTTAAGCCATAACAAATGACCCACATCCAACCTTTCAGAAATTAGCGGAAACGTTGTCGATACACGGAACAACAGTCGAAAGACGGATGCATGCGCTTGGGCTCATCACCAAGTTTGATAACTGGGTTCCGCACCAGCTTTCTGAAAAGCAACGAGAGGAGAGAATCCGTACCGGTGTTTCTTTGCTTTCTCGTCACAGAAATGAACCGTTTTGGGGACGAATTGTAACGGGTGATGAGAAATGGGTACTGTACCGTAATATAAAGCGTCGACGGACTGTGTGCCAAGGTCCCGAGTTCTCCATCGACCTCAAAAGGAGGACTGCATCTGAAAAAGGTTTTGTTGAGTGTTTAGTGGGATGTCCAGGGAATAATTCATTGGAAGGTGGTGGCACCCAAGCGAACGATAAATGCTGACCTCTACTTGGGACAGATTGCGAGAACAACTGACATCGAAGCGGCCAGCACTCGTCAATCGCAAAGGCTTGATCCTTAATCATAATAACGCCGCCTCTCATGATGCTTTAATCACTCGGCAAAAATTACTGGACTTTGGCTGGGAAGCTCACCCGGCGTATTCCCCTGATCTGGCACCTACGGACTGCCACCTTTTTTTTTTTATCGTTACAGAACGCCTTCGCGATCTCCAAACCTTCGATTATGTGGACAATGTGAAAACGGCATTACATGACTTTTTTTACTTTAAAACACAGGAGTTTTTCCGGCGTGAGATTCACCTATTCATAGACATATGGCAAGAGGTCACACAGAATGATGGCAATTATGTGAAATCCTAGGTACGTTCTTTGTTGTGTTCTCCTCCTTTCTTTGTAGCCTACAAAACCAGGTAGAACTTATGCACAAACCCAATATTTGAGGTGACCTGCCAACCGGCCTAGAACCGCCATTGGTGGCGTGTCCTACGGCGCTGGTACTCTTTCATGTCCTTTATCTGAAACCAAACGCCCCCAATTAGGGATAAACTACTTTTCATACTCTTTAAATGCTTGAGGTAAGTCGTTAAATCTCGCAAAAAAACAACAAGTATATGAAGGTATAGCTTTTGCGAGTTCGAATCCTTACCAAAACTCAAAATCAATGCTAAGTTCCAGAAGTTCTGTGCGAACGCCTTTAATACCGGGTGTACTGATGACATCTGAACACTTCCATAGAACAGTTGCGTGTGGAGGAAGGAAGGGTTAGTAGCCCCTATTCTCCCTGTACGTAAAATCAAGGCTAAGTATAAGAATTTCAATGCGCATGCCCCATGCCACCAGGTATACTGACGGCATGTCGAAACTTCTCTTAAGAAGTACGCCATAGAATGAGAAAATTGTGAATGCGAGAAAAAAACGGGGGAAATTTATCGTAATTCTTGGTCATACAGTAGAAACGAACTTTTCCAGTACCTTCTAGTAACAAATAACAAATAAACAACGAAAAATACGAACATTAAAGAGTTGAAACTCCTCAAGTATTGTCACCTCTATCCAGTTCTAACGATTCCCCTATACTCATTCCTCTAATAACTAAGATTACAAATAAAATTTTACATTCACGCCACCAAGCGGAAAATTTTCGGTATGATTACTTCCATCCGATCCACAGGAATTTTTCCACTCAAACTAACTCAAATATGGATGGTGCCCACAGAAAAACAGACACAAAAGATAAAATATATGAGCGCCAATTCTGTTTTTATTTTTCTGAGTACAAGCGCACAAGAAGCAAAAAGTAAATGCATTCTCTGCTTAGAATGACAGAAACTGGTGTTGGAAAATATTGTGTAGGCACATTTAACTTCTCACACAATTATTCCGACTTATAAATGAGCCCCTAATAAAAGGCGGAAGAATTTCAAGTGGATGTGGCAGCAATCCATAAAACATAATCAATTGGCGAGGATGAACATTCCTGACTAATCAGGCAGTAAGTCGGGAGGGTGTAATTCATACGGATGTTGCATGGAGGAAGGCTGATTTACGCGAGGAAGAGAGCAACTGGAAGGAACAAAACATAAAAACCCGATCAGAGAAGCACACAGCTCTTCAGCCAGTCGGCTGTACGGGCAATTATCCCTTCACTGAACTTAGAATGAACGAGCATGAAAAACACATGTTTTTCTTCTTTTCCCCACGCTCTGAGGTATTACATACAATTTATACACTTCCTGCGAAGAAAAAAAAGTATATACATATAAGAATAGCTGTCACCATTCACAATCGGCTAATGAGAACTGTTACTAACTAGCAAATGAGCAACTTTGTGTACTCGCGAACCGGCATAAAAATGAATTCGTCAATGCTTCATTCTTCGCAAAGAGGGAAAATATTATGATGTCGTAAAAGAGTATTACTGCATATGGATAAGTAAAAGACCGAAACCGCGACTTCTTTTACGGCATATGATTGAGAACTTAGAATATACAGTGCATATGAAAGAAAATCAGTATAGTTTTTTAAAGGCATGGAAGACACCATAACTAATTTTCACTTAGAGACGTAGCAACAGAGGGGCAACTGCCCTATGGCGTCAATTTAAGGGGGCGCCGAAAAGGTTGGAATCATGCTGCTGCTAAATTTGGAAATGTGTCACCGCAAGTAATTTTGTAATGTGGAAACATGCACTTCCCGAATGTAGAAAATTACCTCGAAACTGATTATTCGGTTGTTGTTGTTTTTTTTGGCTCCAAATTTACGGCAACTGGCTCTAGGTAAATAGCCAGTGTCATTAGATAAATACTCCATCTATTCCTCAACAGCGAATCGAACCCGGGCCGGTCTTGGACGAATGGCCAGAATCCAGCGCCCCAGTCACCAGAATTTCCATAAATTTTGTGTTTTTGTTTTCAACTTGCCATTTTGTTAGGTGCTATGCGTTTTGATCCGTCTCGGTACTAATCCATAACATACAGTTCTTCTTCGCTGCCTAATCTAGGTTAATGTTTTTAAGCGCATTGTGATCTGAATTAAATTTGCTTTGAATAAACTCGTACAATGTATTCAGTATTGAGATAGAACAAACATTTCCTGAGTAGGTGCTAAGGATACTTCCCGAAATCACTTTCCTAATTATCAGTGTTGTTGTGTTCCAAGGGGCGCAAGTTATATACAGGGTGCCCGAAAAACAACTGTCAACTGAAAGTAACAACCATTGTAGTTGTGACAGCCGCTGCACGCACTTGTGTGGACTCCCCTGTATCCTGTCCTGGATATCCTGTACGGTCTTGTCTGCCTTAGATAGCCTACCGGGGCTGGGGGCACCCAGAACACTGCCAGTTTCCCGAAACTTCGCGATGAGCTGATGTACCGCATAATGGTGGGGAACGCGTCTGTATCACGAAATTTCCTAGCGAACTGTTTTTGCACTTCGTCCGTGTACTTGTCGTCAAGGCATGTTCCACCAAAAGCACTCTCTTGTTCAACCGTCAACACCATTGCCCTTGTGCCGAGACGAGTGATCAATCGACACGTCTGCCTCCGTCGATCAAGCGCTCGGGAATGAGCTTTGCTCGGAATGATAGTTGCGCGCGCCTCGGGGTGGGGGGAGACATGAAGGTTACCACTTCCACGTGGCGGGTCACTTGTACTGTAAATCCATTCAAAATGTCTTTATTATTATTACAGTACTGCAATTCGTACATTCAGCGCACAGTCATTATGCGGACACCCTGTACGTGTTGTATCCGAGTGCTATCGCTATACTCTACTGTTTCGAGGACGACTTTCAGAAAGATACGTTGCTCTAGACTTGAACGCGCATGTCACGATTTCTACCTGAGCAAGCTACCGGCAGTACACGACATCTCCAAAAAATTGAAGTCTCTTATAACAGAAGAACCTGAACGAACTGCAGACTGCGCCACTTACCACTTCGAGCAGAACAATGTGAAACCGAAATGTATGAGATACCTAACCTAGAATGTGTTTAATAATGTGTCGAAATAGGAAAATCTCGGTATAACTACCTGAACTTTACTATTCCCTTGTCTACGCTGGAAGTAAAGGAAACCGATCTGCTTAATTCATGGTTAAAGAAAATCGACGCCCCGGTGCCGCAGTGGTCTAAGGCACTGGCTTATGACCATTTGCCCTAGTTAGGTGCGGGTTCGAATCCCGGTGAGGCATAGATGTTTGTCTTTTGGCACTGGCTCTGTGTACATTTAGCATACTGTAAAACCATGTTTGATGTGTACTTGTTCATAATGCGTTACTTGATCAACACTGGCTCTCTGTGTACATTGGTCATTTAACATACTGTAAAACCATGTTTGATGTGTACTTGTTCATAACGTGTTACTTGATCAACACTGGTTCTCTGTGCACATTGGTCATTTAGCATACTATAAAAACTATGTTTGATATGTAGTTGTTGATGTGAAACATATGTCTCCTGTGTATGTCTGCCTGTTTGCCATGTCTCTGTACCACCAGGTCGTAAAAATCATAAAAAAATAACAAAAAAAAAAACCTTTCAATCACAAAAAAAAAAAAAAAAAAAAAAAAAAGAAACAAGTACGTTATTAACACCTGTCTACTATTTCTGTACGCAATGCGCATGCTCTAAGGAGCCGCACAGAAGTCCAAAGTAGTGATCGACCATTCCTTAGTTCACGAATGAATCTTCACCGTGAATGGTAAATGGAGTTCGCTCTTACGGCTGTAAGTGATATCATTCAATCCGCTATTACTGGTCACTCACTGAAGAAATCGCAGACGTTTAACTGTCTACAACCCCCATGAGTTCGGGAACGAATTCCCAATATGAAAAATAATTATTCATAATAAACGAAAATAACATCACGCCTCGTGTCTTGGAATGAATAATTACATTCTCATCTGTTCGTTTATTGTCAAGTCACCGAGTTCAAATTGTTGAAGTGTTCTATTATTCAGCTTGCTGTCTTCCTTCCTTGCAAAAGCCATCTGATTGATGTGCGAAAGCTTGGAAATTTTGATTCCTATTCTACGCCAAGAAATTCGGATTAGTACAGTTATACTATTATGATGAAAAATAATGTCGAAAACTAATAAGTGTCAACCGTTACGTGAGTCTACAATTCTAGGAAATAATGGTGAATCTTAAGAATGAGAATGACATGTGAACGCCATTCATTTGATGTTGCGCCTGAATCGTTCACCACGAGCGGAAATTCATTCGTGAACGGACAGCGCATGTGAGTTCTAAGCTCTTGCTTTTTTTAGGGCAGTTCGCCAAAATGAGCTGTGAATGCGCTCGGGGCGAATCATTCATCGTGAACAATGAATGGTGTATATCTGCTCTTTTGGGCAGTTCGCCAATTTCCGTTTGGTCTCGCAGGAGCTGTGGAGCGGATGCCGAATTAATGACCGTTCGTGGGAAAATTATTTTCTTCAACACGTTTCTGAATTGGCTCGAAAGTTATTCTTTACAGAAGAGCTTCAGTCGTTTTGGGGTTTATTTTTCTATTTTTTCAATGGTGAATTAGTGAATTCGTTCACGAATGACTCCTCATTGAAGAAAACACCGTTTGGAAATATTTAGCAAAAACGGTAATGGAACAGCAACACATGCAAAGTGAATTTGAAATCCTCTATGTATATCCAAAAATTATAATCAGTAGTGTGTTTTACTGAAGTCGATGTTTAATTTTAGAAAGCGCATTTATAATCTTTTCGTGATATTTAGAAGTTGTAATGCTTCACTGTGTTCACATGGGCTTGGCTAAGCCACAGTATTTAGTCATTTTGATTTCGCAGGCCTGCACATGGGCGCCAAGTATTGAGGAATGATTCGGATTCGGAAAAAATAAAAAGCATGGGGGGGGGACAATCGAGTCCTGCCTGTCGAAATAACAGCAGGAAAGACTATTTTCGTTTATACCGTAAGGTGTAAGATCTTAGCCATTGCTACTTCCTTTGCATTTTTTCTCTAAAAAAAAAACGTCGACGTTTTCACCGATACATCAAAAATTTGGACCCTACATCAGTGTGTTCAATCCTAGTTCACATCTATTTTTTGGGAGAAATGAGCCAACATTGGAGCTACGTTGATGTAAATTAAGCGTCCCCCATCCAATAGAGCAGGATATTCCAGAATTCCCAATCGGAATTCTGGAAACTGAAGGTGCCGCAGTGGTCTAAACGCTGGCTTCTGATCATTCGTCCTAGAAGGATCAATCCGGGTTTGAATCCCGGTGAGGCATGGATGCTGTGTTTGCCTAACGACGCTGACTCTCACCCTTCCCAGTCCCTAAATTAGGAACGGGCGACTGCATACAGCCCATTGAGAAGCACAAGGTGGTCGTTTACCCCCCCTCCAGTGAAGATACACGTACCCAACGAATATATATATATTTTTTTCCAAAACATTTTTTGGCATCTCCGCGAAAGTAAAAATATCGCTCTTTTTCAAGATCTCTATAAAGCAGAGTTTTTTCTTTGCTTTGGCATAAGTTCCTTTGGTCTCCATTTGGTTTCTTTGCTTTAGCATAAGTTCCTTTGGTCTCCATTTGGTTTAGACCAGGACAATTATCTTAAATCTGTTTGACAAAACTAAAGAGTTTACGTGATTTTACGAACAAAGAGTTGCTTCTTTATCAAAGCAAAAATGGAATGTTTTTCACATCACATCATTTCCTGGTTTTGCAAAACAGGAAGAGATCCCGAAGCTTTCACTACCACAATTTTTTTTTCTCTTTTTTATGTAAAATTACAGCGGTCTCTAAAGAGTTTCTTGTTTTTTGAAAGATGCAGGGCAGAATTCAAAATGGCGGTGAACCGACCGCAATGAATCACGAGTTCATAACACTTGATACGGCGCTCTCCAAAACTAATGAAAATGAAACAGTAAAACCGAAATTTTCATGGTGGTTGGTCAAAAGGAAAAAAAAAAAAGCTGGAACTGGCACGTACGCATGCAGGCTAAACTATTCCACCAAACTGGTCCAAAATACTCAAGGTTAACATTGGTTATTTTTACTTCCAGCTGTTTTACACTACCATCGAAGATATATGAACCAATGAAGTTTCGGCGTTCATGGGAAGTGTTCGAATTATCCTGTGGTCCACTGGACATTGTCCAGTAAAACTTCTGTCGGACCACTGAGCTAGTGTTTATGGCCAGTAAGTTTGTTTTTTTTTCTAATTTGTGACAAGTTAAAAAATGAATTTCTATTTCTTTTACCTTGCTGTATGGTTTTATTTTTAGACTGCAAACTAATGATAAGTTTAATAACAAATATTGGAGATAATTCCATTGACATGATACCTTATTTTCTACATATATTGTAAATGTCTATTTTTTTTTTTTTTTTTTTTTACGGACCAGTGGTTTGCAAATTCTAGTGCTCCGATGGGCCAGAAGATTTATTTCTAATTTCAACACTGATGAGCATACTTTTTTTTTTTTTTGGTAGGGTAAAATAATATTCCGGCTTAGAAACTATACCATCCATCACAGAAGCAGAAAATACGTGTTCATGCTTCCAAATCCTTGTAACCTGATAACATAACATATTAGGTTCTAGGGGAATTATACTCCGATAAATGGAGCATTTTTTTTTTTTTTCGGTGAAACTTTTCTTCGTTTCGAGTGCCACTTCCTATACAAATATACGAAACAAAAAATATGAAAAATATACTCTTCGCATCAATTAAAGTTTTGAGGACTCCTTCATGACTTTTTTTTTTTTTTCCCTTAATCTTGACACGCATTTCACGCTGTCCGTACACCTCTAGAAACTGATGCAAACGTTTTCAGAGGTACAGGTTGGAAAAGAATTCCATTTTGAGACTGACAGAAAAATGAACGTCTCGTTCATCATCCGTCCGACTGTCTCTGGATACAATATCTGAGCTTTACGAAGTTTCTCCGTTCTCTAATTGATTTGCCAGTGCATCACAGTTTCTCTTCTGGAAATTCTCCTTGCGGTGGTTAGTTTAGAAACAAATAAAATGCAAGCCCTAAGTTTTCCATGTATTTTGCAATTTTAGTGGTGTACAGTTTTTCTGATAGTTAGGGTAAGCATATATTTTTTCACGGTATTGGTCTCTAGCAGATCAGTAAAAAAAAAAAAAAATAGCGATAAAGCACTTCTTTTTCTGGTATAGAAATATGTAAGATTCTCTAACCTCCGTTCAGAAACGATCTTCGCAGGCGACTGCTTATAGACCATTGAGTTGCTCACGGTGGTCGTTAAACCTTCAATCAAAAAAAAAAAAATCTTCGCAGATAAGGATTAAATTTAAAACACTCAAATTCTTTTCACGTATGGACGAGTGTATTAGATTCGTGACAAGCGTATAAGTATGCCTGAGTATCATACTTATGTTCCTGGCAAAGGATTGTCGCCTTAATGTGTGTAAATAGGGGATGTGTGCTTAAGGGCAATTTACACGCAGTCAGGCATGTAAATGTAAGCAGGGGTCGCGCTGCCGATGGCATTCTTCGCAATTTGCGAAAAAGAAATCGTTTCGGCAATGGCAAAAAAGTTTTGGCGATTATCTTTCTGTACTGTTATAATACATCGGCGAAAAAAAATTGAATTTAGCGAATAAGTTAGCGCAATCCCTGTGTAAGGATTAACTCTTCAAGACAGATGGTACAGAGGGGGGATTAAAAAAAGAGAGATTTACGCAGAGAGTTATAGGAAGGGAGCCTTTGAAGGAGATTTGGGCTAGAGTGCCTAACAGGAATATCACACGGAAGCTAGATAGAAAGAGGTAGGAGGACGCATGGGCTGGATCTTTGAAAGTTTTCGACAATTTATTCTCTAAATTCAATTTTTTATCGCCAAAGTGTTATAACAGTACAAAAAGGTAATCGCCAAAGCTCTTTTTTCATCACCAAGATGATTTTTTTTTTTTTCGCAAATTGCGAAGATGGTGATGGGCGGCGCGACCCCTAAGACGACGCCTTTTATTTATAACGTTTTCGGCCAGTACTCGGGGTCCGGCGGCTTATCGTGTCCATCCGACGCAAGGCATTAATGGTTCGAACGCTAGTGCCTGCCTGGGATCTATCCTGCGACTTTTCCATGGCAGTCATGAACGTTGAAGACTTTCCACGGCCTGTAAAAGAATGCGAGAGCGTGAGACGTTTTTGAAAGCCTCTGTATTTGCCTTGAGGCTGCCGAACGGCTTCTTACGGGAACTACGGTAGTAGCAGAGCAAAAAGCACGATAAAGAGTCTGAGTCAGTATGTACGAATGGGCGGAGATGTGTAGGTCTACAAAAATTCTTTCATTCACTTCCGGAGTGATACTTCCCATGCCAGAGAAAACTGCATTAAATGTTTCATTTATTGCTGTCTTCAAAAAAAAAAGGCTGGACTCTTATTTTTCCGCATGTGATTCGGTGTGTTGAACCAGGTCCGTTTCCTCAGAGGTTTTAACAGAATAAAGAGGAACTAACAGCATCTTGTCTGTGGTTGATCAAACCAAAATAAAACAAAATGTGATGACTGTCGCGTGATCGCAAGTATAGTTATAAAAAGGTGTGAGCGTCGTTACAGAACTGTGTAGTAGCAAAGTATACAATCCAATGAAAAAAAGAAAAAAGGCTGGATTGTATGTACTATTTTCATTTTTTCCCCCGTTTTATCTAACTTGACCCTTTAATGCCTGTTGTCCTTCGTGAAGTGCGCAATCTCAACATATTGGGATATTTGTTAATACATTTTTTTACTTTCAATATTTTTAACTTCAACATTTCTTTTTACATTAATTTTATATATTATTTACATTTTAAATTAATAGAAAATATGACCTAAATATGAGAAAAGTAGCAACCAAAACGACTTAACAGTTGACATTAAATGAAACATCACAGAAATTTGATCGATCGTGGTAAAAAAAAAAAAAATGCTAGTCCCCATAAAATCTGGGTCAGGTTATTCTACAGTTCACCATTGGCATTAGCATAGGAAAAATATTTGTTACTAAACCCTACTCACAAATATATATTGATTTTTCATCAGGAAATATAAGAAAATGTTATACATTCATGCCTTGCGGACTGGAAAAATCTAGAGCACGTCACCTAACAATAGATATGGCGGAGCACTACACAAATATACACTAACGTCACTTCTATCTCATGTAAAACATATTTATATTACTTTTTTTTATTTATATATAGTAGCAACATCGAGTTGACAGACTGACAGACAAATCGATAACATGAAGCGCATCATGTTCTTCTAAAAACAAAGGGATGCATTAACCGTACGATTTTAAAACGCGCTGCTCCGTTCTGACTTAGTAAAGTGAATAACTGATGCGTACAGGCTGCGTTACAAACAATGCAATCCATTATCAAGACCAATTTCTGAATGAAAAGGAAATGTCTTATCTTTTCCAAGAAAGGACGTAAGATTACGAGGGGGAGGGGTTAGCGTTGTGTGACACACACACACACACACACACACACACACACACACATGTGCGTATCTGTGCTCTAACCACGTTCGTACACCAAACCACACGATAATCAGAAGTATGTTACGGGATCGGGCGCTCGCGTTTACCGCAAAGGAGGAAGTTGATTTTTGTCTTGGAAGAAAAAGACCCCAAGTTAGCGTGAGAAATTGTACTTTCACAGGGAAAAAGGAGAAGTATCATGAGAAAAATAAACGCGAGCTCCCCTGTCGCAGTCGGCGGTCACGGTTTGCTCCCCTGGCAACCTGCCATTTTCTTTTGCTACCACTATCAACGTTCACTCCTTCATTCATACGGATAGAAAATCGTTCTGCGTTTAGATTTATCCGTTAACAATGCGAGCATCGCCGGCATTTCACCAACTGCCATTGTGTTGTGATGGAATCATTAAATTACAGTAAAATAACGACAGTGATGCAAGTATCGTTCGTTCCAGCCACCGAAAGATTTCTGGATGATCACTTTTATCGGATGATCTCGCGATCTTTATTTAGAACTGTTGGAGTACCTTATAGTAGAACTGATTGGAGTACCTTATAACAACTACAATCATCATCCATCTACTGCTGGATGAAGGTCTCCCCAAGTCTCTTCCGTAATTCTCTGTCCCGCGCCATTCTCTTCCATGACTCCAGCATGATTTCGAACTTCAAACTCCCATGCGGTCTTCTGGGTCTTTTTCTCTTTCTGTTCCTTGATACCCACCCTAATATTTTAGTTGTCCATATGTCCAGTCTATTGACATTTCAGGATTTTTACCTAGATCTTGACGTCCTCAACTCTCGTCATTTTCCTGATCCATCAGTTCTTTTTCTTTTCTTTTTCTTGATTATACACCAAGTATGCACTTCTCGATACTTTTTTAAGCTGTCTGCAGCTTCTGAATATCTTTTTTAGTTAAGATCCACACGTAAGAACTGAAAGGATGGATTGATTAAACACTTTTCTTTAACACATAATGGTGAATTGCCCTTGAAAATTGTACTGTTTCTTTTAAATGCTCTTCAAGTTTTATGCACCTATTAACTTCTTCGATGTGTCCCTTACTTGATTTGCTATCTGTTGTCCACGGTAAATGTATGCATCGGTTACACATTTACCCACCAAACGCTAAATTTTCAGTACTTGTAAAATCATTTAACACCAATTTTATTTTTTGCCAGTTCATATTTATAAGCGCACTTCTTTACTTTTGTCAGCGAGTTCCTAAACCATACTGTATAGTTCTGAGGTGGTACATGCAAAAATCTATCTATCTTCGATAGATACATAGATAGATAGATGGGCAGATATAGTGAAAGAGAGAGGATAGATAGACAGATAGATAGATAAAGACTAAAAAGTTCAGTTAAAATTCTAAGAATCGACGTTCACAGAACCTTTTTCTACCAAGAGCAACAAAGCAACTAATCGACAGAAGAAAACTAAAATCTCAGTTTTGTGTACCGAAGTTGGCAAAGAAATTGCTTCTCTTTTGACTTTAACACAAGTAATCATTCCTGAAAAGGGCATTCCAAGAATATACGTCCAGACGAAAAATCACCCCCTTCGGCTATACCTAGCAAAATAACTAAACAAAAATAAAAAAATGCTTGATTGATCAAAGCGTTCGTAAAGAAACCCCATTCGTTTACTAATAATTTAACCGAATTTCAAACAATAATAATAAATAGAATCTTCAAGAATTCAACAGAAATTGCTGAGGCTAAAATTGAGTTTTCCCATTAAGTTTTTACAGGCACAATTACAAAGGCAGAACGCAGGCGGCCAACCAAATGACCGACATTTTAAATTCGACTTTGTGGTCGTGAAGCAAATTTTCTAACAAAACTATATCCCCCACTACTTTAAAAATCAAATGCTGCTATCCCCCCACACACACACACACATAATACATTTTCACAAAATCGAGCGCACATGGTGAATTTGCTGCTAATGAAATGAATAGAAATTTATGCCAGGTTGACTTCCATCATTCAATTTTGTTAAACAGCGCAATTTCATCGGCAGTGGCAGATCGAAGAGTCAAGCAATTTGTTTTTATGTTTCTGATACATTTTTAATTCAGGCATCACGAAAGGTTGCTGATCAGACCATGGGAGGGGCAAAGAGGGGGAGACAGTAATGGTTTCCAAGCAGGTTTCCTTTTCCACTTCTTGATGACAAAACCCGACAAGATTGGAGACCACAGCGAGAGAAGTAGAACTGATTGGAGTACCTCAAATTAATGATATTACTACATTTCACATACTACTAAAACCGCTTTGTGTCTCTTGTTCAGCATAGGAAGTATTGTGACGGACACAGTGATATTATTATTGATAGATTTCAGTTATTTAAACTGAGTCCCGTTCGCTCATGCATGTGCCTGTTTAAAATATATTTAACTAACTTAATCAGAGTTCGGTGAAGATCAGAAGCTTTAAAAACACCGTGTGTTGCACATTAAAGGACTATCACTGAACTACACAGGCAATGTAAAATATCTTTCTTTTTTTTTTTTTTTTCTTTATGCTTCGTGCTCAAAGCTTTTACGTTTCGATGGTGGAAAGTCGTTTAAAATTCCCGAGATAACATTTTTCACAATAAAACTACATTTAATTTGGGTCGTAATGGGGCCGAGTTCGTTCACTCCAAGTTCCATTCAAATTTTAATTCAAGTAATTATCACTTCCCACTGAAATGCGGAACTTTTTTTTTTTTTTACATAGCAGTACACGATTTAGACCCACCAACATTTCTAATTTTACATTACCGTGAACCGAATCTTCTTTTAAACGAAATAGAATGCAACGCTTTCGCCAACTTCGTAAGTGAACAAATTTGTTCTTGTCCAGTTAAAACAAACTTGAAAGTGATAACCAACTTCCAAAGAGAGCTATGCGGCAAATTTTTCGACTGGGAAATTAAAAGCTGGAAGAACTGAGCTTGTATGTTTATCAAACAGTATTTAGCTGTGGGTAAAAAAAAAAAATAAAAAAATAACAAACCAAAATTTTTTGTTTGGAGCGGCCTTTCTAAAAAGAACTGGAAATCAAAATCATTGAAGTTATGCGCAGCAAAAACAAACTGATGTTCCATGTGAGCAGTACTTTTTTTTCTTTATATATCATCATTGTCAACCATTATCAATCCACTGCTAGACGAAGGTCTCCCCAAGTTTCTTCCACAACAGTCTGTCTTGTGCCAGTCTCTTCCATGTTACCACCGCATGCTTTCGAATTTCATCCACCCATCTCACATGTGGTCTTCTTCTGGGTCTTTTCCTGTCCCTTGAAATCCAGTCTAAAATTTCAGTTGTCCATCGATGGCCTGCCCTTCTGGCAATATATCCAGCCCATTGCCATTTCAGGGATTTTACTCTGATCATATCCTTTTTCTGATGTCATTTTTCTGATCTACGAGTTCCTCTTCTTATCTCTCCTGGTTACACCAAGCATGCATCTCTCCATGGTTCCTTGAGTTGTCTGCAGTGCAGTCTTTGTATGTCTCTTTTAGTAAAGGTCCACATCTCTGCACCATAAGGAAGCACTGGAAGGATGCACTGATCAAACCCTTTTCTTTTAAGACATAATGGCATATTGCACTTGAAAATTATACTATTTCTTCCAAAAGCTCTCCAGGCAAGTTTTATACTCCAATTAATTCCTTCATCAATGTGACCCTTACTTGATATCTGCTGTCCAAGATAAATGCAGGTATTGCTTATCTCCAGCTTTTCCCCATCAATCGATAAATCTTCATTTTTTGTAAAAGCATTGTACATCACTTTTGTCTTCTGAAAGTTTATTTTTAATCATACTTCTTTAAAACTCTTTGTCAGCAAGTTCCTGGGTCATACTCTGCAGTTCTGATGGGGTAGTTGCAAAAATGACTACGTCATCAGCAAAATGCAGGTGAGTTAGATAATCTCCATTAATCTTTATCCCTTTGTTTTCCCAGTTCAGTGATTGAAAGACATTTTCCAATGTGGCATTAAAGAGTTTGGGAGATATGGTGTCACCTTGTCTCACTCCCTTTCCAATTTTTATGGGTGCTGTATTCTCAAATAGCCGAATCTTTGCACTTGCATTTTTATAGGTGTTATTAATAATATTACTGTATGCATCTTCAATACTGCAAGACTTCAAAGCCATTGTAACTGCTGATGGTTTCACCGAATCAAAGGCCTTTTCATAAACGGCTTTTATCTTTATATATATATATATATATATTCTATAAAGAAGATACCTAAGCAAAAAAATACATATATAATTTTGACTCACACCTAATACAACATAGAAAAGGTTATGTATCTACCTGTGTGAGTAAAAGGAGAAAAGATAAAAAAATAAAATAAAACAACTGAATGTAGAAGGTGTCGAGAATACTGAGCCTTGGCTTTATCAAGGACCAGCAAAAACTCTGCATTTTCTCACTTCCACAAAGACCTAGTTGGAAATGGGTTTCTGCAAGGCCATAGATGCAAGTAACATTCCCACCTAAAATAGTTTAAAAAATATATATATATAAGTCATGTCCTCCGTAGAGTAGCATGACCTAGCACTAGTTAACAATTTCGCTTGCATCCATTAACCTTCATGGCCCGACCCATGCTCTTCATCTGTTACTATTAAACAGAGAGAAGAAGATTAAAGAGAACTCAAGCTGTGAGAGTGACATAATAAATAGAAATGATTTTCAGCTATAACGAAATTCCAAGTTCGTTTGAGAGAGAATTTAAACCTGAAAAACAATGCAAAAGAAATCCAAATTTTACATTGCAATTAAAAAAGGAAATGTTAATTTATAACGAACAGATTTTTGAAAGAAAACTTGAGTCTAAAACCCCTACTCTACAACTTATGACAGCACGAAAACGAGAATAAGTTAAAGATAAATATTAACTAAAGAAAACTTTGTGAAAGTTATATACCTTAAACAGTTAGTTGCAATATGTACAAAGTATTTCAGCAGTGCTTTAAGTGCATAATTAATTAGTTATTAAGAACTTAACTACTTTGAAGAAACAGCGCATAGACAGCGCAAAGAAAAGGAACAGGCTTAGCCTTCTTCTGTTCCTAGGTACCCCAAAAGAAAAATTATTCTGAATAATAGAGTAAGGTTGGCAGATCTGCTTTAATTTTCTACACAGTTAATAATATGATTCTGACCAATCAAAGCCGTAAGGAAGTTGGCTAGAGGATGCCTATTAACTACCTAAAGGAACCTTAGTGCTATGGATATGACGGTCCTATTAAAACAAAAAATTAAATAATATAAACAAAATCACAAAAAAAGCTTAAAAATCTGTTTATAAAAGAAAATAAAAACAAATAAAAAAGAAAACTAGTTATTCATCACTAGGATAGCTATACTAAAAATAGTAAAACCAACATTAAAATTAATAAGATTCTGATTAATCTATAGAAGCTCACTAAGGTGATTTAATACATGCAAAGATTATTAAATAAACTGCTCGTGTATTTTATAATATTTCTCATGTATTCTGGAGAGTTAATTCTGCTCATTCTGATCATACAGATCCACAGTCTTAAGTTTATATATATTTTTTTTCTCTGGTTAAATTCTCCGCGCGTTGGTTTCTTGATGTATGAGGAGGCAATCAGCCCCACCCTCACTGCCCCCCAGCGTCTAGGGAGTGGCGGAAGGGGTCAGCCATGTTCTCCTCTTGTGTGGAGAAAAGTTTTTGTCACACAAGAGGTAAGCTCTCTTCCTTGTTTTTGGGTTCTAGGTTTTATAAGTTCAATGTTTGTACTTTATGTACCTTTTCTCTGTCGTTTTTTAGCTTTTTCAGCTTTTAAGCATTGGTTTGTCTGTTAACATTTTTGCGGGTTTTAACTCTTACTTTTCTTTGTAACTTTGAGCGTCTTTTGGGGTACCTAGGAACAGAAGTTGGCTAAGCCTGTTCCTTTTCTTTGCGCTGTCTATGCGCTGTTTCTTCAAAGTAGTTAAGTTCTTAATAACTAATTAATTATGCACTTAAAGCACTGCTGAAATACTTTGTACATATTGCAACTAACTGTTTAAGGTATATAACTTTCACAAAGTTTTCTTTAGTTAATATTTATCTTTAACTTATTCTCGTTTTCGTGCTGTCATAAGTTGTAGAGTAGGGGGTTTTAGACTCAAGTTTTCTTTCAAAAATCTGTTCGTTATAAATTAACATTTCCTTTTTTAATTGCAATGTAAAATTTGGATTTCTTTTGCATTGTTTTTCAGGTTTAAATTCTCTCTCAAACGAACTTGGAATTTCGTTATAGCTGAAAATCATTTCTATTTATTATGTCACTCTCACAGCTTGAGTTCTCTTTAATCTTCTTCTCTCTGTTTAATAGTAACAGATGAAGAGCATGGGTCGGGCCATGAAGGTTAATGGATGCAAGCGAAATTGTTAACTAGTGCTAGGTCATGCTACTCTACGGAGGACATGACTTATATATATATATTTTTTAAACTATTTTAGGTGAGAATGTTACTTGCATCTATGGCCTTGCAGAAACCCATTTCCAACTAGGTCTTTGTGGAAGTGAGAAAATGCAGAGTTTTTGCTGGTCCTTGATAAAGCCAAGGCTCAGTATTCTCGACACCTTCTACATTCAGTTGTTTTATTTTATTTTTTTATCTTTTTCTCCTTTTACTCACACAGGTAGATACATAACCTTTTCTATGTTGTATTAGGTGTGAGTCAAAATTATATATGTATTTTTTTGCTTAGGTATCTTCTTTATAGAATGTGTATTCTGAATTTTCAAAACTGCTGCGTTGCGCGTTTTGATTTTCAGGTTATTTTGCACCCTTCGTTTTAAATTCTAAAATTTTTTCCTTAGTCTTCAGTTTTGCTCTTAAGTATATATATATCATCATCATCATCATTGTCAACCATTATCAATCCACTGCTGGACGAAGGTCTCCCCAAGTTTCCTCCACAACGGTCTGTCTTGTGCCAGTCTCCTCCATGTCACCCCTGCATACTTTCGAATTTCATCCACCCATCTCCCATATATATATATATATTAGCCGCCACCGGGATTCATTGGGAATTTGGAAGCTTTCAAAAGTGGCACACATTATTAACATTCGTCATATAAAAGTGTCTCGAAAGGCTTTCTTAAAATTTTAAAATTTAATCGACAAAAAAGAAATATAAAATGCGTCGAAGAATATACCGTAAAATTTATCTGAGAAACTTGAATTATATAACAGCGTATTATAAGATGTGGAACAAATATGTTCACAACCAAAATAAAGCACCAACACGAAAAAAAAAAAAAAAATGACGAAATTTAGTTAACTTCACCCAAATCATCTTTTACGAAAATCAAAACGCTTGTATTAATATTGAGCTCATTCTCGAAATGGATAAAAGCCAGTAATCCATAATAATACCATGAAAATCAAGCATAAATATTCCTCATAAATACACGCAATATTTATATAGTTAATCATGCAACAATCAGAATATTAGTCTGAACTTCTCTAATTAACGATTCACCAAATAATACATCAGCAGACTGGAAAATTAAATCGGTCCGGAGAGGAAATCGAACCCGCATCTTCGGATTTTCGTTCGAATATGATATTCGTTACCCTACCCAGAAAAGCCCCAAGTAACCAAAGCTAAGCAATTACCGCTTACGAATCTGAACAACTGAAGATTATAATAGTTGACGCAAACCCTGCATGTGATTAGTTAATCAGATAATTCAAGGAAGAAATGTTCCTCATAAATATAGAGAATACTTATTCAAGCAGCAATCGGAATTATATGACTGAATTGCTCTAGTTTCCCTGTTCATCATGTAACGTCATATACAGAAAAAATATATATATAAATAAAAATATATATCATATAAAGTTTTCTGATGTCACATGTAAACTAAATCATATTCTGATTGCTACTTGAATAATTATAACGAAGTAATGCTTTTCTTGCAGAAGAAAAACAATCGTTACAACTAATGATATTACCTTAGATAAATAGTGTATTCATGCGCACTTTTGACTTGAATCCTGTTGAAGAGTTCAACAGCTCAATCTTCACAATTGCGCTTAGAGGGGGCATTTGCACTGCGACAACGAAAACTAAGCTTGACAACGCTGCGCAGTACACCGAAGGTCGAGTTCATTTCCTTAAGTACTTTTAACAAGGTTCTAAACAGGAACTGGGCTCTAAATTAATTTCGATTGAAGCAAAACACCTTTAATTTATTTAGTAGGGACAATCACAAGCACACTGCTTCAAGGAATTGCTTTGTCAGAATTTTATCCCAGCACTGTATTCACAACAAGAACCATGAACAAAACTGGAATCACAACACGTCCGCAGGCGAAGGGGAAGGGGAACACGCAATACCGATTTCCGGAACGAGGTTCGCCTGAGGTAATAGAAACACACACAATGGCGGCAATGAATTTCCCATGGAAGCATTTATTTTTTTCATTAAGTTAATCTTTAAGACAACCGAGCACTTAAATACACACTCTATAATAATTATACAAAGCATAAGCGCCTACTTATCCCTCTAATAATTTTAGTGGGGGAGTTTTTGCCCTGTTTAATAAATAATAGTTTTGGCCGCATAACGTGGACCAAGCTCTCTACCTTATGAGGCCAACGCTATTTATTTCCAAAACATTTATAAATTGAAAAAGAAGTAAAACCTTTTTCTCATATTCAACATTGCTCATTTGATAAGAGCAATGCTGAATATGAGAAAAAGATTTAAATGTTCAAAACAATTATCAAAATCAATAAAACAGAAACGTATAATCTCTGGCTACTTGATTTATCTATTCATTTTCTGCGCTGCTTGCTTTTTGAATAACCCAGCAAATTTCTAATATTTTTATAAACGTTTGGAAATAAAACCTCTCTGGATATTTTTATAAAATCACAGGCTGAATTTTATTGTTAAAAATTTTAATATTCAGCAAAAGAATAGTTTTATTTCATTCTTCATTTGCTGTTGAACAATTGCAATTGCGTTTTAAAATATACGTCGAATCTCGTAGTTCATTTTTTTTGCTCTTTTTTTTTATTTTTTTTAATGGAAGAAAAGTGCTCCTCCCGCTCCTGATCTCTTCATCCCCCCACCCTCCAATAATTTGGTGAAGTTGGCGCCTGAGATACAAACGTTTACTTCTGTCAGTAATGCTCTCCCTAGTAAAACAAAAAAGAGCACTTTTGTAGATTTTTAAATGAGGGAATTTTTCTTATTGTGTAACTCAGGGATAACCAAAATACGGCCCACGGTAAATTTACATTATTTTCTTTATTAATTTCACAGGTTTTAATTTTCCTTTTCTTTGGGGGAGGGGAGGTAAAAGGAGTTTTTATTTGTCATAGCACGGCCGGACACCTGCAAGGTTTAATTGACGCTTCGCTTTATCCAACCTGAAATCAAATATCGAAAATATAGCTAAATCATTCCAGAAACAATTCCACGCCTCAGATTGTTTTTTTTTTTTTTTTTTTTTTTTTTTTTTTTTTTTAAGTTTAGGTATCATGAAGTCAATCAATTAGTTTATGTCATGAAGCCAACTTACTAAACTTTGTCTTTAGTAAGTGTAATTATGTACTTGTTTCAGATGAGTATAAATATATTTAAATGTTTATTTGAATACTTTCGTGTTAAATTAGAGACCATATAAAATCAGTTAGACCTAGACAAATATTAGTTCATTGAAAATTTACAATATTTGCATTGATTCATCTTCGATTTACCTTTTTTTTTAGACCTGGTGCAACCGGTGGGATGTTTGACACAAAGCAGAACAGTAATACACCGTTGGAGAAACACAAAGATTTTGAAGAGTTATTGTCATTCAGTTGACGTTGAATAACTATACGATATTTAAAAAAACTGGTTACCTTTAAACATGTGACTTTCGTGAACAATATTAACAAAGAAACCTTTTTCTTGGTGTTGATCAGCTCACCACTGTCAGAAAATTTCAGTTCACATAAGCAAGAATTGTCACATATGCTCAAAAGTTTCCCGCTAATTAACTTTACCTTTCTCTATTAAAAAAAATAATGAATGTACTTCTTGAATGAAATCACTGTGCACTGGTTCTATCAAACTGCATAATATTCACGATTTTGTTTTCTTCTGTTGAATTTACTATAGCCAACTTTTAAAAATTGGTATGCTGTTTCTACTCACTGGATAGTTACGGGTTATAGATCACGATAAAAATAAAAAATATAATTATTGTTACCACAGGGTTGAAAAGAATACGTTAGCATTTCTTTTTAATTTGCCAATCTTTAAAATTGGTAGGTTGTTGTCACTGTTTATTTTACTGGCAAGTTACTAGTCACATATCTCGTCAAAAGTCACCTCAACGCTTGAAAGAACATTTCAGCAAATTTCATTAAATTCAGGGTAAAACAAACTGAAGTTGGCATCATATGTTCTTAGCACTGAAAATACCTCCCTCTCTATTCACGTTTTCTTATAAAATAACTGGTTTCTTAATACATTTTAGTTTTAGTCAGTTTTAGTTTTTCACTAGGATAAAATTAATTGAAATTAGGAATAGAGCACAATATCATGAAAGGATTGTCATCTTCAAAATTTGTAGAGCACAATATGCTTAGTCCTTATATAAATGTATACATACACATTACTTGAAATCGAGCGAAATAATATCGCTGCATAGTTCGTTCATTTAAAGACCCACGAATTACATTTATGTTTGTAAAATCCTTAGCTCTTTAGATAAACGAACTATAGCTTTGAATGCTTGTTTTTGCCTTGGTTTTATCTTATTTTAAAATAATTGAAATTAAACACTCATTAATAAACTTTTGCAATTTCTTTTGATTCGCTTATAATTTCTACAGTGTTATTGTCGGAAATTAAACGCATTAAAATCTGTGACGGTAAGAAATTATATTATTTTATTATTTTTCTCCCTCTAAAATGAAAATGGCTGAAATAAATTACTTAGTATAATTCCTCAAAATCACTTCACATTTCCTGGTTAGTTACACAAACAAGACACAATCACTGACAATCAACCGCAGTTCTTCTAAACCCAAGGCAATGTGCAATACACATAAAAAAAATAATAATAATAGTCCCGAGACAAAAAGAAAAACTTACTTCCAACATCCAGTCAGCAACAACCCTCCTCATGTAGGGTTTCAAATCAGTCTGTAAGCACTTGAAGTAGCATGAAGATAGTGTATACCGGTCTTCGGAAACCAATAAATTCTGAAACACTCGAGTGTCCTCCAGCAGCGCAGGATCATCATATACTTTTGTCACAGTTTCTGTTTCACAACAGAAAAGATCCATGATATGTGACAAAAATTATATTTTGTACAGGAAATAACTGCAACAGGGGCACGCTTAGTAGCCCATAAAACACATTGCCACTGAAGTTTCCCGGACTGTCTTTGTTGGTAAACAATAGCAGGTGTAATCGAAAAGACTTTACTACATTCCAACAGCGCTTAACGACTGAGAAAAGCCATATTTGCTCGAAGAATGATCTGGCCTTGAAGACGAGGGTGTTTTACAACGGCGGAGTGAACTGCGAGGAAATATTTTCTTATGTTTAATGAATTTCGTTTCAGTATGGAGTTTTTAGCTTCACGACCTGACCCTCTCAGCCGATCGGCTTGAAAGAGAATGGAGTAGCTACAAGTTCGAGACAACTCGCTGAAGCGGTTTCTTTCCCCCACCAGCTGATGGGGAAGCGCATGCTCAGTCGATGCTACGCGTCGATTGGATGACAGGTTGCTCGGTCATTGTCATTGGCCTTAGCCCCTTCATTCAAGATTACTCCGTCCTGGTATTCGCGTAATGGTTATTATCCTTGAAAATTCGGCTTTGAAACTTCAATGGGCGCCTTTCCCTTTCCTTGTTCCTTCCCCTCCATCCATGTTTTATATGGGAAAGTGAAGAACTGCCTCTCCATTCGTGAAATCGGCACAAAACAATTTTAAACACCCGTGCAATTCGGAAAACTAACAAGAACACTTGTGTCGGAGATGTCGAAGAGCTTTTTTTTTTTTTTTAATATTCTGTTGCGCTCCTGCAAACACGCATTAAAAGCCAGTTTTAATTAATTAAATCAAAATAAATATGAAAAATTTGAATGTTACAAGAACACAGAAACTTTGACTGATACTTTTTCTTTTTCCTCTGCTACTAGTAAAAAAAGCCAGCTTAGCACAATAAATATCATCAGTTTCAAGGACAAATAACTTATTTAACACACGGTTTGTCATAATTTATTTTCATTTTATATAATTGTTGCAAGTTCTGTAGCCTGAATATGGGCGGGTTTTTTGGGGGTTTTTTTCTATTTTATGTAATAAATGCGTTCCCCGTGGACATGATCATGAAACACTTCCACCATAGTGGCGTAATGTAACCCCCCTCCCCCCCCCCCTTCGCGAAAGAAATCTTCGAGACCCTTTTGAGAAAATTTATAATATCAATTACTGTAAATTTTAATTACATATTAACTAGGGTTCATAGGCGTGTTTTCATAATTCAAATTCTGCAGAAGCTACAGGCATTTTTCACAAATATTGCGTGTAACACAAATGTGCACATTGTAATTAAAACGATTGCTTCAGTTTTATTCCAATACAACGCCTAAGTCAATCATACAGCTAAGTTTTCTGCCATTTTTTTTAACCACAGGTAGTTAGTTGTTCACAGACTTTACAATGAACAAAAAAATTTTTTTTTTTAAATTCTAAGATTGGCTCTTACTCGATTTCTGTAACCACAATTAAAATTTAGGTTTAAGTTTTAGCAACCAGCTTTTCCTAAACTGTTGGGAGTACAGGTTACCATCAGTGATACCCAGACATATTTGGGGGGGAGAGTTTCCATACATGTCGACACCTGTTTAAAAAAAAAAAAAACGACAATTTTATACACCCCTCCCCCTTAAACTTTCGTGGCCAGTTGCCCTAAACTCGTACAAACCGGCTTGAAAATTCAGACAAACAAAAGAGCTCCTTCCCATCGTTAGGTACCTGGGAAAACTGCCACACATTCAAAATGTTCCTAGAAGGAAAAGCAATTAGTGCCCGGCCCCTTGAGGAAAAACGTGTGGCAGTTTTCCAATGTGTGGCACTTTCAATGGCTCACCGTGGAATTCCTCGGGGGGGGGGGGGGGGGCTAGATGTATATTTAGGTATGTGTGTATACGCACATATACAGTATATGTATACATATATATATATATATTCTATAAAGAAGATACCTAAGCAAAAAAATACAGATATAATTTTGACTCACACCTAGTACAACATAGAAAAGGTTATGTATCTACCTGTGTGAGTAAAAGGAGAAAAGATAAAAAAATAAAATAAAACTACTGAATGTAGAAGGTGTCGAGAATACTGAGCCTTGGCTTTATCAAGGACCAGCAAAAACTCTGCATTTTCTCACTTCCACAAAGACCTAGTTGGAAATGGGTTTCTGCAAGGCCATAGATGCAAGTAACATTCCCACCTAAAATAGTTTAAAATATATATATATGTCATGTCCTCCGTAGAGTTGCATGACCTAGCACTAGTAAAGTTTTTCCTTAGTCTTCAGTTTTGCTCTTAAGTATATATATATATATATATATTATGAAAAAGCCTTTGATTCGGTGAAACCATCAGCAGTTACAATGGCTCTGAAAACCTGCGGTATTGAAGATGCATACATTAATATTATTAATAACATCTATGAAAATGCAAGTGCAAAGATTAGGCTGTTTGAAAATACAACACACGTAAAAATTGGAAAGGGAGTGAGACAAGGTGACACCATATCTCCGAAGCTCTTTAATGCCACATTGGAGGGTGTTTTTCAGTCGCTGAGCTGGGAAAACACGGGGATAAAGATTAATGGAGATTATCTAACCCACTTTCGTTTTGCTGATGACGTAGTCATTTTTGCAACTACCCCATCAGAGCTGCAGAGTATGATCCAGGAACTTTCTGGATGATCACTTTTATCGGATGTGGGATTAAAAATGAACTTTCAGAAGACAAAAGTGATGTTCAATGCTTTTACAAGAAATGAAGATTTATCGATTGATGGAGAAAAGCTGGAGATAACAGACACGTACGTTTATTTTGGACAGCAGATATCAAGTGAGGGTCACATTGATGAAGAAATTAATCGGCGTACAAAACTTGCCTGGAGAGCTTTTGGAAGAAACAGCATAATTTTCAAGAGCAATATGCCATTATGTCTTAAAAGAAAAGTGTTTGATCAATGCATCCTTCCAGTGCTTACGTATGGTGCAGAGACGTGGACCTTAACTAAAAGAGACATACAAAGGCTGCAGACAACTCAAAAAAGCATGGAGAGGTGCATGCTTGGTGTAACCAGGAGAGATTAGAAGAGGAACTCGTGGATCCGAAAAATGACAAGAGTGGAAGACATCATGATCAGAGTTAAATCCCTGAAATGGCAATGGGCTGGACATACGGCCAGAAGGACAGATCATCGATGGACAGCCGAAATTTTAGATTGGATTCCACGGGACAGGAAAAGACCTAGAAGAAGACCACATGGGAGATGGGTGGATGAAATTCGAAAGTATGCAGGGGTGACATGGAGGAGACTGGCACAAGACAGACCGTTGTGGAGGAAACTTGGGGAGACCTTCGTCCAGCAGTGGATTGATAATGGTTGACAATGATGATGATGATGATGATATATATATCATCATTGTCAACCATTATCAATCCACTGCTGGACGAAGGTCTCCCCAAGTTTCCTCCACAACGGTCTGTCTTGTGCCAGTCTCCTCCATGTCACTCCCGCATACTTTCGAATTTCATCCACCTATCTTCCATGTGATCTCCTTCTGGGTCTTTTCCTGTCCCTTGGAATCCAATCTAAAATTTCGGCTGTCCATCGATGGTCTGTTCTTCTGGCAGTATGTCCAGCCCATTGCCATTTCAGGTATTTAACTCTGATCATGATGTCTTCCACTCTTGTCATTTTTCGGACCCACGAGTTCCTCTTCTTATCTCTCCTGGTTACACCAAGCATGCACCTCTCCATGCTGCTTTGAGTTGTCTGCAGCCTTTGTATGTCTCTTTTAGTTAAGGTCCACGTCTCTGCACCATACGTACGCACTGGAAGGATGCATTGATCAAACACTTTACTTTTAAGACATAATGGCATATTGCTCTTGAAAATTATACTGTTTCTTCCAAAAGCTCCCCAGGCAAGTTTTGTACGCCGATTAATTTCTTCATCAATGTGACCCTCACTTGATATCTGCTGTCCAAGATAAACGTACGTGTCTGTTATCTCCAGCTTTTCTCCATCAATCGATAAATCTTCATTTCTTGTAAAAGCATTGAACTTCACTTTTGTCTTCTGAAAGTTCACTTTTAATCCCACTTCTTTACTCTTGTCAGCAAGTTCCTGGATCATACTCTGCAGCTCTGATGGGGTAGTTGCAAAAATGACTATGTCATCAGCAAAACGAAGGTGGGTTAGATAATCTCCATTAATCTTTATCCCTTTGTTTTCCCAGTTCAGTGATTGAAAGACATTTTCCAATGTGGCATTAAAAGAGCTTTGGAGATATGATGTCACCTTGTCTCACTCCTTTTCCAATTTTTATGTGTTGTATTTTCAAACAGCCGAATCTTTGCACTTGCATTTTCATAGATGTTATTAATAATATTAATGTACGCATCTTCAATACCGCAGGATTTCAGAGCCATTGTAACTGCTGATGGTTTCACCGAATCAAAGGCCTTTTCATAATCAGTAAAAGCCATGCACAATGGAACTTCATATTCGCTCGCTCTTTCAATTAGTTCTCTCAGTACGTGGATATGATCTATTGTGCTGTAGGCACTCCTGAATCCAGCTTGTTCTCTCGGTTGAGCCATGTCCAGTGTCACCTTCAAGCGGTGTGAAAGAACTTTAGTGAAGATTTTATAAACCTCTGATAGGAGGCTGATAGGTCTGTAGTTCCTGAGATCCTCAATGTCACCTTTTTTATGTAGCAAGATCATTGTAGCGTTGTTCCAATCCTCGGGAATCTTCCCTTCATTAAGGCATCGAGTTAAAATTTGGACGAGTACTGTTTCGATTTCTCCACTTGCTTCTTGTATGATGTCTACAGTAATTCCATCTTCTCCTGGAGCTTTTCCCCGCTTCATGTTCTTGATTGCATGTGCAACTTCTGCTGGGAGGACTGGAAGAACTCTGGTACTGGTACCTTTCATGATGTCTGGAGTACACGTAATTGGAAAATGTCTTTCAATCACTGAACTGGGAAAAAAAAGGGATAAAGATTAATGCAGATTATCTAACCCACCTTCGTTTTGCTGATGACATAGTCATTTTTGCAACTACCCCATCAGAGCTGCAGAGTATGATCCAGGAACTTGCTGACAAGAGTAAAGAAGTGGGTTTAAAAATGAACGTTCAGAAGACAAAAGTGATGTTCAATGCTTTTACAAGAAATGAAGATTTATCGATTGATGGGGAAAAGCTGGAGATAACAGACACATACGTTTATCTTGGACAGCAGATATCAAGTAAGGGTCACATTGATGAAGAAATTAATCGGCGTACAAAACTTGCCTGGAGAGCTTTTGGAAGAAACAGCATAATTTTCAAGAGCAATATGCCATTATGTCTTAAAAGAAAAGTGTTTGATCAATGCATCCTTCCAGTGCTTACGTATGGTGCAGAGACGTGGACCTTAACTAAAAGAGACATACAAAGGCTGCAGACAACACTCAAAGGAGCATGGAGAGGTGCATGCTTGGTGTAAATAGGAGAGATAAGAAGAGGGACTCGTGGATCCGAAAAATGACAAGAGTGGAAGACATCATGATCAGAGTTAAATCCCTGAAATGGCAATGGGCTGGACATACTGCCAGGACAGACCATCGATGGACAGCCGAAATTTTAGATTGGATTCCAAGGGACAGGAAAAGACCCAGATGAAGACCACATGGAAGATGAGTGGATGAAATTCGAAAGTATGCGGGAGTGACATGGAGGTGACTGGCACAAGACAGACCGTTGTGGAGGAAACTTGGGGAGACCTTCGTCCAGTAGTGGATTGATAATGGTTGACGATGATATATATATAAATAAATATACTTAAGATAAGAGCATAGCCGAAAACATAAGAAAAACTTAAGAATTTAAAACGAAAGTTGCAAAATAACCTGAAGATCAAAACGCGCAACGCAGCAGTTATGAAAATTCAGAATTCACATTCTATTAAGAAGAGACTGAAGCAAAAAAAAAAAAAAAAAATTTGACTCATACCAAGTGCAACATAGTCTGCGATGTGTTTTCTATGTAGTTAAGGTTTTAATAACTACTTAATTATGCACTTGAAGCACTTCTGATATACTTTGTACATATTGCAACTAATTGTTTATGTCATATCACCTTCACAATGCATTTCTTTAATTTATTATTGTCTTTATTTTATTCTCGTTTTTGTGCTGTCAGAAGTTGTGGAGTAGGGGTTATTATAATCCAGTTTTCTTTCAAGAATCTGTGCTTTAGAAAAAAATTAATATTTCCTTTTTTTATTGCAATGTTTAAGAATTTGTAGTACTTTAGTATTGCTATTCAGGCTTAAATTCTCTCTCAGGCGACTAGGTAACTTGGCAATTTGTTATTGCTGAACATTTTTTCTGATTCATTATGTCACTCTTACAACTTGAGTTTTCTATAATCATCTTCTTTCTGTTTATTAGTAACAGATGAAGAGCATGGGTCGGGCCAGGAAAGTTATGGATGCAAGCTAAATTGTTAACTAAAGCTTGGTCATACAACTCTGCGGAGGTTATGACATATATATATATATATATATATATCATCATCATCATTGTCAACCATTATCAATCCACTGCTGGACGAAGGTCTCCCAAGTTTCCTCCACAACGGTCTGTCTTGTGCCAGTCTCCTCCATGTCACCCCTGCATACTTTCGAATTTCATCCACCCATCTCCCATGTGGTCTTCTTCTGGGTCTTTTCCTGTCCCTTGGAATCCAATCTAAAATTTCGGCTGTCCATCGATGATCTGTCCTTCTGGCAGTATGTCCAGCCCATTGCCATTTCAGGGATTTAACTCTGATCATGATGTCTTCCACTCTTGTCATTTTTCGGATCCACGAGTTCCTCTTCTTATCTCTCCTGGTTACACCAAGTATGCACCTCTCCATGCTTCTTTGAGTTGTCTGCAGCCTTTGTATGTCTCTTTTAGTTAAGGTCCACGTCTCTGCACCATACGTAAGCACTGGAAGGATGCATTGATCAAACACTTTTCTTTTAAGACATAATGGCATATTGCTCTTGAAAATTATGCTGTTTCTTCCAAAAGCTCTCCAGGCAAGTTTTGTACGCCGATTAATTTCTTCATCAATGTGACCCTCACTTGATATCTGCTGTCCAAGATAAACGTACGTGTCTGTTATCTCCAGCTTTTCTCCATCAATCGATAAATCTTCATTTCTTGTAAAAGCATTGAACATCACTTTTGTCTTCTGAAAGTTCATTTTTTAATCCCACTTCTTTACTCTTGTCAGCAAGTTCCTGGATCATACTCTGCAGCTCTGATGGGCTAGTTGCAAAAATGACTACGTCATCAGCAAAACGAAGGTGGGTTAGATAATCTCCATTAATCTTTATCCCCTTGTTTTCCCAGCTCAGCGACTGAAAAACACCCTCCAATGTGGCATTAAAGAGCTTCGGAGATATGGTGTCACCTTGTCTCACTCCCTTTCCAATTTTTATGTGTGTTGTATTTTCAAACAGCCTAATCTTTGCACTTGCATTTTCATAGATGTTATTAATAATATTAATGTATGCATCTTCAATACCGCAGGTTTTCAGAGCCATTGTAACTGCTGATGGTTTCACCGAATCAAAGGCTTTTTCATAATCGATAAAAGCCATGCACAATGGAAGTTCATATTCTTTTGCTCTTTCAATTAGTTCTCTCAGCACATGGATATGATCTATTGTGCTGTAGCCACTCCTGAATCCAGCTTGTTCTCTCGGTTGAGCCATGTCCAGTGTTACCTTCAAGCGGTGTGAAAGAACTTTAGTGAAGATTTTATAAACTACTGATAGGAGGCTGATAGGTCTGTAGTTTCCGAGATCCTCAATGTCACCTTTCTTATGTAGCAGGATCATTGTAGCGGTGTTCCAATCTTCAGGAATCTTTCCTTCATTAAGGCATCGAGTGAAAATTTGGGCGAGTACTGTTTCGATTTCTCCACTTGCTTCTTGTATGATGTCTACAGTAATTCCATCTTCTCCTGGAGCTTTTCCCCGCTTCATGTTCTTGATTGCATGTGCAACTTCTGCTGGAAGGATTGGAGGAACTCTGGTACTGGTATCTTTCATGATGTCTGGAGTGCATGTATCAACCCTTTCATATAATTTGAGTAGAAATCTTTCACTCTTGTCAAAATTTCGCCTCTATTTCTTGTTACAGAACCATCTTCTTTCTCAGTGCCATAATCTGTTTTCTTCCCTTACTGAGATATCCCTTTGCTATCTTTAGGCTTTGGTTGTTTTCAATTGCTTTCCTCACTAGTTCACAGTTGAATTTTCTTACGTCTTCAGTGATACTTTTTCGTACTGTCTTGTATAGCTCTATATATTCCACTTTGGAAGTCACATCTTCTTTAGTTGTCCTCATCTCTTCTTTTTTTGCATCAACATTTTCGTTTTTCCTGATAATTTATTTACATGCAACTTGTTCTTAGACCCAGCTAATTTTGTTGCTGTTTCCATAAGAGCTTTGGTTACTTTTCTGTTAACTTCAGAGATGTCCACTTCTTCCGATGTTAGGCCTTCTAAAGCAGAGAACCTGTTCTTCAGTTCCAACTTGAAGGTATTATGGTGTTTTTTAAGGTTGGTTATGTCAATAGATTTTGTTTGTCTTATGAGCTTGCCATGTTCAAGTTTAGTGTTGAGGTGCATCTTAGCATCTCACCAATCTATGGTCACTACCTGTGTTGAACTTGTTTAGCACACTGAAGTCTTCTATGACGAATTTTTTGTTACACATAATAAATATATATATATATATATATATATATATATATATATTCTATAAAGAAGATACCTAAGCAAAAAAAATACATATATAATTTTGACTCACACCTAGTACAACATAGAAAAGGTTATGTATCTACCTGTGTGAGTAAAAGGAGAAAAGATAAAAAAATAAAATAAAACAACTGAATGTAGAAGGTGTCGAGAATACTGAGCCTTGGCTTTATCAAGGACCAGCAAAAACTCTGCATTTTCTCACTTCCACAAAGACCTAGTTGGAAATGGGTTTCTGCAAGGCCATAGATGCAAGTAACATTCCCACCTAAAATAGTTTAACAAATATATATATGTCATGTCCTCCGTAGAGTTGCATGACCTAGCACTAGTTAACAATTTCGCTTGCATCCATTAACCTTCCTGGCCCGACCCATGCTCTTCATCTGTTACTATTAAACAGAGAGAAGAAGATTAAAGAGAACTCAAGCTGTGAGAGTGACATAATAATTAGAAATGATTTTCAGCCATAACGAAATTCCAAGTTCGTTTGAGAGAGCATTTAAACCTGAAAATCAATGCAAAAGAAATCCAAATTTTTACATTGCAATTAAAAAAGGAAATATTAATTTTTAACGAACAGATTTTTGAAAGAAAACTTGAGTCTAAAACCCCTACTCTACAACTTATGACAGCACGAAAACGAGAATAAGTTAAAGATAGTAATTAACTAAAGAAAACTTTGTGAAAGTTATATACCTTAAACAGTTAGTTGCAATATGTACAAAGTATTTCAGCAGTGCTTTAAGTGCATAATTAATTAGTTATTAAGAACTTAACTACTTTGAAAGAACAGCGCATAGACAGCGCATAGAAAAGGAACAAGCTTAGCCATCTTCTGTTCCTAGGTACCCCAAAAGACGCTCAAAGTTACAGAGAAAAGAAAGAGTTAAAACCCGCAAAAATGTTAACAGACAAACCAATGCCTAAAAGCTGAAAAGCTAAAAAACAACAGAGAAAAGTACATGAAGTACAAACATTGAACTTATAAAACCTAGAACCCAAAAACAAGGAAGAGAGCTTACCTCGTGTGTGACAAAAACTTTTCTCCTCACAAGAGAAGAACATGGCTGACCTCTTCCGCCACTCCCTAGACGCTGGGGGGCAGTGAGGGTGGGGCTGATGGCCTCCTCATACAGCAAGAAACCAACGCGCGGAGATTTTAACCAGAGAAAAAAAAATATATATATATATATATAAACTTAAGACTGTGGATCTGTATGATCAGAAAGAGCAGAATTAACTCTCCAGAATACATGAGAAATATTATAAAATACACGAGCAGTGTATTTAATAATCTTTGCATGTATTAAATCACCTTAGTGAGCTTCTATAGATTAATCAGAATCTTATTAATTTTAATGTTGGTTTTACTATTTTTAGTATAGCTATCCTAGTGTTGAATAACTAGTTTTCTTTTTTATTTGTTTTTATTTTCTTTTATAAACAGATTTTTAAGCTTTTTTTGTGATTTTGTTTATATTATTTAATTTTTTGTTTTAATAGGACCGTCATATCCATAGCACTAAGGTTCCTTTAGGTAGTTAATAGGCATCCTCTAGCCATTTCCAACTAGGTCTTTGTGGAAGTGAGAAAATGCAGAGTTTTTGCTGGTCCTTGATAAAGCCAAGGCTCAGTATTCTCGACACCTTCTACATTCAGTTGTTTTATTTTATTTTTATCTTTTCTCCTTTTACTCACACAGGTAGATACATAACCTTTTCTATGTTGTACTAGGTGTGAGTCAAAATTATATATGTATTTTTTTTGCTTAGGTATCTTCTTTATAGAATGTGAATTCTGAATTTTCAAAACTGCTGCGTTGCGCGTTTTGATTTTCAGGTTATTTTGCAACCTTCGTTTTAAATTCTAAAGTTTTTCCTTAGTCTTCAGTTTTGCTCTTAAGTATATATATATATATATATATATATTCTATTAAGAAGATACCTAAGCAAAAAAAATACATATATAATTTTGTCTCACACCAAGTACAACATAGAAAAGGTTATGTATCTACCAGTGTGAGTAAAAGGAGAAAAGATAAAAAAATAAAATAAAACGACTGAATGTAGAAGGTGTCGAGAATACTGAGCCTTCGCTTTATCAAGGACCAGCAAAAACTCTGCATTTTCTCACTTCCACAAAGACCTAGTTGGAAATGGGTTTCTGCAAGGCCATAGATGCAAGTAACATTCCCACCTAAAATAGTTTTAAAAATATATATATATATGTCATGTCCTCCGCAGAGTTGCATGACCTAGCACTAGTTAACAATTTCGCTTGCATCCATTTACCTTCCTGGCCCGACCCATGCTCTTCATCTGTTACTATTAAACAGAGAGAAGAAGATTAAAGAGAACTCAAGCTGTGAGAGTGACATAATAATTAGAAATAATTTTCAGCTATAACGAAATGCCAAGTTCGTTTGAGAGAGAATTTAAACCTGAAAATCAATGAAAAAGAAATCCAAATTTTCACATTGCAATTAAAAAAGGAAATATTAATTTTTAAAAAACAGATTTTTGAAAGAAAACTTGAGTCTAAAACCCCCTACTCTACAACTTATGACAGCACGAAAACGAGAATAAGTTAAAGACAATAATTAACTAAAGAAAACTTTGTGAAAGTTATATGCCTTAAACAGTTAGTTGCAATATGTACAAAGTATTTCAGCAGTGCTTTAAGTGCATAATTAATTAGTTATTAAGAACTTAACTACTTTGAAAATACAGCGCATAGAAAAGGAACAAGCTTAGCCAACTTCTGTTCCTAGGTACCCCAAAAGACGCGCAAAGTTACAAAGAAAAGAAAGAGTTAAAACCCGCAAAAATGTTAACAGACAAGCCAGTGCCTAAAAGCTGAAAAGCTAAAAATCAACAGAGAAAAAGTACATGAAGTACAAACATTGAACTTATAAAACCTAGAACCCAAAAACAAGGAAGAGAGCTTACCTCTTGTGTGACAAAAGCTTTCTCCTCACAAGAGTAAAACATGGCTGACCTCTTCCGCCACTCCCTAGTCGCTGGGGGGCAGAGAGGGTGGGGCTGATGGCCTCCTCAAACAGAAATAAGCCAACTCGCGGAGATTTTAACCAGAGAAAAAAATATATATAAACTTAAGACTGTGGACCTGTATGATCAGAAAGAGCAGAATTAACTCTCCAGAATACATGAGAAATATTATAAAATACACGAGTAGTGTACTTAATAATCTTTGCATGTATTAAATCACCTTAGTGAGCTTCTATAGATTAATCAGAATCTTATTAATTTTAATGTTGGTTTTACTATTTTTAGTATAGCTATCCTAGTGATGAATAACTAGTTTTCTTTTTATTTGTTTTTATTTTCTTTTATAACCAGATTTTTAAGCTTTTTTTGTGATTTTGTTTATATTATTTAATTTTTTTTGTTTTAATAGGACCTTCATATCCATAGCACTAAGGTTCCTTTAGGTAGTTAATAGGCATCCTCTAGCCAACTTCCTTACGGCTTTGATTGGTCAGAATCATATTATTAACTGTGTAGAAAATTAAAGCAGATCTGCCAACCTTACTCTATTATTCAGAATAATTTTTCTTAAAGTTCTTTTGATGAAAGAAGAAGGAATTTCGTTCTCTAGAAAACTATCTAATAGTATATTAATGTGGTAATTGAAGTCCAAATTGTTGCTGCAAATTCTTGAAATTCTTAGGACCTGAGCAATTAGTACATTCTCAATTACTTTGGTTGAAATGTTATTATTCCAGTGTAGATATTTAATTACTTTGAAAGGAAAATTAACTCTTTTATCAAAGAGGCTAATAGATGGGTTACCTCTGTTGAGCTTAATGCTTAAGTCTAGGAACTCAAGTTCCTGATTACTGTGGTTGGTTTTACATAAGTTAAGAGAGCTATATATATTGAGAAAATGCAGAGTTTTTGCTGGTCCTTGATAAAGCCAAGGCTCAGTATTCTCGACACTTTCTACATTCAGTTGTTCTATTTTTTTCTCTTTTTACTCACACCGGTCAATACATAACCTTTTCTATGTTGTACTTGGTATGAATCAAAAAAAATTTTTGCTTCAGTCTCTTCTTAATAGAATATATATATGCATACAATATGTATGTACAGTATATATATACACTGAGTGGCCACTTTATCATGACCACCTGACAGTTTTAAGCAAATGAGCTATGGCTGCACGCTGTTGCCGCCAGAGGGCGAGGCTAGTATAAAAAGGGAAAGCTTAGTGCTTGAGACAGTAGTATAACTGATTTTTGGGTGACGAGATGGGTAAAAAATGCGATTTGACGGACTTTTAACGTGGGATGATTGTAGGAGCTCGGAGCCATGGAGCGAGTATCACCGGAACTGCCGCATTCGTGAAATGTTCCAGAGCAGCTGATGTTAAAGTGTTTAAAGACTGGACTGTTAGCCAAAAAACTGGGTCTCTACGTGCAACGTGAGGTCGTCATCGACTAGTGACTGCTCGGGCGGAACGGAGAGTGTCCAGACTGGTAACAGACAACAGAAGGGCAACAGTGCAGCAAATTACAGACCATCTTAATCAAGGATCCCCTCAAATGATCTCTGCACGCACTGTTCGCCGTACACTGCATCGGATGGGATATGGCCAGTGTTTCTTTCAGGACTTTTTGGCCGGGGGGGGGCAGATGGAACCCTAGATGGGGCAAGTTTTCCATTTGCTATATATATATATAATTTTATCTACTATATTTATATATATAGAAGTAATTACTATATATCTAGCACAGGGGCGCATTTGGAGAGGCCTTGCCCCCCGTCCCCCGGAAAATGTGTCATTTTTTTGTTTTTTGGTTAAAATGCGACTTACATTAGAAAAAACTGCGTTAATTTAATAAAAATGTATCGACTTACATTGAAAGAAAAATACTTTAATTTTTCTTCAATTTTTCATTAACTTTGATTTTGTGCCAGATATTGGATTTCAAAAACTTCCTATTTTCGTCCCCTTCCCCCAAGAAAAATTCTATATACATCTCTGATATAGTTATTACTTCTTCAAACATTTCAGGAATAACAAACTTTCTTCAGCTTAAGGAGGGAAGGGGAGGGGGTCCGCAGGCTTGAAATTTTCATCTATTAAAAGGCATTTAACGCACTCTTGATCCTGAATCATGATTCCCAGGCAATTAGGTATGATTAGTCTACTTATTATATTTTGAAGAATACCATGCGTCCTAATACACTTTTTTATAAAATAAACTAAAACTAGTACCATTGGAACAAATATTTAAAAAATATATAATTGGCGAAATATTTGTAGCATAAAAAGAAACGAAACTTCCTTTTTCATCATAGCCTAAATTTATTAAAATTTGGCTTGGTATCCCAACAAAAACACAAGTGCTGGGAAACTGCTGGCCACCAGCTGGCAGTGATGGGTCACTGCTGGCTGAAATTTGCCGCTCACGTCAGTTGTTGGCAGCGCTATCAGTTGGCGAGCCACTGATGGCCCTCCCTGCAGCATCGCCGTGAATTGTGGGCCTCCAAGCAAGTGCCACTAGTGGCCCGTTGCTGGTAACCAATGCAACCCCAACACCAGGTGGAAGCAACGGAACTGCGCATGCGCAGAAGCAACACTTGCTGTGTCTCTCATGGTACCAGTTGGTTGAAGACGACGCTATCGCCATCGTGTTATTTTAGTGGATGTTAAGAAAAAAATCCATATGTAGAGAGGCGAATTAATTTCTTAATGAAACTTTACGTCGACGAAGATATCAGA
This sequence comes from Macrothele yani, assembly GCA_039090855.1. Taxonomy (NCBI): domain Eukaryota; kingdom Metazoa; phylum Arthropoda; class Arachnida; order Araneae; family Macrothelidae; genus Macrothele; species Macrothele yani. Next base: position 33,333,225 of record CM077002.1, on the reverse strand, counting down.
TTAAGCCGTAAATACTACATCACAGCCATAAAATACACCCACTCCATTCCCATGAATAGCAATTCATGGAATGGAGTGGATGAATAACAAGAAAAAATTGAAACCGCTTGAAACAAATGTCCTGGAAAACCATTAAAACAACGTTTGTTGTAAAAAAAAAAAAAAAAAGAATTATACGCGTACAAAATTTATTAATTATTTGAAAGAAAAAAAAAGCAACGTTATGTGGTGCACTCATCCATGGGTTTAATACACAAGACTGGGAGGAATTCGCTTCTAAAAATAACGAGAAGTAAAATAAAATATATTTCCTCTTTAAAACAAATGTAGCTTCGCACAACGGAAAAGAAAGACACAACGTTAAAAATGTAACAGAATGTGACATGAACCCGGGTAAATATATATTTATTCAACAATCTCTTTTCCAGACAAGGACAGTACAAAACTTTGGAAAGCAACTCTAAGTATGTGCACTCCTTGAAAATGAGTGAAGTTCCCTTAAGGTAAAAAAAAACTATCGTTACGTTGAAAAAACTAATTTATGAATTATATGAAACTGACTTTTATGAAAAATACCTCGCAATATTGTAAAATGAAAGAGGGAAGTATTCGAATACACATTGCATACTAAACAGACAGCTTCAAGCATAGGCTCGAGCATGGTGAATTAGTCCGGTCGGTAGAGAGGTCAGCTACCACGCCACCGGCCCCGGTTCAGATGCAAGCGGACGTTTTTCCGGTCTGTTGAGAAAATTTCCCCAGCGCAGTACGATAATTCACAAGTTTCGTAAGGGTAGAAAAAAATTGTGGCTTTGCGAAACTGCCGTTATGCTCGATATTTTTTTATTATTATTATTATGGCTGCTACTGGGAAATTGGCGGACAAGATTCGGTAAGCCACCAGTTACGTCACGTGGTTGCCGGCTGCCACTACCGGCAAACTAGCGGACCACATTAGGCTAGCCATCATTTCTGGCACATGCTTGAAGGGCCACTTGTGGCAGCTACTGCCTGTGATGGACAACTGATGGCCTTGTTGTGGCATATGACAACTGATGGGGTACCAACTGTTGGCCTGAGCTGCTGGCACTTTTGTTGGCAGCCCGCACATTTTATTGACGGTTCGGCCGCTGCAACATAGTGCTGGGCCGTTGCTGGCTGCCAGCAATGATGGGCCCGGTGCTGGCCCATCAAGATTGTTTTGCTGGGACGTTTAGTCTCCTTATTAGCAGAGCAATTACTAATGACCTCAGTGAGCTCCTATTCTTCCTCTTCATTCGCCCCTGATCATACTAACTTGAAGAAAAGGCTTAAATTCAGGATTTGGACGAGTGGAGAACAACTGAATTTTAATGGGCCTGCGGATGCGCCTAAAATGTCTCCGGGGGTGGGGCGATTGGTCGTTTCCGGGAGGGCTTCGCCCCTGGATATATGCCTGAAAGAAACACTGGATATGGCAGCCGAAGACCTGTTCGAACACCTTTGCTGTCTGCAGTTAACAAGAGAAAACGTCTCCAGTTCGCACAGGTGTACAGGAATTGGACAGTCGATAATTGGAAACAAATTATGTGGCCCGATGAATCACGTTTTCTGTTGCACCATGCCGATGACCGAGTGAGAATTTGGAGGAAACAGCACGAAAGCATGGACCCCAAATGCATTGCTACAACCCTTCAAGCTGGTGGAGGCAGCGTTATGGTTTGGGGAATGTTTTCCCGGCATGCTTTGGGCCCTTTAATTCGTGTTGATCAACGTCTGACTGGCACATCATATCTAAACATCGTTGCGGACCAAGTGCTTCCTGTCATGTGGATGGTTTATCCAAATGGCGATGGCTACTTTCAACAAGATAATGCGTCCTTCCATAGAGCTCGTATTTTACAGGATTGGTTTCAGGAACATGCCGGTGAGTTTACTTTGCTTAGGTGGCCCTCACAGTCTCCAGATCTCAACCCCATTGAGAATTTGTGGGATGAAGTTGAACGAGACATCAGACAGCTGGATCCACCACCCTGCAATCTCACACTCATGGAAAGTGCTATTCATCAAACATGGCCTCAGATTCCACAAACCACCTATTAACATCTCGTGGAGTCCATGCCACGAATAATCGACGCAGTATTAAAGGCAAAAAGTGGCCCAACGAAGTACTGAGGGGGATGGTCATAATAAAGTGGCCACTCAGTGTATATTGCATAAGATAGACAGATATACATTAGGTAGACAGATAAAAGAGTTGACGTATGGGGCTTTGGGGAGCGGGCTTAATCCTCAAAGCCTCCCCCCTCCGGTGTGCCAGTGGGCACTTTTCCAAGTTTTTGTGATGTGTGGCACTTTTCCAAGTTTTTGAAAGTTGTGTTGGCACCTTTCCTGTGTGGCGGTTTACAGTGAACCGATGAGTTGTCATTTATGCAATTTGTATATGCCCCGTAACGTCGCAGCAACAGAAGGGTACCAATTGTATGCCCACACATCTTTAAAAAACTTTTGAAAAGTGCGGGGCATATATACAGTTAATTGGTACCAATTGTATATGCCCCCACATACAATTGGTACCAATTGTATATTGGTAATTGTGCATATGCAGTTAGTATCCAATATACAATTGGGTACCAATTGTATATTGGTAATGGTGCATATACAATTGGTATCCAATATACAATTGGGGACCGATTGTATATATACCCTGCATCAACAGCAACAAAAGGGTACCAATCTCCCGGGTACCAATTTGCGGGGTGCGAATTTACCGTTTCCCACGCCATTCACTAAAAAGAATGGCCACCTTTAGTGTAGTTATTGTTGGTAGTTAAGTTGTAGTAAGTGTAGTTATTGTAGCCATGCTTGTGTTCCTTCGTACAATGAGCCTCTTCTACCATTTTGGGAACGAACTACAGTATCCTTGTAATGCTAGCTAATGTTATGTGGTTGAGCAGGGGAAATATTCTGAATAGTTTCGTCGATTGCATAGTTGAAATTAAAATAAGTCTTCATAAAATTAAAAAACAACAACAAAAAAACTCGTGTTTCTAAGAGACAGAGCGTAAGAAAACATCAGCCAACAGCTGGCGATTTTGTTTTTCTCAAGATGTGGGCATTTTTTCCTAGTTTCGAGAAGTAGTCATTTTTTTTCTGTGGGCATTTTTCCCGTGGGCATTCTTACGTACATTCGAATAAATTTACTGAAAAGAAAAGTTACACACTTCAGTGTTTTGCTTTTTAAAGATTTTATTTCGCCACATACAGTATTCCACGCAGCTAACCACTGTACATAGTAACCTACTCAGTAAGGTGTCGACCCCTTATCCCCTCATATGCCCGAAAGGAATTCTTCGAAACAGCGGAGAAAGGCATATAGAACAATATCCGGTTATCCCTAACCTCCGTGACCTTTCCGAGTATGCCGTAGGGATGAACAGCTAATTAGTCCATGTGATCCACTTCCTATTGTAATGTTCACTCTGGGATACTCATTCGTTCTGTGCTGGCTCGTTTTTCATTCTGCATTTCTGTTGTGTTGCAGGTGTTCAAATAACGTTTACGTTTTACTTACAATTTACAACCGTTGGCTCTTGGGCCGAGCTTTACCTATCTTTTCACGTTTTCAATAAACTTATGTCAAAACCCAGAAATGCAATTTTTGAGCAATCATAGTACTTTTCTATAAGGGAGGTAGGTATGAGAAAGTAAAACCTACATACCATTTCAATGGAAGTGGGGAACCTTTGAACTCGAAGGGGCGCAGTTGTAAGTTTCGCCACTCCAGATAAGAAGAGCCCTGTTGGTATGATAAAGTTTGAACCTAGAATTTGAGCAAATATCCAGATTCAAGATATTTCTGTTTCTCCTTACGTGGTAAGAGGGGGATGAAGAAGAAGAAGGGGATTTGTTCAATGCTCTTAATCTGAAACTGCTCGCAAACGCTTTGGAAGGGCATTGGAAACCAGGGCCGGCTTTAGGGCGGTGCTAACAGTAACCGGGCACCAAGTTGGGGAGAAGGGGAGGAGGGAGACGCCGAGCTTAAACCGTTATTTTAATTTATTTATTGGGAAAAGAAATAAAATTACTGCACGAGTATTATAATTCGAGAAAATGAGCGCTGATTATTAGATACGTTGAAAGATCTCGCTATCACTGGAACAGTCCAGATCATTACAAGAGAGTATTGTTACAATTAAACGTAAAACGAAACATTGTCTTCTGCGCTGATCCTCGGATCAACGAGCACGACTATAAATCTATAGTGTACTTGTATATCTTTCATACCGGGTACGGAGAAGTGGCCACACGGAGAACTGGACACATTGGAATTTCAGTGCCATAAAATTATTCTCCATAAACAAATTCCGTGTGGCTATATTCCCCACTGCTTGAGCAACTATTGTTCATAAAATATATTTTTTTAATATTTCATTTTCAGTAAGAAATTTAGACATTTCCAGGATTTTCGGGCCAAAGACAAAGCGGAGAACTGGCCACAAAAATTTCTAAGGGGCCGTATAAAAATTTTGTTCCGGATTGCTCAGCGGCTACGTCTCCCGAGATTGGTTATCTGACACACATAAAATTTCTGTAATTTGGTATTTTCTTATTTACGATATTTTTGAAGGTACAGCTAAACAAATTCTCTGCGGGTATGTGCAAACCCAGGAAACTTATCAGGGGGTGGGGGTGGGGGTGGGGGTGGGGGCTTAAAACCTAAAATATGAAATATAACAAAATTCTGGTCGGATTGGGACATTTTTAGCGTTCACAAGCTAAAACGCAACAAATTATCGGACGGCATATGTACCTACCCAGGAAACCTGTGAAGGAAGGGGGGGGCTGATACCAGAAGTGTAGAATATAAAGAATTTCTCGAGATTTCCAGCATTTACAAGTTATGCCTCAGGAAACCTGTCGGAGATGCTGATACCATAAGTGTAGGATATAAAGAATTTCTCGAGATTTTCAGCATTTACAAGTTACAACTCAACAAAGTATCTGAGCGCATGTACTGCCTCAGGAAACCTGTCCGGGGGGGGGGGGGTCCACAATTGTACAATATAAAGCATTTCTCATCCGAACGGGAGAATTTCAGCATTTACAAGCTATAACTCGACACATTATCTGAGGGCATGTGCCTACTCAGCAAACTTGGGGGGGGGGGGGGTAAACCAAAAGTGTAAACTGTAAAGAATTTCCGGTCAGATTGGGAGATTTTCAGCGTCAACAAACTCTTTGCGAACATGTGCTGACCTGTCTCTGGGATAATTCCAAAAGTGTAAAATATAAGGAATTTCTTGTCCGATCGGGAGATTTTCAGCATTTGCAACCAGAAATACTTTGTTTTTGTTTCATATTTTAGGTATCCTCCCACCCCCACCCTCCCCCGACAGGTTTCCTGAGTAGCACATGTCCTCAGAGAGTTTGTGGAGATGTAAATGCTGAAACTCTCTCGATCGAACCAGAAATTCTTCATATTTTATACTTTTTGTGTTATACCCCCTCCCCCTAGGTTTTATGAGGCAGCACATGCCCTCAGATAAATTGTTGGCCTGTAAGTTGTAAATGCAGATAATCTCACGACCGGACTAAAAATTCTTTATATTTTACACTTTTGATGTTACCCCCCCTCCCGACAGGTTTCCTGAGGCAGCACATGCCCTCAGATAATAAATTGCAGACTTGAAGTTTGTAAATCCTGAAATCTTTTGTTGAGTTGTAGATCATAAACATTTTTCATAAAGAATTACATTAATAATCGGAATTAAAAAAAGACGAAATTACGGAAACTTAAAATGACTCAGATATGCAACCTCTGCGGGTCGTGGCCACGAAGCGGTCAAAAGTGCAATTTTTATACGGCCCCTTAAAATTTTTGTGGCCAGTTCTCCTACACCCCTTTCATACAGCTGAAAACCCATACAGTCCTACATACAGCGATAGCTAGAGATAGGCGTCAATAAATATTGTCGCACCGGGCGACACATGAATTTTTTTAATAATGACGGAAACTGCATGGATTAGGCAGTGACGTCGAGTCATTATGGCCATACAGGAATCCCCTCGTGAAAACGAGAAAAAAAATGTTTTTTCTTTTAATTGGAAAAATTCCGACAGAAAATCCATATTAGTTACCAGTTCCTAGATTTTCTGAATGCAAATGTGAGCCACTACAATAGCTGAGTACGTGTGCCCTGAACTGCGCATGCGTAAAACTTCCTTCCGAGGCTGGTCGCCTTTCTGTTTAACAGTAGCAATTTTACTTCCGCCTCGTCGGACAGTGAGCGGCTGATTTTAGTTTGTGGAGTTAAGCTGTAAGGTTCCTTCGTGTAAGCAAAATAAACAAAGGAACTTTTGCATTAGAACACCTTTTTAGTTTATTAAAAGATGAAAAAAAAACTTTAAAGCCTTGGGCCCACATCGACGAAATATTACATTTGCTTGGATGTTCAGAACTTTTAATGTGGATTTATAGCAAAATATCCTGATTAACTGGAAGCGAAAACGAACAGATTTTGTTTGTTTCTACTGCTTACTATTGTTTGGATTCTACTGTTTTTTTTTTTTTTTTTTTTTTGTTATACAGCACTGCATATATATACACTATATTGACAAAAGTCACCCGACATCACTTCAAAAGCAAATGAACGGATCCGCTGCGTGTTAAGATGCGCGGTACAGCTGCAAACGGTATAAAAACAAGCATGCAGCTGACCGCGATCATAATAGCACTGTGAGGTTGAGCGAAAATGTCGCGGCGGGAGAGAACTGACTTTGAGAAAGGAAAGATTGTTGGGTGTTATATTAGTGGGTTGTCCATAAGAGAAACTTAGAGGCGTTTAAACATACCCAAGTCAACTGTTTTAGATGTACTGAATAAATGGAAGACACATGGCGTGCCTGAAGCAGCAAAACGTACCGGCAGACCAAAGAAAATTAGTGATATAGAGGACGTCGAAGCCTCAGGAGAGTCGTTACAGCTAATCGACGGAGTATATACACAAGACCTTAGTGCACAGGTGAGTAAAAATGCTGGAACCTTGGTATGTACACGTACCATTCGCAGAGAACTTCATTCCATGGGTTACGGTGGTCGTGCGGCTGCTCATAAGCCTTTCATCTCCACTCGGAATGCTACTCGTCGTTTAGAATGGTGTAAAGGACATTTATCGTGGACCGTAGATCAGTGGAAACGAGTCCTATGGACTCATGAATCCAGATACACGATCCATCAGCCTGATGGCCGTGTGTGTGTATGGCGGTAGCCAGGAGAACGCTATTTACCACAGTGTACTGTTACTACGGTCAAGTTTGGAGCTGGCAGTGCACTCGTGTGGGGGTGTTTTTCGTGGTATGGTCTCGGCCCATTAGTTATCGTGGACAGTCCCTGTTAACCAGCACGTCTACCTCGATATTCTTGCCCTACCAATTCTGTGGCAATACTATGGAACCGAGCCTTGTTGGTACCAGCAGGATAATGCACCGAGCGATAAAACAAGGACTGTTATGGCGTGGTTTGACGATATTTCCGTATCGTGTGTGGACTGTCCAGCTCAGTGCCCTTATCTTAATCCCACAGATCACCAACGGGATGAATTAGAGGGCCGCATAAGAAGTTCGGAACCAAGCCCTACTACTAAGCAACAGTTAGCGGCAACATTATGTACTAAATGACAGTGCATGCCTATCGCTGCGTTCCAAAACCTTGTCGAAAACATGTCTCGAAGGGTCAGTGCATGCATTAAGGCCAAAAGTGGACCTACACCGTACTAACGTACAGTGAAGAGCAATTGAATTAGAGACAGCTGGCGTTATGCAAATGTGACGCTGTTGGTAGCCCTGTAAACGGTAACGACATGACGTATGCAGCGATCCGACAATATAAGGAGTGACGCGACGGGAATCAGTAAGAGTCGGACGCAGTATGGGTAAGACGAAGGATCTAAGCGCATTTGATCGTGGGAAAATTCTCGGGGCCCGAAGAATGGTTCACCTCGGAAGTCGTGCAGGCACTGGGATTTTCACGAGCCACTGTTTCACGGGTGCACCGTGAGTACATCGAATCCGGTAAAACCATCCCTGCAAGGGCCAGCTGCCGTGGACAACAGCGCGTGGACGAGCGGGGTCGTCGTCGGCTAGCTCGCATTGTAACAGTGGATAGACGAGCCACAGTGCAAGAAATCACTCGGCAATTTAACGCAGGTGCACAAAAACGTGTAACCAGCCACACCATCCAGAACCATCTCCTCGCTATGGGGTACAGGAGCCATTGTCCCACGAGCGTACCGCTGCTGACTGCACATCACAGGGTGCAAAGATTAGCATGGGAGCGGGAACATCGCCACTGGACCCTAGACATGTGGAAAAATGTTGTCTGGACTGATGAGTCGATATTCACGTTGGTACATGCGGATGGCAGGATACGAGTATACGGCGCGAACCACATGAAGCGATGGATCTTTCTTGCCAGCGGGGTACTCTTCAAGCTGGTGGGGGTGGCATTCTCGTCTGGGGACTGTTTACGTGGACTGAAATGGGACCCCTGGTACGTGTGACATCGTCCCTCACAGGTCAACTTTACTGGGATATCCTGGACGACCATTTGCTCCCGTTTGTGCGTCTTCAACATCCCACTGGGGACCTCATCCTGCAACAAGACAATGCACCGCGCCATCGCTCCCGAATTGTATCCGAATGGTTGGATGAGCACTCCACCGACGTGACCTCGCTTCCTTGGCCAGCTAGGTCACCTGACCTCAATCCCATCTAGCACATCTGGGATGCCACCGAGAGAGATGTTCGAGACTCTGACTCCCCTCCATCAAATCTTCGTGAACTGTGGGAGCTTGTTCAGGGGTCGTGGATCCGTATGGCTTCCCAACGCTTCCGGTGTCTTGTCGAGTCCATGCCGGGACGAATCGCCGCCGTCATCAGGGCAAAAGGTGGTGCTACACGTTACTGGACAGGTATCCCTAATTCAATTGCTCTTCAGTGTATATCACAATCCACTTTAATTATATTTTACAGTACAGAAGAAGTTTGAGAGCAGTTTAAAAAAGCCCCCCGATAAATTTTAAGTCATCCTAAGCCCCTACGCCACTGAGATTAGGTATATATGTAGGTAAGTAAACAGATAATGGAAATAATAATAAGATGGATCATAATGAATTTTTGAGTGTCCCCGCTCCCAGAACTCAGCTTTGTCACTGTTCACATCACTCACGTTATAATCGATTCAACTGAAGATGAACCGTGAACCTCTTTGACGTCAATGAGAGTCTGTGGTTATTTCTTAGTTATACGGACTATCCAATACTGTGCAGATGACAAGCATCAGTAATGTAACGTATATCGCTATGGGTGGGTTTTATCGATAAAAGGGGGAAAAAATATTTTTCCGCCACAAATAATTTTTTATTTCAATAGACCATGGAAGTTTAATTTAAAGATTTTTTTTTAATTTCTTTTGAAATAACCAAAAATTCTGATTAATTCAAAAGAAATACTCAACCGCCCTGCGCAGTTAGACGGTTTGAAAATTGCGCTCTTTTGCATTAAATAAACATGAGTCTTGTCGAAGTCGACGAGTCCCGTGATGCTATTTTTGAGTTGGGTAGGTGGACCATCCATGTTTCCTAATCGGTTTAATAGTATAGCTGCGTATAGCTACTTTTCTACGTTAAAAACTACACTGGTGTGCAAAAATTAAGGACGAAGAGGATAAATTAGCATAACAGCGGAGCGAGCAGGCAGAACGGGCCGAAAGACCCCTCAGGAGATAGACTAGGGTTCGGTACGGTGGGTATACGCATATATGCAGCATGACTTTGGGGGGGGGGTCGGAAAGGTATAAAGCACACGGGCGGTGTACGCTCAGCAATTCGGTGAAAGCTATTGCTCGGTGTACATCGGTTTGAACGACGTCGAGTTGCTGCCACCATGTGATATGGCCAACAGGCAATCCAGTAGACGACACCTGGATGACTTTACCCGAGGTCGCGTCATTGGGAAGTTGGAAGAAGGTCGAAGTGTGACTAGTGTGGCTGAGGAGTTCGGGTTCGCTCACAGCATCATTTCACGAGCTTGGAGAGCATTCCAAACGACAGGAACAGCTGTCTGAGAGTTTAGCAGTGGTCGCCCACGAGCAACTTCGGTGATACTCGCTCCATGGCTCCGAGCTCCTACAATCATCACACGTTGAAAGTCCGTCAAATCGCATTTTTTACCCATCTCGTCACCCAAAAATCACTTATACTACTGTCGCAAGCACTAAGCTTTCCCTTTTCATACTAACCTCGCCCTCTGGCGGCAACAGCGTGCAGCCATAGTTCATTTGCTTAAAACTGTCAGGTGGTCATAATAAAGTGACCACTCAGTGCATAACACTTGTTTGCACATAACTACGCATCCTTTAGAATATAATCGGCTAAAAGTTGTTCTTCGCGGGAACGAAAAATGCATTGACCTGTGTCATTTTTTTATAACAGAGTCAGAGGAAGTCTTTCACTATGTGCAAAACATCCTAACGTTATGTTAAGTGTTTTTTTTTTAATATTCAAAAGTAAATAATTTAAGTAATTTTGCTGTTTTTGTGCCACAATTCTTAATTGTTATGTTTTAATTTGGTTACTTATGTTCTGTACTTTTGCATAAATCTAAAAAGGTCATTAGACAATGTCACACGGCAGTTACGTGTTCTGTGTACGTGATCGTGAAACAGTTCAAAGATGTTGGCCTTAGTTCTCTAAAAGAATAAAATTTGCATGTAATGATTAACTTCGGCGTAAATGTTTTGTAATACTTTCTATTGGTATAAAACGTATACATTTGTGTTACACGCAGTAAAGTGTAACAATTTTGTTTTTTCGGAAAACACCTATAGGTTCCAAAGAATTTTAATTACAGAACGCCCGTAAAACCTAGTCTACTATGGAATTAAAAAAAAAATTCAGTAATTGAAAGTTAATAGATTTCGCAAAAGGGCTTCGAATATATTTTTTTGCGGGGGGCCTCGAGTTTTTCAGGTACGCTTCTGTGGGGGAGGGGGTCTATAGGGACTGTAGCCTTGGGGCCCATCATGACCAAGGGCTCAGGAGGCATGCCTGAGCAAATAATAGATCGATAGGGAGAGACGGGGGAGAGGGGGAGGGAGAAAGAGATAGGGGAGGGAGAGAGAGGGGTTTACAAAATAGTTTTACTTTTATCTTGTATGATTTCCACGTGGTCAGAAACAGAGGCTGGAAGACGAACAGATTTCAAGATAGTGACTCACCAAAGATAAAGATTTCGTGTCGCTGTATACAGCCGGGTCAGTCAGACAGTTTGAGCTTTCTCACTACCATCCACTCACACCTCTTAATTTGCACTTGGAACCGTTAATGGTGGAAATCCCCTGTGGCTTCACATTGCATAACAAAAAGATGCACTAAGAAAAGCACACAATGCTAAATCATCAGAAAACCCAATACAAAATCTAGGAATCTTAAGCTCTTAACCAATGTTCTAATGAGAACAATGAAACATACAGAGACTTATTATGAAAACTCTGCAGAAGTGGCGTATATTCGAGGCTAGCTGCGAAGCCCGGAGAATGCACAAATAAAACTGAATTAAATATACACAAATAAAAGTCAATTATCAACAGTATTAGAATATGTCGATGCTTACCGATTAGCTTCTTGACTCAGTCTGGCGAGCGAAAACCAACGGCATAACACAAGCAGCTCTTCCAGAGTCTTGGCAGTTCTGATGCGAAAACCTTCCGTACAATCGCCTGCTAGCGTTTCCATGACAACACGAAGCAGCTGGTAGAGGGGAATGGGCCATTGCTTTGGGAAACGATTGGCTCAGAAAAAAGAAGAGTTAGACTATCTCAGTCACTCGCATACTCCCGCCCGCGAGAGTTGTTTCAGTTTTTGTGAAGTGTCAATGAAGTAAAATGAGAGATATTATAGCTTAAATTCGTGGCTTTGTTGGATTCTAACTGTTTTGATACATTTTGTGAAAGCTTCCCTGAACATCTACTGTCAGAACTTAATTCAAATTATGCTTCAAATTTTAATACAGCTCGACTAAAAAATGAACTGAAGGTGTTTTATTCCTTTGATGAATGCAAAAACAAATCAGTAACAGACATTACGTGTTACATAAAGTTGAATAAATTGGACATAGTGTTTAGTGAGGTGTACAAATTAGCAGATCTCATATTAAACTTTCCATCGACAACTGCAACTGCAGAAAGAAGTTTTCCAGCATTAAAAAGAATCAAGATATATCTTACAGGCACACAAGGACATGCACATTCGGGCAACTTGGCTGATTTGTCAGTAGAGAAAAATAATATTTTTAAATATGAAAAAATACTCGGAAGAAACATTTTATGAAAATGTAGCACTCAAGTTCACACAAAAGGAGAAAAATGGAGTTCATGTACAAATAAAGAATTCAGAAGAAGAATGGAGTTCATGCACAAATAAAGTATTCAGAAGAAGAATGGAGTTCATGTACAAATAAGTGTTCAAATCCTAATCCTCATGATTATTTGGTATCATGTTAGCAATGGCATGTACCTAAAATTTAGAAAAAAAAAAAAGTACTTCTATTACTTAACAATTAAAAATTAAACTACGCAATTTAAAAAAAAACAACATTGGGGGGGGGGGGGTAGATAGCCCAGGTCTCGGACCCAAGATACGCCACTACTCTGGAGATAATTTAACAGTTACAGTTTCGCGTTTTAATGTACTTCACAATAATTCACCGTCATAAGTTCTTTGGGCCCCTCTCAGATATCTTAGCCTATAGGGGCCTACTCAAATGCCTTAACATAGGGAGCCTACTCAAATCTTAGCCTATAGGGGCCTACTCAAATGTCTTAGCCTAGGGGCCTACTCAAATCTTAGCCTATAGGGGCCTACTCAAATGTCTTAGCCTAGGGGCCTACTCAAATCTTAGCCTATAGGGGCCTACTCAAATGTCTTAGCCTTGGGGCCCACTAAATCCTCAATCCGGCCCTGCCCAGAACAGTTGTTTCGGAACAAAGTAAAAGCCTGTATAAAGCCATGGGGGAGTCACGGACCTTCCTTTGTTCCCGCGCCTGTAAATAAACTTGTCAAAATCCTGTGAAAATTTTCTGGATCTGCTACTGAAGATTGTTTATCTTCCCAACTTTTTTTCTCTGTTTACAGAAAAAATAAAGTTGCTCCACCAAATTTGACAAAGAAAATGTGATCGCTATTAAGTCTTACATGTGCGATAATGTCAGGAGGTCATGCACTTGTTCATATTCCAGACGAATCATAAAGACCGTCATTATGTTCCGTATCATCCTTCGCGAGAATAACGCCGTAGCTAACACACGAATCGTTATATTGCGAGATCTTCCCCGTGCGAAGATTTCAACAGAAGTAGGAGCGTGGAAATTGTTGCCGCGCTCTGTATCAGGCTTTGAGAGAAAGAAATTCCAGCAGTGATAATGAGCGAAACGTGGGAACAAACTGGATTCTGATCACGACAGCACTCAGGACATGGGATCGAATATACATCACCCTACCAAAAACATTCAGACACCTGTTCTTGTTTTAACGAAGCACACTGAAGGATCTGTCTTCAATATGCTTCTCTGAAACAAGAACCAACAATAAATGATCTTGATTCGCAGGCATCAGTCCTAAACGATGTAATACGACGTGATGCTTTATAGATTTTCAGAAAGGATCGCCTAAATTGTCTGACTTTTGGAAAGGTTTGGTTTGATTGTTGGATTTGCAAAAAGTTTCGGTTTCATCAACGGATTTCTAGAAAAAAATTCTTATTGTTGAATTTCGAGAAGGGTTTCGTTTAACTGCCGAATTTCTAGAAACGTTTGTTTTAATTTACGGTTTCACAGAAAAGTTTGTTCTGATTATCAGATCACTAGAAAAGTTTGATTTGATAATGTGGTTTCATATAGTTTTGGTTTGATTTATGGATTTCCAGAAAGGTTTAGCTTCGTTACCGAATTTCTAGAAAAAGTTTTGTTTCATTGTCAGATTTCCAGGAAATTTGGGTTGATGGTCAAATTTTTTGAAAAGTATAGTTTAATTGTCGGGATTCTAGGAACGTTCAGTTTGATAATTGAATTTTTAAAAATATTTGATTTGATTAATAGATTTCTAAAATGGTGCTCTTTGGCCGTCGGTTTCCTAGAAACGTTTGGCTTGATTGTCGGATTTTCGGAAAAGTTCATTTGTTGTAGAATTCTCAGATTGGTTTGGGTTGATTGTCATATTTTCCTATTTGCTGGTGTGATTGTCGGCTTTCTAGAAACGTTTGAAAAGTTTAATGGATATCTATAAAGTTGTGGTTTGATTGTCGGATTTCAAGAAACGTTTGGCTTTATTATCTGATTTCTGAAAAATTTTCGTTGTTTGTCAGATTTCTAGAAGGTTTCGCCTGACGGTTGGATTTCTAGAAATGTTTGTTTTCGTTTATGACTTCCAGAAAAGTTTGGTTTGTGTTGGATTTCGAGAATGGTTTGTTCGGTTATCGGATTTCTACAAAAGTTTCGGTTGATTGTCTGATTCCGTCAAAGTTTCAGTTGATTGTCTGATTCCGTCAAAGTTTTGCTTTGATCGCCCGGTTTCTAAAAGGATTTGGTTTGTTCAGTTTCTAGAAACATTTTGGTTTGTTCAGTTTCCAGAGAGATTTGGTTGGATTGTCTGATTTCATCAAAGTTTGCGTTGATCGTCCGGTTTTTAGAAAGATTTGGTTTGTTCAGTTTTTAGAAACATTTGGTTTGTTCAGTTTCTAGAAAAATTTAGTTTGTTCAGTTTCTAGAAACATTTTGGTTTGTTCAGTTTTTAGAGAGATTTGGTTGAATTGTCTGATTTCATCAAAGTTTGCGTTGATCGTCCGGTTTTTAGAAAGATTTGGTTTGACTGTCTGAAATCCGCAAAGGTTTGCTTTCATCGTTCAGTTCCGGTTTGATTGTCTAATTTCCGCAAAGGTTTACTTTGATTGTCCAGTTTCTAGAAAGCCTTTTTTTATTATTATTATTACTGTCTGAATTTCGCAAATATTTGTTTTCGATCGTCCGGTTTTTAGAAAGGTTTCATTTGATTCTCTGTTTTACACAAAGGTTTGCTTTGATCCTCCTGTTTCTAGAAGGGTTTCGTTTGATTCATAAACAAAAACTAGTAACAAATTTCCAAGCTGGAAAATTTTGTTTTAAATTAACCGATCTGAACAAACGGGATCCAACTTCATTTTGAAATATTATAATTAATAAACAGGAACTGTGCACCAACTGTACTCAAAATAGTATCACTATACTAGTGATCCGAATTTCTTGGCGTAGAATAGAAAATCAAAGTTTCCAAGCTTTCGCACATCAACTAGATGGCTTTCTCATGGAAGCCATCTGGTTGTCTTCTCACTAGTATACTCGTAGTTATACTATTTTGAAATATTTTATCCTGACGTGAGATTTAAAAAGCAGGAAGTTGGTTTTCTCGAAAAGCGGGAATTTAATGCTTTTCGAGGAAACCAAAAGCGGGAATTTAATGCTTTTCGAGGAAACCAAAAGCGGGTGTTTTTCGGTTCTCGTTCACAATTTGTGATTTAAAAATTTAGAACAATTATTTTGATGGAAAATTTTAAAAAGTCTTGCGATGCCGGGATGGGGCGAAGCTGTAAGTTCACAGACTGCACGCACGTGTTTGTGTGTGTGTGTGTTGTGTGCCCTCCACAAAGTCTTTCTCTTTTTTAAGACCGGAGCGACCCCCCCCCCCCCAAGACATGTACCGTAACTTTAAAATGGCATACAGAGACTGCGAACAACTAATAGAAGCAGTTGCGACACCAGCAGCTCAGAACTGGAAGACTAGGGGGTGGGTGTGGGGGCTATGCATCATATTGGAGGTGGCACAATTTTAAAGCACTTGACAGAAATTTTGGCAAAAATTTCGTTCATTTATTTTTTTACCCGACGCTGATGATGTTATCTCCAGTAAAAGAAAGTTTTCGGATACATACTGTATGTAGTATTTATTCAGTACATGCAATACTGGTGGGAACCATGGATACAAATCTCCATCGCCTTTAACAAGTTACTATTTCTTCGCAATTTTAGCTTACTTACGTCGTTTTTTTTTCTTTTTCATCTTTTTTAATATTTGCTGTCATATGACTGTTCATAAACTTCAGTTTGTAACCTGACAATGAATCTGTCTGTCTGTCTGTTTGTCTCTCTCTCTCTCTCTCTCTCTCTCTCTCTTATATTTTTAAATTATAACTACAAAAATGGTGTCTTGCTACTATGCCCATTTAGGCATTCTCGTAGAGGACTCCCTGAATTTCCCAGTAGTAAGAACACTAGATTTAACAAAATTCATTTTATATAGCAAAATTTATGTGAATTCGAAAAATTCACGTTCGTTTATCCAACTTCCCTAAAATCTTATATGGTTGCACTCGCCATTTATTTTAACTGCTTAAATATTGGGTTGTCGGAAAAGTCATGACGTAATTTGGCACCCGATGGCGGTTGAGCTATTTTGAAAGTACTAGAGGCATTTACAGCTCTGTTATCGCTATGGCATTCGACAGGTGTCAGTTCTAGCTGCAGTCCAAAAGGTATAATGAGCGATTTGGTTGATTTGTGGAGATTTGACATCAAGTTGAAGATGGAAGACCAAACTGTGCATTTTCGCCATATTTTACTGTTTTACTTCCGTAAAGGGAAGAACGCGCGTCAAGCTTGTGAAAAGTTGCGTAAAGTGTACGGTGATAATGCTCTACAAGAGCGTCAGTGCCAGCGGTGGTTCGCAAAATTCCGTGCTGGTGATTTTGACTTCAACGATGCTCCTCGGTAGGGGAGGCCCACCGAGGTTAATAACGACCAAATCAAGTCATTGATCGAGTCAAACCCATGTTACACTACACGAGAGATTGCAGACACATTGCACATCCATCATTCAAGCGTTCACAACCACCTGAAGAAGCTGGGATACGTAAGCAAGCTTGATGTGTGGGTTCCTCTTGAACTCAATTGACGGCGCGTATAAACATCTACAATATGTTAATTAAACGTGAGGAAAACGATAATTTTTTGAAGCGACTGATAGCTGGTGACGAAAAGTGGATTGTGCACAATGTGGTGCGCAAACGGTTTTGGTCCCGACGTGCTGCTTCGCCTCAAACGACATCCAAAGCAGACATTCATCAGCGGAAGGTTCTGGTCTCAGTGTGGCGGGATTTTAAAGGTGTCGTGTTTTTCGAGCTCCTACCACGGAACCAAACAATCAATTCGAATGTGTACTGTCGGTAATTGGACAGTTTGAACGAATCCATCACCCAGAAACGTCCAGGCCTGACCTTGCGCAGTCAGACTTCTACTTGTTTCGCTCTCTTCAACAGTCCTTGCGTGACATAACGTTCAATTCAGATGAGGCTATAAATCAGCACCTTGTACAGTTTTTCGCCACGAAAGACAGGTCCTTCTATGAACGAGGCATTCTGCAGCTCACTGAAAGATGGCAAAAGGTTATCGAACAAAATGGGCATTATATCATTGATTGATCTTTGTTCTTTCTATCAATAAATGACCTTTGCAAAACATTGCTAAAATACGTCATGACTTTTCCGACAACCCAATATTTTGGGGGCTAAAGGAAGGACTCAAGGAAAAGTTGGGTGCGTTGAAGCCCACCTAGCCAACCCGTGGCGTCGCGCCACGAGTTGGCATAGAAAGATAAATTGATGATAGGAAAAGGCACTCGTGGGTCAGGGAAATCACAAAAGTTGATGACATCATGATCAAAGTAAAGAACCTCAATTAGCAATGTGCTAGACATATTGCCAGAAGAACTGACCACGTCTGAACAGCTGAAATACTAGACTGGATTCCAAAGGACAGGAAACGACCCAGAAGAAGATCCCGTGTGACATGGGTGCACGAATTTCGAAAGCAAGCCGGAGTGACATGTAGGAGACTGGTTCCAGATAGAAAGTTGTGGGAAAAATTTGGGTAGACGTTCATCCAGCAGTGAATTTATAATTGTTGGTGATGACGATAATATTCGTTTTCTCAATGACGTATAAAATTAGCGCAAATAGGATAAAGATAGGCACGTGATATTGTCACGTGCCTACCGTCAGGATTGTGAAATATTGTAGAAACCGGTCTCTGAAAAAAGAAAAGAAGATGTGTTCATCGTACCTGGATCTTTGATGATATTATGTTTTCCCCTCCGTATCCATTGTTTGAATTTATTTTTGAGCTTTTCATTGAAAACGCTACCCTTGAAGCTCCACAGAATTAATTTGTTCTAAATTACATGTCCAAAGAAGCGTTCTGTCTAACGTTTTCGAAGGATTTGACATCTGTTGTTATGATAACGATTTATTTTAATTTTGAACTGGGGTAACCAGATTTTCTCAAAAGGGAGATGTGAAAGGGAATATTTCGTAAAATCCTTTTCCGCGTAATAATAATAATAATAGAAAAAAAATGCTTAAAGGGGTTTTAAAGAAACTTCATGTGTGACTTCCGGATTGTGCATCTCCTCCTTGTCCGGCCGTTTCCGACACCGGAAACTTCCTTCCGGAATAGTAATTCTGTAATTGGGGAATGCGTGCTGTGACTGTGATATAACTCCATATATAACCCGCGCATGAGTTTGAACAGTGCATCCCCCTTTGCGACCAGGATCAATTACAGGAAACGGTCAGTGTAAGGAAGAAGGAGTTACCGGAAACCGAATGAAATGACTTGCAATTCTGGGAGACATCGTGTTGTGTTTTTGGAACGCCTTTGGACCAAGGAATGCATGTCAAACAGAAAGTGATGTGCTCATAGTATCATTTTGTGTCCATCAGCGTGTACATCACTGTATCTGTACGTAAGATTCGGAACACCAAATCTGTATTAACTATGAGCTTCTAAAGTCTAAAGTGACGAAAATGTATGCATTTCCCACCTTTTCTCATGTACCAGTGCTCTCTCTCTCTCTCTCTCTCTCTCTCTCTTGGGCACCTAAACATATAATTTGGCTTCTTTCATCTGCTTCTCTAAACCGTATTGAAAACAAAAAAAAAATCTTTCCAGCCTATGGTGCGGCAAAAATACAGTACTGTTTGTGAGAACTGCAACACTAAGAAAGAACCGTGCTATTCCAATGAAATTTATAACACAGATTCCTCATGTTACAGGAGATAATTGCTTACATTTGTATAGCTATACACATTTTTCGCTTCAAAACTCATTATTGTGTTAAGCCTTCTCGAACAACAATAATAGCCTCTGCATGGCGTGGCATTGAATAGAAGAGGTTTTTGGTGGAGTTCTGGGGAATAAATAGCCTGCCAAGCTGCTTCTATGCGTTACCAGTGTTCATTTGTGATGACTGGCGGAGAACCTTGACGGTCCCGTCGCTTAGTTGGTATGTCTCAGACATGTTCGATCGGGGACATATCCGAAGAACGTGCAGGAGAGGGAAGAAGCGGTATCTGCCGTGCATGGAACAGGCCTTGAACATTCCGGCCCACATGTGGCTGAGCTATCCTACTGGAATAGATTCTACATGATACATCAGGGATGTTTTAGGGGCAGAGGTGATATCTTTCCGATGTTTTAGGGGCAGAGGTGATATCTTTCCTTCGGAAAGATATCACCTCTGCCCCTAAAACATCCCTGATGTATCGCTAGATGTTGAGGATTCCCAACAAAAACAGTATTTTGAAGCGAAAAAAATGTGTGATATCTTTCCGATATCTTTCCGAAGGAAAGATATCACCTCTGCCCCTAAAACATCCCTGATGTATCGCTAGATGTTGAGGATTCCCAACAAAAACAGTCTTGCTGGGCCAGCAATGGCCACCACTATGTTGCCATTATGTTAAGTCGTGTCAAGTGAGGGGGCATACAGAAAATACAGAAATTGTTTTCAGTGTTCAAGTCGTATTAAGAGATATACAGAAAATTTCTCCAGAATTGGAATGCATTGGTAAAGTGGTAAACAGAACATTTTTCCAGTGTTAAAGGCGTGTTATCTAAGGAGGGGTATATAAATATTTTTCCAGTGTTGGTGGCATGTTATGTTAATAAGGTCTTATACAAAAACATTTTCGAGTGTTGGAATACATAGCTAAGGGGTTATACGCAACATTTTTCCAGTGTTGAGTGGTATTTGGTAAGGGAGTATACAGTAAAAAAATTCCAGTGCTGGAGTTATGTTTGGTAAAGCGGTGTGTGCACGAAACTTTTCCAGCGTAGGAGTAGTGTTTGGTAAGGGAAGATACCAAAAAATTTTCGTGTTGGTTGTGTTAGGTAATTCTCTTTACCATTTCTGGAGTGTTGTTAGTTAAGGAGGCTGTAGAAAGAAATTTTCTAGTGCTGGAATCATGTTTGGTAAGGGGATATACGCTGGAAAAAAATACGCACATTTTTTCCAGCGTTGAAGTAGTGTTTGGTAAAGGACAGGGACGACGCTAGACTTCAAAATCAGGATGGGTGACGAGTGGGCGAGTATTATTTTTGGTGGGGCAAGTTTGATAGCAACTTTTTTTTTTTTTTTACGAAACACTGAAAGAACAAATTTTTAATCTTTTTTTTTTCTCTTTTAATTGAAGGTTAAACGACCACCGTGAGCAACTCAATGGGCTACAAGCAGTCGCCCGTCACTAATTTAAGGCCACTGGTTACAGGGAAGGAAGAGAGCCAGTGCCGTAAAACAAACAACATCCATGCCTCAGCGGAATTCGAATCCAGACTCTTCTCTGACGAATGGTCATAAGCCAGTGCTTAGACCACTGCGCCACCGGGGAGGTTTCAATGGTTTTCATTATACCAGCTACAAAAGAATTCATGCAATTCCGACTCCCTTCACCTGGACACAGATACATACATGGACCTGATTGGTTACGCCACGGGTGTAAGATATAAGTTTTGGTGGAATGTCGCCTTCAACTTTTTGCTTGCTTTGGATGCATTATCTTAAATTTCTTTTCAAAAATATTCCATTCTGCTTACGAAAATAGTACTGTGCTTGAACACTTTTTTTTTAAAAATGTCGTTTTTGTTTATCTAAATCAAATTTTAACGTTGTGCCCCGCAGGCATGATACCTCACCCCTCCTTAACTTCCTTCCTTCCAGCCAGCGACTTTGCCTTGCACTCCTCTCTTACAAAGCAGTCGTCAGCCACTTTCTGCACTTTCACTGTCCCGGGGAAGTCCTAAAAATGCTAGTGCAGCTTTAGACTCCACTTTTCGTGTTGGAATCCCGTATTTTGTAAAGAAAACAAACAGAGCAATTAGTAGTGGCCCCCTCAGTGAATTCCTATCCACCCTCCTCATTAGTCCCCTGGCCATACAAACATTGAAAACAGGCTGAAACTAAAGAATTGGAGCAGTGGAGAACAACTGAAGTTTCATGTTTTCATGGTCCTGTGGTGCTATTTTGATAACCTTTTTTGGAGACATAAAGAACGTACTTCCTTAAAACACAAGACTTATTACTTGGCAAAAGTGCAGACTATATTTTAAAGTTAAATATATTGAAAAATGGCACACTGTGAACTGGGTGAGCGGCAGGGTGGGCAAGACAAATTTCTGGGTGGGATCAAGCCCACTCTCGCACCCCCTTGGCGACGTCCCTGGTAAGGAAGCATATAGATTTTTTTTTTTTTCATTTCTAGAGTGTTGTTAGGTAAGTGGGGATATAATAGAGAGAAATTTTCCACTGCTAGCATCATGTTTGGTAAGGGGTGTAAACGAAATTTCTCCAGCGTTTTAGTCGTGCTGTGTAAAAGGTTACACATACAATTTCTTAAGTAGTAGTGGTAGTGTTGTTTTGGTCGGGGGATATACAGAACATTTTTCCAGTGTTGGTGCCATGTTTGATAAGGGGGTGAAGAGAACCTAATGTTGAAATAGTGTTAGGTAAGAGGGTATACATATAATTTTTCCAGTGCTGGTGTTATATGTTTGGTCAGGGGGTATACATATGAATTTTCCAGTGTTGGTGTGTTTGTTCATGGGATATACAGAACATTTTTCTAGTTTTGGTGTCATGTTAGGTAAGGGGTTGAACAGATACTTTTTTCAGGGCTGGAGTCGTGCTTGGTAAGGAGGTATGCACAAGGGTGCCCATGGAGGGGGGAGGCTTCGGGGCCCCCAGCAGTTGATATAGCCAATTTTTTTATAAATTTAAAACACTAAAATAGACAAAACCTTTTTTAAAGCATTTTTAAAAATAATAAAATATTAATGATTAATTGTATCAATTATTTTATTTTTATTTTAGTATCTTGTACATTTACTAAAATGCTTGACAACTTTGAAGGAGGTCTATTTTTCCAGTAATGGAGTCGTGTTAAGTAAGGTGTATACAGATAAATTTTGGCGCATACTCAAAGTGTTGGGTTTGCGTTTGGTAAGAGATATAAAAAAGTAAACTCATGTTCATAAAAACAGAACACCTGAAAGGAGTCTAGCTACGACTTTGATTTTAACAGGATATGTTCATTGGGTAATACAGAACAACTGATTAGTATCTCGGTGTCATACGTACCAGGCGCACCGATGTAGCTAATAATCGGTGTGACCACCTCTGGCTTGTATCACCTGCTGTCCGTGCTGAGGCATCGAATCAAATAATGTGTGATGTTTTGTAAAATAGCTATTAAGACTGTCACTTCATCAAGAGTTGCTGGCGTACGGTCGCACCGCTGCACCTGTCTTTTGAGCATGTCCCAGACAGTTTCTATGGCAGACAAATCCGGCGATTAGCCTGCCACGGCAGAAGTGGAACGTTTTTGTCCCTGAATTAGGCAGGCGTTGTCGCTGTAACATGAGGTGTGGTGCTGTCCTGCTGAAATATGACACCAGGGACGTCCTGCACGTACGGAAGGGCGTCCTGCCATAGAATGTAATTGACGTAACGGGCACTCGTTATGGTGGTACGGAGTCTTACGAGAGGGGATCTGCTTTCGTACCCGATAAAACTCCATGCCACAATGCCTCGTGTTTGGTGCGGTATTCCTGGTGCGAGTACACTGTTCCCGACGTCTCTCCCCCTGTAGCCTGCCAACATAGATACGGCCATCATTTTCTCCTAAACCGAAGCGCGATTGGTCCGAAAACACGGTATTGTGCCATTCGTCACGCGCACACCGCTCACTTTGTTCTATGCACCACTGCAGTCTGGCAGTCCTTTGCTGCAGTGTCAAAGGTATCCTGAGAAGAGGCCAACGAGCCTGCAGTCCGAACTGCTATAACCAGCGACGTAGAGCTGACACGGGAGAATGTGTCACAGTAGAGCTGACACATGAGAATGTGTCACAGTAGCACGGGAGAATGTGTCGACATAGAGCTGACACGGGAGAGTGTGTCATAGAATAATTAATACAGACATTTGACGTGGACCAGGAGCATCAAACAGACGTCATCGGTCTTTCCACGTTTATAAGTGAGTCACGGAAAAATTATCATTGGCCGCCACCGGGAATCGAACCCAGGGCCTTCCAGTTACTCGCAGGATATGCTTCCACTGCACCACAGCGGCCTCGAATTCCTCCACCCTCACACAGACAAACTGCCAAGCCAATTTGGCAGGTTGCTTTTTGGAGCCCCGCATAATACTGGGGATTCACCAAAGATGGTAAGCAGCAACTGAACAAATAAACGTGGAAAGAGCGAGTACCTCTGTTTGATGTGTCATAGAGCTGAGACGGGAGAATGTGTCATAGAGGTGACACGTGAGAATGTGTCACAGTTCGCCACTGTTGCACCAACACCGTTGATGATGCAGAACGGTCACTCAAAAACATCCTCATGAGATGACGATTGTCCCTCGGCGGTACGACGTCCAGAACCTTCTCTTTGTGTCCTACGTCCTTCTTGCGACCATTCCCTTTCATACACTTTCCACGACGGACACACTGCGTCCCACGATATCGGAAATCACCCGGAGTGAAACATTGCAGTCTCTCATGTCGATATTGTGACCTCTGTCAAAGTCGCTCATGTGACCGTACGACTGTCATACACGACAACGAAGCACCCTCACCCGCTACTGACCAAGCACTGTCATGTCGACCAATCCACGCAGCGTTTATAACAGAATAACGGCCGGTGTACGTATGGTATGTGACGTTGCGCGATCGGATTGGCCTAAACTCGGTGCGCATGAACCTATGACGCTGAAATGCTAACCATTTCTGTGGTATTGCCTAATTAATACGTCCTGTAAATATCCACGTCATAGCTCGACTCATTTTAGGTCTTCTGTGTTTTATGAACATGAGTGTGTTAGGCGTTTACTCAAAGCGTTTGTTTGGTAAAGGAAAAAAAAAATTCGGGCAACTTTTGGTATAGAGAACTTAAAGAAATGTTTTCGCGTGTACTCGAGACATTGGAGCTGCGTTTCGTAACGAATCATACAATAACTTTTTAACCATATACAGGTATGTCCCGCTTTACGAAAGTTCATTTTACGCCACTTCGCTTTTACGAAAGCCCTACATTAGTAACTGCTTTCGCTAACCGAAAGAAATCCGTATAGGAATCTCGCTTTCACGAAAAAAAAAAAAAAAAAAAAAAAAGGTGAAAAGCAAAAATAGCGTTCAGCGTTTGTTTTGCAGCGAATCGTTACAGAGGCAGCGCGCACCCCGAGCAGCGAGAGTGGCGCTGTCAAGCTCCTTCCCCGGAAACTACCGTCGGCATCTCATCACCAAGCCGCAATAGCTTTGAACTGTGGCTGCTTGTGAGCATCTGTGCTTTATCTCGATTTATTTTGTGCGTCCATCAGCAAGATCAATTTTAGGCTAAGAGCGTTCGTAAGGGTGTTGCACTTAGCGTAAAACTGGACGTAATTAAGCGTTTCCATCGTGGTGAACGAAATAAGGCCATTGTGCGTGCATTGAACTTCCCTGCGTTCGTCATTCGTATTGTTTAGACGCAGAGAGAAAGAAATCATAAAAGCTGTCGAAGTTCTATTGGTTCTGCTAATAGCAAAGTGGTCTTTTTTAGTCGTCATCCAGTAATGGATAAAATATGCATTTAGCAATATGGTATCTATTTATCATATCATTTCTGCTTTTACTATAGGAGTTGTACGAAATAATGAGAACACCACGCTCAGAAACGTGACTTTTAATGCAGCTGCTTACGTCGCAATACGCAAAGGTACCCGTCACTTTTTGGGTGTAATAGCTTTGTTTAGAACCTCAAGGTCCTGTTTAAGAGCATTAAAACTGTCTTATTGCAAAATTTCTTTCAGGGTGACGACGAAATGAGCGACCTAACGGACTTCGAAAGAGGGCTAATTGTTGGCGGCCAGCTTGTTGGTGCCTCCGTGACAACAGTCGCCAGGGTAGTGTGGGTATCGAGAGCTACTGTGTTAGCGTCATGACAGCATACGTGTTCGTGGCAAAACCTTTTTGCGAAACACAAGAGAGGCCGAAAAACGACCCTGACTGGTAGAGATAAGAGAGTATTAGAGAGGATTGTTACCCTTAATAAGAAGACCACGGCGCCGAAAATTAGTGCGGAGCTCAATCTGCATCTCCAGACCCCAGTATCAACGAAAGCAGTGTGCAGGGAACTGCATAAACAAGATATTGATTGTAGAGCTGCTATTGCTAAACCTCTGGAGACCCGGGTGAATACACAACGGCGACAGCAGTGGTGCCAGGAACATACAACGTGGACTACCGGTGCATGGAAGCATGTAATGTGGTCGGATGAATCCATATTCACACCATTGCTCACCGTAGGACGTGTTTACTTGTGGAAAGCACCGTCAGAAGCTTATAACCCTGACTGTCTGCTCCAACAGTGCAGCATGATGGTGGTGGTTCTGTTATGCTCTGAGCGGTCATGTCGTGGTTTTCAGCATGTCCCCTTGATCACCTTGAAAGGACGGATGACTGGCAGGGCGCATGAAACCATTTTGGCCAACCAAGTCCATCCATTGGCTCAGGCATTGTTTCCCGCAGGGGATGCCATGCCATCTATTAAGATGGTAACGTCACAATTCACAGAGCTCGGAATGTCCAATCATGGTTTGAGGAACATGAGAACGAAGTTTCACACCTTCCTTGGCCTCCCCAATCACCAGACTTAAACATCGTCGAGCCACTGTGGTCTGTGTTGGAAAACAGAGTAAGATCCCATTATCCTATTCCTGCATCTCTCAAGGACCTGGAGTAGTTTCTGCATGAAGAATGGTGTAACATTCCACTAACCACCATCCAGGATTTGTATGTGTCCATTCCAAGGATTATTCAGGTGATTTTGAATGCCAAAGGTGGTCCCCACACCCTATTGGCAGAGCCCATTTAAGAGGGGGTCTGCAGCCCTGGGCCTAGCATTTTCATGGGGTGCCAGAATTATGCAGAATGCTTGAAGAATTTACAGAGTTCTACAGTTTTTTTTTTCAGATAGCACAACAAAAATATAAGAAACTGCCTTGTGAAAAAAAATACTGATTTCTTTCTGCTTTTTTTAGAAAGAGTCCGCAAAAAAAGTATAGTCGCCCCCAGCCCATCCTCAAATCTTTCGAAAGCATTACAGAGGTGGGTTTTTTTTTTTGTACACATCTGTAATTGGGGTAAATTTTCATACATTAAGAATTCATTCGAATTATGATATTTGGATCATATTATTTTGTCCACTGCTTCCATATAATTTCAATACACTGAACCCGTGGGGGATTAAAGCAGAACTGAACTGATATCCATTTTTCAACCATCATTTTCAAATTTTCTTGCTTCCACTGATTCGTCCAGGAACGATGGGATACACACTTCAACACAGAGGGGATATTTTTATAGCTTCCACGTCATATTTTGGGAATTTCCGCACCAGTGGCTCGGTGGTCTAAGCGATGGCTTGCTCTGATCATTCGTTCGAGATGGGTCCTGGTTCGGATCTCGGTGAGGCATGGATGTTGTTTTTGCCTTACGCCGCCGACTCTCTCCTATTCCTGGAACCTGTGGCCCTAAATTAGGGATGGGCGACTGCTTATAGCCCCAATGAGTTGCTCATGCTGGTCGTTAAACACCCAATCAAGAAAAAAAAATTGGGATGTTTTCTCATGGGTCTTTTTATTCATCCACCCATAGTGAAACCCAGTGGCGTATCTTGGGTCCGAGACCTGGGCTATCACCCCCCCCCCCCCCCCCCCACCACCACCACAGTACTGTTTTTTAAAAATTTGGGAAGTTTTTTTTTTTAATTGTTAAGTAATAGAAGTTATATTTTTTTTTTTTCTAAATTTTAGGCACATCCTATTGCTAGCATGATACTAAATAATTATGAGATTAGGATTTGAACATTTATTTGTACATGAACTCCATACTTTTTTCCTTTTGTGTGAACTTGAGTGTTACGTTTTCACAAACATTTTCTTCCGAGTACTTTTTTATATTTATAAAATAATGTTTTTCTCTATTAACAAATTAGCCAAGTTGCTCGAATGTACATGTCCTTGTGTGGCTCTAAGATATATTTTGATTCTTTCGGCAGTTGCTGATGGAAAGTTTAATATTAGATCTGCTAATTTGTACACCTCAATAAACAGTATGTCCAATTATTAAACTTTATGTAACAAGTATTGTCTCTTACTGATTTGTTTTGTATTCATCAAGAGAATAAAACACTTTCAATTCATTTTTTAATCGAGCTGCAGCAAAATTTAAAGCATAGAGATCTTTAAGCTCTGATAGTAGATGTTCAGGGAAGATTTCACAAAATTCATCAGAACAGTTCGAATCCAACAAAGCCACGAATTTAAGATATAATATCTCTGATTTTAATTCATTGATACTTCACACAAACTGAAACAACTCTCGCGAAAAACGCGCTGGAAGCATGGAGGCACTGAGGTAGTCCGAAGTCTTCGTTTTTTCGGAGCGAACCCTTGGCCAAAGCAATGGCCACTCACGAGCTCCGTAGCTCATTCATGTTGTCATGGAAACGCTAGCAGGAGATAGTACTGAAGCTCTTCGCATCAGATCAGCGAAGTCTCTCGAAGACCTACGTTATGCCGTTGATCATCGCTCGCCAGACTGATTCTCATAATCGAAAGAAGCGAATCCGCTCGTCTTTTTTTCGCACCGAAAGCATCGACATATCTTAATACCGTTGATAATTGACTTTTATTTGTGTATATTTAATTAACTTTTATTTGTGTGTATTTAATTAACTTTTATTTGTGTATATTTAATTAACTTTTATTTGTGTATATTTAATTAACTTTTATTTGTGTATATTTAATTAACTTTTATTTGTGTATATTTAATTAACTTTTATTTGTGCATTCTCTGGGCTTCTCAGCTAGAGTAGCTAGCTGAGAATATACGCCACTAGATGTGCCAGAAATACTGGAGCCCCAAAATACTGTCCAGCTCCCGGAACCCCCCCCCCCCCCCCCCCAGTCTCATTAATGTGCCCTGCCTATTAGGTACGTGAAACTTTCTCTTCCTAGGTGTCCACATTATTCTGTCCAACACCTGTATATGTTAGCGTTATTTTAGGTTTTATATGTCATTTGGTATGATTTAGTAGGTTATCTTTCGGGTCTGGAAGCGCTTAGAAATTTTCCTCACATAAATTGATGGTAATTGCTTCTTCACTTTACGACATTTCGCCTTACGAAAGGTTTCATAGGAACGATCTACTTTATCGGACAGCGGGGAAATCCTGTGCTTGTAGAGCTGGGGTCGTATTTGGTAATGCTGAACATTTTTCACTCTTACTCAAGGCTTTGGAGTCGCGTTTTGCATGGAGATACACAAAATATATTTTAATGTTTTTATGAAGAGGCCAGTGGCAGTTTCATCAAATGATTGGAAAGCTATTTTTTTAATTGCTTGACACTGCTGCAACTACATTCTTGAAAAAGTAGCTTGCTACAACTACAACTACTTTTTCTCAAAAGTAGTACACTACTTTTTTTTTTTTAAAAAGTAGCGAGTTTTGCTACTTTTCAGCTACCACCGGTTGATTCAAAAGTCTCCGAACTCTACATTTTTAAACGCATTTGCTGTAAAACCATAAAAGATATCCGAGTATTGCTGCTCGTGGCTGTTGTGTGAGAACTTAGGGAACGAGCTGTGCCACGTGATAGCACCACGTGATACTACGCTTACGCGGGCGCTGGCAAGCAGTAACGTTCAGTCAGCTATGAGTCTCCTGCAAGAACAGAGAGTGGCTTTGTTAGAAGTTTATTTTGCGGAAAAATCTTACCAACGTTGCATCCAGCTCTTTCAAAGGAAGTTTCCTGATGCTCCTATACCAGGGAAAACCACTGTGTATACCGTGTGAACCGTTTTCGCGAGACTGGCAGTGTTCAGGATAAGCCTAACAGCGACCGTTCGTCCGTGGTGATGACCACGTTCCTGGAGAAAATTCACGTTTTCCTGCAGCGCTCTCCCCGGAAGTCACTTCGGCGGCTGTCTCAAGAGTTAGGGGCATCGTATTCAGCCTACCAGATGTCTACTAAACGTCTAAAGACCGTGCAGAATTCGAGTAGTGCAAGAGCTACGTCCTTTGGACTCAGAAAAGCGCATTGCCTACTGACAATGGTTTAAAGTTTCACGCGCAACAATGTGACTAACCAGCTTAACAACACTTTTTTCAGTGACGAGGCATGGTTTCATTTGAATGGATATGTCAATAGCCAAAACACTCGCATATGGGCTGCGGAGAATCCACACGCATTGCATGAGGTAGGACTTCACTGTCACAAAGTTGGAGTGTGGTGCGCCATGTCTAGATGGCGAATTGTAGGGCCATTTTTTCGACACAACTGTAAATTCCGCTGTGTATCCATTAATTTGTAGTGATGCTGGAAGAACACGAACGTTACTGTTGGTTTCAACAAGATGGAGCAACGTGCCACATATCAAACGACACAATGGAGATGCTCCGTGAGTTCTTCCACGATCGATTAATCTCGAAAAACTTTGGCCGCCTCGCTCACCAGACTTGAGTCCTCCAGACTTTTATTTGTGGGGCTATCTGAAAGACACAGTTTACCACAACCCTAAGACAGCACAGAACCTGCGGAACAACTTCATTACAACCGTAAAGGACATACCAGCCAACAAGCTGAAAAGAGTGTCCGCCAACAAGTGTCGTCGGGTGAATTTGTGTCTTCAACAGAATGGTGGACAATTCCAGCATCTATTGTAAAGTGGTTTTCATTATCTGTAAGTATGAGTGTCAATATACGTAACAGTATGAAAAAATAGTTATACATCACAATATTCGTGGTAGAAATATTTGAATTCAGAGTTCGTGGAATTTTGAGTCACCCTGTATTTTACACTTAGACGTTAATTAAAAGTGCAAATTCAGAGGATGGTACTTACGTTTACATTATTGTATATGGTATTTAGAGTTCAAAACCAAGGTAAATTACACAAGCAATTTATCTTTGTATATACACTGACGGAAAAAAAAATCCCAACACCAAGAAGGGGTTGTGTTAGATATACGACAGTTGGTAGGCGGTGAGAGTACGTCTGTAAGATGACGTCTATGCAAATTTCGCCCTCGGCGCATACGTGTGGCGCTGGTAGCGCCTCGGAACATGCAAAGCAGGTTTGCTGTAAATACGCGCTGTAACGTTCGTGAGTGCTAGTTATCGTTGAGATTCGACGTAGTGTGTTGATGTTAGTCAAGAGTGCCTTTAAGAAGACGAAGAAGCCATTATCAACAGCTCACGGAGTTTGAACGAGGTCGTGTAATAGGGCTACGAGAAGGTGGATTTTCGTTCCTCAATATTGCAGAACGACTTGGCAGGAATGTAGCCACCGTGCATGATTGTTGGCAGCGGTGGTCAAGGGAAGGTACTGCCTCAAGAAGGCCGGGTTCCGGCCGGCCACGTGGCACTACTGTGAGGGAAGACCGCCGTGTACGGCGTATGGCCGTGGCGCATCGTACCGCGTCTGCGGCAGCAATTCGAGCTGCAGTTGCCACCACAGTGACACAACGAACTGTTACAAATCGGTTACTTGAAGGACAGCTCCGAGACAGACGCCCTGTAGCGTGCATTCCACTTACTCCAAACCACTGCCGTTTGCAACGTCAGTGGTGTCAAGCTAGAGCTCATTGGAGGACGGAGTGGAGATCTGTTGTGTTTTCTGATGAAAGCCGGTTCTGCCTGGGTGCCAGTGATGGCCGTGTGTTGGTTAGAAGGAGGCCAGGTGAGCGCCTGCAACCAACCTGTCTACAGCCGAGACACACTGGACCTACACCTGGAGTTATGGTCTGGGGAGCAATTTCCTATGACAGCAGGAGCACTCTCGTGGTTATCCCACGCACAATGACGGCACAGTTGTACGTCGGTCTGGTGATTCAACCTGGTGTGCTGCCATTAATGAACAGCATTCCAGGGGTGTTTTCCAACAGGATAACGCTCGCCCGCATACCGCTGTTGTAACCCAACATGCTCTACAGAGTGCCGACATGTTGCCGTGGCCTGCTAGATCACCAGATCTTTCACCAATCGAGCGCGTATGGGCCATCATTGGACGACAACTCCAGCGTCACCCCCAACCAGCATTAACCGTCCCTGTATTGACCGACCAAGTGCAACAGGCATGGAACTCCATCCCACAAACTGACATCCAGCCCCTGTACGACACAATGCATGAACGTTTGCGTGCTTGCATTCAACATTCTGGCGGTTACACCGGTTATTAATGTACCAGCATTTCACATTTAAAATGGCTCTTCTCGCGCTTACATTAAGCTGTGATCTTGAAACCTTAATCGATTAATTATGTTACCTATACAAATGTATTGCCGCCATTTCATTCCTCTACAACTATTTTTTCGTGGTGTTGGGATTTTTTTCCGTCAGTGTATAACACATTTTGATACATTCAGTGGTGCATATTTCAAGCTCGACAGACTAGCTGAGATGCCTATAGGGAATTCATTTAAAAACCATATATCATCCTACATTTTTTTCTTTTTTTCGTTGGGGGTTTAACGACCACCGTGAGCAACTCAGTGGGATATAAGCAGGAGCCCGACCCTAATTTAGGGCCACTGGTTCCAGGGAAGGGAGACAGCCAGTTCCGTAAGACAAACACAACATCCATGCTGCGCCGGGACCCATCTGGGATGAATGATCAGAAGCCATCGCTTAGAATACTGCGCCAACGGGGCGGCATTCTATTTTTCCAAATTCATTTTCTTTGAATAAAAGAATCGAACCTGGCAATCAAGAAACGGTCTTCAATAAAACCACTAGTGACGCACCCCGTGGGCAGTGGTCTAAGCTCTGGTTTCTGACCATTCGTCCGAGATGGGTCCGGGTTTGAATCTTGTGAGGCATAGATGTGTTTGTCTTACGGCACTGGCTCTCTCTTTTTCCTGGAGGAATCAGTGGTTCTAAATTAGGAACAGGTGACTGCTTATAGCCCATCGAGTTGCTCATCATTGTGATAGTTATCGGCGCAACCAGACGAAAAAAACAAAAACAACAAGAACAAAAAAGAAAGAAAATGCAAACGTTAGCGTGATTGCCTCGTACTCGCTGTCTTCTCTTGCTAATTGAGATTTTCCGAGTTAACTATTTGGCGACCTTTCACAGTGTGAGTTAAGTCGAGTCCGAGTCTGCAGAGCACACTCGGACTCGGACTCCCTGCTACAGCCAATCACACTTCCGGAAGTATGGAAAAGTGTGTGATTTGAATACCATTTTAATACAATTTTTAAAAGTAGCACGATTTTTAGCGTAATTTTCCGCTACAAGCTACTTTATTTTGTAGGTTGCTATTGCTACAACTACTTTTTCTTATTTGTAGCGATGCTACATCAGTGGCGCACCGACGGAGGTGGCCGATGGTGCCCCCCCCCCCCCCCCACGGCGGTGGGGGCTGACAGAGCGGAAAATTATTACGTTGAAGTTTGAAACAAAGTCACTAAACGCGATCTCCATATACTTCTCAATCATGTACCGTATAATTATAACATACCATATTTATATGGGAGTGGTTCTGTTAAAGAAATTTAGAAAGATCTAACCAGGAAAAGAATTTCATCTACTGCTTCTTCTAATCAAGTAACTGGATATCTTAATTGTTATAGCATCGGACTATTTTTACCGGTAGAAAAAAAGTCAGGTGCTATAACAATAGGATCTGACTATTTAATTTAGGGAGGGTCACCCCACATTGGGAAAATTCTGTGCCCCCCCCCTTGGGAAATTTCTGGGTTTGCTACTGTCCTAAATGTCACGCTTATCTAAAAGTAACGTGCTACAGCATCCCCGCTACTTGCAGCGTGCTACTTCCAATCACTGGTTTCATCAATTAATTAGTTCGTTAATTCGGAACGTGGTGACTATTGCATCTGTCCTTTAATTACGTTTCGAAAGCTGTTACGTTTATCAGGAAATGAATTCACTCTTGAGTGATTGTTGATACTTCGACGCGATCCTCCTAATGTGTTCGATGATTTAAGTTCGATTTGGGGCAAGGTTTTTTTCCGTGATCTTGTGCAGTGTCTTTGTTAAGGATGAACCCCCCTGGTGCCAGCGAGCCTACGCTCTGCCGGTAGACTCTGGCTCCTTCTTTCTTCCATGTGAAGCCCAAGCAGAGCATCCTGTTTCGCAATGCGCAGCAGAGTACACGAAACCACAAATGCGTTGTTTGCATGGGAAAGAAAATCCAGGAAACGAATTACTTATACTCTTTTCACCAGTGACAAATCGTTATTGGCTTTCACCAAATCTGCCCACAGCGTTTGAAGAGCGTTGTTAGCATACCAGACAGACGTGCGAAGAACTTGAAACCAGATAACTAAAAAAAAAAAAAAAAAAAAAACCACGCTGGAGGAAATTAAAGATATATGAAGCACGTTTCTCATCATACTTTATTTTACTACATAAGAATGCTGAACTGAACTAACTCCCCACGTGGCCGAATATTTCGAAATCTTGAAATCAGAACCACGGCAGGATTAAGGGGAAGTCTTGGGGTCCACCATTACCATGGGCTCAGGAAGCATGCCTGGGAAATAACACCCTCATTGTCATAAAAATCCGCGCTCCAAGAAAGAGGCGAAATGAGATTTTAGTGGCGAGATGGTACATACCAAGGACAGAAGTCAGAAGTGATTACAATATTACAGCAGCGGGACGATTTCCCGCGGACATACGGTACACATTCCGGTCAGCGTTAGTACCGCGTCGGACCGCCTCGTGCTCGGATACATGCGGTGTTAAGGTCCGGCATGGAGTCAAAGAGACGCCGTATGCTATCCTGGGACAGATGTGCCCACGCTTCTTGCAATTGATGCTCTAAATCACGAACACTCGGATATGGAAAAAGCTGGCGTCCCATCTGGTCCCACACGAGCTCGATGGGCGAGAGATCAGGCGATCTGACAGGCCACGGAAGCGTCGAAGCCTGACGTAGACAGTCCTGGAAACCCGAGCCATGTGCTGACGGGCGTTATCATGTTGGAAAATGGCTCCGGGCCACCCGGCCGGGAAAGGCAGCACAAGGTACCACGGGATCTCCTGTATTAGCGCTGCGCTGTCAACGTCTCTCGGATCACTGCGAGGGAAGTCCGGCTGTCATAAGCGATGGCGCCTGCAGTTCGGGACGGATGCAGCTGTACGGTGAGGTTGGGATTGTAGCTCTCGCCTGCGTTCCTCCATACTCTGACACGGTAGTCGTCCGTTCCTATACAGATACGGGATTTGTAGCTGAACACTATACAACGCCAGTCCGTAGCATTCTATGTTGCTCGCTGCTGACACCACTGCAATCGGCGCCGACGATTGTCAGGTGTTAATGGCAGAAAAAGTAAGGGCCGTCGAAGTGCAGATTCGCCTCTTCCAGGCGTCTCGAAATGGTTCTTGGATCGTGAGTACCTTGTACAGTCGCCACATGTCTCTGGATATTGCACAAGGACGTCGTTGCATCTGTGCGTGCCGCTCTCATGATCCCACGGTCCCCCTCTGCTGGTGGTGTGTCTGGGTCGACCAGAGCTAGTCAGCCGTGTCTGCGTGCCTTCCCGTGTTCATTGCTCCCAGTACGATCGCACCGTACTATCCGAAAGCCCCAAATACCGGCCGATTCGGCGTGCCGGCCATTCTGCCTCTCTCATCTCGACGATACGGCCTCGTTCAAACTCCGTCAGTTGCCTGTACCCACATCTACGGTGGCTCCTCGGCATATCTATTGCTCAGGGATCTCATCTGACTCTTACCGTGCACTTCGGCACGAATGTGGAGTTCCTTGTGCTGCGCCTTATAGGCCCCCAAGGATTGCGATCGCAGCGCCGGTCGTAGACGCGCGGGCATGCGGAATCGCACGAAACTTGAATCATTTGCATGTCTGCCCTCCCCGTAGCTATCCGCTGAGTTTCGTGTTAATCGCAGGGTTTTTTCTTGGTGCACGGGTTTTTTATGAGAATAAGTGTAGATAGATATATAGATAGATAGATACAGCCAAAAGACAGACAGACATAGAAGCGTACAAAATAGTTTTACTTTCGTTTCGTATGATTTCCACTTGGTCAGAAACAGAGGGTGGAAGACGAACAGTTTTCAAGGCAGTGACTCACCAAGGGTATAGGTTTCATATCGCTGTGTATACAACGGGGTAGGCAAAACAGTTTCAGTTTTTTTTTTTTTTTCACTACCATCCACCCACAACTCCCAATTTGCAATTGGAACCGTTAATGGTCGAAGTTCCCGTGCCTTCACATTACATAACAAAAAAGATGCACTAAGAAAAGTATGCAATGCTAAATCATTAAAATATCCAAGACAAAATCTAGGAATCTTAAGCTTTAAACGCATTTCTTATGAAAACAACGGAAAGTTCAGTGACTAATCATGAAAACTCTGCAGATCATTCACTAGTTTGAAGATTGCACTGTGTGTTAATTATCACAAGCATACTGAGCTATAGTTTCGTGTTATAACGAACTTCATAATGATTCTCCGTCATAAGTCCTATAGGGGCCCACTCAGATGTCTTACCCTAGGGGCCCACTAAGGCCTTAATCCAGCACTGATCAGAACATTATCCATCGTTCGTGCTGTATCATTTCAATATTGACTTTTTTTTACGCTTTCCAACCGTAGGTTGAAGAAGCGTATATGCTCCAGCTTTTTTCGTCGGTCTGTCCGTTCGTCCGTCCGTCTGTCTGTCTGTCGGCACAATAACTCACGCAAAAATGGTTCGATTTCGATGAAATTTTAGTATGTGGTAGGGGACCACCAGGGGACGAACCCTATTGAAAATGGGTGAAGTGGGGTCAAAGGTCACGCCATAAGAGCAGGATCCATTCAATTGCCCTTATGCGTCATAACTTGCGTAAATATGGTTCGATTTCGATGAAATTTTAGTATGTGGTAGGGGACCAACCCTATTGAAAATGGGTGAAGTGGGGTCAAAGGTCACGCCATCAGAGCGGGATCCATTTCATTGCCTTATGCGTCATAACATGCGAAAATATGGTTCGATTTCGATGAAATTTTAGTATGTGGTAGGGAACCACTGGGCACGAACCCTATTGAAAATGGGCGGATGGGGTCAAAGGTCAGGCAGGGCATAAAAGCGGTATTTATTCCATTGCCCTTATGCGTCATAACTTGTGTAAAAAGGGTTCGATTTCGATGAAATTTTAGTATTTGGTAAGGAACCACCTGGGGACGAACCCTATTGAAAATGGGCGAAATGAGGTCAAAGATCAGGGCATAAAAGTGGAATCTATTCCATTGCCTTTATGCGTCATAACATGCATAAATATGGTTCGATTTCGATGAAATTTTAGTATGTGGTAGGGCATCACTGGGCACGAACCCTATTGAAAATGGGCGAAATGGGGTCAAAGGTCAGGCAGGACATAAGAGCAGGATTTGTTCCATTGCCCTTATGCGCCATAACTTGCGTAAAAACGGTTCGATTTCGATGAAATTTTAGTATGTGGTAGGGAGCCACTGGGGACGAAGTCTATTCAAAATGGGCGAAATGGGGTCAAAGGTCAGGACACTGGAGTGGGATCCATTCCATTGCCCTTGTGCATCATAACTTACCAAAAAATGTTTCGATTGCGACAAAACGTTATCATGTTGTTCCGGAGGTATAGTGAACCGGTTCTGTTGAATATCAACGAAATGGGGTCAAAGGTCATTGCACAAAAGCCAGATGTATTCCACAGCCATTATTCTCATAACTTGCGTAAAACTGCTTCTATTGCGACAAAACTTTAGTATATTATTCTTGAGGTGTACTGAACCGGTTCTGTTGAATATCATCGAAATGGGGTCAAAGGTCAGGACACAGGAGCAAGATTTATTCCA
Organism: Macrothele yani; assembly: GCA_039090855.1. Taxonomy (NCBI): domain Eukaryota; kingdom Metazoa; phylum Arthropoda; class Arachnida; order Araneae; family Macrothelidae; genus Macrothele; species Macrothele yani. Next base: position 33,295,918 of record CM077002.1, on the reverse strand, counting down.
CAGCCATTATCCTCATAACTTGAGTAATAATTTCTGGTATGTTGGAAAGCGTATCATAATCAATGCATTGCATGATTTTACTAACTTGTTTTTAAATGTTAATACACGAATAACTAAGGAGCTGCCCGGTAGCGCAGTGGTCTAAGCGATGGCTTCTGATCATTCGTACGAAAGGGGTCCGGGTTCGAATCCCGGTGAGGCATGGATGTTGTGTTTGTCTTACGGCACTGGCTCTCTCCCTTCCCTGGAACTAGTGGCCCTAAATTAAGGACGGGTGACTGCTTATAGCCCATTCAGTTTCTCACGGTGGTCGTTAAACCTCCAATCAAAAAATAAATAAGGCATTTATGCTTATAACGAAATGCAAGAGTAATTTTCATAAACCACTGATAATAAAAGTTCAGAGAATACACAACAACATCCATTTTAATGAGAGCTCTCTCTGGCCACGGTCATGCTTGGACACAGTGGCGTACCGGAAAATCCCCACTCCCACCCCCTGCCGAAAAAAATATCTTCGGGGCCCTTTTACGAAAATTTGTTAATTTTCAACTATTGAGATTTCTAAATACCGCATTATTAACAAGATGATATGGGCGTTTTAACAATTCAAATTCTTTGGAACCTACAGGTATTTTTCGTAAACCCGAAACTACTGCATTTTTCGCGTGTAATACGAATGTGCTCTTTCAAGTTAAAATGATTGCCCTAGTTTTATACCAATACAAAGAACTACAAAACATTTACGCCAAAGTTAACCATATCATGCAAATTTTATTATTTTAGAGAACTAAAGCCAGCCTCTTTGAAATGTCTTACGCTCATTAACACACAAAACACGTGTAGGAAATTGTCTAATGACCTTTTTCAATTTATATGAAAATAAGGGAACTTAAGTGAGTGAATAAATAAGTAACAACCAAGTAAAAAAAAAAAAGTCAAAACTACTTAAATTATTTACTCTTGAATATAAAAAACATACTTAAAGTAATGACACAATGTGTTGCACATTGTAAAAAAATTTCTCTTGATTTTGTTATAAAAAATGACACAAGTCCCTGTTTTTTCGTCCCCGAGAACATCTTCTAGTTCATTACGGTGTAAAAGACTAAAACATGCGTAGTTATGCGCAGAAAATTGTAATACATAATCAAGGTCAGATTAAGGTGGGGGCTACAAAGGGTACAACAGCCTTAAGCCCACGATGACCAAAGGCCCAGGAGGCATGCCTGGGCAAATAATTGATAGGTAGCGAAAGAGAGAGAGAGATTTATAAAATAGTTTTACTTTTGTCTCGTATGATTTCCACTTGGTCAAAAACAGGCTTGAAGACAAAGAGATTTCAATGCAGTGACTCACCAAGGATAAAGTTTTCATGTAGCTCTGCGTACAGCGGGGCCGGAGTGACATTTTCAGCTTTTTCACTACCATCCACCCACACCTCCCAATTTGCACTTGGAACCGTTAATGGTAGAAGTCCCCTGTGGCTTCTTCACATTGTGTAGCAAAAAGATGCACTAAGAAAGGTATACAATGCTAAATCATTAGAAAATCCAAGACAAAATTTAGGAATCTTAAACTTTTAACTCATGTTCTTGTGAAAACAGTAGAAAATATAATGATTCTTTATGAAAACTCTGCAGGTAATTTATTAGTTTGAACAATGTACTACGTATTAGTTATCATCACCATATTGATTCCGTCTCGTGTTTTAATTGTCTTCATAATGATTCTCCGTCATAAGTTCTTTTGGGGCCTTATGAGAACAATGAAAAATACAGATTTATTACGAAAACTTTGCAGATAACTTAGTAGTTATAGTGTCATGCTTTAACGAACTTCATAATGATTCCCGGTTATAAGTTCTTTGGGGGGCCCACTCACATGTCTCAGCTTTGAGGCCCACTCAAATGTCTAGCCTAGGGGCCCACTGAGGCCTCAATCCGGCCCTGTACATAACACTATATCTTCATTGGTATAAAAATTTCGTCCAGTGAATTGCTAGTTCTTTCACATTCTCTTGTTAATATACCTATACATGCATATGGCCGTGGAAAAGGGCTTCAAATCCTCTGGAATAATTGCTCATCCGGTTTCTATAAGATAAGTTAAAACCTCGAAATGATTTCTAAATATTTTACTTATTTATTGAAAAAGAAATACTGAAAATCGCTTTTACTTTTTAATATTTCATTCAAAGCTGCCGTCAAAAATGTCTTTCTATTTCTTTAACCAGTTTCATACGAAGTTTCCGCAAAAAAAAAAAATTCCGTAAAATCGTTTCGTTGACGTTAGAGGCCTTCTTAGCAGAGAGCCCCCTTCCCCGGCAATGCGGGGGTGCTATCAGTACTGCTTGGATACCTTGCTGGCAATGTCTACTGGTGTTGACAGTGGGTAAGAGGGCGTTATTTTGTTGAAACTAGCCATCAATCTGGAATACCACGGAGATACGGCCACAAAACGAGCTGCAGCACTTCATCGACGTATCGCCGTGTTGTCATTGTACCCAGTATGAGTACCAGTACTGAAGGGCTGTTGAAACTGATAGCTGCATCAAACCATGATACAAGGCTTCATATGGCTACGAAGTTCTCGAATGGTACTATGCTTGCCCGGTGATCACGTGTTGGCTTGGTTTAAATTTATGTATCGTGGTGAACGCCAACTTTTGAGAAGAATCGTTGTTTGCAGGTTCCTGTCATTGAAGCAGCGAAGCAAATAAATGAGTTAAACAAATTGAATGTTATGACAGATGTTTTCTTTCGCACGTATCTTTATTCATCAGATCAGGGGAAAAGGGGAAATATTGGAATACTAGTTGATCTAATTGAACAGTAAATACTTCCAGAGGATTGATAAATATCTCGGGCGACTTCCTCTATGTGATTCCCGCTAAAATCTCTTTCTACTTTATCCAATGCAAAAGCGTTTTTTTTTTCTGCCCTGTGACCGAGCAAGATCTTTGCAACTTCTCCCTTCAAGATCTCCAAGAAGACTCCCAGTTTATGACTACTATCAGTTCCATTCCCCTACAGGATCTGTCCTCCAGAAAATGCTCTTGACGTAAGAAGTTGTACTCTTAATTGCTTGCTCCCATTGTCCCTGGCGGGGCTTTGAGGGAGAGTGATGTCCAACGACGGGAGGAAAGGGCATGTCCTTTTGTTCGTGGGAGGTCCCACGGTCGACGAAGTATGACCTTTCTCCGAAACGAATCTGTGCTAAGCGCCTTTTTGACTAGGAATGAATTTCTGTAGCTGCCGTTCGCGCACAAATAATAAAAGTTACGATTTGATTAAAGTTTAAATATTTCCGTATAACACACGCAGTCTCCAGACTCTCAGTCTTTGCTGTGACAGAAGCGAGACTCGTCGCTGAAAACTATATGGTTTTATCTGTCTCCGCTTGTAAGTACCTCAGGGCAGAATTCGCAAATGGTTAAAAAATAACGACCAATGACTAATTAGTGGCCAGCCACAGCGCATGAGCATCAGCGGCGGATTTACCACTAGGACAACTAGGCCGCGGCCTAGTGGTCGCAGGTGTAGAATCCAGAAAAACGGACAGAATAGAACAGAAAAACTTAAAAAAGGGAGGTTCCGTTATTTTAATTTACTTGAATAAAATACAGTTGTGGTAAGTTTGTATTTTATCTTGAATGATAACTAAAGAAATAAGAACGTAATAATAGCTCTATTGCGTGCTCGCAATAGAGCTATTATTACGTTTTTTTTATAACCTTTAATTTAATAACAAGTTAAATCAAAATGATTTTTATTTAAATAATACTTATTTAACAATAAAATTATATTACCAATGATTACATTCTTAACTTAAAGATAAGTTTATTAGAAAATCTTATAGAAGCAAATTCAAATATGGGTGGCAAGGTGAGGGTGGGGGCGCATAGAAAATTTGGCCTAGGGCCTCGAAAGCCTTAAATCCAACACTGATGAGCACCGCGCATCGAGGAGGGTATATCAAGAGCAAAGCTCACCCGCAGGGACGATTGTGACAGCGGATTGTAGTTGCATTAATTTCCACAGACTGCGAGGATGCCTCGACGTCGGATCCGTACACAATACCAGCAGTTGAGGTAGTTTGAGAAAAGATGTATAATTGGGTTGAGAGAGGCCGGTTGGTCAAGTCGCCGTATCGCAAGGCATTTGGATCGAAGCGGCGCGGCAATCGGACGATGTTGGAACCAATGGGTCGAGAAGGGTACTACGCAGCGACACGCAGGCAAAGGACCGCCGAAGGCAACGACAGAACGCGAGGATCAAGCGAAGCTGAAAGCCGCACGAACAGAAGCGAATTCGTCTCTCGCAACCATTCGTGATTGCGTCGTGTAAACGTACGGAACTGACCACCCGGGCCGTTGCCAGACGACTTGCGGCACGCAGACTACATTTGAGGAGACCACTGTGCCGCCTACCACTTACCAGCGATCATCGACGGCACCGGTTGCAGTTGTGTCGGGCGCGATCAACGCGGGATAATGTCCAGTGGCGTCTTATTGTCTTCAGTGATGAGTCACGGTTTACATTTGGAGCATACGACCAGCGCACCCGTGTCTCGAGACGAACCGGCGAGCGCACGGACCCTGCCTTCACCATGGAACTGCATATGGCTCGCACACTGAAAGGGATTGACTGGGAAGCCAGTTCCTACGATAGGCGGAATCCCTTGGTATAGTCCTCTGTAGCAATTTCACGGCTCAACGGTACGTCGACGACATTCTATTATCTGTTGAGTTGCCATTCCTGTCGCAGCATCACCGAGCAATTTTTCAACAGGATAATGCCCGGCCACCCACGACACGGCCCTCCCGTAATGTTGACACCCTTCCATGGCCAGCCCGATCGCCCGAACTTTCACGGATCGAACATGTTTGGTACATGATGGGACGCCACCTACGCCTATCCCGGAATGTCGGCGAACTGGCCAGCAATTTGAACATCGTCTGGTATGCTATACCGCACGATAGTATCAGTGAACTGTGTGAGTCTATGCCACACCGGGTAACCGCTTGTATGCGAGCCAGAGGTTTCGCTTCAACGTACTGGCTTGTTCCATTCCTGTAACTGTTTTAACCGGATAAATGGCCAAACTACTTTGAAATTGCAATTATTCCATTTCCTATGCATGCACATTGCGCACACCAATTTTCATCTGAATTGAATGATTTCTTCTAGGTGCTTCGTTTTTTTTTTTTTTTTTTTTTTTGCAAATGTTTTGTGTATATACAAGGTCAGCTTAAAAAGTTCCGAGACTAGGCCGACATACAACAAAGTACGTACGTTACTTACGTCGGGCTATGATCTCCTCAAAGTAGTCTTCTTGGGCAGTTGATACACCGCTGCCAGCGTTTTTGCCTCTGCTGGAACGCTCCTTGGAAATCCTGGTCTCGAATCGTGTGATTCGCGCTGGATCTCGTCCACGATTTCAAATCGGCGACCCTTCAGCTTCAGCTTCATCTTCGGGAACGGAGAGAAGTCGCAGGGAGCCAAATCCGGCGAGTAAGAAGGATGAGGAAGGGTAGTCATGCTGTTGCGGCTGCAAAACTGGCGTGTTGCTAACGCTCTGTGAGCTGCTGCATTGTCGTGATGGAGCAAGAAATCGACCCTGCGCCACATTTCAGGACGTTTGCGGAGTATATTCTCCCTAAAACGCCGCACAGCATCGCAGTAAGAAAGGGCAGTGACGGTCTGGACCTGGGGGACGAATTCACGGTGCAAAACCCCGCGAATGTCGAAGAACACGATGAGCATGCTTTTGGTTGCGCTCCGGACCTGTCGGACCTTCTTTGGTCGTGCAGATACCGTGCTTTTCCACTGCGACGGCTGTTGTTTGATCTCCGGGTCGTAACCGTAGGCCCAAGGTCTTGTCCCCAGTGATGAACCCGCGAAAGGAACGTTGGTTCCCGATTTGCCGAGTTTGAAGCAGAATTTAATGTTCGGTCGCTGCTCTAGTTTGCAGCCCATACCGAAATCTCAGCTGTGTTCTGCACGTGGTCACCAAATATCGTGTGGCGCAACTCCCGATGTTCACAGAACGACGCCACTCGGCACAATAACTCATGAAGGTCACTGCCCTCGATCGCTGCTCGCGCGTCTGCCTACTGCCATCTGTTGGTGCGCTACGTACCTAGTCTCGGAACTTTTTGATCGCACTACGTATATATACACACGCTCAGTAGAAAAACATATCGGGGTGGTGGGCAGTTGACATGGGTACTCCCCGCGCAGAGTGGAACAGACCCAAACCAAACACAGGTGATAAATAGGTGGACAGCAGGGGAGTATGTCGCAATCGACGAACATGGGTAAACGTGGTGATCTGAGCTACTTTGATCGTGGACGCATTATTGGCGCAAGACAGATGTGACATTCTATCGCCCAAGTGGAAAGAACCCTAGGGTTCTCAAGAACAACCGTATCAAGGGTGTACCTAGATTATATACATATTACGTCTCAGCGCTCAGAGATCAAGCAGTGGTCGATCACGCGTCATTGATGACCGGGGTCAACGTATACTATCCACGTTCATACAGCCTGACAGCTTGGCAGTGGTGGTGGAAATCATATCCAGGTTAAATGTTGGAGGACCAAGCAGAGTCAACGAGCTTACTGTAAGACGCACGTTGCATAACCTGGGATACGAGAGCCGACGTCCTACTCGTGTGGCACTGTTGATTGCTCGTCATCAGAAATTACGCCTTGTTTGTTAACGGGAACATCAAAAGTAGACCTCTACATAATGGCGCCGCATCGTGTGGTTCGATGAATCCCGTTTTCAGCTCTACGGAGTGGACAGAAATGTGTGGGTGCGGCGTCGACACATTGAGCCCGTCGCCCTGTATTGCCAGGTTGGCTCCGTTCAAGGCGGTGGTGGCTCTGTGGTGGTTTGGGGAGCCTTCTCATGAGACATATTAAGACTATTAGTATGTTTGGATAGGTTCTTAACAGCTGCGCGCTACCAGCATGTGTTGGCTGATCACCTACACGTTTCCATAGCCTTCGCGCATTCTGCGGCCGATGATCTTTTCACCAAGACAATGCGCCGCCCCACCGGGCCGCAAGCACCCAGACATAACTCGAGGAACACTCATCTGAGTTTGGAACCATCAAGTGGCCCCCAGGGTCCCCGGATTTAAACCCTTTGGAAGCTCTCTGGAATGCTGTTTAGCGGAATATGATATGCCTGACAACTCGGGCAGAGTTCTGCAACAGGCATGGCTGGCATTACCTCCGGAAGCCCTCTAGGTGGAGTCAATGCTTCCGTGGACAACCTGTTATTCGCATTGCGGTAGAGCAAGACCAACACGCTGTTAGGTAGGTATCCCTAATGTTTTGCCCATTGAGTGTATACAGGGTCATACCAGTATAATGTGACCACCGCGGAAACGCGGTGTACCCGCTCACGTGGTAAGATTGACCACACGGAGATATAAGGTGCCGTCCAGGACAGATGAGCCATAGTGCGTTATGTGAGCACAGTGGGCAGAGATAGTGATTTGACGGACGTTCAAAAAGGAATGATCATCGGTTACCGCGCCAAGGGTGGAAGCATCTCAGAAACAGCAGACTTCGTGGGCTTTTCGCGAGGTGCTGTAGTTAGGGTGTACCAAGAATGGACCGCTGGCACGCCGAGTACCTCATGACGTCATAACTGTGGAGCCCCAACGGTCGTCGACCCCAGATGAGAACTTCATCTCCTTTGACTGGTAAAGGGCAATCGACGCACAACAGTGCAGAAATTGACCACGCAAGTGAACGCTGGGGCACCTAGGTACGTGTTCCTGATAACAGTAGAGCAAACCCTGTTACGTATATGGGTCTCCGGAGTCGACGATGCGTCAAGGCGCCCATGTTAACCCAGGTCCATCGGCAACGACGCCTGCAGTTCGCATGGGTCTACCGTCATTGGACAGTAGAAGAGTGGGAAAAAATTGCCTTCTCCGACGACGACGAGTCGAGGTTTGTACTCCACAGAAGTGACGGGCGGTGGCAGTGTGCATGTCTGGGGAATGTTTTTCTTCAATGACCTGGGATCGCAGTATCACTGGATGGATCCCTGAATGTCAATGGCTACCTGTCCATCCTCGCTGATCACGTGCATCCGTTCACGACGTTTACCCTGGTGGAATGGTGTCTACCAAGAGAACACTGTGCCCTGCCACCTCATTAAGGGGGTGCGTGACTGGTTCCAGGAACACGACAGCGACGTGTCCGTTCTCTCTTGGCCGGCGAAATCGCCCGACCTCAATCCCATAGAGCACTTGTGGGACTATTTGCATCGACAGGTTCGACGCGGCGGTCCACAACCACTTCATCTCCGGGACCTCCGTGCTCTGCTGCGTGTGCCTCGGGCAACCTTCCAGGGCCTCATTGCGTCCATGCTACGCCATCTTGCCGCTGTCATCCAGACCAAGGGTGGTTATTCCCATTATTAGCTAGGTTCTGATACGACTTTGTATAGTAATAAATAGATGATAGCTCTCTTCTCAACGTATGATTTTTTACATGCCATGTTCTTTCTTCGTTTCCATGGCGTCAGTCATCCGTTGTCGGTTGTAGTATTCAGTGGCGGATTCAGCGCGGGACGATTGGAGCGATCATCCCCCCCCACCCCACCCCCACACACACATACACCCTGCAGGTATTTCCTTTTTTAAATGGTCAATACCGTGAATAATTCATGTATTTATTTTTGCAAAATTATAGTAATAGATGCACAGATTTTCGTAAAAGTTTTGAAACACCTAAAAATCGCTGTAAATTTGGAGATAAAATGTTACGTTCTTTTTTCAGGAGAAACAACGCAAAAACAAACAAACAAACAAAAAACTGTAGGTTCAGAAACAAAGAAGGCCGAGAGCAGAGGTGAATGAGCATTTGACTGATCATGAAAAGCAATGAGTGCGCTTTGTTCCGTTCTTCAGTATTGTATGGTATCATTAGTAATTAAAAGTAGTTCAAGTCATTGTGTGGGTAGACTTTGGAGTGTGGGTTACAGAACAAAGTTCATATCTCGATTGGGCCGTAAAAAATCTCGCAACAAATTTATAAATCGGAACCCATCCAAATAAAAGGGGTCAAACTTTATTTTGAAAGATTTTTATCTATAGTCGTGAGTTTTAAAAAACACCAAGCGGGTTTCCATGAAAAGAGGACAATCCAACGCCATAAAAAACAGGATGATTTTTCAGTTCTCGTTCTCAGGTTGTGTTGCAAAAATTTAGAAAAAGCCTTGCAGTGCCAGGAAAGGGCAGCGGTGTAAGTTTATCGTATGCACTGCCCACAAAGTCTTTTTTATTTTTATTTTTGACCGGAGACCCCCCCCCCCCCTGCGCCTCAAGCTGAGCTTCTGGATCTGCCGCTGGTTGCGCATTATACAATAAATTTTCATTTTCAGATCAGATCAGATGTACAGGATTTTAGGAAGGGAGTGTCTGACCCCAGGTCTTATACAACCCTTAGAAATAGGAAGCTAGGAGATTTGCGCTAGAGTGCCCAATAGGAAAGTCACACGGAAGCGAGGTAGAAAGGTGGAGAAAGACGGCCTTATTTATTACCGGGGGGGGGGGCATTACCCGGAGTCCGACGGCTTTACGTGCCCATCCGACGCACGGCGGATATTTAGTGGTTCGAGCGTTCGTACCTGCTGGGACAGAACCTTAGACCTCTCCGTAGCAGTCACGAACTTTGACCACTAAGCCATCCGCGGCTTGCATTGCGATGAAGCTATCCTATGAGGCATATATCTATCTCAGTCGCTTCGCAACCTTCCATATCCAAAAATTCAATAACAGGTCTTTGCTTTATGCGGATACCCATAGACGGATTTTCCAATAGTTCGCCTAGGCCCGGACTTAGGGCGGCAAATTTTGGTTTTAGAAAAAATTAACAATTTGTTAAAACCCATAGAAAATAATTAACAAAAAAATTAAAATAAAACTGGAAACTAATATTTAGTCGGAAAACTGCTGTATACAAGATTTTGTTTCCGAATTCCCGTAATTCCCTTCAACTTGAGAAACCAAGACAAACGTATGTTTGTCTATCAATGAATGAAATACAGGATTGCACCATTGTACAATACAAATTTGGAAGATGTGAATCCGCTTATTGGTGTAAATATGACATGGATGTTAAATCAGATAATATCCGAAAACTTGAAAATTACGTCGTCCTAGAGCTGGAATCGAATCTGTGTCTCCCGGATAGCGTTCGAGTATGCTAGCCACTACACCACCCAGAGCCGCTCCGGTGGCGCAGTGGTCTAAGCGATGGCCTCTGATCATTCGTCCGAACGGGGTCCGGGTTCGAATCCCGGTGAGGCATGGATGCTGTGTTTGTCTTACGGCACTGGTTCTCCCCTTCCCTGGAACCAGTGACCCTAAATTAGGGACGGACGACTGCTTATAGCCCATTGAGTTGCTCACGGTGGTCGTTAAACCTCCAATCAAAAAAAAAAAAAAAAAAAAAAAAAAAACACCACCCAGAACGACCAAGTTTCAAGTTTCCGATTAATTTGATAATGACCATCACAAGATTCGCTAGTCGAAACAACCAGCATTCATATACAGGGTATATAGGAAAGTCCTTAAACGGGGAAATAACTTTTGAACGCAAAATGCTAGAGTTGTGGAAGTAGTGTGTACATATAGTAAAATGACTGACTGTGTTCTATCAGATGAGACCGATTGCAGCACCCCTAGCGGCTAATTTTGGAAGTTAGCGATCCTATCGCTAGAACCAAGAGATATAGCGAAAAAAAGTCAATAGCAAACGTGTAGAGCGTCACCAATTTAGTATGAAATGATGCCCTATACATTCACCAAAAACTCCAATAGAAGTCCGGAAATGCAGATCTCCCGGCATAAATACGTCACGAATGACATCGCAAAGCGTAAAATCTGTAAACGAATTTTGCCTGCAAAACAGCGAAGGATGGATGAAAGTATGCAAATAGAAACGCTACGTCATACCTCATCGGGAAGCATAAATTGGCGGTCAGAGAAGGTTTGTCAAACAGTGCGTGGATTGGATCTTCGAGTCTACACATGGCTAGTTATTCCAACGAGAAGTACTGCGAGATGGTTATGTTGTACGGGGAATGAGGTAGTCGCGCAAGAGCGGCAGCACGCCAATATGCATTACGTTTCCTTAATCGTTCTCATCCTACTGCGGCTACTATCATCAGTGTCGTTCGCCTGCTGAGAGAAACCGGGAGCATTACAAGTCGTTCCCGTTCAGGTAGGCCGACACTTGCAGGTGTGCACGTGCAGCCAGTGGACGTCCTGGCCTATGCGCTAGCCCACCCACACTGCAGTACGAGAGACATCAGTGCGACGTGTGGCCTTACATTTGGTCGTGTATGGTAAATTTCTACAACCCCGTATTATCCAAGCATGCAGTAACGTAACACCTGAAATGCTGCAGAACGTCCAACAAGAAGTTCTAGCTCGAATACAGATGTGTATTGCTGCCGATGGTGGACACATCGCGAATGCTTAAGTATTTAGTACTGACATTTTGTATTTCTAGAACATTATTTTGTGTTTTTCTTCTTCATAATGTCCTACTGCTGTATGAATTTTTACTACTTTACTGTACTGTACAGTATATAATTGTGTCTTGCTGACACGTACATGTATTAGTTTTATTAGTAACTTTGCATCACCTTATAATGTCACACTTCTGCACGCGATGAGTGACGTATTTATGCCGGTGATCGGATAACGAGAGATCTGCATTTCCGGACTTCTATTTGAGTTTTTGGTGAATGTAGGGCATCATTTCTTACTAAATCGGTGACGCTCTACACGTTTGCTATTGACTTTTTTTCGCTATCTCTCTTGGTTCTCGCGATAGGATCGCTAACTATCAAAATTCGCCGCTAGGGGAGCTGCAATTGGTCTAATCTGATAGAACATAGCCACTTTACTATATGTACGCACTACTTCCACAACTCTAGCATTTTGCGTTCAAAAGTTATTTCCCTGTTTAAGGATTTTCCTATACACCCTGTATAGCGGATCTGGAGGTTAAGAATTCATTCCCCTGATTGCCCAGAGGTGCAGAATACCAATGAATGAAATACGGGATTACACCATTGTGCAATACAAATCTGGAAGATGTGAATCCATTTTTCAAATAAATCGGAAACTTGAAACTTGGTCGTTCTGTGTGGTGTAGTGGTTAGCGTACTCGGGCGCTAACCGGTAGATGCGGGTTCGATTTCAGCCCCAGGACGACGAAATTTTCAAGTTTTCGGATATTATCTGACTTAACATCCATGTCATATTTACACCAATAAACGGATTCACATCTTCCAATGTTTTATATGCTTGTCTCTTTGACTGTGCTGAAGAACTGAAATGAATACGGACGGGTGTTGGGAGGAACGAGTAGGGTGTTAACGTTGCTCTTTGGAGATCGAAAAAAATTATTTGGCTTAGATAAAGGACGATCGCTTTGGGCTTTAGAAGGGGACATTTGCAGGATGTTCACGCAAAGCTATCCCATCTGTCCTCAAAATAATTACAATGGTAGGGGTGGGGCAAAGGCAGAATTGCGCTGCCATTTATCAAAATATTAAAAATCATTAAAAAACAATGAAGGGGAAAGAAAGAAGAACGAAACTTCTACCAAAACAACTGATTAATTACAAATATTCAATCAATTTGGGAATTGATGGCGAAAGCCAAAAGTAAGGAATATTTGTCAACGATAGACGAAATTTTGTAATAAATGGTTGTAAGAAAAATTCTTGTGTATAGTTACACCAACATTTAAGCTTTAAATTATTTTATTATTTTTATTTATACTTAGCTTTGGATAGGCTACCCCCCCCGCCATAACCTTTAGTTTTGCCTCTTGAATCAGATCCGAATGAGTTACATGAAATTGTAGCCATCAAATTCTTCATTTTAAAGGGAAGTAGGGGCGGCAAAGCCCCTAAATCCACCAGGGGGTCCGGCTTTTAACCCCCTCCCCCTGAGGGGAGACTGAGCACGAATTTAGAGCGATATATATGTGTATACGAGGCTTTCACCAGTGAACCAACACCATGGGCCCCCCTAAGAAATTTCTGGCTACGCTACTGATCTATTCTTTGCGTTGATCGATCTAAACAGAAAAAAAGGTGTACACTTACTCACAAGGTCCATTTAGATTTAAAGAAATTTTCATTTAAATGTTTTCGAGATAACAGGACTTTTTAGCTAAAATGCATTTCTTTTACGACAACCCTTCTCTAATGCTAGAAGTTAGAAACGACTGTTGGAGATTTGGTGCAGACAGAGAAATTTTGTTTTGACTATCGTTAAGTTTTGAAGAGCTGAAACGGTAAAGAGGAGATCTAATTTCCAACAAAAGCATAAATCAGTGAAGTGATCGCTTACTTTGTAAGATCCGCCCCTTACTGACCGGTTTCACCGCACCTGATACTGCATTTTGAATGGACTGCTCCTACTTCAGGGCGTTGCTATTTTCAAACCTACTGATGAATGTTTTTTCTTACTCCCCTACGAAGAAAAAAAGTATTTTATACGCTCCTTTATATCCTTAAAATTGCGTGGAACCATTTGGAAAACATCATGCCAGCGGAAACGGGTGTCTATACCAGAGGTGTAGAAGAGCCTTAGCGATGCTAAGGCACTTTTTCTTTAGGCTTAGCGGCTCTAAGGCGCTTTTCGGGGTTAGTTGGGAAGAAAAGAAAAGCAATTTTTTGGATGATCGTGTAATAAAAGGCACACCGATTTATATGAAAGCATACTCGTACCCAGAGGCGTAACTAGGCATTTCTGCGCCCGCAGCAAAACTCAAAACATTGACCCCTCCCCCCCCCGCCCCGCACACACCATCTATCTCAGGGGCGGCGGAAAGTGAAACTCGTTGACCGGGCCCGAAATTTCGAATCGGGTGCACCTTCTAAGGCACATCACAACAATCCCACATATGCCAAATAAAAATAAATAAAAATCTTGGCTGCAATTATTGACCGGGCCTGGGCCCTGGCAGCCCAGGCGTTTCCGCCGCCACTGATCTATCTTATAGTATATCATCAACAACAACCATTATCAGTCCACTGCTGGATGAAAGTCTCTCCAAGTTTCTTCTACAACTTCCTGTCTTCAGACAGTCTCCATGTCACTCCGGCTTGCGTATGAATTTAATCCACCCATCTCCCACGTGATCCTCTTCAGAATCTTTTCCGGCCCCTTAGTCTAGTGCTTCAATTGTCCAACAGCGGTCGGTTATTTTATCAATATGTCCAGCACACTGACATTTAAGGGATGTTACTTTGACCATTATGTTATCAACTCCCGTCAATTTCCTGATCCACGAGTTCCTTTTCCTATCATTCTCGTTTATACCAAGTATGAACATCTCTCTGCTTCTTTCAGTAGTCTGCTGTCTCTGAATATATTTTTTGGTTCAAGTCCGTGTCTCTGATCCATATACAGTAACAAATAAATACAAGATAGAAATTTGTGGAAAAAACTTGGGAAGATCAATAATAGGTGTTGTTGTTGTTGTTGATGATGATGATGATGATGTATACATTACTAATTTAACAGTGTATATTAGCATATATGTACACTGAAGAGCAATTGAATTAGAGACAGCTGGCGTTATGCAAATGTGGCGCTGTGGGCCGCCCTGTAAACGGAAATGACATGACGTATGCAGCGATCCGACAATATAAGGAGTGATGCGACGGGAATCAGTAAGAGTCGGACGCAGTATGGGTAAGACGAAGGATCTAAGTGCATTTGATAGTGGGCAAGTTGTCGGGTCCGGCGAATGGGTCACTTCATCTCGGAAGTGGTGCAGCCACTGGGATTTTCACGAGCCACTGTGCCACGGGTGCACCGTGAGTACATCGAATCCGGTAAAACCATCCCTGCAAGGGCCAACTGCCGTGGATAACAGCGTGTGGATGAGCTGGGTCATCGTCGGCTAGATCGAATTGTAACAGCGGATAGACGGGCCACAGGGCAAGGAATCACTCGGCAATTTGACGCTGGTGCACAAAAACGTGTAAGCAGCCACACCATCTCCTAGCTATGGGGTACAGAAGCCGTCGTCCCTCGAGGGTACCGCTGCTGACCGCACATCACAGGGTGCAAAGATTAGCATGGGCGCGGGAACATCGCCACTTGACACTAGACATGTGGAAAAATGTTGCCTGAACTGATGAGTCGAGATTCACGTTGGTACATGCGGATGGCAGGATACGAGTACGGCGCAAACCACATGAAGTGATAGATCCTCTTTGCCAGCAGGGTACTCTTCAAGCTGGGGGTGGCATTCTCGTCAGGGGACTGTTTACGTGGACAGAAACGGGATCCCAGGTACGTGTGACATCGTCCCTCACAGGTCAACGTTACCGGGATATCCTGGACGACCATTTGCTCCCGTTTGTGCGTCTTCGACATCCCACTGGGGACCTCATCCTGCAACAAGACCGTACCATCAGGGCCCGATTTACTACATGCGAGGCCCAGGGCACAAAACATTTCCGGGGCCCCCCTCCTTATTCTCTATCGACCAAATAATAGTCACTGTGTGCAGAGTAGCAGAATGTAGACATACATACATACGATGATAGTTTCCAAATCATTAGCAGGTCTGCAGATAGTTTTTACATGTAGATTAAAAAAATAAAAATGTTAGGCCTATATACAGCAATTAAAACACTTACTCAACACTTTACTCAGATTAATACACTGCTGGACAATTGCTAAGGACGGATCATAAACGGTTATATAGCGCATAAAAAAGTAAGTGTGGTTGGATGCCAAGTGAAATAAAATAATGTCAGAATGCCAGGACATTACAAGAAAGACAATTTATTGTGCTCTGAAATCCAGAAGGCTTTGAAACGTGTTCAAGGGACAAACAGGCCATTTTGTGCAGAATACGTAAACGTGAAAAAAATGCAATTACCGTCCGCAGGCGTTCCGGCGTAAGATGTCAATACGGGATATGGCCCCCATGGAGGGCGATGCAAGATTCCACACGTCGTGTCATGCTTTGCACAACATTATCAAGCAGCTGTTGAGGTAATTTATCCCATTCCTCTGTCAGTGCACGGATGAGGGTGTCCTTGTTTATTGGAGGGCATTGGCGACCAGCAAGACTCCTCCCCAAAGCATCCCACACATTTTCAATGGGATTCAGATCTGGAGAACGTGCTGGCCATACGAGGCGTTGAATATCCTAGCTCTCAAGACACTCCTGGACAGCGACTGTTCGATGACATGTTGCGTTGTCGTCCATGAAAATGAATCTATCACCGACAGCAACACGGAACATGCGAACATGAGGTAGCAGAACATCATTAATGTATCGTTGGCCAGTCATAGTCCCACTTGGAAGCACATATAGGGACGTACGGCCATTGATAATGATGCCAGCCCATACCATGACACTACGTGTCGGATATCGGTCCCTTTCCTGTATGTTTGCTGGACAATATGCAGTACCACTATCACGCCAGATCAGTTGTCGTCGACAATCAGACGATAGACTGTATCTACTCTCATCTGAGAAGAGGACAGCAGACCAGTCGTTGTCAGTCCAATTGCAATGGTGATGGCACCATTGCAAACGGGCGGTACGGTGACGTCTGGACAATGGGATGCACACAACAGGACGGCGGACGTATAGTTCTCCTTCATGCAAACGTCTGGCGACAGTTTTTCGGGAGATCCGCTTGCCAGTAGCAGTCATAAACTGATTTGCTACCTCACTAGCTGTGCTGCGCCGATGTCTTTTTGTTGATAGCACTATGTACCGATCGTCTGCAGGTGTCGTACTGCGAACACGACCTCCCCCGTGACGTTTGCTACACTTTCCATTTGTTTGAAATGATTTCCAAAGCCTTGAAACAACACTGTGGCTGACGTCGAAATCCCTGGCAACATCTGTTATTTTTCGCCCTTCTTCAATCTTGCCAATAATACGACTTCGCGTAAAATCATCTAGGTGATGTCGGGAAGACATACTGAAACTTGCAAGTTCGTCAATTGATTTTTTCCCTTTCAACTTTGCGTTTGAACAACAACGGTCAATACGCGTCAAATCCTTTACATCTGTTATCAGCGCTATGACGTCACGAACAAGTTCGGCTATCCAAAATTTGCATACGCACAACACGTCTTATTGTATCCCGCACTTATGCTAATTTCCACATTTTCCTGCCTTCCATTTTATGGTTGCTATCGTTGCTATTGTCATCCGTCCTTAGCAATTGTCCGGCAGTGTATATTTAATTCTATTTTAACTGAAGAAAATTATTTTTCACATCTTCTAAGTTCTTTTGTTTTTACAGACATTTCTTGCCTCTAGATTTTATCAAGTCCTGTTCTCAATGTATACGAACTGTATTAAAAGTTTTGTTTACACAGAATTTAAATTTTATTGCCAGGTTCCTCTTTCAGTTGCCAATTAAATAAAGATAATTTCCTTATGCATTTTGTAAGTCCAGTTTTTTTAATTAACTTGTTGAAAATCATATTTATAATTTTTAAAGGTTCACTGATAGAACTGTTTTTTCTGAATATAAAAACTTTCTTTAATTAATCTCTTGTTTTTATGAGGTTCGTCGTCCAATATTTTAATATTTTGCCATAAAAGTCCATTTTACGCACATTGCTGCACATTGAATTGGAATGTACTTATTTTGTCCTCATTGGAATCTGTAATGTTCTAATAATTATTTGTTTTATTAATTTTCCTTTAAATTATCTAATTCTATTGTTATCATGGTTTGTGGGTTGGCAGCGAGTTTTCTGTTTCAATAGCTGTGTACGCAGATACATTTTATTTTTATACAACTCTGGCTGTGCGGGGACAACTGGTTGATCAGTTGTTTGTGGTGTTAATGACCCCCATAGATCCTAACTATAACAATATATCTATGGCAAAATGGATGGACATCTTAATTTTAGTGAATATTGTGGTCTTGCAATGTACTGATTCTTGCGTCTAGAACATGAGAACAATGCATCCAACACAAAATGTGAACTAAAACAAGAAAAAAAAAATCCATGGTGACCTCCACTGGACTTCCTCATAAATAGAGATGTGAAGCTGCATAAAAAATTGAAAAAGTGCTGCGGGAACTCCTACTTCCAGCTTCCCGGTTTCTACCAAGATCAAATCAGCGCATCATGATCAATATATCAGAAAACTGCAAAACATAAAATTTTGTGTTGATGGGGAAGAGTGAGTTATACAAAAAAATAAATAAAAAAACAAAACAAAAAAAAACATAATAATAATCTGAAAAGCTGAGGGGAACACCTAGTCCGGTTCAATTTTTGGTAAAAGTGTTGTACTTCGGCGTCATAAATTATTTGGTCAGAAAAGTTGTAAAATAAATAAAAAAAGCATATTAAAGATATTTACTGAAAAACTTACCTCCAAGTAGCCCAAGTAGGATAAGTAAACACACGCTGCGACGACGACCTGAAGCTTTGCTCCGTTGAAAGGAAGGTTTGCTGCTGCGGGGAATTCATGGACAGAAGAGTACAACAGGAATCAGGTACGCTCTTGTCAGGAAAGAGTAACAGAATATATTGCTACGCTAAAAAATGTAGTTTGTAATTTCTATCTCACTTTTTAAAGAAACATGCAGAGATTGTCTTCGTTCTTTGGCATGTAATTCCGTGATATGAAATAGTAAGTATGCACGTGCCTTTCTTGTTTCTAGAAAAGCGTTGTGTCGCATTCTCTCTAACAGAAGTTAGATGTCAAGTCTCAAAGTGAAACTTTGATTACTAAATAAAAAAAAAAGCTTCCACGGAGAAATGAGTTCATACATTCAGCATCGAAGAATCCCATGTGAAAAAAACAAGAAATTGTCCGATTGCACGGAGAAATGAGTTCATACATTCAGCATCAAAGAATCCCATGTGAAAAAAAACAAGAAACTGTCCGATTGCGATGTTAAGAACTGACACCGAAATTAACTATTTTCTGTAGCGTAGCACTACACTCTTTCCTGACAACAGCGTACCCGGTTCGTGTTGTACTATTCCGCCCGTGAATATCCTTCCTGCAGCGATCCTTCCTTTCAACGGAGCACAGCTTCATGTCAACGCCGCAGCGTTAATTAAAGCCTCCCACAGCGTCTGCTGACTCGTCTTACTTGGAGTTCAAATATTTCGGTAAATATCTTTAATATTCATTCTAACGATGAAATTTTTTCACCATTTCCCCTTAAATTGCATATTTTAGAATCTGTATGACACACTTTTTAGAAATTTTACAACTTTTCCGACCAAATAATTTAGGATGCTAAACTACACATTTACCCAATTTTTACCAAAATCTAATGAGCACATAATGACATGTATAAATTGTCCAGTGTCGAACAAAACTGACAATATGATGACAAAGTGCTGTTTTGGGGCACCAGATCTTTTTATTTGTAATAACTCAGTTACTATTCTTTATTTTTAGGAATGAATAAAAATAATTGAAAATTTACCTCCTATATCAGGAAGAAACAGTTGGGTTGAATATTTTTCTTCTACATGTCCTAGATGCAAAGTCATGTTATTAGAGAATCATAATTTAAAGACTGTGTCACATCACTCTCCAAAGACAGCAGAGCTAATGATGCCAGTTTCGTTTGTCGCATGGTTGATCGTAAGGGATTTTTAAGTCTTTTAGCAAAGAAAATGATCTCTCACTTGTACAATTTGAAATCGGTAATGTCATGAACATTCTAAGTGCAGTCTCAGTGTTCGAAAATGTGGCTTCAAAGTTTGCACCATCTGGGGAATGGTTGCATGCTCCCCCATCATTGAGGAGAATTGCAAAAACTCATCTGCAAACTGGTCATCAAGGTCATTGTTATAGTATTCCTGCAAAGCTTTTGCCCCTTCAAAAAATTCAGATCTTGATTTTTTTTCGTACAAAATTCAAATTTTCTCATTATATTTTCATAAGCACTTCTTCTGCTTGAAAACTGAGTGACTAAAGCATCACAAAGCACATAATGAACCTGAGTTCTAAATATATCCCTTGCACTGAGTTCTATATGTTCACTGTTACATTCATCTAGGTGTTTATTCTTGGGCACTTTTTTTCTTCGGGAATCATGACCATGGTATTGCACATTTTCAGACACTAATGTTTTAGCTTCCTCTTCATAGACTTCAAAAATTTCCCTCACGAACTGAATAAGTTCAATTAACGACTGGAAAATTTTAGGTACTTCAGAAATATTTCCTTTTGGATTCTGGCAAGTTTGATTTGCACAGTTTAATCTCTGAAGTATTGTGTCCCAAACTACTGTGCTGATCGATATTTCCATTGTTCGCATTTTCTTCAGAAGTGATTTTGCTTCATCTCTTGTCTGTGGAGAATCATCTACATTTTCTGACAGAAATACTAAAACTTTCTGTATTTCACGATAATTTTTCCTCACTGATCGTGTAGCTGCAGCATCTGCACACCATCTGGTAACTGACAGACTCTTCAGTGTGAGTGATGAATTTCCATGTGCTTCCTGGACTTTCTCCTGAAGCGTCTTCCAACGGTGAGTTGATGCAGAAAAAAGTATAAAGTTTTTGCAAAAATGTGAAAAAAGAAAGAACTTTACCACAACTATCTATGCTATTCACACCAACTAAATTTAAAGTGTGAGCAGAACATGGCACATATTCCGCTAGTGGATTGATTTCCCTAATGCGTGTTTGAACACCAGAATACTTCCCAGACATGTTGCTGGAATTGTCATAGCTTAGGCTTCTGACATTCATAATATCCAGGCCAGCCTCCTGTAGAAAAGATATCATGGTATTTGTAATGTTTTCTGCAGTATGTCCATGGAATGGAATAAATGTGAAAACCCGTTCTTTTGCTTCACAATCTTTGTTGACATACCTTATGATAAAAGCCAGTTGATCTATGTGTGTAATGTCTGGAGTAGAGTCAACTATGACAGAAAAATATTTTGACATTGTTATTTCATCAGTGATGGCATTAAAAACACGTACAGCCATTAATTCAACAAATTCATCCACACATGCTGAAGATAAGTAACTGGTGTTACCACTTCCTGGATTCCCACATTTTTCCAAGTGTTGAGCTAAGAATGGATCAAATTCTGCAATTAATTCTAAGCAGCCCAGGAAATTTCCATTCTGAACTGATCCAATTGTTTCATCATCACCATACATTGGCAACCCACGAACTGAGAGATACTTAACTGTTGCAACAACTCTATGCAAAACATCTTGCCAGTACTTGGATTCATTCCGATACTGCATAACTATCTGACAGTCAATGCGTGCAGAAGCATTCATGCGTAATGAATAGTCACACACTGCTTACCTGTGTATGTGTGAATTTTCATGCTCTGTAAGACGTTCACTTGTATGCTTTTAGTCAGAAAAACCTGTGGATCCTAATGCTGTAGTTCTCCCAGCATACAATTTGCATATCCAGCAGAATAGTAAACAAGTTGATGGGGATAAAAGAAGCCAGTCGCGTTTTACCTTCTCATTATTTTATTTTTATTCTGAAAAAATTACCTTCTGTTAGGAAACGTTTTTTACCACAGATATCCTTCCCTGTGAATGCCAGCAACTTCAAATCTTGGATTGGTGGATTGCTCAAAAAGCATTCGCGCATTTCTTCTGTAATTTCTCCCCATAAGGCAGGATCCACTGCATTCAATGTGGAACTTGTGCTCTCTTCGTTAGATGAATTCAAAAGATTTCCCAAATTAGGAGCATCTGTGATGTTAGATGATTCTGAAGTCAGATTACTGGCTTCCAAAGACAAATTACACTCAAGAGACTCACCAGTAGTAAAATTCGACAACTAACTAAATTTGATTATACATAAAATTAACATATATTCAACATTCCATCAGACTACAAGAAACACAACGCAAAATACAACCAAACAAGGAGGTTTTTTGCCACCAAGCCATCGCGTTCGCGGTTACAGTTACAACGACAAGCCGTGTGCAGGAAGTTGAAGGATCAGTTGAGTTTAGGTGCGTTCGGAGAAGCAAGAAAAGGTCACGTGAATCAATGGAAGCGATCCTCCTCCTCAATAGCCACCTTAAATTAAACCACTGAAACTTATTAATGGCCACGTGTTTACGTGAAACTCGAACTCACTGCGTGTAAGTACCACATTTATAAACACGACTCATGAGCATGCAAAAGTAAAAAAAAAATGTTTTTAAATATACACACACAAAATTCCCATTAACTAAGTACACATTTAATTCAAATTTGGGGGCCCCTCAAAATCGGGGGCCCTGGGCACGTGCCCCGTGTGCCCTCCCGTAAATCAGGGCCTGCGTACCATTGCACGGTACCATCACTCCCGAATTGTATCCGAATGGTTGGATGAAAACTCCACCGACGTGACCTAGCTTCCTTGGCTAGCTAGGTCACCTGACCTCAATCCGATCGAGCACATCTGGAATGCCATCGAGAGAGATGTTCGAGGCTCTGACCCCCCTCCATCAAATCTTCGTAAACTGTGGGAGCTTGTTCAGGGGTCGTGGATCCGTATGGCTTCCCAACGCTTCCGGTGTATTGTCGAATCCATGCCGAGACGAATCGCCGCCGTCATCAGGGCGAAAGGTGGTGCTACACGTTACTAAACAGGTATCTGTAATTCAATTGCTCTTCAGTGTATATATACATAAACATACATTGCTGGGAAAAAAAAACGAAAGAAAAGAAACAAACAAAAAAAAACATCATACCCCAATGTTATCTCTATCGGGTAGGCACATCCAAACTGTGAGAGTTTGCATGGCTTTTCCCTACTGCTTCGGACTTCGAAACTTGGATGTCACGTAAAATGGACCGTATGGAGCTCGAAGTCGAGGCTCGCAATGGCAGTAATGATCAAATAGCCCCCAGAGAATCTTCAACAATGTGAATGTCCCCCCTTTTTTTGTAACGTACGTTTAACCTCGCCTTGAATTTTGAATGTGGAAACTAACATCCTCCAAACCAAGGCTACCAATACTGGTGAAACATATTCGAAACAAATTCTGTAAATCGACAAATGACAAAGTGAGGAAAAAAAAAAAAAAAAAAGAACTGTACCAGAAGCTGATGAAAAAGTTTCAATTCCAGTTTTAATCAGATTGTAGGCAATAATTTTTGCACCCTCTCTTGAGCTGAGCCAGGTGAAGATCTGCCCCACCCTGGTTAAGCCTCTGCTCGTACCTTAACAGAACGTTCGTATTGCAAGAACAAGATTAAACTGTCGGATTTTTCCTATTTTCGAGAAGTGGGCATTTTCTCCACGTGGGTGTTTTTTTCTGTGGGCATTTCCCCCTTACATCATCAGGAATACCTATCCCTACTCCTCCTCCTCAAGTAGCCATCTACCTTTCTCTTTCTATTTTTCATTCACAGAGGTCTCTCTCAAGGAAGTTGGCTAATCCTTCCGTGCGACACTGGTAGCGAACCTTAAAACAGTCGCCCCGAGGATGCAATGGTCTAAGTACTGGCTTGTGATCATTCGTCCGATATGGGTCCGAGTTCGAATCCCATGAGGCATTGATACTGTTGTGTTTCTCTTGCAGCACTGGTTCTCTCCCTCCCCTGGAGCCAGTGGCTCTAAATTAGGGACCGGCGACTGCTTATAGTATACTGAGTTGCTCATGGTGGTCTTTAAATCCCCAATAAAGAAAAAGAAAAAAAAACGACAACCCTAAAACATCTTTTTTTTTTTTTTTTTTTTCTTACGCTATTTGGGAATTCAAGAGCCTCCCATTTCAATACAATTTGCATGCAAGAATTGGAAAAAAATACTTAAAATTCTGGACGGGAGAAATGTGTCTTTATGTCCAGGGGTCCCTAAAATGGAAGGGCCCCTTCATGGCTGCGCGTCTTGCGGGGTGTACGCTATGCATGTAGCTATTTAATCCCGAAACTTTCTGTTAGGAAGTTTCATCTTACACTGGGTGCAACTAGATTTATTATTTCTTACGGAAATGGAATTTAGCTTAGGAATAAATTAATCTCGCACATTTTAATAGTAAAATTCTATGAAGGATCATTCTTATTTTCTTGGGAGAGTAGAAGTTTCAGGAAAGTAGAAGTTTCAAAGAATGCAAACAATAGTGACTGACATGATGTGAAGTGTCTGATTAAGAAGAGAGCACTTGTAGGAAGGGGGAAGGGGGAGCACTGGGGAGCGAAGGACTTTCCCAACTCGCGTTTCTGGAGCAAGTCAAACCACTCACTCAACCGACCTGATTACCGAACAGGAAGATTCCACCGTTTTAAATCCCTTAGGGACTTGTGTGAGATTTTTGCAGTACTGAAAAGTGCCTGCGCTAGTTGTTGTTCGCAAAGCTGAAGGAGCTAATAGTGACAAGACCCACCCGCATATTCTCTATTTTGCTGTCCCTCCTTTTTCGGCTCTCTCTCTCTCTCTCTCTCTCTCTCTCTCTTCTGGTATTCCTCCCTTCTCAACTCTCAAACGAAGTACAAACTAAAGGTCACAACAAGGATTTTCAGCGGTGTGAGTGTGTGTGTGTGTGTGTGTGTGTATGTGTGTCAACATTTTTGGGGAAACTCGCGAATGGAATGTTGCCTGATACCATGGGCCAAGTCCCTAACCAATCAGAAGCTGCTAAGAACGAAGCCAAATGAAGCATCCCCTCAGGGGGCAAAGCGCGTCAGGTGCATGTGTTGACTTTCGCAGTCTGATGCGTTGGACAACACAATACAGTTAATGGGTTTTTTTCCTCAAAGTTCCGTCTTGTGATGAAGGCAGCCAATAGTTCAAAGCGTAATTCGGTTTATTACTTCTTTTGATGCAGGAACACTGTATCTTGTCATTTTTTTTTCTATCACTTTTTTCTTTCCTCGTTCTCAAAATCGTGGTCATCCCCGCCCATAAAATTACATCGCGTTTTCCTTCTAAATTCTTTTACTACAGTTACCACCCATTATAACCGTAGGTCTGTAAATAAAGGAGTAATGGTTCCTTATGATACTATTCGCTTTTTATCGGGGAACAGCTAATGGTTCTGAGTTCTGAAGTTGTTCCTGAGCCATTGTGTGCAAATGTGGAGGACAATAGAGCAACAACAAAGAGAACTGGCTCAAAAATGCGCGAAAATAAAAATAATATTCTTCGACAAAGTAATAAAACTTCGGGTTACCGAGGCCAAGATTTTTTACCACGGTGAGGGTCCAAATTTGTTTTGCACCAATTTAAAGACCGTGTGATAGCAAAATCAGTTGGAAAGAAGTGCATATTAGAGATCTCCACTGCCTTAGACCGACCCGTAAAACCCGAGACCAACCAGGACCGCTGTAAGCCGGGCCCGGTCTAGAAAATTCAGCATCTTGCTGTTGAATTAAGTAAATAAATAAATAAATAACATGTCGGCTGGCAAAATGGAGATCGATTGGTGACGTAATCATGTTGTTCCCGTACTACTGATGATTTAAATTAACAAATATACAGTCATTTGCAAAAGTTTAAGACTACCTGTCAATTTATTGAAAATTAAAATTTTCAAAGAAACAACTAATTACTAGTCAGAGATATTTGAAAAACATGACACCACAGATGAGTACTTACATTCTTTAGAATACAAAAAGACCGAAATCAGTATTTTGTGTGGCCACCTTTGTTTCTTATAACGGACAGAATACGATGTGGCATACTCTCAATGAGGGATTTGCAGTAGTCACTTGAAATGTCTTTGCAACACACGTACTTTATCGCGTCAATTTAAAATGGTACACAAATTTTCGATGGGGTTAAGGTCGGGACCCAGCAAAAATAGTCTTGCTGGGCCAGCACTGGGTTGGCCCAGAACTATGTTGCCCCTGCTTAACCGTCAGTAAAATGTCCGGACGGCCAACAAAAGGGCCAGCAGTTCAGGCCAACAGCTGTCAACAGTTGGCACCCCATCAGTTGTAATATGCCACAACAGGGCCATCAGTTGTCCATCACAGGTAGTAGCTGCCACAAGTGGCCCTTCAGCGGCTCTGCAAGCACGTGCCAGAAATAATGGCTAGCCTAATGTGGTCCGCTAGTTTGCCGGTAGTGGCAGCTGGCAACCACGTGACGTAACTGCTGGCTTGCCGAATCTTGTCCGCCAATTTCCCAGTAGTACCCAGCAAAAACAGTCTTGCTAGGCCAGCACTGGCCCCCGTCAATAAAATGTCCGGGTGGCCAACAAAAGGGCCAGCAGTTCAGACCAACAGTTGGCACACCATCAGTTGTCAAATGCCAGAACAGGGCCATCAGTTGTCCATCACAGGCAGTAGCTGCCACAAGTGGCCCTTCAGCGGCCCTGCAAGCACGTGCGAGAAATGATGGCTAGTCTAATGTGGTCCGCTAGTTTGCCGGTAGTGGCAGCCGGCAACCACGTAACGTAACTGGTGGCTTGCCGAATATTGTCCGCCAATTTCCCAGTAGTAGCCATAAAAAAAAAAAAAAATCAATGATAACCGCAGTTGCCCAAATCTACAACTTTTTTTTATTCTACTCTTATGTAACTTGTAAATTTTAGTACTGCGCTGGGGAAATTTTCTCAACAGATCGGAAAAACGGCCGTTTGAATCTGAGTGGATACGAACCATTGCCGTTTGCGTGGGAGCTGAGCTCTCGACCGACCGGACTAATTTGCCATGCACGTGCGTGTGCTTGAAGCTGTCTCTTTCGTACGGAATATGTAATCGAATGGTTCCTTCCCTCTTTCATTTTACAATATTGCGAGGTATTTTTCATAAAAGTCAATATCACATAATTCATAAATTTATTTTTTCAACGTAACGATAGTTTTATTTTTACCTTAAGGGAACTTCACTCATTTTCAAGGAGTGTACATACTTAGAGTCGCTTTCCAAAGTTTTGTACTGTCCTTGTCGTCTTGAAAGGAGATTGTTGAATTAATATATATTTACCCGGGTTCATGTCACATTCTGTTACATTTTTAACTTTTAACGTTGTATCTTTCCTTTCCGTTGTACGAAGCTACATTTGTTTTAAAGAGGAAATATATTTTATTTTACTTCTCGTTATTTTTAGAAGCGAATTCCTCCCAGTCTTGTGTGTTCTACCCATGGATGAGTACATTATATCCACATAGCGTTGCTTTTTTTTTTTTTTTTTCCTTTAAAATAATGAATAAATTTTGTACGCGTATAATTCTTTTTTTTTTTTTTTCCAACAAACGTTTTTTTGATGGTTTTCCAGGACATTTGTGTCAAACGGTTTCAAATTTTTCTTGTTATTCACCCACTCCATTCCATGAATTGTTATTCATGGGAATGGAGTGGGTGTATTTCATGGCTGTAATCTAGTATTTCATGGCGTAATCCGATATTTTCGTCGACGTGGAATTTCATTACGAAATTAATTCGCCTCTCTACATATGGATTTGTTTTCTTAACATCCACTAAAATAACACAATGGCGATAGCGTCGTCTTCAACTAATTGGTACCATGAGAGACACAGCAAGTGTTACTTCTGCGCATGCGCAGTCTCGTTGATTCCACCTGTTGTTGGGGTCGCATTGGTTGCCAGCAACGAGCCACTAGTGGCACTTGCTTGGAGGCCCATAATTCACGGCGATGCTGCAGGGCCATCAATGGGTCGCCAACTGATAGCGCTACCACCAACGGACCACTACCGGGCCGTGAGCGGCAGATTTCAGCCAGCAGTGACCCATCACTGCCAGCTGGTGGCCAGCAGTTTCCCAGCACTTGTGTTTTTGCTGGGGACTATTACCGGGCCAGTCAAGCACAGTTATCTTTTCCCTCTGCCGATATTCCTTTAGTGTCTTTGATCTGTGGCATGGAGCACTATCACGCATAAAGATTGTGCACCTGTGCACTTGCATATGAGTTAACAGCTTCTCACGTAACATTTCCACATAAAAAGGCACAGTCACGGTAGTGCCTGTCGGCAAAAAGGATAATGAAGCAGTACCGGATGCTGACATAGCACCCCCTAATATATGACTAGTCGGATATCTCATGGTGCTAACGGTGTATTTTTCATAAAACCTTTTGCCCTTTGGTCGTCGAACATGTATGTGCTTCACGTGATTCAAATTGACGCACAGTTGATTTATCGGAAAAAAAAAAAAACTTCGCTCCAATTTTCAGCAGTCCACGATTGGAGACGCTTTGCAAACTGGAGTATCTTCTTCTTCATGACAGAGATTAGTCTAGGTTTATGGGAAGGTTTAAAAAACTTTAATCCAAAATCTTTGCTGAGACATCGGGAAACAGTGCTGATAATAATATCAGACCCTTTTCAGTGTAGAAAGGCCTTGATTTTCTTGCACGAACTCCCCGGCAACGCATAACTATTCGCCTTATGGTATTGTCGTCATGTGGGGTTGTTTTCCTTGGACGTCCACTTCTCTTTCGGTCGCTAAATTCATCTGTATCTCGATATTTCATGATCGTATTATGAATAGCAGTCTTGCTCACATTCACCTTTCTGCTCATGTTACTTTCGGAGCACCCTTCATGATACAAAGTCAGTATTTGTGCCCTACATTTAATGAAGTTTTTTTAGTAACATTTAATGAAGTTTTTTTGCCCATTTTCCGGTTTTTGGCCATTTTTCGCTATACAGAAAATACGTACAAAACCTCTCAGCAGGAAAACCAGAAGCAAACTGATGCTCACGCGCTTCTCCCAACTCTATCTACAGCTGCAGCTGTAAGATGATGCAATATCTACAGGAAGCTGAGTAATACAGACAGTAGCTGACGCAATCGACAGAAATCTCCTAATACCAACAGGTGGTCTTAAACTTTTGCAACTGACTGTAATTCGTTATATTTGTATATCAAACTACATTTGACTTCGTAAGAGAAAAAATACAATTTAATTTACACTCGAAAGTCGAGCTCCTCGGAATATTTATACAGTAGAACCTCGACTATACGTTTTTTGGTTGTACGTTTTCACTTTTATACGTATAATTCTGCGCTACTCCCGATATTTTAAAGTAGATTCAATCGCTTTTTCAATTCGGTTATACATAATTTATATGCTTTTTGCGAATGTATATTTAATTCTGAATTTCAGATTATCAAAAATGCACGTCTTGAGTCTTTTATATTTAACCCGGTGTGTTACAGTTTCGAGAGAACTGAGACTGTTTTTTTTTTTGTTTTTTTTTTTGTTACGGCCGTGAAATAGATGATGCAACTAAAAATTTTCTAAATCACAGTTCCATTCTCTGAATTCAGGATATTTGACACATATATTATTCGGCAGTAATGCTAAATCAACTGGTGATGAAACTGCTTTGAAGAGCGATGCTTATATTTATAAGCAAAGGATATGTAAACAACATCGTACTTGGATTTATTATCTAGAATTTCAAAGGTTTTTTTTTTTTTTGCATGTGTTCAAAACATGAAATCGTATCGAAACTCTTAACCTAGTTTTTATAATGAAATTAGAATTAAAAATTTAATACAATACTTTCAAATTTGTGTCGTAATAAAATAAACATTTCATCAGAATACACGTCAACAGGCCTGTATCTTCACGTCCATTTTGTGAAAAATCCTTACGTATTAGGGAAAAAACGTACTTTCCATGATTTCTTTCATGGATTATTAATACACCTATTGATTGACGTGGATTAGGAACATCAAACAGAAGTCATCGCTCTTTCTACGTTTATAAGTGAGTCACGGGAAAATTCTCATTGGCCGCCACCGCTGGAATCGAACCGAGGGTCTTCCAGTTACTCTCCGGACATGCTACCACTGCACCACAGCGGCCTCAAATTCTCCAGACTCACATACGACTAACTGCCAAACCACTTGGAAGGTGGCTTTTTGGAGACCCGCACAATGCTGGGGATTCACCAAAGATGGTAAGCAGCAACTGAACAAATAACTAAGAGGCGAATGAATAATTAATACACAATATTGACGTGGATTAGGAACATCAAACACAAGTCATCGCTCTTTCCAGGTTTATAAAAAGAGTCACGGAAAAATTCTCATCGGCAGCCACCGGCAATCGAACCCAGGTCTTCCAGTTACGCGCCGGACATGCGCTTACAAGTGAGTCTCGTACGTGAGTATGGAGAATTTGAAGCCGCTGTGGTGCAGTGGTAGTATATCCGACGCGTAACGGGAAGACCCTGGGCTTGATTCCCGGTGGCGGCCGATGTGAATTTTTCCGTGACACACTTATAAACGTGGAAAGTTTATAAGTGAGTCACGGGAAAATTCTCTTCGTTAATTCATAAACTTCTGTTTCATGAATTAACGAAGCATATTTCGGAAACAACTGTATCCGTGAAATGACGAAAAAAACTCTGAATTTCACGAATTTTTCGTACGCCAGAAAAATTTTCAATTTTCAGAAACGTTTTCACAATTTCTCTCTTATATTGATTTTTCCCTCTCTCTGAATTTTACTCTCTCTCTCTCTCTCTCTGTCTGAATTTTAATTTTTCTCTCTTTTTCTCTCACTTTCTCTGAATTTTAATTTTTCTCTCTTTCTCTATCACTTTCTCTGAATTTTAATGTTTTCTCTCTTTCTCTCTCACTTTCTCTGAATTTTAATTTCTCTCTCTCTCTCTCTCTCTCTCTCTCTCTCTCACTTTCTCTGAATTTTAATTCTCTCTCTCTCTCTCTCTCTCTCTCTCTCTCTCTGTCTGATTTTTACTTTTCCTGTCTGTCTGAATTTTACTTTCTCTCTCTGCCTGATTTTACTTTCTCTCTCTCTCTCTCTGTCTGATTTTTACTTTTTCTGTCTTTCTCTCTCTGTCTTAATTTTATTTTTTCTGTCTTTCTCTCTCTGTTTGAATTTTACTTTTCCTGTCTTTCTCTCTCACTTTCTCTGAATTTTACTTTCTCTCTCTGCCGGAATTTTACTCTCTCTCTCTCTCTCTCTCTCTCTCTCTCTCGCTGTCTGATTTTTACTTTTCCTGTCTGTCTGAATTTTACTTTCTCTCTCTGCCTGATTTTACTTTCTCTCTCTCTCTCTCTCTCTCTCTCTCTCTCTCTGAATTTTACTTTCACTCTCTTTTCTCTCTCTCGGAATTTTACTTTTCTTTTCTTTTCTCTCTCTCTGAATTTTACTTTCTCTCTCTGTCTGAATTTCACTTTCTTACTCTGTCTGAATTTTGCTTTTTCTGTCTGTCTTAATTTTACTTTTTCTCTCTTTCTTTCTCTTTGTATTAATTTTACTTTTTCTCTCTTTCTTTCCCTTTGTCTTAACTTTACTTTCTATCTCTGTCTGAATTTTACTTTTTCTCTCTTTCTTTCTCTTTGTCTTAATTTTACTTTTTCTAACTTTCTCTCTCTCTCTCTCCCCCTCTCTCTCTCTCTCCCTGAATTTTCCTTTCTCTCTCTTTGTCTTAATTTTACCTTTTCTCTCTTTCTTTCTCTTTGCCTTAATTTTACTTTCTCTCTCTGTCTGAATTTTATTTTTCTGTCTTTCTCTCTCTCTCTCTCTCCCTCTCTGAATTTTACTTTCTCTCTCTTTGTC